>JBAMCF010000880.1:1200000-1800000 GCA_037075285.1 Drosophila lutescens
TGTGGGTTGTAACACACACGTGGCCCATCAATAGACATTGAAGTGAGCATTGTTCGCCATGTAGCTTGTTGCTGTTGTGCCATTGAGTGCGGATATTAAAGTTTTCGCTTTGTTTCGGGCTCTGCTTTGTTTTGGTTCAAGAAAACTATGCGCTAAACAAATGGCAAGCCGGCGAAAATCACTGGTTGGAGAGCCGAAGCATGAAAGCAATGTCCGTGCTTGTGTCCGGGTCTCTGTCCGTATCCGTGTCCGTGTCCGTGTCCGTATTGCTGTCCGTAAAGCCATTCCGTCCGTGGTCGCGTCTGTGTGGCCCAGTTTCCATTGGAGCACGTGCTCCTCTGTTGTATGTGTGTGCAACAAAATTAGCAGCAAGGAAATTCACTTGAAACGGAAATTAAGCCGCAGGAAGTGGCATTTTTGGGCGTGAGTCGGCGTCGCCATTTTGGATGTTTTCGCTGGCTCTCATTATTACCTGCATTTTGGGCTAAGTAAATTGACAGCAGCCGCCATTGTGCACTTGCCCAACAATGGAAGAGCAAAATGTCCTTTCTGTATCGCATTTCAGGGGAGGTAGTCCCGTTTTATAAAGAATATCACAATTTTCGTTGGAATAATAATTACTGTGGCCATATTATTACGTGGACATTTGCTTAGCCAAGTATAAGCTTTCACAGTCCGAATAATCCCTTATTTCAATGCGGATCTGCCGAGAAAAAAACTATCTGGGCATCGCAAAAAGGACTTAGCCTCGACGGCACCGAGAACCCTTTTCGACCGCTCCTTGAGTGGGACAGAAATTCAGGGCGATGAACTGATAAGAGGACATCAAAGCCGCTCGCCTCCGCAATATTGTGCACGACAACGAGCGGCTGCAAAGGCAACTGTCCAACGAAAAGGCGCAAGCAAACAAGTGTACGGAGAAAAATTATAAATGGAATGGTATATTAAAATGGAATTGTTTCTAAGGGATTTTTCAATCACGGTTCTTCAATGCAAAGTCTTACTAAAGAAACAGCATAAATTTACAAAAAGTGGAGTTACCTGAAACTAGATTCATTGGGAAATTAGAATGCAGTTTTTAGAAATTAAGTCAGAAATCCAAATAAAACATTGCCATTAAAAGGTAACGTTTTTTCTTTGTAGCCTTACTATTTTTGTGAACTCTGTAATACGTATTAAAAGTTCACAAAAATAGTAAGGATAGTGATTTTTTCTCAGAGCATTCGGGTACTGCGAGGGAGGACGACAACAGCCGTTGTGACAGAGGGTCAAGCGCAGACAAAGGCCGCTTTTAAATAATGAAAAGCTGGCCGCAGGCGAAAGAAACATTTTCGGTGCCCGAGATCCTGGTGGAATGTGATTTTAAGGTGAGCATTTAGTTTAAATAGTGTCAGGCCAAGAGCAGTGGGCTGGATGGGGATGGACGTCTCAGTCTCGGCAGCTGCAGGTCGGTCAAGTGGCGCAGAGAGAGAGCTCCGAGTGCCATGAGCAATTAACTGGGCTGAAAGTGCATGTGCACATGGGCTGCATTGCATGTGTGCTGCTGCTTGTGCATTTGTTGTTTGTTCTGTGCCGCACATAATTAAGGCCAGAAATGAACTGAAATGCGAAAGAAGCGGAGCAAGGACACAACAGCCAAGGAGCAGGGAGCAGGGATTGGGGAGTGGGGTTGGCAGAAGGTGCGGTAATATTTGCGCAACATCGAGGCTTTTATTGCCTAGCAATGAGTCCTTTTACTCCTGACGAGGGTTCGTTCTGCGTATTGAAAATAAAGCAAATAATACGCAAATCGTTGACCCTTTTCCATTTTCCATTTACCATTCGCCATTCGCCGGAAAACCAGAAAGGTAGACCGGCCTTTGTCCGTGCTCCTCAAAAATGCGAGACACGTTTTCAGTTGCGAGTTGCAGGACAAGAAAAAGGACTCCCAACCTACTGGCCACCACAGACGTTACTCACTCCGCTCTGCGGCTATCTGGCAATTTGTCAAAAATGTGTCAATAATGGAGATCGATTGGGGGCTCTTAAAAATTAACCGAAAATGGATTCGGATTCCGAGTCCGATTGGAATGTGCGACAAGTCGAATGAAATCCATTGCCAGACAATAACTCTTCAATTGTCTCAATCAGAAACTTGGGCCGTGAATCGATGTTTATAGAAACTATAAAATGTTATTTGTGTTTATTTACGAAACAAGATTTATTTATTTTAGTCGTGGGCAGGCGGAGCTTTACCACACATTGGCACTTCAGTTTCTTTTTTATGCCATTTTATTTATATTGAACTCTTGTATTCAATTGACTGCTACTCAGAAAAAAGGAAATAAAGTATAGCTTAAAATGGTTTTTCTTCATCCTAGTAAAGGCGTGTCAAACTTGTAGCGGAGGTCATAACTCAGGGAAGCTTTATATTGAGCACACCTAACCTGGCCTGAATTATACATATTAAAAACTTAAAGCCTAGTTTGAACTGTGCTCCCAATGCCACTGAAAGTCTGGTCCTGACGCCACTTGCCTCCCAACATTCCCGCTTTTGTTGTAAGAGTTAAATTCTTAATTAAGCACAAATATTTAATAAGTGAAATTTACGGCATGCAGCGGCATCAAAACAAAGGAAAGCTTTAGGCATTAAGATTACCATAAACTTGTTTCCGCTGTCGCTGCTCGTATACGCTATATTTCTCAAAAATTATTGAGGGCATATTGACTACAGATTCTTTATAAATAAATGTTAAGTTCAGAAAATAATTGGAAAATTCATATAGGGATAAAATTTCTTATCTTTAAAAATCCTAATTAATTTTCTTGAACTTTTTTTTAAGAAATCATTATCATGAAAGATTATCCAACTTGTTATAAATTTCTATACACCCCTTTAGAACACAATAATTTAATATACCAAGCTATAACCAAGGGTATTAATAAGTTAGCTTGATTCCTGGAAGCTTTTTAATTTTTCTCATTTCGCTTTGCCTCTTATATAATGACAATGGCAGCCACTGCCAGAACAACAGCGGAAACGGATGTATATATAATATTTTACGTTGGTGGCTTCTAATTCGCTCGCGTGTGCTTGTGTATCTGTGTCCTTAGTACCGAGTTCGGAGTCCTCAGTCCTGAGAATCCTGCACTCGCACCCTCGAAAAAGTTATGCTCAAGTTAATAGATAATTAACCATGCAAATTGCCGCGCAACAGTTTACAGATACGGGTCTCATCCTCGTCATCATCGTCATTCCCATCGCCCATCGTCGTTTTCATTATCATCCTCATCAGATTCAGTGTCGCTGTGTCACCGGCTACATGCGTAAGCACTTTGACTGCGACCCACTGCCGACTACTGCCGACTACCTGTGCCACCTGCCAGGTGTCTCTGCGCGCTCAAGTACAAAAGAATTAACTCTAATTACTTTGTAATGTTGATTAAGCCTGTTAGAGCGCATTAAATATGTAAGCGACGTTTTGACATTTTCAGCATATTTGCCAGCGGCTTTTAAGTGGCAAAAACTATATGAGTTATGCGCATTTGCCACTTGACATCCCAGTTAACATAATTTCGGCTGGAATTTGGCTTCAATTACGTAACCGCAGAAATGTGCAAACAATTCTGTTTCAATTCGTTTCAAGGTATGTATTTTCAATAGCCGCACGAATTGAAATGGGAATACCGAAAATGCTGAATTTAAATTCAACTTTTATGGCCGCCAACGACAGGCGGCCGACAGTCGACAACAAACAAATGCCAATCCAGCCAGGTAACTCGGAGAGCTCGGAGAACTCGGCTCTCGACCTGGCCAAGGTACCCGGGTCATAGCATAGTTTCTAAATCACTTTCTGACAGCCGTTTCGGCCCTCGGTAAAAGGCAAAAAAAAAAATAACAAACAAAAAAGCGAAAAGGAAAACACCGGAGCAACGAGGATAACAATCGCAACGTCAAAAAGTTGCGCACTTTTTGTAATTTTATTTTATTTCCGTTTAAATGCGTGCCCGCCCCCTCGTTGCCACTTTTCACTTTTCGGATGAGCTGGGTTGAGGTTTGGTGCGATTTTAAAGCTAAATTATAGCAACATAAATTTTTACGGCCCTTTTTGAAGAGTCGAGCTTCTTGGCGGCCGAAAATAAGGCAGTTCCCAGGTGCAGGACTTAATTCTCTCCACTCTGCACTTGACTCGCAAGCTCCTCTTTTTTTTGACACTCGGCGGCCGTTTCACATTTTATTTGATGCCCATTTTTATTTTTTTTTTTTGCCTCTTCTTGTTTTGCATATAATCAGAATAAATTACTTTGCACATTTTGCGGCACATAAATTATTTAAGAAATAGTCGCATCAAAGCGCAGAGGGCACATAATACAAAATTCGTACATATTGGGATCCTCAGCCACATAAGCATGGCTGTACTTAATATAATATCTTTTTAAAATATTAGTAAACTTAGCTTAATTATTAAAAATAACACCATCTCCTAAATTGCCAAAAAATCATAAATTAAAACCTATTCAACAAAATGTATTTCAACAACAGCTTTAACACTTTTTTATTGCTCTCACAGGAGTAATTTAAACATAAATGGATAAATAGATTTTTTTGCAACATGCATAAGTGATTCTAACCAAATTTGGTCCCGAAGTTTTTCTCAAAATATTTCTTATATGACATTATTTTGAATGTGTATACTTTCCAGTGTCCGTGTGCAGCGAGCAGAAGTGACTATCTAAATAGTGGCAGAGAAACAGAAATGGAAACACAAACTGAGTCTGAAATGGAGAAGGAGAAGTGGATGGGGAAATGGAACTGGAAAAGCGGGGAACGGAGGAGCAAGGGGAGCAAGGGGATCTGGGGCTCAGTCCAGGGGACCGAAAAACAATGAGACGGCAAATGCCAACCGCATAGTGACAGATTTTTTTTAATTTTGCTAAAAACCTACGACTAATTCTCAAACGAGCTGACACAAATCTCGAAAAGTTTTTGCGCCAACGTTTTTGCAGAAGCTTCTGTCGGCCGGTCCTTCAGTCACTTTGTCCTTCTGCCCCTCCGACTGTCACAGTGCCTATCTGACTGCCTGTTTATCCTGGGGAGTAGGTACGGGGAAAATATACACAAGTATATACATATGTGCCAGCTGCAGCAGAAAAACTCAGCAGAGGAGCTTTTCGGTTTTTACTACATTTATGCAAAAAGGATTTTATTCTAAATTGCTCCAGTTAAAAAATGTTATTATTTTGTCATCAAAGAATTAGTAAACCTGAAATTGTGAAACACAGACAATTTTATTTTGTTTTTTATAAGACTAACTCATTTGTTTCTTTGCACCAATTTAGTTTTTATCATATAAAGTCATTACGACCCCACAAAAGCATAGATTTTATGCCTATAAAACACTTTTTCTTAATTAATTTATAAGAACATTTTTTCCTCTTTGTTTATTTAGGTTTATGTGACACTTTTCTGCCCAATGAATTTATTACGATGTTTGCACCTATGTATTTATGTTTTCTGGCCCCAAGACAGAATACAAAAAGCGTAAGGGTCGCAATTGCATTTTATTGTTGGTCAAAAGTGCCGGCTTCAATTAGTTTAAAACGAGAAAAAGCTCACAAAACCACAAAAAAACAAGAGAGAACGCTATAGTCGGGTGCCCCGACAATCAGATACCCGTTACTCAGGTAAAGGGAGTGCGAGGGAGATCGAGATAGAAACTTTGAACACGCATAACTTTTTAACGAATGGTCCGATTTGAAAAATTTCTTCTACATTTCGATAGGTATTGATAAACACAATAAAACTGCATTTTTACTTTTCCGAAATATTGAAATTTTTAAAATCGTATATAAGCGATTGTGGGCGTTAGAGGGGGCGTGGCACCTTTTTGAAACAAACTTGCGCTGCGTAGGAACTCCTAGAATCTGTATGCAAAATGCCAATCTTCTAGCTTTTATAGTTTCCGAGATCTCAGCGTTCATACGGACAGACGGACAGACAGACAGACAGACAGACAGACAGACAGACAGACAGACAGACAGACGGACAGACGGACAGACGGACATGGCTAGATCGACTCGGCTAGTGATCCTGATCAAGAATATATATACTTTATGGGGTCGGAAACGCTTCCTTCTAGCTGTTACATACTTTTGCACGAATACAATATACCCTTTTACTCTACGAGTAACGGGTATAAAAATTTACCATTGTGAATAAACCAACATGTTATGTGTATGTTTAAGATTTGTCCGTGTTTATGTGCCCAGTATATATATGTTTGTATGTTGATTTAGACAGTTTTATAAACCCAAAGCAAACAGACTGTGACAACGTTGCGTATACGCAGCGTAAACCGTTGTCCTAAGGCAGCTGCAGCTTCTGCTACAGCAAAATATTCACCACTCGAAATGCATAGCAATGCGGATGTGCAAAACGAAAGTTTTGAAAACAGGAAGGATGGCAGAATTTTGGGTCAGGCGTTTTCCGAAATCTACTTCAAATCCATAGTTCACAAGCCTGTGCACAACTATCCTATCCCCTCACAAATTCAATAGCCCGATTCACAGTTTATTTCTTTTCAATATGCAGTCCACTAAAATCCTTAATAAACTACTGAAGGAAGCCCCTAAAAATACAAAAGGCAGCAGTGAGATCGCCGAACTACGAAAACTGATAGTCGAACTTTTGAAGCCCCGCCTGGAACCACTGCGTCAGATCCTTAAGATTCGCATGGTGCCTGCAACCCGAGATGAGTTTCAGGATGAGTCCGAGGACTGGTGGCCAGATTATGAACTGTACTCCAATTGGCATGCCATCACCGACATGAACGTGAGTTCTAATATTATTATTCTATTCGAATAATATAATTTTTCTTACAAATTTATGTTTTATATTTGTTTAAAAGGGTCTTTTAGTCTGCACCCAAGATGCGCTGAAGGGATTGCCCGAAGATCTTAGAGCAATTGGTGAAATATTCGACTATGCCTATTCGGTTGCAAAGCCAAAAACAATTCAGCATAAGACAAAGAACTACGTTTTAGTGGACGAACTTATCGAGGACATGGAAGACTTCGTCACGAACTTCAGCCGCCTGTGCAGCAAGAATCTTGACGACCGAAGAAACCTCCAGGATCTGGCTTCGTTTACGCTGAACACTGGTGACAGGATCAAGGTGAAGATCTTTGACGAACGCACTTTTGTGCAACTCCAGTCGCGAATTGCTAGTCTAAGGAGCTATATTCGCGACTTCTGTACCCTTTTCGACGCCCATGTGGAGTCGAAGGAGGAGGCCGAGTCCGTACCCATTGATAAGTTGGCCAAACCCCAGGGAGACGTTGATAGGGCTCAGACTTAAGCCAGATCGATCAGGAAGTCATCTCGTCCTTTATTCCCTGGGCATGGCTTCCAACGCTGCCATTGTACAATATCCACACTAGCAGATACAGATACATGACTCCGGCATGGGCGGTAATAAAGAGCTCGCCTCCAGTGTATTGGAGTATCTGGGAAAGCTTTTTATGCTTCAAAGTCAATATAGTAGTGTGCCATGTACAGAGCGCACAGTTTTAAAACGGTAAGTATGCCTTTCAGTTACGTGGTCGTGTGTGGTGACACACTTGCCCCTCCCCCAACACCCACCGGCCCATCGGCCCTCCATCCCTCCAACCCTGCAGCCACCCACCAACGGCCCCTTGTCAATGGGCTGTTAGTTGCTCCGAGCACAGACGCCATTCAAGCGGAAATGCAGCACCGAAAGCCGGCTACAAGCTACACGGAGAGATATACTAGTTTACTACATTTTATATTTGAGATTAATGATTCCTGTAATGCGGATACTTTAAGAACCACTTTGAAGTTTTCTTTTATTATGGAAAGCAAATTTAATTTGTAATGTAAACTAATTTGAAATTTTTGATGTTATATAGTTCTTTTTATATCAAACTTGTTGTCAAACTGCAAGAGCTTAAAATAATATTTTACAATACAATTTTGAATCTATTTAGAGATTCCTTTCTGGAAGATATTCTTAGTTCTTATTTGAGTCTCAGCTTTTATTTAGCTTGAATAGATTTAGTTCCACAATTATTAAGGATTTTGTACCAAAACCTTGAGATATTAAAATTAGTTTTTTCCTCTGTTTTTTGTGAACGGGCACACGGCAACGAAAAAAGAGCCAGAACCAGAGAGCCCGAGGCAGAAACCTCCATGTGAAGTGTGTCATCAGTTTAAGGTTTTTGTGGGCAGCACTCGCACACAGACGGCACATCCACTCTCACAAACACACACACAGATACAGGCTCAGAGGGCCGGAGAAAGCGATACGGAGGAATACGGAGCTCCACTCACGAGACCGAGCAGCCCGTATTTTCATAATAAACAAATGGGTTGTATGGTTGGTTGGCTTAACTTTCGGGTTGCCAGCAAGTCGCAGATAGCAGATAGCGACAGCCACCGCTCCTTATTTGTTAGCGCAAATCAGTGCTATTTATATTGCGGCGGTGGAAAGGTATATCCTGGCATATCTCCCCCATATCTGAATCAGAGTCCCGATCCCGACCCCTGGCAGTGCGTGGCGCTTGTCAACACGCTTGCCAACTGCAGTTCGGCTGCGAGGGCTGCATCCAATTTGCAGAGCAGCGGGAAAAGTGCAGCGTACTCAGATGCAGATGCATCCGCACTCGGAAAAAAAGTAAACCTGTGAGTTAACTATTTGCATTACTGGTAATAAGAGGGGTAACATTCGTTTTGAATTCAAAGAGTACCCTTTCTTTGGGACTGTAACATTGAAAACTATACATTTTTGTTTCTTTGTAGCATTATTTGATTATTATTTTAGCTTTCAATAAATTGAAGTCCTTATAAACAATTTAAAAGACTTTTTATTTATATTAAAACATACTTTTATTCTTTTGATAAAAACTAAATTCTTTCTAAATGATTTTGGTATGATGAATAATCTTGATTTATAACAGGACCTTTTAAGGCATCTCTAAAATCAAAGACAATTATTTCTGAAATGTAGCTAAGACTCAGTGCCTGAAAATGCCGCTTATCAGCATCTGCAAGATGCATCACAGTTGCAATCTGAAGGGAGAAACTTCCTGCGCAGGTTGTCAATGCAACAAGAAAGGTGAAAACTTTGTTGTGCCTATCGCAGCGTCGCAACCGCAAGAGTCGGGCAAAAGTTGCGCTATCTATGCCATCAAAATTGAACTACCACCGTCCTCGAACTTCTGGCGCAGCACAATAATAAATTTATTACGAACGCTTGGCGGGGCGTGTCGACGTCGTCATCGAGTTTCAAGTTTTCCAAGTTCCAAGTCTTCTACGACTCCTTGGGTGCGTGCAGCTCCCATCCGATGCCATCCCATTCGCCTGCTAACCCGTAGTTATAGTGGCATGCTGCGCTTTAATAAAATATTATCATAAACGTAACGGAAGCTAGTTTTTCATATGCTTATTCCCAGCCCGTGGATGAAGCTTTCACAAATATCCGTATTTTTGCTCCGCCGGTGTTTCCTTTTCCTTTGCAGGATAGCAACGGGAGTAATATGTTTTCATAAATCAAATGTACGGAGCGTTGCTCAATATTTAATGTTTCGCCTTTCGGAATTTATACACATCAGGAATGTGGGGATTAGATTTGAAATTTCCTGAAACGAAGCTTCAGAGCACGACACTCATGAATATTAAAAAATCGTTTCTTTTGTTCAAGGCAAAAGGTAATAGCTGGAGAACTTACTTAGTAAGGAGAAATACTCAGAACATTGGCTTAGGATTAGGCGGTATTTAGTGCAGAATGAAAATACTTAATAAGTGCCTTTTTAAGAATCAGAGATAACTACATGCCGAGTCTAAGTAAACACAAAATCGTTTCCTATTCCTTTCTTCCTTGGCATTTTGTTTCTGTGTTGGCCGGAAACTTTCCTTCTGCTTCTGAGGCACACGGATATTTTCATTATTTATTGCCAGCCACGAATGCACATTCCCGTATGTGTTTGTCTAGGTAAATCTAGGGGAATGCTTTTCCGGTAGTTTTTTATTGCTCAATCGAGATGGGGTGGGTTGGGTTCCTGGTGGGTGTGAGTTAATGCTAATGGTTGGCTACTTTGTTTCCATTCCGCAGAAATGTCGATGGAATTCAGACAGACTGCGGGTGTGAATGGCTTTTTTATGCCTTCGAGGGGATACCACATAATAATGTATACCTTATTAATTGGAATTGCGCAGTAGGAATATCGACTAGGAGCTCTGTAACACAATGCTTGACAGGCCATAAATGTCCAACGACTTTCGACGAGTCGAGTCGTCGATCGCTAAATGCATTAACTATAATTGGCCTTCGCCTAATTTCGCTTTTGGGTAATTAGGCGCTAATGAAACCTAATAGACCCTGCCTCGAAAGCCACATATCTAAGCCCTGGGAGTTCGGGGAATCAGTCAATAAGCCAACTGCCGCTGGCAGTGGATAACCACCTCGTATTAAGCAAGGACAAATTGCCTGTCAATCTACGTGTAATTTTTATAAATTTCCAATTGTGCGCCAGCCGTTTTTTCCTTTCCTTTCTATCCCTCCTTACCGACTTTCCCCTTTCTTCCCCGATTTCAGCTTGGGGTCGTAATTAACAGCGCCAAGGAAACTAGGAAAATAGCGACAACAACCACGGCAAGCTTGTGTAATGTAAGCCACTGCTAATGAACCCATCGCTTCTTGGTAGTGGGAGGTAGTGGGTAATGGGAGGTGGTTGGAGGTGCCAGGTGAGACAGCCCATGCAGAAATGGCTTTATTAACAGCCTGGCTTCGCCTCACCTCTCACGCTCTCGTTTTTAGATTTTTATTGCTAAACTTTGTTTCTTTGGTTGTTGGGCTTGTTTTCCTTTTTCGCATTCACCACGTATATTTGGCTATGCACTGCGAAAAAAAATATATAAGATAAATCGTATAACATTTAATAAAAATTTAATACTCACATTATAATAAATCTTTTTATTCTTTTTCATAAAAATATTTTAAATAGATACCCAAACTAAATCAAAATGAACCCTATAGTATCATTTATTTTTGCTCTCTTTCGTTTTGAACCGCCTTTTCTATGTATGTAGCTCGAAATAAATGGAAAAATAGAGCTGGCGACTATGTTTCCGTATCGAAGCCAACCCGTTAACGCTTGTCGCCATTCACTTCGCCCGTTCTCATGCGACACTTTGAATGTTTTAAATGGTTTTTTATTGCCTCGCCCTCGCCATTTCCTCGCTTTCCGCGAATTCCCCGTCTGTATCCTTGTTTTCACCCTCGTCCTGCTCCGGTGCTGCATAAAATTAGTTTAATCACTGTTTTCAGAGTCGGGTGAAAGGCAGGTGAGAGCGAACCAAACCCATAAGTAAGCGTAAATAATGTCAAAGCAGTGCAACTATAGGGAAGGACATCGCTCCAGACCCACCACCAGCCCCGCCCACCCGTTGCCGCCCCCTCGCCATCCTGCGGGTGTCAATAGAAACATTAACTGGGCGTGCTGACAAAATTAGCACAACAATTATGCAGGTATTAGTCGAAGTTTGCTAGTATTGTGGCTCTCTATTGGCTGGGCCTTTGGGAAGGGCCTTTTGAGGTGGAAACAATGGAAATGTTTGACAGGAAAGAAATGGTTCTATCAACACGGGAATAGGCGACCTTTGTCCTTTTTATCCTGCCTTTTTAAGAGTCCATCATTTGTCTAAGTTATGAAGAACTTGAAAAAAATTGGTTGGGAAATAAACACTCTATTTGTTTAATTTCAAAATTAGTTATAATCATTACTAACAATGTTTGTGTTTTTATTCATTAAGAGTAATTAGGCATATATTAGGTTCTGCTTTCGCATAATTTTGTATACATATATAACTCATGAGTAAGTGTTTTGGACTGAATTCAGCCATCATCTTTGCTCAAACCCAAACAATACTTTGCCTATCTTGAATGTTGAAGAAATTGCTTAATATAAGAATAAACCAAACTAATCAAAATCAGGCGCACACATCAAAAGGAGTAAACTTAATTAATTTTAAGTGTGTTTTCTCATATTCCATTAATTTGAAATGCAGTGCTATTTTCTAAACACTATTAAATTATTTCCTCTCTGCTTGTTACTAGTTTATCATATTGTGTGAAAATATTTTGTGGTAAACCAGTTAGGCAAGCTTCATCAATTTAATTTTCTAAAATGCTAAGAATATCACATTCCGCCGGCCACAAAGGTTGAATGATGGTTTGCCAAATACTTGTGCAATTCTTTTACGAATAGCAATTTGGAAAGACAACCAAAGTCCATTAAGGGACAATGTAAAAAACACTTTGACGGAATATCATTTAGTAATTTAAACCGCAACCGACCCGTTCACGAAATGGATTCCGCCAGCCAGTCGCAAAAACTTCCATTGCGTATACGCCATGTGGACACTAACAAAGCTCACAAGCACAGAACTTAAACCCCAGCTCGTTATACGGGACACAAGAAGTACTGGACAGGTGAGCGGACCCGTGTCAGGTTTATCAATTTATCTTGTGACCGAGCGTCGGCAACAAAATGCTTATAATGTGCTCTAATAATTGCAATGGCTTTTTATTTGTTCGCTCCGCAACAACAATAGTAGTAGCTTTTCACCTGGAGGCAAAAGTGGTAACGGGAGGCAGGTGTGCTCGGCCAGAGCGAAATGTGCTGTTGTCATGAAACATTTGTCACAATAAACTTTATTTGTTTTCGTGTACTGCATGTATACGTGCACAGAAAACAATAGCATGGCGGTAATTAGAAGTTTTTTAGTTTCCAACTAAAGTTCTAAATTGCTTTATTTTTATAAAATAAAATTCAAGTTTTGGTTCTTCAAATAAAGAAATTATTTTAAAATAAATTGATATACCCTACTTTATTAAAACATAAAGAAATATAAATAATCATTTTAAAATTTCTGTGACTCTTTTTGTAAGCTTTATAAGAAATCTTCTTAGACATAGAGTTTGGTTTAAAAAATGCTCTTGGAAACAAATAACTATGGACTCTAAATGTAATCCGTTTAACCTATTTTACTGCTGACCTAGTGGCCATGGTTATAAGGTATACAAATTATGGTTTTGAACTCGTGCACACTAGGGAGTTTAGACTCTAAACTTTAGAGATCGAAATAAAAAAGTTTAGTATTTCCAGTGTATACCGTCGCATGCTTTATTTGCTCTCCGCTCGCTGTGACTGCGACGATGTTTGCCAGTGTGTGTTTAAAAGTTTCCTAACTTGTTGTGGGTGCTGGCTGTTAGTTCTCGGTGTGTTTGCTGTGTGCGTGTTGGACGCTCGTAAGCCGCGTTCTAGCCAAAACCCCCTCCCCTACTCCCAACGACAGACCCTCCTCCTGGTCAGAGCTGGAGGAATCCCTGCCCAGGAGCTCACAGCGGTGACATTTGTTTGCATTTAGAGGGGCAGGATGTCAAGCATTTACCATTTAGCATTTAGCATTACACATTACACAGTTCGTAATGTTTAGATGCTTGGCGAGCCTCGTAAAGTGGTCGCAAACGAAAAGAAAAAAAAGGTATACTGTGCGCCAGACACGTGTTGATTATGATTATAATTAATTGGCTAGTTCTTTTTAATTAGTCTGAAATGCCATTCGGCTTGAACGCAACCCGAAAACTTGTTGCGGTCAAGGGTTATGGGCTATGGGTTATGGGTTAGTTACCTGAATCCTAGCTGCCACCCGTTCGCCGTTGTAGCGGTTGGGATTGAACCATCCCTTTGTGGAGCCCGTTACGAGGACGATGCCGAGCAGGAAGAAGAGAATCAGCGCGGTAATCACGAGCTTGGCACGCGTCGATATAACCATTGCCATTTTGTACGATATTTACACGTCCCGATTCGACACCGATTCGATATACAACACTTAAAGCACTACGAAATCAGCAACGCAAACGAAATGAACAACGGAACAACGAACAACCGGCGACGAATAGAATTGCCTGAAAGAAAATGCATAAATTGGAATATTAATTAGGTGAGGGTGGGTATATTGCTTTGGCACCGCCACACAAATGGTTTGGTTTTCGCTTCTGGTTCGATTTCGGCTCAATTTCGTTGTTCGACGATAGTGATGGGATATTTTACTTTATTTGTTATTCCCGAATTTCGGGTTTTTGATTTTAGATTTTTATGTCAAAGCCTTTTCGCTGTAGCTTCAGCATCCGAAAAATTTAGGGGTTTATTTTATAGTTGTTTATAGATTACATCTATTAAAATCGAAGTACCTTACTAAACATCTAGGTACTGCCAAACACTGGCCATCTCTGGTTATTGAGATGTCGGCAAGTGTATTTGACCCGCTTGGACTTTGGCTTAGGGATATTGCTAGCTCTGAAGCTGATGCCTAATGGCTTTTGTGGCCAAGTCTTAACCTTGCGAACTCCCCACTCCCAGCGAGATGTTTTTGTTGGTTGGAGGAAGGAAAGAAGGTGCTCTCCCAGCCACAAAGCGTTTTTGTACACATGCCACAAGCACTCGCACATGTAAGGCAGGAACTCACACCCACACCCACACCCACACCCACACCCACACCCACACTCGCACGCCCCTTAACAGGCACTCGACCAAGGACCCCCGACCCTCACGCTCACTTCCTGTAAACGCTACAAATGTAATACGTTTTATTTAATTCTGCTTCCCGTATTTTTTTCCTTCCACCCGTCGCTTGTCAGCATTTTCTCACTGATTTGCGGCGCCAAGGGTGGCGGCTGAAAAATATTACTTAGGGGCGAGGAAAGGGCTTGTTGACACCCTCGAAAAGCTGATTTTCTACTAAGTTATAGCAGGAAGAAAATACATGAAGGCTTGTATGGAAATAGAAATTGATTTTTCGACCATAAGTTTGATTTGGTCACCCAATTTATCATCAGAGTGCAACCTTAAAATCCGAAAAGTCAGAGGTAGCACTTGAAGTAAACTTTGCAAAAAGTTAAGCTGCCAACAAGTTTATTTGGAAAAAATATTGAATTATAGCAACGTCAAAGGCAAGGAATGAAGGCAGCTTTGAAAATTGGTCACATGTTCGCAAGATGTCTTGCTAAGAGTTTTCCTTTCCCTTTTTTTTTCGACTTTGCCTTTCTTTTTTTGGCAACCGCATAAAGGCATAAGCCGAATGTTTTGCAGCGGGTTATGAGGGTGTCCTTGAGCCAGTGCACCCCCGAAAAAACCGAAAGTAAAATAAAAATAAAATAAAAAGCGAGCAGCAACTTTGCCAACCTACATAATTGCGGCAAAAGTTGGCCCAACACACTCACACATATATAGCAAGGAAACACAGATACACTCACACAACAACAACTTATTACGGGGCTAAGAGTTGGCTCACAAAAGTATGCTACAGCCAGCGCATAATTACGATAATCGTGTCAGTCTAGAGCCACCAGCAGCGTCCATGGGCTCAGCTCTCACCTAAAGTCTTTAACACCCGGCCACGCCCCCTCGCAGTCTGACACGCCCACCTTTGGGGCCATCACCTTCCCCCGTTCTTTGGGGTAAAGCCAACCAGTTATTGAGTCAACGAGTCGGCGTCGGCGGCGTAACACAAACTTTTTGTGCGCGCCCAAAAAGTGGAAGCCCAAAAGGAAACTTTTTATGCCAAGTCAAGCGACTGGCCCACACCTCTGGTCGGGATAGGATCGGGATAGAACCACCTCGGTCCGCTCTTCACGGAGCATTAAAATTCTGCGACTGCCGGCTCACGAGCCGAGTTTAAGCTTAAAGTTTGACGCGGTTCAAGTTTTCTAATGAAATTACCTTCTCCCTGGTACTCAGCCTTACTTTTAATGAAAAGGGGCAAGCTTGTGCTGCTGTCTCACGAAGGAGCGAAAAAAAATAATAAGTAGAAGGGCGATAAGGAGGAAATTTCATATCTTTTACCAAATTAAGTACGCACAAAAATGAGTAACGACTTTTGGAGTTGTCATGGTGGCCATGGCCAGCAGAAAGTTAAATCCCACAGGGGCGTAAAGAAAGTTGCAAAGGGCAATAGTTGGACGAAACCTTTTCTGGACATTAGCGCCTAATGAAGATAATGGGGCGACATATTTAAAAAGGGTTCTTCCTCTCCAACGCCGAAATCTAAAAGGCTTTGTGCCCAGTCATCTCCTAGAGGTTTGGGTTTCGGGTTTCCTGCTTTGCTGCTTTTCCGTTTGACATGTAATTTTTAATAAGCACCGTTTTCCGCACAAATTTCCCTTTTCATATGTGGGTCTGTCTCTTTGTCTGCAGTTATCTGTGACAAGGTCGGGGAAAAGGAAAGGAATGGGATGGAATGGAAAGTAATGGAGTGGGGTATGTGTCACACATGTATCCTTAATACGAAGGCGGAACAAAACAAACCGTCAGTGCAAGAAATGTCTAATGTGAAACCTCAGGCTTCTGTGACTTTTGTGAGCGTTTGATCGATAAGCGAAGCCGGCCTGACAGCTCCTCCCTCCAGAACCCAGCCTTATAAAGCCCAAGATTTCCCCACCATATATGGGTTCCTCAGTTGGGAACGGGGACGCGTGTTCCCAATGATTAAAACGCGCTCATGAAGACTTTGTGCTTCTGCTCCTGCTTAATTAATAACAACCCAAATAATCGGCCTGGAACATGGGGCGGTGCTATCAGCTCGTATAATTAAAGTCAAAAATTTGCATAATTTATGTTTATTGGTGACGCCCCATTGGTTGGGCTGGCAAGCCATCGATCCACGCCTCGTGGTAGCTATAAAATTACAAAATAATCATAGTTTGTCGTTGCTCTCCGTACCCCTGTGTCATCGAATCCATTTCCGTTTGGGTTCGCATTTTTGTAAGGGTTTTATGTGGTAACCAGAAATCAACAGCCCCACCAGATTCATAAAATAGGCACCGAATATGTACGACTTTAACGACCTGCAGCTCTAGACGTAATAAAAAACCCATTTATGGGCAAAAGCACAAAAGGTATATACATGTGTTCGTGCCTGGGGGTACAAACAAAATATGCCCATGGCCGTTCTTCAAGCAGAAATAAGTTTGGTAAATGATTATTGAAAAGCAGAGCCATCGTAAAATAATGGCCAAGGAATCAAAGAAACTGGCCTTGCTGTCAATTATTTATTACTGAATTTCCAGGTGAAATATGTCGTTTTGTCAGGGTAAAGAAAGTCCAAGTTATTATTAGAAAAGAAAGTACAGAAAAAGCACTTAGGAAGAGTAATTTAATAATACAACTAAAAACATAAGTCGTAACTAGTAATATCTGCTGATTTTTTCAAAGAAATTTATTAATTGAAAATGCTACTTTATTAAGAGATCCACAAGAGTAAGCAAGAAAATTAACAAACATATTTCCAATAAAAACAGACAGCCAATTATTTTTTAAACCAAAGTGCATTGTATGTTTTCCGACATGCAGCACATTGGCCAACTAACAATACAATGCAAATATGAGTGCAGAATGGCCAGGACCTGAGTGTTTAGTGGAAAACTAATTTCCAACACAATGGAGTGGCAGTGGGGGAGCTGAAGTGACCAAATATGTAAATAAACATTTCAAATTGAATTTCGAAATTGTGTCAGCATAATGGGCTCTAATATTGCATTATGATGATAAATTGTTAAATTTACAAATCAAAATTACATATTACTGAAAGTGAAGCCGAGTGGTGAGGCAAGTCAACGTGGCACAAACAACAGCAAGGCAATCAGGCTGTGATATTTAAATGCATATTAGCAAACACACAGGAGGTACAAGGGTACATGCATATTTATGATCACTTAGGCCAAGAACTGTCGAGCATAGTTTGTTTTGTAATTGAAATTTTGCTGTGCTCTTGTGCAATTAAATGCAGACGAAATGGCCAAGGACTTTAAAGTTTAAGCCTGCCTGAAAGGGCCAGAGATACTTTTCACTAGGTTTAGTCTAGTGCCCGCTCTGAAGAAGGGTTAACTTTCGCTCTCTTTATGCCAGGGAGCCCTTTGTTTGATCCACCCGATGCCCATTAAAATCCAGGCCTCGGCTGCCTTCGCCTGCCAGCGTTTTTATTTAATAAATAAAACGTATTTTCCTTTGCCTTTCGGCCATATGCGAAGAAACGGCGGAAAGCGGAAAGCGCAGAAGGCAAAGACAAAAGGCGGGCGGGCAGCCCACAATATTATAAATGTATACGTATACATATTACGCATACGCCCAGTGCTGCTTTAATATGCATGTGCAGGAGTGATGGGTGGGTGAAAAGTGGGAAAGTGGGAAATCGGGGAGTTGGCCAGGCCAACTCAGTCAGTGGTTAGTGACGCGTTGGGGCAAAAACTGTTTTCGCTGGCGCTTTAATGAGTTTGCCATTGATTTAGGCGTGCCAGCCAATCCATGCGGCCTTATATCCTGCCATCCGGGCCTGTTTTGTGTTTTGAGTGCCAGGACCATGGGCTTTCGACCCCGGCCATCCTAGCTCGTCATAATTTATGCGCGAAGCATGTTCAATTTGATGGGCGACATTCCAAAACCATTTGTGTGTGGGAGCGAGGGAGGGACCCCTATTTCCTGGCCAGCTGGCCATATTTACCTTTAAGCCGATCGCACTGGGACCAATTTCACTATTCACTTTAAATTATCGGCTACGGATACGGGGGATTTGGGTTTGACCACGAAAGCGCGACAAAATATTTAATATGTTGACAAAAATCACAGATAATTTAATTGCAAATGCTTTGCTTTATTTATATGTATGGTATGTAGGTATGAGTTTTGCCTTAAAATTTATTGTAATTGTGAATTATGTATGCTACTTTTTCAGGCCCATTTGTAATTACAAATGACAGCCGTGTTATATGGGTTTTATTCCTTTTTTTTTATTGCGATTGAATTTTGTTTATATCGTTAAATTGCTGTTCGGTATGTTTCTTAGCTTTGACGTCGTGCTGTGCAATTAATTCACTTTTTCACACCACATGCACTCTGCCATTGTGCAATTGATTGATTTCCATTCGAACAAGCTCGCTGAGTGGAGTGGAGTGGAGTGGAGTTTTTTGGTGGGGGCTTTGGACAGTGTTTGGATTTAGTTTGCAGTTTTCGCAGCACTTCTTGAACTTTTGCAACCGGCAGCCGCGACGCGGAAACAACGAGGATATAACAATTGCAACAAATATATAACAAGGATAAAAGTAATTGCAGTTTCGATATATGGCTGGGTATATTTAATATCCAGTTGATAAGTTTATTCCTTTCCTAACACGATATGTTGCACTGGGCTCTTCTGATATGATCGATTGCTGGGATTATGCTTGGGAACACACTTATATGGCAGTTTAAACTTGCGATTCAGTCAGGAGTTCAGCGGTCGAATTTTCAAACGCTTGCGCGGCCTCTCCTTCATCTTTGGTCGCATAATTGAATTTTAATTGACTCGATTCCGGGCCGGTCGGTTCACTTAGGCGAGCATATTTCATTTGGCCATATAAATCACTTTCGTTTCTTGCGGCTAAGCCAGCACAAGGGCTTCATATGCAGTTGTTTTTTTCGGGGCTATGGTAGCTACGTCGGGAGTAGTAGAGGTAGTACCAGCTGCCACCGCCGCACACACGACGTCCGAAAAGCAGGACGAAGAAGGGCAGGACGAAGATGCAGGCAAAGACGAAGACCAGGACGAGGACGAGTACCGAGTACCGCACGGCAGCAACGAAAAGCTCATCTTAAACCCGGCCGCGTGGCCATCTGAACTGCTGGGAAACGCGAACGCAACTGAAAAGGTAAACGCACTCGCAGCCCAAGGAGGCCCATCAAATCACAGCAATCTGTTCGGGCCACAGACAACACATTGGGCCTCGTGCCAGCCGCTCGTTTGCTGAATTCAAACGAGTGCTGAATGGAGAATCGAGTGAGTCCAACACGGCCAACGGGGTATACGCAATGCCTGAGTGCTAGAGTGTGACTCAAGTCCACATGGCGTATACGCCAAAGGGAAGTGCTCTCAAGTTCTGAGTGGGTTCGGTTGAGTGAAATGAAAGTGGGGGTGGTTTGAGTGCGCCTGAGTGGCTGCCAACTTCTGCCGCCAGATGGCCAAGTGGCGCCACTTAAGACTGGCTCAAGAGTAAAGTGTTGAAAAGCTTTCAGCATTGCTGAATGGAATTACACAGAGAAAAGTTGTTCATACATTTCAGAGATTTTACATAACAGAACACTAAAAAAAATAATTATCTACTCCAAAGACTCTTATTATTCTATTAATGAAATCAAAAAGTTCCAGATATAAAGAGTTCCAAGCAAGCACGAGTTTTTGTAATCATAGACACAGAACTTAATTAATATATAGAACCTAAAATGAGGCAATCCAATATGTTATTATAATTACAAGAAAAATAAAGAGATTCAGAAATTTAGGTCATAGTTTTTCCAGAATAAACCAGAACTTTTCTGACCACAAATTAAAAATCCACTTAAAAGAGATTTCTGAATATTACCCCTTCGGTAATAAAATGCCACTTCAATTAAATCTTGGGCAATTGGTTTCTTGTGCGTTTCGAAAATTATTCCCCTGCAATAGATCGCAGATCAAAGGTAATCAAACTGGCAGCCGCCAGAACTTACCTCGAACTTGCCGCCAATAATGGAGCCCGCCTGGCCAATATACAGGGTCGACGCGGAATCGAAGACCAACTCGATGGGCTCCCGGGTCACCTGGGTGGTGTTGCGAAGCTCGCAGTCGTAGTAGAAGGAGACCTTGTCGCTGAGCACCTGGAGGACAATCGAGTTCCACTTCTCCGGCACATGAGCCACGCCGAAGCTGGCCAACTTGCGGCCGATGCTCTGGTCCGCCTGCGTATAGACCAGCGATACGTTGTAGCTGTTCTTCACGACGGGCGACAGGTGAACGCCCAGCTGGACGACCGTGTCCAGGGGATTCACCACGCTGAACAGGTAGCCGCCCTTCAGCGAGCTCTGCCGGAAAGTGATGAGGATGGCGAACTCGTACAGCTTCTCCGGGAGGAGCATGCGGTACGGCGACTTCACGTCCGCCGTCTGCAGGAACCGGTAGGCAGGGAAGCCGTCCTCCCCATCTCCGAACTCGATGCCCGCAAATTGGTTGTTGTTCATGATGTCCGTCAGCGTGTATTCGGCCAGGGCATCTGAAATGGTCGAAATAGGTGCGCTTTAGGTCTCACTAATTGCAAAACGGAGGGTAATCGCTCTTTATTGCAATTTGGGAGGCATTGAACCGCGATTAGGGGTTTCCTAAAAGTATGCTACACTTTCGATAGACCCTTGTTCAGCCTCTAAGTATGCAGTAAATTATAAAGTCTAGGAAAAAAAATTGTTTAAATAAATTATACATTTTATAAGTAATTTAAATAACCTAATTAAGATAATCATAATATTTTCACAATTATTTTATTATAAACTTAGTGATTTCTCATTTTTGAAGAATGGTTAGGTAAGAGTATGAAATAAAATAATATTAATAATCTTACCTTTGATAGACTGTCCTATCAGTTCAAAAGAACCGAGGGCAGGAACCAGAAGCGTAGAAATCAGGCCAAGTATCAACAGTAACACTCGCATCTTGATCAGAGCCGGAATGCTGCAAAAAAAAATTTAAAAATAAATATATAAGCCATCATCCGTTTGAATCTGTAAAATTATGAGATTAAAGAGGGACTTCCGTTGCGTTCGGTAATCCATACCCAAATGTGGCCAGTTCAAATTGCACCCACAAACAATTCCCCTCAAACGGACACTTGTGCGTGGAAATAAACCAACCGCAGACACTTTATCCGCCGCCCGCAATTATGGGCACCAGTATTGGCAACACGAGTCGCACTCTTGACTCAATACTGAAATTATATGCGCACGGGCATCCCTCGGTTTTGGCCCACTTGGTTGGCAATATTTTGTAATTACCTCCCTGCAAACCGCAAAGCCCTTGTCCCATTCCCCAATTCCCATTCTGATTTCCATGGCACCGCACACACCCAAAAGATAGTTCATCTGGAAGCCACACAACTTTGCGGTCGGTCTTCATTCATTGGTTAACGAAAATCGCAGACTTCAACGGAAAGAGCTATGATTCATTCATTGGGATCGAAGCAGGCAGATCGCCAGGCAAGATTACAAAAACTAATGGTAATTAGGAAGGGCAGATCGCTACACACAAAATAAATAAGACTGTTTGTGAGGTTGGGGATCTTTTTGCTTGTAAAAAAGTTCTAGAACTTTGGTCAAAGGTCGTACCTAAGTTTGAATAACTAACTATAAAAATATGTATTATAATAAACTATTCATTTATTAAATTAAGTTCTTTAAGCTTTCTCAAATATATTGTTTGAATAACTAACTATAAAAATATGTATTATAATAAACTATGCATTTATTAAATGAAGTTCTTTAAGCTTATTTAAATAAATTGTTTTTTAAACTTTATAATAATATAAATCCAGTTTTTGTAGAGTGTAGAAAAATCAGTTCCCCATCTTAAGCAATAAATATATATTCAATAATAATTCCCTGTGTATCTGTTTGCTTACAAAGTTTGGGACACACCTAGAACTCAAAAGAGCCGAAGATCAAAATTACTTTGTTTATGGGGTTCACTGTGTCAGTTGGAATGTCAGAGATCAATGTGAATCATTATCCCATAAATACAAATTTTGTCAAGTCTTAATCGCACGGCCAATAAATCATTTTTTGATCCCAGCTTCTACATGTTGCGTAATTGTCCGTGGCCAAGGGCAGCTGATAAACCCAGGCTATTCAAAGTTCCCAAGAAACTTTTGGTCCCCCCAATTATGTACCATGTGTATCATAATATAACACAATAATATAACACAATTAATGGGCGCCAGTTACCCAGCGAATGCAGATCCAATGTAAAGATACAATTTACATTCGGAAACTATGTCGCTGACCCCGAACTGTCGCTGGGCAATTAATATTTATGAAACGCGACTTGGCAGCCCAACAATAAGAACAGAACAAGAAAAAACATTTGGAGACAATACTTTCACGCCGAATGCAAATTACTTTCAATTGTGAGCATTAAGTAAAAGTGTATTCATGTCTCAATTAGTCAGATGACAGCTCCCTCAAAACATTTCGGCAATCGATCGGTCTTCAAATATCAACGAAACTACAGAAAATAAGAACTTGCAACAGACCGCTGATCTATAACTTAAATTGTGTGCATATTATATATGCATATATGAGTATTTTTTCATGAGAACTGTCGTAAAATATGATGAACTATAAATTAGCAAGAAAGTGTAAGCAAATAACAATTTAATGGCATTCTGTTCATTAATAACGAGTATAAAATGTCTGGTTATTGCACAAAAGATTCTAAAATTTAGTTCAAAATATGTATAAATTCAAATAATGCAAAAAACGGCAATACCAAATATGTTCCTTTTAAAATGGTTTGAAAATCTAAAACAACAGAGTTGTAGCCAATTTTTTAAACAGTATTGTTTTTTTTTGGAAATTTCTTTAAAAATAGAAGCATATACATCCATCACGTACAAAAAAAAAAAAAGTGTCCAATTGCGTCACGTATAAAAACAAAGAATTACTTCAGCTTTCGTTGCGAACGCAGCCAGAATAAAAAAATATTGTAATCCCAAACATTTGGCTGTCTCTTTTTTTAACCAGCTAAACATCAAGTGCTGTCTACATATGTGCACTTACATCATTTTTGGCCGACAGACTTCCTACTCCAAGCAGCTTGTACAGCAATCTGCTCCAGCCACTTAATGGCATCATTAGGCGCCAAAAACAAACAGCCATACAAATTGAACAATCCCCGCAGAGGAATTTGATTTTCGAGCATTATCATACGAATTCCTGGCGATTCTCGTTGTGTGTCTTTCCTGTTTCTTGGCATTCTCACAATTGGCTCTCTGACATAATGAGCCAACGTTTATGCAGTTCACAGACGGAAAGCCGCCAGCACGTGCAACATGGACCGCGTGGCCAATGTCAGAGGCGACCCCTTCTGGCCTTATTCCACCGCCCAATACAGATTCCCACTCCCAATGGAGATCCCCCCGCCAAACATACGCACAATTTGGGTTCCATAAATAGTATTTTCTTTAAGCGAAAAAATGTATATAAACTGATTGAGCGTGGATATATGATTTATTAGATTGAATATTTAAAAATTATCATTTATTTTAGTAAGTCCCATAATTTTACAGAGTAAATTTCAATCGGTCAGTATCACTCTGAAAAACAAATTTCTTCCATACATTTTATGATTTATAAAATTATATGGGCTCTTAAAAATAAATGGAATTACCCTTGCTCTCGTTTCCTAACTAAATAGAGTCAAAGTGTCACAATTATTAAAAGAAAAAAAATTTAATGAAATAAAAACCCCTTTAAGATAATTAAAAATCATATTTAAAGCATATTTCTTATAAATTGAGTAGAATCTGTAGAATTGTATTGCCAAGTTCTATTGCTCTGGCCTTATCTGTAGGTATACGAGTATGAGCGCAATTGTCTGGCTCCCGGAGGGGCCAATAATAATACTCCGTCTGTTTGTTTAGAATGGGACGCACGTACGACCGATTATTGGGGCCTAACCGGCAAACTTGGGCGTGGACGGAGCGCGGTTCATGTAAATGCCCACGAAAGTGTCGAAAGAACGGTCACAATAAATAAAACTCCCTGCATGGCCCGAATCAAAAGCTCCATGTGTATTTCACTTATGAATTTACGAGTCATTATGATTTTCCGCTTTGCATCCGCCGGTCATGCTCATAGAATGCCATTTGGCCCAGACCATCTACCATATGCAATTCCTGAAACCAATAAGCAATAAAATTTTATTCAAACTAGCAGCAACAGCTGCGTGAAGCGGCAAGTATTCCCCAGGTTTTTTGTTTTAAATCAAATTCGGCCCCCGGCCAACGCAACAAATCTGAATTGGTTAGTGTCGTAAAAAGTTGCGCACATCAAATTGAAAAGTCGTCAGAGCGTTGCACATCTAAAGGCGGTGAGGCCGCCGGAGAATATCCAATGAAGGGAAACCCCCGAGAACCGTGGAAGACACACAAAAAGTGAGGAAAATTCAAATAAAATGTTATATTCAATAGTAAATCGGCTCAATATGACTGGGGGGCATATGAAAGGGCTCTCTGGTCGCAGCCGACGACGACCAACGAGAAAGGAAAACTGTGCCACTATGTCATATGAAGAAGGGACCAAAGAACCATCTTTCTCTGACAGCGAGAACGGCTGAAAAGCGGAGGCAACCGCCGAAAAGACAACCACAGTCGGGGAATACCCTCACAAGAAAGTACTTAGTATTCAAAATATAAACAAAAACATTTAAGTATTTTTAAGAGTAATTCATTCGATTTATTTATTTGATTTTTATTTTATTATGTAAGGCATATTGAAAGTTAAATTGAAATGGTGATTCTTTTAACCAAGTGTTAGTTTTCCAAAATTCAGTATTATATATTTTACTTTTTTTTCAAAATTTTAAAGGGTATACAATATTCTACTACCCGTGTTTAAAATTTCTGAGGGCTCGGTTCGGTTCGTCGCGCACTTTTTGTCGCCGGTTCTGCGCCCCTAAGTGAACTATTAGCTCTGTTGATTTTATGTTTTCCAATTTGTTTTGTGATGTACTTGCTGTGCGGATGGGGATGAGGACGAGAAAAGGGGCAACGGCTGGCAAAGAGTTGGCTGTCAGCTGGCGTGTCGCCCGCCGACGTTTATTGGCCTTGGTTTATTTCGTTCCACCCAGAACCGCCCCGCCTGCAATGCCTTTTGTTTGATTTAAAGGATTTGCATGCCAAATTTGACTTTATTTATTTTTTAGGTTAACACGTACACGCACATCCACAAATCCAAACACATCATCATTGTTTGGTGATTGGGCTGACTGTTTAACATTTTAAGTGCCTTCATTTAAGGTGGAAAATATTTTACACACAGCTTTGCATAAATAAACGAGAATGCATCGAAATCCAAAGTTGGCAAATCCGAGCACCAGAAACCACTTCCACAAAGACATTCAAGCCGAGACCAACTGTTGCATGCTGGTCAAAATGTATGGACGAGCGATAAAAGCCCAAAGTGTAATTTGATATTGACCGGCTGACAGCCGAAAGCGGCGGTGAAGAGTGGGATTTAGTTGCAGAAGCATAATCATAATAAATGGATAAAGACCCACATTCAGGCCAAGAAATTTGAATGCCTGAATGAAAACATCAGTCGCAGAGAATGGAAAATAATTCGAGTGGGTTTATATAGTTACTTCAATGTTGTTCCAAGTGGTGAAGGTATTAAATAATAAATATCATATTTAAAAAACCATACAGAAAACAACATTTTGAACATGTCATTCACCAGTGCAATATCAATCATTCTTTTCCTTTGTACAGAGAACTTTGAACTTGAAAATATTCTTGGTAATTCCTCAAATTTATTTTTGCGCTTCTCACGTTGGGGTCGTTGAAACATAAAGAGAAAAATGGGTGAAAATATAATATTTGACTGACTGGCATAATCGATTGCAAACAATGAAAATATAAATATAAATAACAAAATTCCCCTTAAATCTACAGGATTATTTCCTCAGACAAACGATTAATATTCCCTCAACAATGGCAAATAAATATAAAGATTTGGTGCAGATGAATTTTTACCAGGATTGATGTAAATTTAGTTGTGTATTTTGTGGTAGTATAAATATTAGCAGTCTTCCCGCTTTTACGACTGATTCCGATCCACAAAAGCATTTGGGTTAATTCCCTTGATAATTATGTTAACGAATGGCAACATAAAAACGGAATCGCCAGACAGAACCCGACCCAAAAAAAATGGCAAAACAAAAAGTATAAAAATATCCACCGATCTCGATTTTGATACTCATTTACATTCTGACCCCGATCTCCTCAAGAACGTGGATAAGTTGCAGTCCTACTAATTGGCCACATGCCTGGGAAGCCGAGAAACAGAAGCTAAAACTGACACTTGCTCCCAGCTTCTCTTTCAGCAAAGTACTTTCCTTTTTCATTAGTACACAGCGAAATATACTATAGATTTAAATGTGTGTTTCATAAATATAATGTATTATATTTTAAGTACAAAATACAAACTTTTGGGCTTGTGGAATATCAAAAATAAACTCCATAAATTTTAATCAATATTTTTTTATAGTTTCCAGTTTTATTTCTAGTGTGAAACAGCTGCCGGCGAGTGATTTAAATAATCTCTAAGCGACGAGTGCTACTCATATTGCACTTAGCTGGAAGGCGGCCATGTGCAACATGTTGTCGCAATCCCAAAAACGAAGGCGCAGACAGCGAAAAAGTTCAATGAAATGTGCATCATGTGGGGATTGGGATTGGGATCGGGAATGGTAGTGGTAGTGGGGAATGGGAATCGGAATGAGAGATCTCCAGTTCTGAGGCTGCGGCCGTGCGTGTCCCATCGAACTTGATGAATGGGGTGTGCCGAGGCATCAGCATGTTCGTTATTGCTGTCATTATAATGCTTTGCATTTATTTATAGCTCCTTTCCGCTTATCTCGCATGCAATATGTGTGTTTGTTTTCTTCGGACATTTCTGGCCGCTTGAAAGTGGCAGCCGAAAAAAAGTATTGATCAACGATCCCTGGCAACGCAGAAACCCAAATAGGTAGTTGAACTCTCGCCTGGCCCACGGGATTCAAGGTTGACTGGGTGGCCCCTTCATTTCACGCAGTCTGGTATCGAACATCGCCTGGGGAAAGGAGAGTTTTCTGGTGTCTCCACCGCTGGCAGTTGGCCAGCCACGCAATGCAAAAGTGTAACTCGAAATGGAGCAAAAGTTCATGAAATTCTGGCGACCAGTCGCCGCAAAATGGGAGGCGGCCGATGAGGAAAACAGCCTAATTATTTGTTTTGCTTTTCATGGAAATTTCCTAGAAGGCTCTATGAGCGGGAATAATACACTAAAATGGTTTTTATAATTTTAATAAAAGAGCGAAATTCCCATAGGCCAAAAACCATCAGTCAAAACATACATTTTATTCTGCTTTAAAAATAGGCATAAATTTCACACTTCAACAGATGACAGCTGGTTCGGAGACAATTATATGTCCGTCTGTCTGTCCAATTGTGATGGAATCATTTGTCTGGGCTGACCTTGTGACAACATATGTAGGGCCACACAACTGCACGGTCCCATAAAAGACCTATAAACATTTCAGTTTAGCTTTTAATGCCTTTTTTTGCGTTAAATTAAAATGTTGGCGGGAAATATATTCTAAAGGAATAATATGTATCTTTTTTCTTTGTAAAACATACATGCCTGGGTTGGAATGTTTCCCCATTCATCATGCTAGTTTAGTGGTCTAGGATTCGGTGGCGTATGCGTAATGCGGCCACTGATATGAGCTTGCCACAGGCTGGAAAAACGTATTTATGACCCAAAGCCCGTTATCAGCTTGGCCACAGAAATACAGCGAGAAATCCGAGTTGAAGCTGCGAATTAAAGCTGGAGAACGAAACCCATTTGATTGGAGTTGATTGGCAATCAATGAGTGCGCCTCCCCCTGTCACCAGATAAACACAAAAAATCTATTAGCCGGACTTGGAGTCCTGGCCAAACGAAATCTAATATCCATTTGGAATGGATGCGGCTGCTGCTGCCCGGAGGCAACATCTCCCTGCCAGGACACGCACACGAAAGGCGGCAATAAAGCGTCCTGGACTTGTGTTAATAATCAATGTGCGTGGGTGGGTTCGGGTGGGTGGCTGAGCATTACTCCTTGAAAGGTTAAGTAGCGAGTTGTCGAGTGGCACTTGACAGCCAAAAGCAGGAAACGGAAGCCAGGACACGATAGATGTCGATAAGTCACATCCTCGCTCGGCTAAAGGCGCATTACGCATACGTGGCTATTAGTCAAAGGTTTCTCCTCCGCCTCCATCTCCGCCTAATTGAAACGAGTTCCATGAATGCTCCACAAAGCCGACTAAGTGACCCCCAACCCCGCCGACGTGTCCCTGCCAGAGATAATGAAATGAAGTAATAAATAAATATATTAAAATGCTCGCACGTCTCGCGTATTTAGCTCATTGTCGCTGGCTATACGTAAAAATGAAAATGTATAACAATAAGTAATAAACATATAGAGAGTGCTAGAATTTTCATAGTGTAATCTGGTGTTTTTACAGCTCGTGGACAGCTGGACCATCAAAGAGATGTCTTCCTCATGCTAATTCACCAGTGTATACCATATTTTGTAAGCCTCCACATTAAATGGGAATTTATGACGAGCACGCGACGAACAGGTTCATGGGATGAGTTTCCCTCGCTGGACTATTTGCGGCCATCTGCGTATTTATAAATAACTTTCGAGCCATAGAAACAGCGGGATCGAGAAATAGCTTTTTCGATCTAATTGAATGTATCAATCTGCATGTCAAAAATCCACAAACCGCTATCTTAGATTACACATCCATTGAACACATCAACGTATTACGCAATCTGTTTAATCTGCTTAAACATCTTAATGCACTTTATTTACGAGTACACCGACGCCTTGAAAAGCTGAGAATAACATTAATGACCTGCCAAGCCATTCAATAGCAAATGGATTCCACAAAGGAGCCGATAATAGAAACTATCTTCAAGTTTACCTTCTATAGAATCCAATAAATGATATCTAAATTGATACATTCGCTAATGGACAAATCGTGAAGAAATTTTAGCAAAAGCTTCTGCCAAACTGCCTGATAAAAAGACAACATATTTTCTATTTTTTATTGCCTCTGATACTGGAAACTTTCCTATGGCACGTGGGCATGGAAATACCATTTACTGATGTAGTTTATGTTTGTTTATATTTCACCTTAATTTACTTAGAAATTCAAATTCGCAAGCGTGTATGAGAACTAAGATCGTTAGGCGGAGAACTAGTTTCCATCTCGACGATACCGATCGAGAATATATATTTTCAGTAATTGCACTCAAACTCCCAGCAAATTTAGTCGTAATATGTAAAGTAATTCCCATTACGTCAAATTGATGTCTAGTCAATGAGTATGCATGAATTTCAATTTCCAAAGTTTGCATAAATTGGCGAATGAGAAGTTGAAAAAAGATCAGCGATTGGAGGACAACCGCAATCCGATGGAAACCAGACTCCAACTCTAAGCGATCTGATAAAAACGCATTCGAGATTTATGATTAAATGCAGAGAGAGAAAAAAATTATTTTCAGCATTGTATCTTAGATTTTTCTCCGACTCTCTAGATATTTTATATTTATGCACAGAAGCTAAAAATAAATATTTTGTATATTTGTTATAAAAATAGATTTTTAAATCTATATTTTTTGTTTATATATTCTTAGGTGTAACCTATTTTGATGTTTTTTTTTCAGTGCAAACGAAGTGGTCTGCTGCTTTTGCATAACTCCTTTGTCGCGCCAATCGAGGCGGATAATCGCTGCCAACTTGGCACCGCATCAAGTCGGCAACACACACAATGCATGCCAATTAATTAAGACCTGGCACGGGTTTGCCCTGCTCCCCGTCGACTTATTTGGCTAATTGTCTTTCGATCGAACAGATAGTGGCCGAAAAAAATGAATATATACATATATTCCAGCCCACAACAGTCAGTGGGCAAATTTAGATTAAACGGGTTGCGTTGCGCACGCGCTTAAAAGGCGGCAGGCGCCAATTATTGTTAACACGAGCAGGTGAGTCGATCGAAAGACTGATTCAGAGGCGCCAGGCTGAGCGTTTTGCATAAATTAAATTGATATTATTTAGCTACAGATTGCCATCGTACAAGGGCAATTAAAAGGCGCGGGCTGGACAGCTCTGTTATTAAAGGGGGACTTTGTTTAAATGGTTCTCGTAGGTGATGAAAATGTAATAAGGCAAAACGTGGGCAATCGCTGGGAATTATGATTAAAAGCGACGGGGCCACTTCTGACAATGTCTTTGTTTATTCTATATATTTAACTTAAATGCATAAACAACAAGGCACAATGGCCATTGTCCTGAACCTCGGTAAACAATGACAGCAAGTTCCGAAAAAAGCGAAAAGCATGCAACAATAAAGTAGTTAATGGCAAGGTCAGCAAAATAACGACCAGATGATTCACTGAAATTGCAGCAGACCTTATTCTGGGAAAGTACAGAAATATTTTCGAAATAAAAATTAAATAACAAAAAAGCCGGCCTTATCAAAATTCAATACCGCCCCTTGGGATCGTGGGAAAGTAGCCTCAAATGCAAAATGCTGATTACACTAATCCAAATGCCCGCTTGCCACGCCCACCGCAAATAATTCACGCCCATCTTTCACAACAATTATGCGCAACACTTGCGAGCTAATATTTATGTAAACACGGACACGGACATATATTTTCACTCGGCCCCAACACGTATCTGTGGGATGCAAATGCATCAGCCTCAGCATCTCGTCTGCATCTGAAAGTCAATCTGAGTGTAAGGCCGCGTTAATGCCCCAAACCTGTTCGTCTTCTGGCTATTTATTTTGCGGCATATATTTTGTTAATTTTGTTACCTTTGGAGCCGTTTGGCCCGGCCGGTTGGCTACTTGATTTAGTAGCTTACTGTCGTCATGCACGGAAAACAATGTGTTTCGGAAAAACTAATAAAATTCCCTTCTGTTATCAAAAAAAACATTATTTTCAACACTTGCTGATTATGAAACATTTATATTACATTTGGGAATTTACAAGGTTCAACCGGATATAAGGATCTAAATTAATTTCCGTTAACTTATCTTTAAATGTTGTGATTTTTTAACAAAAGATCTCTATACCCAACGGGCGCTGATTAATGCTGAAATATTTATTAAAATAAATATATTTCATCTGGGAATACCAAAGGATCTTCCGGATAAAACAAAATACAATGAAATTCCAAATCGGAATGTACTAAATATTTGTCTTGAAATAAATCAAATTTTTATTTATGAATTTTTCTTCTTGACGATCCCTGAAATGTTAAGAAATGTGTTATTTAACGGAATATTTCCTTTCAAAAAATTATGAAATACCAACTTAACTAACTTTAATTATTTGTAGGTATTGTGGTCCAAGGTGAGTAATATTTATAAACGAATAATATTTTTTGTTCTCAATAATTCAGTTTGTTATAAGCCTTTTATTTGATTACAAGTATTAAGTATTAATTCAATCTGGTTGCTATGCCCTATTTAAAATGGTATTTCTTGTTCAACTTTATTCTCCATCTGTAGCACTAACTTGCAGACAGCTGGCTGCCGAGGCAGCCTCTCGATCTTTCAGCACCAACTGCCTGGTTTCATTTAACAATATTATTATGAGATGCGAGTATGCGGCATCAGGCAACATGTTTCTAATTTAAATATTTCCCAAGTGCGCGAATCGAACGCGCACAAAGCCATTCACAAGTGACCTAATTGAGACGTAAGTTCCTCCAGTTATCAGTGCAGTGATTTTGTACTCACTTCGGCCTGAGTCACGGCTGAAATGACGACATCAAGGGGTGTGTGTGGGGGTCACATGCAAATTTGTAGCCAATTTTAATTAATTTGTACATGTTGCCATTTATTGCTTTTTTAGTGAAAAGTCATACTTGTTTCCACTGACTCATGAAGATTTATACTTGTTTTCGAGCCTCTTAAATTGGCACACATTGTTCTGGTGGCATGACAAAGCCTACATTTTTCTATTTTCGCCATCTCTTTTTCTGGGTTTTGCAACTAATATTGGTGGCGTTCCCTTTTGCAGTTATCCGCATCGTGCAAATGTTTATGTGTATTACATCAAAGTACATTTGCTTTTCAGCCAGTTGTCGCTGCCGGTTGCTGTTGCCGTGAATTAGAGTCACAGCGGCAACAAAAGGGGGAACTTTCAGCACTGTCGGCCATGTCAGGCCCACGAATGTTAACAAATGTGTACCGAAAATGTTTGTTGTCAAAACTTTTTGTCCTGCCAATTTGGCGAAGCGCGGGGGCAACACGGCATTTGTCATTTAATTAAGACAGCCCGTAGATAACATATGCTTATTTGATGGCAAAATACCTGGTGAAGTTCTTGAAAACAAGAATATCAACAAAGATCAATGAGTCAGCCGCTCGTTTTGATGGGTTTGCATTTAAATAAAGCATTTCCTATGCATATCATGCATTGCTAAGCTATTTACTATTAAGTCATATAGTCAAAGAGACCACCCAATAAAAAACAAGAGAGAACTTCGACTATTAGATACCCGTAACTCAACTGAAGGGAGTGCGAGGGAGGTGGAGATATGCCTTCATGAAAGCTACTGGCTCCACCTAGCGGCTGTTGAAATTTTTTATGGCTCCATATAGCGGCTGTTTACTTTTTGCTAATAACTTTTTAATGGATGGTCCGATTTAAAAAAACTATATTGCATTTATACTTGTCCTAAATCTTTAAAGATGTGAGCGCCAGCCACATTTTAAAGTCGGAAACGCTTCCTTTTACCTGTTACATACTTTTGCACGAATACAATATACCCTTTTACTCTACAAGTAGAGGAGAGGTATATAAGAGACTGTATACTTCGATTTTAACAGTAATACAAAAATTATAATTCTATCATTAATATTTTTTCTCATTTAATCAATTCAATTTGGATGCATTTCACGCTTGGCAAAATAATTCACCAGAAAATCAAACTGTCAAAGAAGCCACCCAAGAAATAATTATAGCTTCGAGGAATTGCGACAGCTCTCACTCAAGATTTATATGCAATAATTACAAGTTTATTTCGACATGATTGCAATATGCAATTATCGCCTTTTAAATGTATCGTATATAAAGCTGTGCCCCCATAGATCGGAAAATTCGCAGGCGGTAAGTTGACATATTGCCTAGCCCAGGCGACAGCTTCAATTTCCGCCGCTGTGCCAAAGATCGTTCAATCAACATAATGCCGTTGGGAGATCATTAATGTCTGAGACTCTTGGTGCCGGCAAAAAATTGGGTAAATAAACCCAGACAAGCGAGGCAAGGCGTTGAACGTTGAAGATGGTATATTGCAGTCTTAAAAAATCTTAAAGAACTATATAAACACTCTTCAATTTAAACAGAAATTATAATAAATTTCCATCGAACGAGTATGTCATAGATTTTTCTATATTACCGGAAGATGAATACTTATTTTCCGTTGTTTTATTGACTTCCCAAACGTGAATAAAATGTGCAAACATGCTTAATAAGTTTTTACCAAGATTACATACATTCTGCCAATATATGAGCCAACATATGGCCAATAAACCCATCAAGGGCAACCAAGAGCCGAATTTGTTTTGTCTCTTCGTATTGACTCCAAAATATATTTATTAATGAGCTGCGCAAATATGCATAGTTAATTTTCAGTTCATTGCCGTTGTTTTTGCTTTATTTGTTTGTCGGCTATTTTGTTTGCCGTTTATTATGAATGGGTTATGATATGAGCAGAAATAGCGAAAACTAAATGTTATTTAATAAGTAAATAAAAGCGACGCTAATCGGTTTGTGGGCAGAGATAGCCAACCACAAGCTGAAATGCATTTCCTCCACTACCAATTATCGTTCGGAAATGTCTGACTTCAAGTGGAGACTCTGTGGGCAATATGCATTTGTGGAATTTTAGGACTTTTACCCATTTACGTGACCGAATAATGCCATCAAATGGTAATCGCTTAAAATAGTTTCCGGACGTACGTACCTCAGCCTCCAGTTGAATGGCAATGAATATTTCCACGTATTTCCTGGTGGATGTGGTCCTTTTCACTGCTGCATAGTTTCCGGTAACAGGACACTTTTCACAAAGCCTTCGGACACTTTCCTTTAAGCTCGTTTCCTTTTTATTCTCGGCTACTCCGCTCTTTTAATTCACTACACTACACAAAACGGGGCGAAAGGGGTTTGACTTAGAAAGGGGAGTACTTGTGAGAGATCAATGGAACTGGCGAATGGCGAAATGGGGACAATGATTGGTCATTTTAAATGGCATTGACATTGGCCAGTCATTGTTCGGAAATGGGACAAAGCAGGAACCACAAAGGCAATCCTAAGGATTTCTGAACGCACAACACAAAGTAGACCGATCGGCACTGCCCGAGAACTTAATACACTGTCCTATTAAATTAATAATCCGGTATTTAAATAATACGAAAAATTATCAAATTTACTGTAATATGATTTCACCAAAAGCTTTTAAGCCTAAACATATGTTTAGATAAACATTTTTCCGTAAAAATAACTAAAGTAATAAGCTTGACTATTTCTTTTAACAAGTTATTTAAAAATTCACAATTTTTTGTTAACTTCAATTTTTTTATAAATAGTAAGAGTTTCATAAGCCATTCTTATTTTTGCATAGTAGCTAGATTATTTTTTTTTCAGACACACTATCGATTTAAGAACTTTTTTCTCTGTGTACCAATCTCAGCCGGCGAAAACGCGAGTTGTATGTTTATTGAATCGCAGGGGGAGCACGCTTCGAAGTGGCCGGCACTGAATTCGCGTGTAGGTGCCCTGCGATGCGCTCCGTTCAGCGTTCAGACTGAGACTGCTGGGACTGAGGCCTGAAAACGAAACTTTCGACGGAAACTGCGTCGGCGGCGCCAAAAGCAGCGAGGCAGAGACGCCGACAGCGACGTCGACGACATCGAGAGAATGCCAACCTAAAATGCTACTGTTTTCCGCCTCTGATGAAACATTTTGGCTGATACTTTTGTTGCCGATACTGATGGAGTGCAAAATTCGAAATGCAATTAAAAGCATTGTTTGAAAGAATTCAAAATAGTAGATAACTTTTCAATGCAGACAGAGAGAGTTAAAATAAAACGAAAACTCGGTTTAGTGAACAGCTATCTCAACATTTTGCTAATCGAATTTTCCGTACACAAATTAAATGGTTTTGATTGACTTTTAGTTGAAGTAGTATATTTTAAGTCGCGAAATTTTCTGAAAATGACATTTAAAGAATTTAATAATATGTTTGAACTTAGCAAATAATATTTGAAATATTTTCAAGGAAGAGTCAGTCAAATTCAAATCAATTTAAATGTCATTCATACACATTAGTAAAATCTCCTTATTCAAAAGCGTATTTTAAGCCAGTTAAAAATTTGTTTTGAGCACATTAGTTATTATGCTGCTAATCTTATCATTTCATTCAATTTGATTTTACATATGTGTAATCTTTAATCTAATCGGACCTACAATTTATCTAAAAACAAGAGAGAACGCTATAGTCGGGTTGGTGTCCCGACTATCTAATACCCGTCACTCAGCTAAAGGGAGTGCGAACGCTGTACTCGGGTTGGTGTCCCGACTATCTATTGGGGCTAAAGGGAGTGCGAGGGAGATAGATATATGAACAATTTTGATTGCGTATAACTTTTTAATGAATGGTCCGATTTGAAAAATTTCTTCTACATTTCGATAGGTATTGATAAACACAATAAAACTGCATTTTTACTTTTCCGAAATATTGCAATTTTTAAAATCGTATCTAAGCGATTGTGGGCGTTAGAGGGGGCGTGGCACCTTTTTGAAACAAACTTGCGCTGCGTAGGAACTCCTAGAATCTGTATGCAAAATGCCAATCTTCTAGCTTTTATAGTTTCCGAGATCTCAGCGTTCATACGGACAGACGGACAGACAGACAGACGGACAGACGGACAGACGGACATGGCTAGATCGACTCGGCTAGTGATCCTGATCAAGAATATATATACTTTATGGGGTCGGAAACGCTTCCTTCTAGCTGTTACATACTTTTGCACGAATACAATATACCCTTTTACTCTACGAGTAACGGGTATAATTATGCTATTATCTTGGGTAGGTGAAAAAGTTGAGTCTTCCTTTGCTCTCCGAACAACTTAGCCAATCTTAATTCGGATAAATCACAGCTTCTACAATCCAGACTCTTTTTTTTTGACTGTAACTCGAATACATTTTTTTAATAATGTATATCTTTGTCATTTATGGAGTTGAATACAAATATTTAATGGGTTATGGTTGTTGTGTTGTCTTGGTAAATCTTTTCTAGAAGCTAAATCTAAAAATAAAATCATTAATGTGTCTTACTATCGTTAAATCATTTTCAAGATGATTGCGTGGTGTTTTCAGACTTCTTTCGACTCAAATCAAAGCGCAATTTCGCAAAGCGCAGTGCAATTTTCCGCTGCATGGCGGCCAGAGACTTCAGGTGCTTTTGACTTCTGCATTTCCCGGCTTTTCCCTGCAGTCGTCTTGGCTGCAAGCACTTGGCTATAAATAGGACCAACTGGAGACGAACCCAACGGGCAACACTTTCGTTTAACTTCTTGTGGGGAAAACGGGGAGGAAAGCAGCAGAAATTAGTTCCCAGGCGGCTTTACAGGCTTTGCCAAAGCACAAGTGTGGAAAAGGCGAAAAATTGGGTGGCGAGGGCGGCTAGTCAATAGACAACAACATGTGCCCCTGGTCCCACATGTGCTGTGGCAAGTTTGCCGTCTTAATTATTTACACGTAATAAAACTAAGCATAATTTTCCAGCAACAACTACGCACTGGTGCCTCATTCTAAATTCTATAAATAATTTGAAAAGCAGTTGATATACATAGTTGAATCGCAAAGGGCTCGGAAAGACCCAAAGCCAAAAGCCGGAAAAACTGAAAACACATTCATACAAGTTGTTGGGGGCAAAGAAAAGAGAGAGGAAACACGAGAGCGTCGGCAGCGAAAGAGAGTGCTGCCAACGTCGACTGCGACGCCGGCAGCAGCGTCACATGCGGCGTATGCGTAATTTTGTCAGCCTTATCAGAAAGCCATTGCATGCAAACTTTATTTTAAAGAGCCGGGCCATTTATCGAACTTGCAACGTGTTGTCTCCTGCGGTACCAGCCACAGCCACCGATTGCCTTCCCATCCCCTTTTGGTTACCCCTCCTGTTGTCCCCTGGCCTCCACACTTTCAGCCATTTCTGCCACAAGAGTCGCGTTGTTTGCACGCCGACTGGCCAAAGCCCGCCAATTGTTTATTCAAGCAGCATCGCAGCATCCCAGCTCATGTTGCCCATGTGCACTTGAACTGCCTTCGTCCGATCTCCTCCGTCCTCAGCTCCGCTTTGCCGGAATGCCTGTGCCTGTGCATTCATTTGGCCGGCGATGTGTTTGTCTGGCCATTTTTTTCCGTCTCCGGAGCCAGCCTCCGCCTAGAACACTGAGAAAAACTAATATCTGTGGCAGATAATCTTTTATTTTCTTTTGTGGTATAATATTTCACAATGATCGCTAGAGAGTAAAAACCTCTTGCGATATTTTATCGATACATAGTCCTTGTAAGATAGTAACATATTATACTAAATACTTAAAGCTAAAAGCTACCCAATTTGAAATTTTTATAAATTAAATTATAATTAAATTAAATATATAAAATAAACAGACTTAAATAATAAGAAAACTTAAAAAAAAATGTTTAAACCCTTCAAAACAAGTGTAAGAAAAACATCTTATATTGTCTTTTTTAATCTTCTGTATATTTTAGTAAAATCCAATCGCATTTCCATTATATATTTTTCCCCGTGCAAAAAGCGCTCATTGCAGTTGTTATCGCCGCAGTTTGTTGTTGTCGCCGGGCTTAAACGCCTCTTAGCGGCAGTGAATCAGTGGCCAAACATGTAATCTGTTTAATGGCCAACTGACCGTGCATCGGGCCAACTGGTCCTTCACGCCTCTGAACCATTTCAGCCGGTCGCGTATACGCACCGAGAGCCGGACAAAGTCTTGGAATTTGCATAGATCTTTTTTCAAATACTTGTGTGTTTTTTTTTATTTGGCGGCTCTATAAAATGCCCACCTGTTGAGTATGGCAAAATCGAAAAGAAACAGCAAAAATACCACTTGGACATTTGAAAAATCGTTAAACAAAATAACCGCAACAAAAAACAAAGTAATACTGAAAGCCATCGCAAACTTGTTCAACTGCGACGAAACTGATTTGCATAAATCGCTAAAACGTAAGCTGAAACAAATAAACATTTGCCAAATCTCTGAGTAAACAACAATAAATATAAGCATTGCATACAGTCTATATTGATTTGATTTTTCAATTAGTCTCGGGGCCGAGATGGCTTCTTAAAACCCTTAATCTAAATCTCCGATCTCGACACTTTTCGAGACTTTTATTACACTAGCGAAACCTGGTCAACAAGCTTTATCGGGTCTTTTGATTCGGTTTTGCCTCGTTTTGAACAGTTCTAGAATAAATGACCCAAAAATTCCATATTCGGAACAAGAGATGGCTAATTTACATAAGTAACGATGTGAGTCGCCTTGACTTGTTATATTCCTAGAGTTTTCTGATAAAAAATGATTTTTTAAATCATTTGCATATTAACAAATAGATAACAATCTGATTGCATCTTATAAGCACTACCATTTCCGTTTGAGATCCTAGTAGACCAAATTTAATAAAGTGGCTCCCCCAGTCGCCGACAAAAAAATATCTTCACCTTTTTGGTTATTGTTAAATAAATTAATTTAAACAGATAATCACCAATAAAACTTCACCAACATTTCTTTGAAACTGCCAAACCTGCTCGCCAATTTTTATACTCAAGTTTATTATTTCGAGACCATTTATAGATCGAATATAAAAGCGCCTAATAAGTTGCTGATGATCGTACTATAGACTATTTAGCATTTAACTTGATTCGCATCGATTGGGATAATTCTATTCGTTTACCCTAATTAAGTAAGATGATGATTTGCATTTTGGATTTATTACGTGAAAGCGAAATTATCCCTGTTTATACAAGCCCCTACTTAAGTCTTAGTTATTCTAAAAAATCGTTAAATGTCTTATGAATATATCTTAAGATTAACTTAAAATAATAAAATTATTAAAAATATTTAAGTTTTATTAAGACCACAATTAAACCTTATAACATTTTAAAACAATGTGTAAGAGTCAGTACATTTTCTGCTAAGTTGGCATTACTACAATAGTAAAGACATTCCCCGTGGTAATTAACCCTGCAATTTAGCAAGGATCCGATCCTCGCCCAAAATACCATTTAATACCATGTTTATGGATTTCGCCTCTTTTATGGAAGATTCGCTTCGCAAAATTGTTATTTCTTGCATTTCTTTATTTGCTCTTTTTGGTTTTGACAATTAAGATAATTTGGCCGGAATATTGGTGTTAGCGCACGCTAACCTCCGTATAAAATACCATTAAATACTCCACTGTAAGTACTCGAGCAATCCAATGTAAATAGCCTATAATCCTGGAAATACTCTGCAATCCAATACAAATAGCCTGTAATCCTATAATCTATATTCCAGTTCGAATTCCTCAAATCCAAAGAAAACAAAGCAAAGCTAAACCCAAAACTGGGAACTCTACCTTAACACGAGTTTCCGGATAATTTCTGTATTAAACGTTGCCAAAGAATGAACATCGCTTCGCAATATTGAGTTTGCCCCAACTTTAAATTATCATCATCGGCAACTGTTCAATTAACAATCGAACACGTGCAAATTTCTTGGAATTATCGGAAGTATGGCGCGCAAGCGCGATTCCGCATCACAATTGGATATTTCGCCGAAAGCCTACTGAATTGCGTCTCTATGTCCGATACATTAACAACATCAAACATCGCCGCAGCAGAAAGGTCAAATATCCGGATCCGGATCATAAACGTTTTTGCAAGAAGGTGAAGGAAACCGAAGGACCAAAAATGATAAAAACTAAGCCATAATAAAAACCTTAATAACAATAATTAAAACCAAAGATCAGCTGCGCCACTGCAATCGATGGAGAGGTTGACAATTCACCGCAGGTATGTTGATCAAATCAAATTGATCATTTAATTTTTAACAAAATATTTTTCAGATTACCAATTCAATCACGCTGAATATGGTGACACATATAAATTGTATTCATCACCCCGATACCGCGCGAATGCTGGGATCGTTGCAACGGGATATGAACGCAGTCGCCGGAGAGGTTTCTCTTATAAAACAGATACAGGATCTTTATTTGCAGTTTAGAAAGTGTATTCAACCATGTGTTGTGTGGTAATCATTTTTTGTCAGAAATGTTTCGATGACAGGGGTCGATTTCGCTCCGCTTTGTTTAAATTCGGTAATTTTAGATATATTTCGCCCCATTTAAAAAACTGGGAACAACAATCACCACTGATAGATGGCGCTCAAATGGGAAATTAAGCAGTCTTAGCCACCTAAAAAGTAAACGGAACTACTTGTAAAATATAAGACTACTTGTAATAATATAAGACCATTGACCATTTGTAAATTTAGAAGCTCCATTATTTTGCCTTTATGTTTTCCAACAAAGTAATTGGTCGAAAACTGTACCACCATCTGTGGGCATATTTCTCTAAAAAGTGGTTTTGTAGCTCCATCTGTTGGTATTTTGCGCTAATTTACAGCGCCGCCGACGGAGTCTTATATTTTACAAGTAGTTCCGTTTACTTTCCTCGATTCGTGTACATCGATTATGTAAGTTAAAAATACTGTAAATAAAAAATAAAAACTTGTGTTAAACAATTAGATTAATTGTTCACATAAAAATCTCCAAACTGTGCAGTTGGATTGACAGTTTGATTTCTGCACACCGTCCTTAACTCAGTTAAAGCAAAGTCGATGCGGGTCACCTGCGGCATTTGAAACTTCCCCAGTTATAGGATCCAACGCATTTACAGAATATATTTGCAAAGACCCATCTGATAACAGATTGGGTCTTGAGGAGATGCTATCTTAAGAAAGTAATTCAAAAAAAATACTTCGGAGTGCAGATGGCCGAACTGGATATAAAAAGATACGATTTTATCCGACTGAGCACTTTCCTATTCAAAACATTGATGTTAAGTTGTTAATGTTTTTATGTGTTAAGAGCATTTATTTTAGCTGCAATGCAAGAAATACTTGCGATATAATAAGATATATAATAATTTAATGGTATTGTATTTCATTTGGATGAACGGCTAACAATCAAGAGCTAGTTGCCAGTTGCAAGAATAGGGAATACGAAATTGCTAAAGTATAAGAAATTTCAAACCAAATTTCTGTCTCTTGAAGAACAGAACAATATTCAGTACAAGTGCAATGATGCGCTCTTGGCTTATTTGAATGAACAGATGATGTGCTCACTGTCTTAAGAGTGACCAAATGTAAAATATCGGAAAAATCATGTCAAAAAATATTAATATGCGATATTTTGGCACAAAAAATATCGCGATGATAATATTTTTTCTATGTTGAATTGTTAAAAATTCAACAGAAAATATATGCAATTGAAGGATCGACCCAAAAGAGTTTTTTTTTGAATTTTCAAACAGCTGTTATTTGTTGAAAAGATTCACGGAACTTAAAACATGGAAAATTATATTTTTTATTGTTTGTTACTGTCTAAACTTGTTAACCAGGTGAGAAGAACTACTAATAGACTTTTTAATTTGATTTTAATGTAAATAATGCGAACTTATGATAGTAAAATGTAGCAGAGTTGCCATGGTTTTTAGTAAAATAAGGTCACAATTCTGATTTTTAACGATTTAACAGCCTCGAGCTGCAGAAATTTGACTTTCTATGAAACAGCTAATTTACAGCTGACCAAAATTCAACAATTCAACAGCTTAGGGAATACCCTGAATGTGACAGGGCTATTATGAACTTTTAATTCAAAATCACTCAATAAGAACCAGTTCAAAAGACCTGAACCACTAGCTCGCCATCCCTGGATGGCAAAGTTTACCAAAAGTCGAACGCAATTGTTTATTAATTTACAGAAATACCCGTCGGGTAAAAAACAACGATGAAACAAGTGCTAAGCAGTTGCTATCGTAAGCATACAGACAAACGCGTTGCCATGAAAATGGAAAACCAAAAAGCGAAAGTGAATTAGGAAAACAGAAACAGAACAAAGGTGATAAAGGTGCGATTAGCTCGGTGAAGATAAAGCAGATACTAACTAACTGATATATTTTCGTGAAAAACCTTTGGAAAAGTGTTAAAGCCATGGGAAATAACACTTTTGGTGCTCCCAAAGGCGTTGTGGCGTCACTAAAAACATCGTATGATGTTTCGGCCCTCTGATTGGTTGAAAGCGCTTACGCATGCTTTCCCGGTCGCGTCTGTGTGTGTAGTGCACAGTGGGTCGAAATACGTGTAAGAGCTGCAAGGATTGTGAAATATTTTAATGCAATGACATTTTTTTCATGTCATTCAATTACCTATTTTTATTAACCTTTGTTTTCGATATCAGTTTTTATTTTTTGTTGATGTTATTCATACTGCAATTCTATTCTTTCAATTATGAGTTAACGTACAAAAATAGATTCTTTAAAAGCTTACTTTTAATTTTAAAATAAGTAATAATAATAAATAATTGAAGTGATTGTAAAAAACTTTCAAACTATACAATTGTAACAGCTTTTTTACTTCAAAAATCGCATTTGTCCCACTGTAGTTTTCGCTGTGTAATTGCGCCGCTCAGAAATTTAATAAACAATCCCCATATGTATGTACATAAGTACGTGGACCGCCAGTACTTAATTGCAAAACGTTCTTCTTGTTTTAATCAGCAGCATAAGCGATGGACGCCAATCCGATCAACTTCATGATCGATCCGCTGGACGAGTCCATGGATTTGTTCAAGGCGGAGGACGCCTTCGACATGATCAACGAGGTGCTGCACTCGGACATGCTGGACAGCTTCCTCAACGACATGGACCTGGAGCCGGAGCAGGTGTACAACATTCTGCATCCCCAGACGCCGTCCGTGGAGCAACAACCGCATGTGAAAAGCGAGCACTCCTCGCCAGTGCACATTAAGGAGGAGCTGCAGCAGCAGCAACAGCATTCGCCACTGCTCGTCTACAAGCCGGATCCCCTAATGGCCTCCAACTACAATCTCCCCCAGCAACAGCAGCCGGCGATCATGAAGGCCGCCCAGCCCACGGCCACCATTCACCACATGGACGCCCAAAGGCTGCCGCCGAACGCTGCCGTTTATTCCCCAGCCTTGGGCAGTAGCTTTGTCTACCAGTCCATTTCCCCGCCCACGCCGCCGGCAGAGTCGTCGCCCCAAAATGTGAACGTCATGCAACCGATTGCTGCAGCTGCCCCTCCTGTGGCCCTGCAGTCGCATCCGCAACCCTTCATCATGTACACCCAGCCCATGGCCACGAGTCCTGGAATAATGACTCCTGCCGCAACCGTTCCCGTGCTGTTGGAATCCACGACGACGACTACTGTGGCCAGTCCGAAAACGTCGCCACCTGTAGCTCCACCGCCGAGCAGCGGTGGCAGCCGGGCCAGCAAGGTGCGAGTGGCCCCGTCCCTGGCACCGTCTCCCTCCGCAATGGAGGTTCAGGGCAAGGTGCCCATCAACCGGGCGCAGCCCAAGGTGAAGGAGGTGAAGCGCTCGGCGCACAATGCCATTGAGCGACGCTACCGTACCTCCATTAACGACAAGATCAATGAGCTGAAGAACTTAGTGGTGGGCGAACAGGCCAAGCTGAACAAATCCGCAGTGTTGCGAAAGTCCATAGACAAGATCCGGGATCTGCAACGCCAGACGCACGATCTGAAGGCGGAGCTGCAGCGCCTCCAGCGAGAGCTGATGGCCCGCGACGGTTCCAAGGTAAAGGATCTGCTGCAGCTTGGCACCCGGCCAGGACGAGCCTCCAAGAAGCGCCGAGAGAGCTCGCTGACCTCCACCACGGATGCCGGACTAACACCGCCGCGCAGCGATGTATCGGATCCTTCGCTCTCGCCCATGCACTCGGACATATCGTTGCCGCCGTCGCCCTATGGTGGATCCACCGCCAGCTGCAGTAGCGGCAGCAGCAGCAATGACGATGTGCTGGTGGTGCCCAGCTCCATGCGTGGAATGGCAACCCACTCTAGGCTGGGGCTCTGCATGTTTATGTTTGCTATCCTCGCCGTCAATCCCTTCAAGACGTTCCTCCAGCGCGGACAGTATGGCAGTAATGACGATATTGGCGAACTCAGCGGTCAAAGACGCATTCTCTCTTACGACGTGGACGGGGGTAAGTTTGGCATCCAGATTCTGCTGAGCACTCCTAATATGCATTATTTGATTCAGGTGAAGGCTTTGGCTGGCAACAAAGTACTTGGATATGGCTTTTGAACTTGATACTGATGCTCGGATGCCTGGTGAAGCTGCTGGTGTACGGAGATCCGCAGCTCGATGCACAGACGGACGCCTACTGGCAGCACAAGCAGCGGGCTGACAACCACTTTGCCCAGGGACATTCTGCGCAGGCCTACGCCGGCTACCTTAACTGTTTGCATATGTTTGGACTTAGTCTACCGGCGACACGGTTGGAGTGCTATCTGCAGACCACCTGGCAGTTCCTGCGGTTCCTCTTCCATCGTCTCTGGCTGGGCCGGGTGTTGTCACGTCGGACTGGAGGGCTGTTCAGCAATGCCACCAGCCGGAAACAGGCGCTGGCTTCGGCACGCGAACTGGCGCTGCTCTTCAACCGACTGAACCAACTGCAGCTGACCGGAAACGGAAGTCGCGGAGATGGGAACGGTATAATGATGGCCCTGTTCGCTAGCAACATGGCTGAAGTGGCCCACAATCTGCTGACTCCCCGCGAGACCATCTGCATCCACGTCATGACGGCGCTACGAATGAAGCGTAGTGCTCCCAAGTGGCTGCAGCAGCTTTTCGCTCGCTACTACATGAGCAGGGCGCGCCAAGAGTGCGGTCGCACACGGGCTGCCGAGCAAACGCAGGAGTTGCGGTGGGCTTTCAGCGCCTACGGATATCGCTACTGCAGTACGCACGTCTTTAGCTACGATCTGAACGACTCCGGCGAGCAGGATGGCTTCTTCACACGTCTAAGGAATCCGTGTGATCCCACCGCCCACGTCATAAAGGTGTGTTGGTCTCGAATACGTTATACTTACAGGACTCAAAACTAGCTGGTACTTCTCATTCCGCAGCAATATCGCGAACATCTGCTCTTCAAGGCCATTCAGTGTTTAGTGGGCGCAGGACACAAGTCGGCGGGTCTGCCCACATCTACAGCGATCGGAGAGACGGATCAACTGCAGCAACAGCAACACAGCGGGACTATCGTCAGCAATGTTCTTAAGTACACCTCGCTCTTGAGGGACACACTGTGGGCCGATGAGGACGAGCGCGACACGAATGTGGTGTGGTGGGCGAATATCCTGGAGATCGCAGTGCACTGGCTCCTTGGTGAAGACACGCTGGCTGAGCAGTTATACGACAGTATCAAGCAAATGCCTGCACAGCTTGAGCAATGCGGCGAAAACGATCATCTGCCCAGGGCACTGCATTCCGTTCTTCGAGCCAAGATGATCCTACTAATGTGAGAGAAAAAAAATCAACCCAATCTAAAAAAGTAAATCTAATGATTGTAAATCTTTGCAGGAACAATGGGAACGCTCTGGACAAAAGCCTAAAGCACTCGGTCAACGTCTTGTGTGACGAGTCCAGTGTACAACTGCAAGAATGTCTGACTGTTAATAGGATAACCAATGCCAAGGGCATAAAGTTGGTAAGAAAGTCTGCACCCCGATCAGGCAGCCATTGGTGACCGAATGCCAGTTGACTCTACATCCAGAGATGACACGAAGGTGCATTGTAGTCGCATTGTCTGTCCCACTTGCTTCAGGCAATACAACTTCAGTGCAAGCTCTGTGCATTTCACAAACAACGCCGACTGTCTCTGGCAAAAGTCACCAAGTTGCAGAAGCATACCTATATTAATTTCATTCCTTCTTGCAGCTTTTCCAATTGCTCACTTGCGATTGGCTGCTTGAAACTCGGACCTCTTTGTGGGAACTTGAGCACATGACTATGGAAGATGATGGTTTCTACCAAGTGCCCGGTGAAGTACTCGAGAAGTTCCAGACGGATTTGAATTCGATGCGCAGCATTGTGGAAAACATACCGGTATATTTTTGTTATTGCATTATTAATCCTTAAATACCTACCCAATGTTCAGTTGCAATAACTTAAACTTGGCTCTCTTTACAGAACGCCCAGTCAAGGATATATTTGTACGAAGCTGTTTGTCGCCTGATGGCCGGAGCCTCACCGTGTCCAACGCAACAGCTTTTGGACAGGAGTCTGCGATCCCGTTATGCCCACTCGTCCATCTTCTGCGGCAGCAAGGATCGGCGGCACCAGAATTTCGAGGGGGAGAAAGAGAGCGCTCCATGGCCATGTACGTGGCTTGCAAGTATCTGCCGCCCGCGCTGCTTAGCTCCCCAGGTGAACGTGCTGGCATGTTGGCCGAGGCCGCCAAGACGCTGGAAAAGGTGGGAGACAAGCGGAAACTGAAGGAATGCTACCAGCTGATGAAGTCACTGGGCAACGGCATAGGCAGCGTTAAAGCTTGAGATAGTCTTGGACGATATAACCATAAGTAAATAGATCATGGGATGGAATTTAAAGCAAATTGCCCTAATTGCTCTCCCACGGAAGGGGAACTTTCTAGGCCTCTTTAATTTACGCTTTTCCTCTGATTTCCCGCCCCGTTATGCATAGATTGCAATTCAAAACTAATTAAGTAAATTAAAGTAAGTAAAGGTTAAACATATTTATATCAATAAATATTTGAACAGATTAACAATGCGTTTTACTGGCTGTGCATGCACTTAATTTGTTAAATTGTTAATGTATGGAAGCCATACTGTTATCGTGCGGTTCTTCTTAACAAAATGGATTATTCATCGACTTGTCGAATCATTTTGCGTCAGCGGAGGGTCCGTTTAGTATTAAAACATTTTGGTCAGGTACTTTATAACAAAGGTGCGTTTAAAATTGTATTATATTATTGAAGTCAACTGGTACATCACAATAAATGTTAATAATACTGAATTCCTATAAACATGAAACAGACAAACAACCTTGCGTTAAAATGACCAAGCTATGGGTGGAGCCAAATTACTGGAGTACTATTCTTAATTTTCTTGGCAAGTTTTAATATTTTTTGAAATATGATAAAGGTTCTAATAATTATAGTTAGCTCAGCAATATTTTGTGGACTCACACGCCACTTGTATTTTGTGGCATCCTGCGTTTGATTTTCGTCTGGAAATGGTTGAACCGCTTCCATTAATCATCTTGGACTCACAAAAATGGTTTAACCATTCTGATGCCAAAAATGTTTACTATTACAAAGAAAAGCGAGACGAGTTTGAGGAGAAGGGAATCGAATACGACGACTGGATTCTAAGACTGACTGTTGCCATAGAAATGTCACACTGTGAGGTGAGTTTTTAGATAAATTAGCCAAAGATGGTATCGCATTTGGAATGGGTGTCAGGCTGACAGTGATGACAGGGTGGTCCATCAAAGGTGACTCGCAAGTGATCATGATCCCTAAAAAGATTTTTCAACTAAATGTCTTTAAAATGATGGAATATCCATTATGTGCATTAAGATTTAATACCTTTTCTTGAGTATCCGGTAATACGTTAAAGTCAAGGGTAAGAAGGAGTTTACTTTTTGGATCCGATCGTATGGTCGGCACTTTTGTCAAAAATCTATTTACATCATTGACGGGAATCTTCCAACGTTTTCCCAATTTTAGGTGAATCAGCTTATCACATTTTCGTATTAAAGTTAAGAGTTGACGACTTGCGTTTGCCGGCGAGTCAATGCAATCCAGGGCCAGGCACTCGAGATCTGTTAACTGATCCAATTGATCAACCGATTGAGCTGGCCAGTTGTCGCAATCCAGAGCCCTGAGTTGGCTCATTGCCAGGATTTGATGCACTTGGTCGCCTCTTACCCGAATTGATATGAGTTGTAGCTTTTGCAGGTTTGCAATGTGCCTGGTCAACGATCTATAGAACTCGTTGCTCACTTCGCCTATCCAGCGATTTATCAAACGCAGCGACTGGAGGGTTTTGTATTCGCCCAACTCCCGACAGTTAAGATCACAGTTTTCCAGAGTCAGGTGTTCCAAGTTCGGGAACTTGTCTGCCAACAGGGCCACCTGGTGCGATCTCCTTCGATCCCGTCCGAAATTCAAGAAGAGTCGCCTCAGACTGACCTTATTTTCAAACATCTGCTGGAAGGCGGGATCACTAAGGTTTGGATCGATTCCATCCAAGTCCAAGATCTGTAGCTTGGTGAAATGCCTTAATTGATATACTGAAAAGATTACTCAAGCGTAAATTTTAGTAAAGTGAAGGAAAATAAGACAAAAGTCTTTAATGCGACAAGTTTTAAACATTTTGGATATTTCATTCGTATATAAAATAAATATCACAATATTGTTTATAAAATTGTAAAACTTATGAGAAAGCTTTTCAATTATACTTACGCTGTGCAGATCTGGAATCGATCAGTGTTAGATCGGTCAGATTGGGCAGCTCCATGAGGAGCCTCATGATGTGGCCTTTGTCCCCCGTTTCCGGCGGCGTCTCTGTGACGGCGTGTATGAATATAATTACAGCCTGTCGAAGATTGGGGCAGTGGCGCCCGAGGAGGTCCAGAAAGGAGTAGGAGAAGGACTCGTCCCAGCGACCGTGGGACACTTCACACCTGGACACTTCGGTACCGCACAGCTGCAACAGGAACTCCCAGTCAGGAATAGTTTTAAGAATTCGCACATTGATTTTTCCGTAGCGCGTTCGCACCAAGTCCTTTAGGACTTCCCTCAAAACCGGATGGGCGCGGCCAAGATTTAGTTGATCTTCCAGAGTCAAATATGAAAAAATCTCAAAAAATATATCGTAGTTGAGATCAAGGAAGTTGGGTCCGCCTTTCAATTCCTGCTGTTTTCCGCCCAGAAACGCAAAGGGACACCCCAATCCCAGTTTGTCCATTCTACTTTAATTTCCTTATAACCGGCTGATTTATTTAAAATTAACAACTGAAGGAACTAATTATTTTCCGTATTATTCGCTGCCGATAGCTTATCTTTCATTTGATTTGGTATCGATAACAACGGAGCAGCTGACGATAAATTTAGCGCGGTAGTATTTCCCGGTTGTTCCCCTATTTTTAAGAAAGCACACTAATATAATAGATCTCGGCATATAAAAAGAATTAATTATTTTTTTATCGTACATATTTACAACACGTTATGTATAACACATTTTCTCCCGGCGTCCCATATCACTCATCCGCCCTGTTGTCTATTATAAAATTATTCTTTACTTATGTATCTTAAAATACAATGATTAAGTTTTTGAATGTACTCATTCTTGTCTCTCTTGTTTTTATTTTAGACATTTTTAGTGTTTCAGGAGCAGATTCCGGAGTTCGCCAGTGCTTTTTATTATGCCAGTATCTACTCTATTTGGCGATCCCTGCGAAATCGTTTTCTTTTTGTGTACACTGAAGAGCTGGTAGACGAAGGAGATAATAACTATTTGTGTGGATATATATTACAAGGTTGGAAATATTCAGTAACTAAAAGGCAACGACATTAACACAATAAACTTTCAGATCAGCCTAATATATTATTAGTTACCTCACAATATCTTAATTCAAGCACTTTTGAAATTAAAACTAACCGATTTGTGGGACCGCGAAACTTTGATGCGAGCCCGGCACCTGTAGAATTTGACCTTCTTCAGCGGTACGATGCCGAAAGCGATGAGACTCCTTGGGATGTTGGGACGAAGAGTGCATTGTCCGTTAAGATGCGAAACCTTATGGGACGCGAGGTGGTCATAGGCATCTTCGACTATAAGCCTTTTATGTTATTGGATTATGTAAGTTATACGTTTTTCTTTAAGAGTATATCAAATGGTTTAATTTTTTCCTAATGACCCAGGAAAAAAAGCCTTTTTATTATGATCGCTCGGAGAACAAAACAGAAGTAACCATCGATGGAACAGACATTCGTCTAATGCTCATTTTTTGCGAGCTGTACAACTGTACTATCCAGGTTGACACATGTTGGTAATAACATATAGATTAATTTACCCAATTAAAAACAAATTAAAATCTGTCCACAGCGGAAACAGCTGACTGGGGTGATATCTATCCCAATGCCTCGGGATATGGTCTCGTAGGAATGGTACTCGATAGACGTAACGACTACGGAGTTGGCGGCATGTATCTATGGTAATTTTCTTCGTTCTTAAAGTTCTGAACAAGAGTTCTAAAATTGGTTTTCCTTTACCAGGTACGAGGCATATCAGCATATGGATATGACTCATTTTCTGGGTCGATCTGGAGTCACCTGTCTAGTTCCCGCTCCGAATCGCCTAATCAGCTGGACCCTCCTGCTCCGACCGTTCCAGACCGCCCTCTGGATGTGCGTCATGTGCTGTTTGCTGCTCGAGAGCTTGGCCCTATGTGTGACCCGTCGCTGGGAGCACTCCTCGGCTTATTACTTTAATTCCTGGTTAGACAGTCTTCGTTTCGGTTGCATTAGCACCCTGAAACTCTTCGTGAGCCAGGGCACCAGCTATGTCACTAGTTCTTATGCTCTAAGAACTGTGCTAGTAGCCAGCTACATGATCGACATTATTTTGACCACCGTCTACAGTGGTGGCCTGGCAGCCATCCTCACTTTACCCACTCTAGAGGAGGCGGCTGACTCTCGACAACGCCTTTACGATCATAGGCTGATTTGGACAGGGACTTCGCAGGCTTGGATTACCACCATCGACGAGCGGTCAGCGGACGTAAGAAAAAAAAGCTGGATAAAAATTTATCAAAACAAATTTTCTTACAGCCAGTTCTCCTTGGATTAATGGAGCATTACCGAGTTTTCGATGCCGCTTCAATATCCGCCTTCTCGCACACGGAGCAAATGGGATTTGTTGTGGAACGGATGCAGTTTGGGCATTTGGGAAACACCGAGCTTATCGCAAACGACGCCTTGAATCGATTGAAGCTCATGGTGGATGACATTTATTTCGCCTTTACAGTGGCTTTTGTGCCTCGGTTGTGGCCCCATTTAAATGCCTATAACGACTTCATTTTGGCTTGGCACTCCTCGGGCTTTGATAAATTCTGGGAGTGGAAAATCGCAGCCGATTACATGAACGCACACCGTCAAAATCGAATTGAGGCCTCCCAGAGACCGAACCTAGATATTGGACCCGTTAAACTGGGCATCGACAATTTTATTGGTTTAATCCTGCTTTGGTGCTTTGGTATGATCTGTAGCCTTCTAACATTTGCCATTGAATTGTGGAAAGGGCAAGAACAGTCTGTACTTTAAATGATTTTAATTTCTTCAACATAAAACAATTGTAGAACAGAATAGATTTCTGAAAAATGAATATTTAATAATGTATCATCGATAGCCTAGCTAAATTCTTTTCCTTCTTAGCTTTGAGCTCACTTAACCCAGTATTCGAACCTCGAGAGTACTGAGATCTTGGAATAGATATTTTAGCCTAATTACTACTACTTAAGTGGAGCACCTGATCGGTGACGCGAGTAATTAGTGGATCCAGCTCATTGTCTCCCAATTCCTTGCTCCACAGATCATACAGGGTATCCGTGGCCAGCTTTACCGAGTTGTTGACAGCCGTTGTGTTGAATGTGCGGAGTGTGAGAAAGATGACAGCATCCTCCACGAGGGGACTGTAGGTATCGCAGATGGTGTGCAGAGCACGGGCTCCACTCGGAGCAATCTGTGGATTAAAAAGCTCTTTAGGATATTGTTAAACTAAATATGGAAGGAACTCACATCATTGAGGTTCACTATTAGAAAAACCTTTCCCTCTTTGACATTTGCCTTGAACCGCTCAATCGCCAAGCCGTAGTCTTTCATATCCGGGCCGAAGTCCTCCTTTTTCATGTGAATCAACTGGCGAGGACTACCTGTTGAAATGGTAGGTGCAAAACGGATTATAAATGCTCTGGGTTATAGTTTTTATTCAGGGTATTAATGCAAAAATAAGATGATTAAATTTGTTATAATACAATTTTTTTAAGCTTAATTACTTACCAAAACAGACGGAAGCCTCGACGGCAATTGCATCGATCAATTTCTGAAGCTTGGGATCCTGATGCAGGAACAGAAACACACTGGGGTGCTTGTCTTTCTTGTTTATCAGTCCCTCAACGCCCTTTTGAAGGGCTTTCCAGACTTTCTCCGGCTGATGGGGCTGATTTTTTCGAAGACTGTTGAAGGCACATTGCTTTTCCCCTATAACGCTTGATCCCCAAACAAAGACGAAAAATAAACCGAAAAGAACACCAGCAAGGGCTAGTTTTATGTAGAGTCCATTCGTTCCCTGTGGCTCGTTGATCGAATGGTGGTGTTCCTGCTTGGAACTCGGTCTGGGAGTTGGAATACTGCTTCTTCTGGACAGATTGCTGGCCTCCTCCTGGGTGTCACTTTCCTCCTGTTCGCCGGCTGAGGAGGTGGAGGTGGAGGTGCCTTCCTCGTAGCTGTTTCCAGACTCCAAAATCAAGGTATTGTTCTGGTCCACCTCGTCCCTCGATAGGGAAGGAGTTCTTGGCGTGTCGTCGTGCAGGGCTCGCCTCCTTAATTCACTCATTTTCCAAAATTAAAGAAATAAATAAAATACAAATGTAACAAAGAGAAGCTCAAAATAGGGATGGCAGAAAGTATCGACACAACTATAGTGTATCGATAGTTCCCGACAGTACTATTTTAGAAAGAGATTAAAAACATTTTGAAATCCAAAGAATGAGATCTATTTTAAAAAAGTGTATTGTTTTATATCCGAGACCGTGGGATACAATAATAAATACATTATGTACAAAGTTTATAAGATTAGCTTAAACGAAGATCCTGCTTAATTTTTCTGTTCCGCCGTTGGCACGGTGTTCAATGTCAGACGACGAAGTCGGCCCAAGACGAGGATTTCGTCTATAGCTTTTTTGGCGTAGAACTTCTGGTCCTCGGTGAGTTTGCGGTATTCTAGACTCCAGGTCTGTGCGTAGATATTGGACTCCTCGGCCCCACTGACATCGAGCGCGATCTCGGGAATGTCAGGCAGTTTGGCTGGAGCTGGAACTAGAGTAGAATCCCCGCCACTGGCGACTCCGGCCACAAAGGCGGCAACATCGGCGACATTGGGCTTCATTTCCATCTCATCCGACATGGACTGCTGGTCCTCCTGCTCCTCATTGGCCTCCGACTCCTCCTTCCTGTCGGTGGATTCACTTCCAGAATTGTAGCCGTAAAAGGCCTGCTTCTTGAGATACTGCAGGTGGCACCGGTGCCGCCTTAGGTTCGTGGTGGACTTGTGGGTGAAGGACATAATGCTCTTGCAGCCAATGCAGTATAGTACGTTCTCCAGGAAACTGCCGTCGTCCTTCTGGATCTTGCGATACACCCGCCACACAGTGCTGCGAGTGCTTTTGTCATTTACGGCCAGTTTGTAGACACCAATCTTTATTTTTTCGTGAATATCCTCGGATTTGAGCGGCATCCTGGAATTTGTTTTTATTTTGGTTTGGATCACCTCCACAATTCTTTAGCGATGAGCGCAGGTGCCACCCACAATCGATAGTAGGTGCGCGATAGCTGCCCGTAGGTGGCAACGCTGGCCAGTGCACATTGCGCCGGCAATTTACATATAGCATTTTGTTTTTATTATTTTTAAAAAGTTTTTACTAGTTTCCATAGTCGTTTATTATGGCGGCTTTGTGCTTAGACTTTCTCGGCTTCCAGGTGGGTTTGAGCAAGTGGTTTTATGAGTTTTTAGCTGGCATACTTCATGGTTTCAAGTTCCCCAACAGGAGGCGCTGAAGAAGATGAGAGATGTTGACGACAAAATCATATATGCACTAAACGCCCTGCCCACGGAGTCGTTCAAGGGTCAGGTGAACAGCGAGAGCACCTGTCGCGATCTGTACTCCAAGCTCCAGCAGTCGCACCTGTCCAGGGTAATTCCACATTAAAAATCCCCCCTGCGGATCGCTCGAAACTTAATGCCTCCTTTGCAGCAAGATAGCATTCGCAGTTGCATAACCGTTTCGGCAAATAATCTTAAGCAGCTGAGGGAGAAGCGGGAAGCCCAGCCGGACGATGTGGATACGGACAGCCAGTTCAAGGCGGAGCAGCGCAAGGTAGCCTCCTGGATTCATAGCCTTTAATGGTCCTTCGCTAATGTCCGAAATCCTTTCCAGCTGCGCGTTCTACAGGCCGAGCTCAATGTGGAGGACATCATTAAGGAGCGCACCTACAAGACCTTCAATGAGCGATGCCGATCCTATTTTCACGCTGGCCAGTAGGTGCCATGCAATGCAATAACTAGTTTTAGGTGGATTTATTAGTGGTAGACTAAAGGAACTGCCCAACCAGGAGGCATTTACATGCACTCGGTTGTATCAAAAGTTATTTACAACAAGTACATGAAGACTACACTCAGAAGAAATCCATTTTATTCGTCGTTGGGCAGGTTGTAGGTGGCATACACCGATCGGATGGAAACGCCTTTCAAGGTCGCCAAGGCCCCCAGGACAAGTTGAGTGGCATCCTTCAGGTCGTTGTACTCGTGCATCAGCTCTATGATCTTCTTTTTATCGGAGTCCGAGGTCTTCTTGGGCTTATTGGCCTTTTTGCGGGGTTTTTTCTTGGAATTCTTCTCCTTCATATTTAAATGAATTGCAATTGGATTGGAGTGACTGCTATCGGTGGATATTGCTATCGATAACGCATCAGCTGTGTGCACTGCACTCCGGACAGTCTGGCAACTGCGTTCCTCAAAACGTGTAAATTTCTCAGTCTCTTTGCATGATTAAAACGCGGAAAGGATTTTTTGGAACAGGTAAGTTGTACTCCACTTACGTGGCGGCGGGGCATGTTATCCGGGAGTTGTGGTGGCCCCGTGAAGGGCGTATCCGGGAACTGGAGAAATTCCTAATGCTGACCTAAGCCCGCACCCATACACACGCACGCAAACCAGCCGTGTGCACACACAATGAAATGTGAAAGTGTTGTGATTGTGCATTTTGCCAGGAAAACTGAATAGTTCATTAAATATTATACGTAAAATACTGGCCAAGCAACGTAATCTTTCCTAGAGATGTAGGATTACTTAAGTGCAGGCGCTAAGCGAATGTTCAGTGGGGTGTCAGCGTTTCAAAATCCAGTTTGGGATTGGATGAGAATATTGGAGATACCCCAGTCATGATTATTCACTTTCCAACCGAATTTTTCTCACTCCATAACGACCAACAACCATAGTTTTGGATATTAACTTTTATCTGGTTTTTTACCGGGGTATTGTCAGATTTTTAATCGCCAGAGAGTTCGAGAGAGGTCAAAATTTTGGAGAAAAACAAGCTTTGAAATTGTATTCTAGCGATTGTCAATCAGAAGTTCCCAAGTCTGAAATTTATTGTTTTGTGGACAATTTTCAGCTTACAAAGTGCTAAGACGACGACATGTCCGCCACCCACAAACAGCGCTATAAAAATGCCGCCTTGGACTCCACGGAGATGCGGCGACGTCGCGAGGAAGTGGGCATCCAGTTGCGGAAGAACAAACGCGAGCAGCAGCTCTTCAAGCGGCGCAATGTGGTTCTGGAACCGGCCACCTCGTCGACATCAGGCGGAATGGAGAGCAGCGCCAGCAACGAGCTGCAGGTGGGTCCTTAGCCATTCATCATCGTTGCGTATTACAATCTTTTCAATTCCTTTTCAGACTGCCGACATGCACATGGCTGACAGCAGTACTGGACCAACGCATTTTCCGGGCGGACAGAACGAGATAGCGACCGGAACCGGAGCTCAGCTATCCGTAATCAACGAGGAAATGATCCAGATGCTTTACAGTGGGCGCGAGAACGACCAGCTGGAGGCCACGCAAAAGTTCCGAAAACTGCTGTCCCGCGATCCCAATCCACCCATCGAGGAGGTCATCCAGAAGGGGATCGTGCCGCAGTTTGTCACCTTTCTTCGGAACAGCTCGAATGCCACGCTGCAGTTCGAGGCCGCCTGGACGCTAACGAACATTGCCTCTGGCACTTCGCACCAAACCAAGATCGTAATCGAGGCCGGGGCAGTGCCCATTTTCATTGAGTTGCTCTCCAGTCCCCATGACGATGTGCAGGAACAGGCTGTTTGGGCCCTGGGTAATATAGCCGGCGACTCACCCGTGTGCCGGGACCATCTGCTCGGCTCCGGCATTCTAATGCCTCTTCTGCAGTGAGTAATGCCTGAGTTTTGCACCTAAATTTTTGTTGCATTTTGTTGGACTTTTTGCAGCGTCTTAAGCAACTCGGAGCGCATTACTATGATACGGAATGCCGTGTGGACGCTTTCAAATCTCTGCCGCGGCAAGAACCCACCCGCGGACTTTGCCAAAATTGTCCATGGACTGCCCATACTGGCACGGTTACTGGACTACACTGATGCGGACGTGCTTAGCGATACTTGCTGGGCTATTAGCTACCTGTCGGATGGACCCAACGATAAAATTCAGGCTGTAATTGATGCGGGCGTTTGTCGTCGCTTAGTGGAGCTGCTACTGTAAGTAGTCCTGCCAATGTATTGGAAGTTACCCGAATACCCATTACATTTTTGTTTACAGACATCCCCAGCACAATGTAAGCACAGCCGCCCTGAGGGCTGTGGGCAACATTGTGACCGGCGACGATCAGCAGACCCAGGTGATATTGGGATTCAACGCCCTGCCCTGCATTAGCCACCTGCTGCGCTCGACGGCGGAAACGATTAAGAAGGAGTCCTGCTGGACAATCTCGAATATTGCAGCTGGTAATCGGGAGCAGATCCAGGCCATCATAAACGCCAACATATTCCCGCAGCTGATGATTATCATGCAGACGGCCGAATTCAAAACGCGAAAGGAGGCGGCTTGGGCCATTACCAACGCCACCAGCAGCGGAACCTCTGAGCAGATTAACTACTTGGTTAAGGTGGGCTGTGTGCCCCCAATGTGCGATTTCCTCACCGTCGTCGATTCCGACATTGTCCAGGTGGCTCTGAATGCATTAGAAAACATCTTGAAGGCGGGTGAAAAGTTTCAGGCGCGACCAAATCCCTATGCCATTACCATCGAAGAATGCGGAGGTAAGTTAAATTATTATAGTGGTTGATTTCGATTTCAAAATCACAATTCCTACTTTAGGTCTGGATAAGATCGAGTATCTGCAGGCGCACGAAAACCGCGACATCTACCACAAATCGTTTTACATTATTGAACAATACTTTGGCAACGAGGAGGAGGACAGCCGGGTGGCCCCCGTGGCGGGCACTCAACAGTTCGAGTTCGATCCGGACAACATGCCCAGCACAGGCTTTAACTTTTAGCACGCTAGCAGGCAGGACACTATCAACAAAATGCGAATCCTTCTAAAGCCCTGAACACACAACACACACTGCAGGAAGAGCAGCCTTGCATGCCAGGATTTAAACGGAGGCCAGAGCACGGGCACGAAACATAGGCAGCACGAGAAGGCAACCAATGCCTAAGTGCAGTCACTACTAGCATTTAAGTAAAGTTGGTCATTCAGTCGGCTCGCTATCGTTTTTTTTTCACACATACTCGTCTGCATATATTTTCTGCGACTAAAACTATTATTTTCAAAGTGGTCCAGGACCAAAATCATGACCTTACTCGAGCATTTCTGCAGCTGGCGGGATCGCTTTCACCTAGTTCGTATATACTAATTTAATATGTTATACAACCCATTGTATATGTTTTTGCTTTCCTCAGATTGAGTTTGTAAATATTTTTCATTAAGCCCAATTACGTTGAGACCTTGACATGGTGTTGTTATACATTCATACAAACAAACGATATTGATAACGAATAACTTAAAATGTTTTTATTTGATTTTGTTACGCAAATTGCCGAATGTAAATTTGATTAAATTATAAAACATTGTAACTTAATTTAGAGGAGACATCAATAAAGAACAACTAGACCACAACTATCCAGGAAACCATAATTCATTATAAACATTTATTAAAACCGAATCTACAAATTTACTTTCAAAATATCTTATAATTTGTTTCTCACATCCCCATATTAAAGTTAATTTTCGGAATTCTTGAGGGTAAGGTCTCTCGGTCACCAACTAAACACCGAAATAAATAACATAATTCTGGATACCAAACATAGTACCGACACCGTAAAATCCAGTGATGCGTTTAGTTGCGCTTTACGAACTGCACTTTGTAAGGTTTTGGAGTGAGCGTTATCCCGGGGAGAAGTACCATCGATGGAGTCTCGCCAGCCGGCAAGACGATGCTAAAATGCTGCACGATCCGCACCAGAAACGAGAAAATGCAAGCACGGGCAAGAGCATCGCCCAGGCAACGACGTCTGCCCAGGCCGAAGGGCATGAAGTACTCGTCCTTGAAGCACTTGCCAGCTGCATTAATAAACCTCTCCGGACGGAACTCCAAAGGATCCTTCCAGTGCTCCTTATCCAAATGCACGGAACGCAGGCTGATCAGAATGGTGGCATTCTGGGGAATGTCGTAGCCACCCAGCTTGGTTGCCCATAAAGCTCTCCGGGGACCCGTGATCGGTGTGATGTGAAAGAAACGCTGAACCTCCATGATAAAGGCATCCATGTAGTCAAAGGACTCTCGCCGGCTCAAGTGAGGAAATGCATCCGTACTGGCTGCAGCCACACTGGCGGTCACCTCGGCGAACAGCTTCTCTTGGACATCGGGCCGCATGGCCAGCACCATTAGGGCCAGATTGATTGTATTACTGGTGGTTTGGGAGCCTGCAATAAAGAAATCCAGGATGGTCATCACCAGCTGCGTCTCGTTGAAGCTGCTGTTCTCGCCGCCAGCACTTCGATCCTTCATCTCTTGGAGGTAGGCAAAAACAAGATCGCTCTCCGCCTGCGACGGATCCTTTGCCAGCTGACATCGGTGCTCCTCGATGGTGTCCATAAAGAAGCCGTACAGCTCCGTATTCAGTTGCTGGATGAGATTGTAGCCCGTGCGATCGGGGGCGACGTGGCGCAGCCAGGGAAACTGGGCGAGTAGACCGCCACAGATGTCAAAGAGTTTGGAGCGCCGGTTCATCAGGTCGAGCAGTCGACGCAGAGTCCCATCCTCTTGGCTGGCGATCTTCTTCCCGGCTATCAGACACCACAGCACATTGAGCACACTCTGGGCCAGCCAGGTGACCGGCTCGATCGGCTGCTCCTCCGTGCGTTCCAGTTGGCCCAGCAGCTCCTCCGCCTCCAGTTCGATGTGATTCTCCATCTGACTGCGTCCGTAGCCCACGTGGCGCATCTGCTTCATGGCGAAGTGGCGGTGCTCGTACCAAAGTTGTCCATCCGTGAAGGTTATTCCCTTCCGGGTTCCCATGGTCCGAAGGCGCAGGAAGAAGTTATCAGGCCGTCCCTCGAACACCTCCTGCAGCTGCACCTCCTTGACCATCTTGTGTCCGAGAGCAACCACCACGTACTCGCTTCCCAGTTTTAGACCCACCAGGTCACTCCGGAAGTACTTCGCCCACCGGTCGAAAAGGATATGCTGACCGCCAAGGGCACGGGCTTCCTTGCGGAACTGCCGGAAAAATTGAGGCATTAATAATACTCATACGATCTTTATCTGGTTTTAGTAATCTGGTTTTTTTAATAAGTTTAGTGATAAGAATATAATTTTCAGACAATATCAGAAGATCTTCCATTTTTATTTCATTAAAGATTACCTTTAACTAATCTAAATTTTCCTTTTAGTCATGACACTAATGATCATAATGTGTTTACATACCTGTAATGTGTTACCAAGCCATGGCAGAAAACGAGGTCCTGATTTGGAAAAGAATTAAATAGAAGTTAAATGAATAAATAAATAACTTAAATAGAATTAATAAAAATCTTTTGGGTTATAACTTTTTAATTATCTCAGTTGGTAATAGAATTTCAAAAGACATAATACTGCAAATTGAACTTAGTTCTTTAATACCTACTGCTAATCTAATCGGCTACACAGAAATCTGTTAGCTGGTAAATCACCGAATCGAAAGTGAAAACTCTATCTTGAAATCAAGCCCCTTAGTTATTAACATTAACTATCAATAGGCCACATGTGCTCCCGATCTCGTAACTTCACTGCATTTCACAACGAACAAATTTACATTTTAAATAAACGTTTAATGGATAAATTAAAACGTTTTTTCTCTGAGTGATGAAAATTCCCTTAGAAGTGGTTTCCTAATAAAACTCAATTTAAATTGCAAATTTACAAATAATAAAAATATGCCTATATACAGGAATGAGTGCAATTGCACCTATAATCCCAATCCTAATGCAAATAAACTGCATTTGTAAGTAGAATAAATTAGCCTGACCCTTGTTATTAGCAAATGCAGACCAGTTAGGCCAGGTGTCAGAAATATGTGACGATTTTATCAATGAGATTTATTGGCATTCGAGACGTGTGCCGTCTGGTTGTCCGCCGATGTCTCTGATCACCATTACCAGTTGCTAATAACCTGACCAAATGGTCGTGGGGCAGGTCGAGCCTATGGAAACCCATGTACACATTTTAAAACACTTCTTACGTTCATTTATGACAAGTGAAATGTATCCAAGAGTATCCATTAGTTAATTAATTATGATAATTTATTTAAACTGTATCGCAGATAACCAAAATGGGTTAAGTATTCTCCGAATTTATGTAGATATTCCTGGCCCCATAAAAACTACCTGTTATTTATTTAAGCAGAGTAATTCTAAGGAAATTCAATGCTCCTTATCTACAGATATAACTAAACTTGAATTTCCCTAGGAGAACGGAAACATGGACTCACCTGGGGGAAAATTCTTGGGACGCCGCACCGAACTGATAAGTGAATAAATCACAAAACCAATTAGAATCGCACACAAAAATATGAGGGCACTCATTTCAATATATATCTTAAGAGACCACCGAAAACGAAACCGTCGTCCAAGCAAGGCTTTTGTTAAATTACAGGCTATTTAATAGGGAGCCAAATATCGGAGCGTCCGTACGCCTCGCCAGCTCTATGCCAACTAATTCCGAACCCGAATCCAATGAACGAGAGAGGCAGACCCAGACCCAGACAAACCCACGCGCCTGGGCTGCCGCCTTTTCATGTGGGTCTATTGATAGTGCAGGCAAAAAAAGAAACAAAAGAAACAAAAAGCGGGCGAAAAAGCCCGTCTCAGTTGATAAACCAAATACACTCATGTCGGTATATGTAGTCGGTATAAGTAGATATGTGCCCAAAGAAATTCGAGCAACGATCACGTCCAAAACGTGCTTGGCTAAGAACTATTTGTTGTTTATAATTTACTGCGACCTCTCTTTTTCGATAATTCCGATCGCCAGAGAGCAATGTTAAAAACTTGATTAGCTGAAAATAAAATTGTTCCCACGATCGCATACTATAAGTTCGAGTCATTCTTATCTAAGCAAATCTTTTTTAAAAGTTGTCCGTTAGTTTAATTGATGTGGTACAAAAGACGAGCTTATCAATAACTATAGAGTCTGTACATCAAGATATGGAATTTCAACCGCCGGCGCCAGCAACTCGATACGGAAGATGATCTTTGGAATGTATACAAATTTTGGATTGTAATTGTAATATTATAAATAAAATAATCGTTCCCTTGAGGAACGTTTGTATGCCTTATAAGAAAACCGAGTTCTTGGCTATTATGTAGTCAATCTCGCTCGTCCAGGGATTTTTAAAAGCTCGCCACTCGCTCTGCAGCTGAACGTAGCTGTTGTCCTTACACCGGAAGCGGTAGACCTGCGTGGTGACCTTTTCCGGCATCTGCATCACCATCTTGTGGGACTCCATCAGGGCCGCGATGTCTTCGTTGTGAAAGTACTCGTAGAAGCTGGTGCCCAGGATCTCCTGAGGAAGGAAACCAATGACGAGGGTGGCACTGCAGGAGGAAAAATAAATATACTTTTTATTTTAAAGGAATATTTTTAGTCTTCTTTTTCATGAAGTCATCATATTTTATCTGAAAATGCTGAACTAAAATAATAACCTAAGTAACATTACCGAAAGGTAGTTTTAGGAATGAAAATTAAAATTTCTTCAACCTCTCAGCATATGAAATAATATATCTTACCGCTGGTCGATAAACAGGAACTTTCCCTCGCCGGAGTGTCGCGAGATGAAGAGCACGTGCCGAATGTTCGGGTGATTGTCCAGCGAGGGGGGTAATGTAGAATTGCGTACGTTGGGAGGTATACGACCTATTGCCACCAGGCAGGAAAGATTCGTAGTCTGCTCGTCGGTGTCGCCATCCTGATCCTCGTCCTTGATTGGAGTCCAAGATTTAAGGTATCCGGTACATTGGATGACCCGGTATTTGTGACCCGTGCTCAGCCGGGACTTGCGCTTTGTGGAGCTTCGGGAGCTAGATGAAGTATCGGACTCCTCCTTGATCTGGTTGTTGTTGGCGGCGCGCAGCTTCATGCGGCAGAAGAAGGAGCGTCGGGCACCAGGACAAAGGCGGCACAAGCTTTGTGGGACGTCGGTCTTTACGGGCAACATGGCTGTGAGAGAAGATCTTAAAATATATGTTTTTCAACTTCCACTTGCTGGTCACTCACTCTTAGCATCGATTAGCCTTTCCCTGGGACACTGCTCCAGCGATGACAGTTGCTCCTTGACCTTGCCAATATCCTTCGGGTGCAGAACGTCGAACCAGCTCTGTCCCAGCAGATCAGCCTGGGTGCTGTTAAGCACACTGGACACCGATTCGGAGACGTAACGGATGCGTCCCCGGTCACAACCCACAACGAACAGGAATCCCTCCGAGGCCTGCAGGATGATCATCTTGAGCTCCTGGTCGGAGAGAAAGCTCGGCCTGTAGTCGGATCCGTTGAATGGATGCAAGCTGCCGCTGCCTCGGATTCCGCGTAGATGCTGTACTGCCATCCGGAGCACCGTCAGTTTGTCCAGCTTCCGCTGCATCGCGAAGCACATGGGGATCATGGAGGACAGTTCGTTTATGTACGTGTTCATCTTGTCCCGCCGCCGTTTCTCGATCTCACTGTGATTCTGCCTAGATGGGAGGAATACAATGATTGGGGATATATGTATGTAAGTTTTAAAATTCAAATTCCTCACTTGCGATTTTCATCCGAGGTTTTCGCGCACTTTTCCTCGTCGAAAGTTTCATCTTCGATCTCCTCTAGATTTTCGCTGAAACGAAATCGAACAAGAATGGATTAAAATCAACCCCGTTATTTGATATGCCAGTGGGTGGGTTTCCCATGTAACGGGCGTCAACTGTTGCTTCCTCTTCCCTTCATACTCACACACTCACCTGGCAAAAATTGTGTGTGTGCGTGCTTTTGCGAATTTGTGTTTGTGTGGGTGCCTAGTACATCTCGTTTTATGTAATGTGTGTAATTTGCAATGCACTTTTTCAATGGTTCTCACCTAAACTCTTGCACTTCCATCGCCAATCAATAACGGCTTTAAAGGGCGAATTAAGATCGTTTTGCTGAAGACCCTTCGGCTTGTTTACTAACATTAACGATGCTGGCGCCCAGATAATAACATTCAAAACGGAAGAGTGTGCCGTGGGTTTTCCTGCATTTTCCAGCTTCGGAAGCTCCGGTGGAGGTGGAGAAATATCGATGTTTTTAAAATATCGATAGCAAAAAGTTTGGCGGGACATCAATGATTATTTTGAAATTTTTAATAAGTTCGGGTCTTGCTGTTATCGAGTCTTGCGGGGGTCTTTTTGTAAGTAGTACTCACATCGATGAAAAGCGTGACTAACTAATAGGCTTACAAAAGTACTGTAATCTTTTTGTATATTTCTGCTTATAGTTGATATTGTACAATATGATGTCATATATAAAAGCTAACACAAATCGAAACAAGCACAATTAAACTATTTAAACCTGTCACTCAATCACAGCTTAAATGTGATACATTTTATCCAAGCATATCGTTATGACCTGCATGTAGCGATCCCAAAGACATCGAGTCTCCTGGTCCCTGCAAAATGTATCATATGGCTGTTAAGAAGAATACTACACATATCTGGACTAGATCCCACCTAGATATTTCCAGATCCAAGACGCTTTGCGTTATGGAAGCCAGAAACTTATTCACTTGCTCCCGATTCCAGCCATTCTGACGCCAGGGATCAATCAGTTTCTCACAGAGATCGACGAATAGATCACGCAGCTCCCGATTGCGGTGCAAATTGCAGGCAATTGTGATCAAAGCGCGCCAGTACGATCTGCAAATTATAAGTTACACCATTAAATGGGAAGATTCTTCGGAGAATGGTCCTTACCGAAAATTGCCATCAAGCTCGTGAAAGGCGCGCTCCAGAAGTACGGGTTTGAGGCGCATACAGACGAGGCTAAATGCAAAAACTATTTCATATCAGAGCTCTCGACAGTATTAATCTTTCTTACTGCTTAATTTCCTTTTCCTTGTCGAGTAAACAGCGCAGTTCCCTCAGATCCAGAAGAAACTCTTTGTCCATTTCGGTGTCATAGTATTCCGGGCCAGTATGCTGCAATCAATCAGTTAGTTCCGCAAGGAATTAAAGTTATAAGGTCATGCCTGGTAAGTGTAGGTCCAGTAGATCATAATGGCGTGTGAGCAAGTGAGCAAATCGCTGAAACTTAGGTATTGCAGCTTCTTCTTGGTGGTTTCAAACCGCAGGCAGGCCAGAAAAACTATGCAGGCATACTTTCTACAACATTCAAAAGTTAGTTATGTGGGCTATAAAGCTAATATATGTTTCCTACTTGGCCAGATCGGTGGATATGAAGAAATGCTGCTTGATATTGTTGGTCAGCGTGCCCGGCATCTCCTCCACGGATTTGAATATGCGCTTCACGTTGTCAAACTGTCGGCTGGAAAGGAATATCAAATCGATCAGATCTGCTATCTATCTAATGGCTAATCTACCCACCGAACCGACTTCAGCTTGACGCACGTCTTTTCGGACACCTCGTCCAGATCCTTGCGGTAGCGGGATGTCAGTTTCTTTCCGAGTATTTCCCGGGCCACCACATCATCAATGGAGTAGTACTTCTCGGTGATTAGGTCACGCATATGTGGCTCCAGCTGGAAGCAGGATTGCTCCATCAGCTTTGTGGGTGCGTTGAGATAGAGCTCAATCAGGGAATAGGTGCGGTAGTGGTCCAGGACATCGGATGCAATCAGGTCGCTGGGAGCGCCCATTGAGTGCCCGAAACCCTTTTGTTTCAGATAGGACACCGCCTCGCTGGCTGGAAAGGCAAATCGAAGTCACTTTAAAGGCACCCTTGTGACAGTCGGGAGAAATAGACATACAGGAGAATCCTTCGATCCATAACTGATAGATCTCGGGATCCACAAGGGTGTAGTTACTGATGAAGACATCCACATCGGCCTGAAAAGATTGAGTTTTTATCAAAGGGTGTTGAGCACCAGATCGTTAACATTTTTTACCATCTTATTTTTAGTAAGACCGTTTACTGTTTACTGCTCCAACGATATATCGATGCTAGAGATGGGACATCGGCAGGGTAATATATATATGACAATTTTATTTTTGAATTGAATTAATAAATGACTATTACAACAACAAATTATACACCTAAAAATGTTTAAAATAATCTACAGTGTTAAGGTAAAATTCATGTTACTTTATATGGAGTGACCTCCTCTACTTAGGTTTCCCGCGAAAATGGAATTATTAGCTAAGTCAAACCGTAAGTGCATTGTCGTAAGCTAGTTTTTAATTTACCAAATACAACCAAATTAAACACGAACAAATTATCAGTTAAACTTTCGAATTACGAAATCCAGCGATGGGCAAAGCTAGCGAGCACGAATCGCAGCTATCGATAGGCGCCGATAGCAGGCGATAGTGCAACGCGCATGACAACTCTAGTTATCATGAGGAAGAAGAGGAGGATATCAACTTTTGGAGACGAATTTTAGTAAAGTTTAAGCTTAAAAAATGTAATTTGCAATGAACCAAGAGCTGTAAATAGGGCAATGCAACGAGAACGCGACCAGCGCGCAATTCGCATGTGAGTGGTGAGCGCGGGAAAAAACGCGCATCGCGGCGGCAGCAGCAACAGAGCAGCAACAACAACAGACCGTCCCGTCCGTCGTCAGACGTCGAATAAGATATATCGTATCCAATTGCAAGTTGCAATTCGATGAACAATTCAAGTGCATTAATATTGGGCCGAAGAATAAGTGAAAGTGAACTGGCATTGGCATAACAATACTATGGAACAGGTCGACTCCTCCACCGAGCTGCACCTGAACAGGAAAGATCTGGCCGCGCTGGCCGATGATGTTGTGAAAGAAGAGGTGATATTAGAAAGCCCGGGCCATCACCATCATCATCATCACCATCAGGTAGGGTAAAGAGAAAGAAGAAAAGGAGCAACAAACGAGGCGCCTTTTCGCTTTGGCGGGGTGGTTTTGGTTCCAGACTCTGTGTGTGGTTCTGGTTCTACGTCTGAATCTGAATCCGAAATAGAATCTGGCTCGAAAACCGCTCCGCTTCGCTCTGCGCAGTTGTGGAAAGTGGGTGGTGGGTGGTTGGGTGGCCTGGGGGTGGCGCAGCTTGCGCCCTACGAACGTTCCATGCGACCCACTGGGCCACAGCCATCCCCCCACCCATCCCCACCTCCTCCACCCACCGCATTTGTGGCGCACAAATGTTGTGTATACCGATTTTCATTTTTCCCATGCTGTGTTGTTTACTTACATTCGAATTTTCTTCCCCGATTCCTGTGCAAATCGCATCGAATTAAATCGCAAACGCCACCAATTGGCCGCTGGACATTCACCCACATACATGTGACGAACGTGGTAATATGTGCGCTATGGTAATGCAGTTGGACACCAAGGTTCGCATGGTCACATCCTCCTCCAACGACAATAGCGGTAGCGGCGGCGCCAGCGGCGGAACGAGCGGAGCGGGCGGAGGCGGTGTGGTTTCGGTGCCCGTATCCCTGCCCATCGGTTCGATGATAACCGGCACCACCTTCAATGTGATCACGCCCGACCAGCTGCCCCACTTCAAGCCGATGCTGTGCGTCGACAACAATGGCTATCTGTCCGGCAGCACGGTCAGCATGGGCAACGACCTCAAGACGATTGTCATCCAGCAGCAACAGACGCAACCGGGCGGCGGCAATGGTGGCGCCAATAGTGCGGGCACCAATACGACCGCCACCAATACGATTGGACTGAACCACGATGGCTCCGGGAGCAATAATAGCCACGACAGCCTGGCCACCTTGGAGCACGCCGCCGGTGGAGCGAGTGGCGTTGGCGGCGGCGCCGGTGGAACGGGCGGTGGCTCCTCGGGCTGGTCGGAGAACCCGTCCACCCAGCACATGGAGGTCTTCCAGATCCGCTGCAAAACGACCTGCGCCGAACTATACCGCAGCAAACTGGGCTCCGGCGGCCGTGGACGCTGCGTCAAGTACAAGGATAAGTGGCACACGCCCAGTGAATTCGAACACGTGTGCGGCCGGGGCTCCAGTAAGGACTGGAAGCGCTCCATCAAGTATGGCGGCAAGTCACTGCAATCCCTCATAGATGAAGGCACGCTCACGCCGCACGCGACCAACTGCAGCTGCACGGTCTGCTGCGACGACGAAGCAGGTGAGTCAGGTGAGACGAACAACAATTACTACACACTGCGGCATGGCGGTCCTGGTTGATCTGGTCACAGGTCCGTCATGGCGTCACAAGTACAGGGGACTTGGGCACAACCGGAGAGCTGATGACAAGGACTCAGTCACCTTAAAATTTAGGGAATCCAACTTGACTTTTGAGAGCAGTACCGAGTGTTACATAAATCTAGAATAAAGTGATTGAATTTAGTAGCACATGCATTAATCAATATTAATTCGAATAGTTACAAATTTTAGTGAATTCCAATTAGTAATTATTACTTCAACGTACTTTTTTACTAGCAGATGTGCACTTTAAGAAAAATTTGTTTACTTAACGTCTCATCCGTTAATTAAAAGCAATTCAAAACAGAATGCAATTTAAAATTGATTGCTCTTCACAACAAGTAATAAATTTTTCTTTTACAACAAATTAAACGGGTAATTCGCTTAAATTGTCATTTTGACTTTATTTTTTAATAGCTCATTAAACGCATTTTAATCATTTTAAGGCGTTCAACCTGATTGCAAAGCAAACTTTATTTTCGGCAAAAAAAAAACAATTGTCTAGTTTAGTCAAAACTCAGTTAAAATCGTCCTTGTCAATATTTTCTCCTGCTTTGCCCAGCCCAATGTGCACTTCTACGCCCATGAAAAACATTTGTTTAACCCCCTTACACGCTCATCTTGTTTAGCTTCCGGCCCTGTCCGTCTCTTCACGCCCTACAAGCGGCGGAAGCGGAATCAAACTGATCTCGATATGGAGTCTGGACCCAAACGCAAGCGTAATACCCATCATAGTAACAACAACAACAATAATACCAATAACAACAACACAAGCGGGAGCGGAGCCAACAATTGCGTGGACGTGACGGCCGCCGCTGTGGCCGCAGCAACAGCCAGCGTGGTGGATGAGAACAACATGTTCCTGGCGGAGGAGAACATCACGTCCAAGGACGAGCCGTGGGCAGCACTTAACGACAGCCTGGACACCTCCACCGAGCTGGTCGACCAATCGCAGATGGGCAACACCTACGAACGGGAAACGTTTGTGGTGAACATCAACGATGGTTCCTCCATCGCCGTCCTGGACACCAGTCAATCGATGAAGAACATCGAACACGTCTACTGCACCATGGTCAAGGCGACCAATGACTTCAAGCGCCTGCTTAACGACATGAAGCAGTCTTACGAGCGCCGCCTCGAGGTTCTGCAGAAAGAGCGCGATGCTGCGGTCAGTGCGATGCGGGTTCAGGTGCACGCGGACATTGACGACCCGAATATATCCGGCTCCCTGCACGGCAACGAGATCATTTCGGCCAAGAAGGTACATTTTAATTAAATGCTGAGGTTAAGGTGTCCAAGAAATCTGTTAGAAACTATCTGTAAAGCAAGTTAGTTTGGATCTCAAACTATTAATTTTCCAATCACGAATGTTCTATGGCACCAATTTAATAATTTTATAACTTGGACCAATATATCTAAGACTTGTAAGAAATCGCTCACTAATCTATATTCTACATTTCGAATAGTGCGCCAACTGTAACCGCGAAGCATTGGCCGAGTGCTCACTGTGCCGAAAGACGCCATACTGCTCGGAGTTCTGCCAGCGGAAGGATTGGAATGCTCATCAGGTGGAGTGCACAAGGAATCCACAAACGACAACGCAACAGGTCATGCTGTTGATCGACGATCAGTCCTAAGCAACGTAACGAATTGTACATACAAATTTTACTACTAATTAATACGATTATAGGAAGTTCCCCCTAAAGTCCTTACTGAACGGTACAGGCCATCCACCTGTAGTCCACTCCCCCTCCCGTTCCCCTCAGTCCCCATTAGCATGCCTGCATCCTTTTAGACTTATGTCCTATATTAATGTAATTCTTAACGTACATATAACTATATAAAGATATATACATTTTACTATTGAACGTAGGGCAAGCCAGCAAAAAAAAAAAACAAAAACAAGCGAAACGAAAATAAAATAAAATTAATTAAAAAAAGAGAAAAATGTAGCAAGCGAAAATCAAAGCAAGTGCAAAGGCGTAGAGAATTAATTAAGCTACGATTTGAAAGTAAAGAAAACTAAACCGATTACTTGTAATTCAATTTAAATTAAATTAAATTAATAATAGTTGCAAAGCGCATAGCATAACTAACAAGAGACCCCAAACCCCAGTCACCCAGCTCCCCGCACCCCATTCAAAAACACACAATCACCCACAGTGAAAAAACAACTAGAGAAAACCTAAGCGAAGATAAAAAAATTCTGAAATTACCATACATATTCGTCTATGTATACACTTTTCATTAGACTCTAAGCGCATAGTTAAACTTTTAACATTTTACCATTATAATTTTATGGATACTACTGCCCGTTACAAGCATCCAATAAAGATTTCAAACAAGCAAAAACATCCACAGTACGAAGTAAACGCAATCCGAATTCCAATTACATATATGCCCGCACAGTAATCGAACCGAATGTAAACATATAGCTGAAAATCGAAAATCAACAATTTACAGTTTGTTAGCTGTGTGTAAATGTGTCTCGTAGGGTTTTCCCCTTTCTCCCGTTTGTAAAGTTTTTGCCTACGCCCCCAGCTGATGTAACAATTCTTATAGTCTGTAGTCTCCATATGCTAATACATTTATATATGTAGTATATATAAATATATATAATGATATCTTTAAACGACTAGATATATATTCCGATTCACGCACACACTCGACACGTACACAGAGAGAAACCACAACCGAAACACACATGCGACATATCGCAGATGCAAAGCAATTTACTTTCGATTTTCAGGCTCGCGCCTGAGCAAACCAATTTGAAATCTTTATTTTCATGTCTGTAATGGTTTCGGATGTTGCATTCAATTAAAACCAAACAACGCTGTTCAGATACACTGCAAAAATAAAACAAAACAACCATCCATTCACACAGCACGCAGAACACAAATCAAAAATCGAGCGCAAGTGCAGATTAAGAAATAGCGAGAGGAGTGCAGACGAAAAGATCAACAAAATATATACATACATTTAAATGTACAAAGCCTACCTTCTTGTCGTGTTACTTTCTGGTTCTCTTAGGCTTTTTTATTTATTCATCAACTTTGGGCGCCAAATTTAACACACAAATTTAGGCCAACAATCTGAAGCTTCGTATTTACATCTATTGTTACACTGCTGGAAATTGTTCAACAAAAACGATATAGGATACTTCCTCGCAAAAATTTTTCAGTTATATTTTATTTAGAGGGCATCATCCCAGTATTGGATGTTTTGTATGAAGACTTTGGGAATTAATGCTCATCAAGCTAGTAGAGATCCGAACTGCCTAGCATTTTAAAAGCCTGGTTTTGACACTAACATGTACATATGATCCTGGGAAATAAACTAGGGTTGTTAAAAATATTTGAAAGTAAATAAAATTCCTTATATAATTTTATTTTTTTGATTTGAAAGTCAATAATGCGTACTCGTGATTCTAAAATGTTGCAGTGTTGCCATGGCTTTTTAACGATATAAGGTGACATAAGCTTTGTTTTTCAACGATAATCATCCTTAATTTTTTCAATAAAAAGAAATATCATCGATACGAAAGTTTCAAAAATATTTGACAACCCTAGAATAAACGGTAAATCATTTTCAAAGCCGCCAGCACAGCTTTTATGTAATCGTTGTACTGACAGGGACCTGGGGAATGGGGACATAACACACGCTGTAAGTACTAAGGTAATTTTTTTACTCGAAATGAAACGAAGCTTTGTACTTGTATGTAATTGTTAGTTATTATGCACATGTTTCATTTATTATTGCATTTCATGTTGCTGTGTAGCATTATTATCGAATTATCAGTATGCTTACTATTATTGTATTCTATTACCAAAAATAATTTCTTAAAACTTGTTTATTCGTTTAATTTATTTATAGGTATATTATCAATTATTTTAAGTTTGCATTCTGCAACTGCTCGGGGTAGAGTGTTTGCTATGTAATTAAATTTATACTTGCCAGCGGTAACTCGGTAACTTGTTCAGTAATTCACTTTTTGCTCAAACTACAATTACGTGGAACTTAAAACTCCAGCGGGAAGAGCTACAGTAGAATGTTTTAAATATATATTCGTATCCGTGGGGGAGGGTGGGGGATGTGTACATAGAACGAAACCGATATTTAAACATACTGTTGTTTATTTTGCTGTCTAGACTTGCGTTTGTTGCTATTGGCATTAGTAACTAATTTGTGTGATAGATTTTCGATCCGTTTTTCAATTGCGTTTTGAGTGTTTTTAGGTTTTACTAATTATTAAGACTTTGTTTTATAATAAATTGATACAAAACATATACGTATAATTAACGTGCCTAAAAGTTATAACATTTCTCAATTGGCTAAATAATAAATTTATGGGTATTTTGCTGCTGCCCAATGAAGTAAACAATATATATATATATAAATAATTGCCAAATGGGTCCTTAATGGGGTTCTGGTTTACAAACACAACGTTTAAACGGTTAAGATAAGGGTTGAACAAAGCCAATGGAAGGACATGGGAGGATTAGTATAGCGTTTAACCTAGCCCGAGGCGCGGGTGACGCTTTAAGCAAAACTTTTTTACATACAATACATCGTTTGTTCGCGTTATCATATTCTTCTTTTTGTTTGGAATCACAAATGTTAGCTAGTATTTAAATACACATGTAGGTAAGACATTCAAAAAGGAAAGGGGGTTGGTGGTGATGGTGTTAGAGAGACGACGGCTGTGGTGGTGATAAAATGGGTGGCAAAGTGCGGCAACGTTCAAGCTGCTTCTGCTTCGGCTCCTCCTTCGGACCTGGCTCTGATTCCTGCTCCAAATCCTATTCGGGACTCACTCCAAATTTCGCACCTCGAATCGCTTGTACGTGTAGTTGATAAAGACCCAGTCCTTGGCAATCTCACCGCCCTGCGGTATGGGTGCCGATGCTGCAATTGGAAATTATAAACATCTTGTCGCCCCTTTCAGTTAGTAGAATGCTTACGTATCTCCAGCGAGACATCGGGAAACTCGTCGAAATTGGACGTATCGTCAATTGAGCGTACCTCAACGGGTATGGCCGCAGGACGTTCTCGTATGTGCTCCCAATCCACTCCCCGGAAGAACGGCACTGACTTCAGATCCTCGAGACCTCGCTGGGAACCCAGCCGGCGATCGGCCTCGCAGCAAAAGTTTATAATCGTCTCCTTGGCCTCCTCCGAGATGGGAATCTCGGGGGGAAATATCAGAGTCTCGCGCCAGTTCATCACCTTGCGATAGGTGTCCTGGGGATTGTCCGAGCAAAACGGCGGATAGCCCATCAGCATTTCGTACATGATGACTCCCAGGGACCACCAGTCGCAGGCGGGTCCGTAGCCAGTCTGCAGGAATACTTCGGGTGCAATGTAGTCCGGCGTTCCCACCGTGCTGTAGGCGAGGGCGCGTCGGTTTCTCTTCCACGACTCGGCACGTCGCTTTGAGTCCATCGGACTGCAGGACATAAATCGCAGTTTAATTAACAATCCCAAGATGAAAATGGCTTTGTTCTTACCTGGCGCATGTGCCAATAAAATCGGATGGTTTCGCCTGTGACAAATCCCGATAAAAGTCGGTCCGATGCGACTTCTTCAAGCCAGTGCAAAGTCCGAAGTCAGAGAGCTAAATAATAATATTAAAATGAGCTTTTAGTAGTCAGATCCGAAATATCGCCACTCCTGCTTACCTTGAGATGTCCTCGCGCATCCAGAAGTAAGTTATCGGGCTTGATGTCCCTGTGTATGAAACCCAGTTTGTGAATCGAGTCGATCGCCAATGCCGTCTCACTGATATAGAACTGTGTGCCCTCCTCGGATAGCGTGTCCTTCTTCATCAACAGGGTCATCATATCACCGCCAGGCAAGAACTCCATTATCAAATATAAGTTGACTTGATCCTAAAGGTCAATAAAAAGATGGTTAGGCAGGAAATTCATTTGAGTATTTTAAAATCAAGATTATATGAAAATGTCTCAAGGGATGCCAGAAATATAGCCCCTAAAATATCTTTGTATACCACTTACTTTATTGTAGAGTACTTAAAATATTTACTTAGATTAGAATTTTTAAAATTGTATAACTACAATTAAACTTCTATAATTCGAACTCCAATAAAAGTCGAATTATTGAGATTTCGACACATTTAGTTTATATTGCCAATAAAACATGATCGATTTATAAAAATTTGTAGTGAAGAACGTTCGTCTTATTGAAGTTCAACTGTAAGCCAGAACATCAAATGAAAAACATATTAACAAGACAGATATACGAACGTCTGTGCTGCTGACTAAGAAAACTTTTCGCGGATACGAAGATATCTCCTTAAAAACTTCAGCACAATTGTAGATTGCCCTATATGAATAGGAAATGAATTGATAAGGTTGCGGTTATCACAAATACCACATTTCGTTTAACATATTTATAATGTAGTTCTGACGAGTCCCTTTTACATTCGTAAACTTTGTTATCTAACCATTTTACATGTGTGGGACCATTCTTGATAGGCAGGTACGCCTGTGGCAAGAACTTTCACCGAGAAGAAGTGGAGGAAAGAGAACCGAGAAAAACAACAACAAAGGGACAGAGAGAGAGCGAGAGAAAGAGAGACGTGACCATATGATTGGCAAGGCGCTTTTGGCACTTGCACTTGTATTGGTTTATTGATTTTTTGTCCGTGTTTTAACACAATTCTTTTGTTATGCGCGCTGCCCGCCCCCTTTCTCCCACCCACCCCTTCTGCTGTTGTTTTTGTTGTTGCAGCTGACGTTCGTCACTCACTCACCTGGAAACTGTAGTACATCTTGACCACCCACTGGTGATCGGCCTCGACGAGGACATCCCGCTCGGCGCGAACATGGGCCACCTGCTCCTTTTCCAGCATGTCCGCCTTGCGCAGCACCTTCATGGCGTACACATGTCCCGTGTCCTTTTTCTGGACCAAACGCACCTCACCGAAGGCGCCGCGACCGATGACTTTCAGGGCCTCGAAATCCTCGACGCCCAGGCGCAATCGCTTGAGCCGGAGATACTCGGTCTCCTTTTGGGCATGCTGCAGCCGCTTCTCCTGGCGCTGCGCCTCCGACAGGCTCTCGTCCTTCAGCTGCGCCTCCAGCTTCGCGAGGCGCTGCTTCCGCTCGCCATACTGCGTCACCAGGTTGCTGTAGTAGTTCTCTAACGTCACCTTGGCCTTGGTGGCCTTGTCCAGTGTGTGGTCGCTGAATCTGATCGAGGCACCGTCCGCGTCCTGCGTTCTGCTGCTCATCATCTAAGCTGTGGTTTTCTGTTTCAGTCCTGGTCACCTCGGTCGTCTGTGTGTGTGTTGTGTTTTGTGTGCTCCCTGCCCAAGGTACTGTAATGCCGATGTGTTGCGGTGTGTGTGCGGGTGTGTGGTGAGGAGTTATGCACTTGCCAAGGCACACACACTGCTTTTTTCGCCCGTTTCTTGCCTTTTTCCTCGGTAATTTGTTGAAATTCCTCCCTCTGCTGCTTCTTCTTCTAGTGCCATTCGCATTTTGCACCCCCAACAAAGCAAAGTAGGCTGCGCTTCAGGTCTGGCCAATCGATAGGTAATCGATAGCTTTTAGAACAGACAGCTTTTTTCCCGTCAATTCTGGAGTTTTTAACTGAAACTATTTTTTCTATTAACTTATTAATACAAAAAAGAAGGAAGATTAACATTTATAAATAAAAATGAATCGACCTTTTTGCCTAACCTAGTGTTTCCTTTACTAAAAGTACATTATGCTTTCAGCTTTTTCCCGCCAAAAGTTTATTTTCTCGCCAAAAGCTGCCAGCACTGTCAACTCACCAATTAGTAAATAAATAGAACTAAACTAACCGACTTGGCGGTGATTTTTCCATGTCGGGCGTAAATCAATCAACTGGCTCTATTAATTTAGTCACTCGGAGCCTGTGACAGATCCGGACAATGACCAAAGTCAGCTAATATGGCGCGAATCACGAATATCCTGGATTTGGATCCCAGTTCTATACTGTACATTTTGAAGCTTCTAAGCTTAGAGGACCAGTTGCACCTGGCACGTTGTTGTCGTTTCTTTAGGGACGCCTTCCTCCACCTTCACCGGCACCATTTCCAGGAAGTCATCGACAAGGACACGAATCTACGGTCTCTGGAGGATTGGCACACCTTTCTGTGGCTGTGCGGCGGTCGCATCCGCACCCTGGAGTCCCACTTCGACGATGATCATCCGCTGCAACTGCTCCCGCTGATCAGCAGGCACTGCTACCGACTGGAGGGGATCTCCATATTCAATGCGACGGTGGCCCGAGCGCAACCGTTTCTGCTCAGGATGAGTTCCCTAAGGAAGGTGCACGTGCGGAACTACAAGAGCACCAGCAAGGACCTAGTCAGGGCCATACGGATTCACCTGCCGCGCGTCACCAGCCTGAGCCTGGAGAGCTTCGAGCGCAGGGAGTGTAAGGAGACCTATTAATATCCTACTTAATCTAGAGATTTCCATCTAATACCTTTTCCCTTGACAGTACAAGAAGTGCGGCACTTCAGCGAGATGCTCGAACTGGGCTTATACGACGAGGTCACCGCCTCGGAATTCGCCACCATTGTGAAACCCATGAGACAGCTTCGTTGTCTCCAGATGCGCAACGCCAAGCGCTCACTGATCACCAGCAATCTGCGGATGCTGGCCACCAACTGCCGCCAGCTGGAAAAGCTAACGTTCAACGACTGCGAGGCCGATCTGTTGGTCCTGCCGCAGTTTACGAACCTAAAGTACCTGCAAATATACTGCCCGGAGGATTTAAAGACGCGCCTCTTCAAGGCACTGGCAAAAAGTCAGTGCTCTACGCAGCTGGAGTACCTCATTCTGCACCGCAAGCGTTGGATTGATGAAGAGCAGGCGCAGTACATCAGTGTTTTGAAGGCGCTCCGATGGTTGGTGTGCAAACCTCGTGACGATCTCTGTGTTCGTCACTTGTCGGAGTTGAGACACCTGGAGTGCCTGTCGCTGCAGGCCGCTCGGGAAATTGGAGAAACGCAGCTCTCCTTGCTGGTGGCCAACAACGAGCGGCTGCGGTATCTGAACATCTGCTATTGCCTTGGCATCACAGACGCCTTCGTTCTGGACACTCTGGGAAGTTTGTCCCGACGGGCGGTTCAGCAACCTCTGGAGCTATTTGCTGCGGCCACTGACATCAGGCATGACATCATGGAGCGGGTGAGTAATCTACTTTTGGATATGCAAAAGTCCTTTGTTCCATGTGACATTTTGTACCTCGTTTTTAGCTGCCCCACGATTTTCCACTGAAAATGCTCTGTCTGAACTTTGAGTGCAGCGATGGAATGACCAGTGGAGAGCATTCTTATGCCGACGAGCCTGAGTTCGATCGCCAAGCTGTATGAGGCCTTGTTCGACCCACAACGAATGTTTCTTTAATCATTACCAAAAATCCAAACTAATTAATACATCTTTATATACAGCTTTATTCGTGATCGTATCACTTTGAGTGATATTCTTTTGTTATTGCACACAATGTATTCAACTTTTTCACTGCATAATTAAAATCAATTTTATCCTGATTACTAAAACAAGCCCGACTAAACTTATGTTCTTGTAGCGTGGATACAGGGTATTGAAATTAACAGAACTAGTTTGTATTAATCAATTTTTAAGAGGTTTTAGTTTAAAAAATGCAAATTTAAGCAGTTTTTATTGGCCCGACTGATTTAAATTCGATTGGCGCAACCTCCCCATTCGCGGGCTGTTATCGAACTATCGATGACTCATCGCATTTCTCTTTTTTTTCGTCCCATCACTAATATTTATGTTGTTTGTTGGCGAGCAGAAGGGAAACGAAAATTCGCTTAGAAAATCCGTTGGAAAACGCAAATAGAGGGCCGCCAAGATGCTGTCCATGCTGCAGGAGAAGCGTCCGCTGAAGCGCACCCGCCTGGGTCCGCCGGACATCTATCCGCAGGACGCGAAGCAGCGCGAGGACGAGTTGACGCCCACGAACGTGAAGCACGGCTTCACGACGACGCCGCCGTTGTCTGATGAATTTGGAACGGCCCACAACTCGAATGTGAACGCCAGCAAGGTGAGCGCCTTCTTCAGCGGCGTCCTGGCCAAGAAGGAGGAGCTGATGACCCTGCCGGATACGGGAAGGAAGAAGCAGCAGATCAACTGCAAGGACAACTTCTGGCCCGTTTCGCCGCGACGCAAGTGCACGGTGGACGCCTGGTTCAAGGATCTAGCTGGCAACAAGCCCCTGCTCAGCCTAGCCAAACGGGCGCCCTCGTTCAACAAGAAGGAGGAGATCTTCATCACACTGTGCGAGAACCAGGTGAACATGCAGCGCGCTACCTGGTTCATCAAGCTGAGCGCCGCCTACACGCTCAGCTTCACCGAGTCGAAGAACAAGAAGCGCAGCATCTACGACCCGGCCGCCGAGTGGACCGGCAACATGATCAAGTTCATGAAGGAGCTGCTGCCCAAGCTGCAGGAGTACTATCAGCAGAGTAAGTTCACACTTTAGACCTTCACAGATGTCGTCTCATTGATACATCTCCTTTGTTGCAGGCCACGAAAAGTCTTCTTCGAATGGTAGCACTGCGGGCAGTCTGACTGCCTCGGGAAATGGTTCTGGCAGCAATGGAACCTCTGGCACCAATTCCATCAATTCGGTGTCTGGCAGCAGTGCTCCAACAAACGTAATCCCCGTGCCCAGCATGGCCAGTCCCCTGCCGCCGATCCACAGTCCAGCTAATGGCCAACAAGGAGCACCCGGCCAGGCAGTAGGTTCTGGCAGTGTCTTGCCAGCCACAGGAAGCCTGGGTGGAGTGGTCGGAGGGCCCGGATCTTCAGTAGTTGGAGGCGTAGCTGGTGCAGGAGCTGCAGTGCCGCCAGGCTCTACTATTTCCGGGATTGGCAGCCAGTTCGAGGACAGCCGTAACGCGCTTAAGTATTGGAAGTACTGCCATCAACTGAGCAAGTACATGTACGAGGAGTCTTTGTTGGACCGACAGGAGTTTCTAAACTGGATCCTCGACCTGCTGGACAAGATGCGCACCCAGGCAAGCTTCGACGAACCGTTAAAAAAACTGGTCCTCAGCTTCGCCCTTCAGTACATGCACGACTTTGTCCAGTCAGAGCGTCTTTGCCGGAAGATGGCCTACATAGTGTCAAAGAAACTGGCTCAGCTCCTCAACACTGTAGTGGAGCAGCAGGCCATTAAAGACCTGGACGACCAAAAGTTGCAACAGGATCCCTACGAGATGGCGCTGCAGGAGCAGATGAGTTGTCCCCATCACCGGGACATCGTGCTGTATTTGAGCACGATTCTGCAGATCATCACCATCGAATGCCCCACAGCTCTGGTTTGGAGTGGAATAGCGGCCCACCGAGCACCTTCCTCGCTGTTGGGCAGTCCGTTGGACCATCTGCCGCTAGCGCCCTCAGTCCTGCCCATGCCCACGCGCTGTCCGCGAACCAACCAGGAGATCCGGCGTCAACTGCGGGCCGCCGAGTCGGATATTGTGCTGCGAACACAGCATGCAGAGCAGCGCTGGTTCGCCGCCAAGTGGCTGAGTGCCGGCAAGAATCACTACACCAGTGTGCTGGCCACACTGGACCACCTGGACACGCACTGCTTCGATCGCATGGAGCACAATAACAGCATCGACACCTTATACGCCCATATTTTTCCCAGCCAAAGTTCCAGTCGTCGACGGGAAGAGGACCAGCTAGAACCGCGACCAGCATACGAACCCAAGCAGGACAAGGACACGGTGCGCATCCTGTGCGAGTGGGCAGTGTCCGGGCAGCGCTGGGGCGAGCACAGAGCTATGGTGGTGGCCATTTTACTCGACAAACGCCAGATCGACGTGACCAGCACGCCGGCAGATCAACAGTCCAGTGATAAGGATGACAAGGACTCCCTGGCATCGGGAGCTGGCCTGATCGATGGCCTGCCTGTGTTCCAGCACGTGTTGATGCACTTCCTCGACCACGACGCTCCCGTTTTGGATGAACATGTGAGCAGCAACCAGCAGCGCACTGAGTTCACCAATCTTGTCCAGCTTTTCAGCGCCTTGATTCGGCACGATGTCTTTTCGCACAACGCCTACATGCATACGCTGATTTCTCGGGGAGATCTTTTGCTGGAGTCTGTGCTAGTGATCAAATCGGGAACGACGGCAACGAAAACATCGCCGCCTCCTCCAGCTCCACCACCGACGACATCGCACGGATTTGATGATGACGGATTCGTTGGGGGACTTGACTTTAAGCACAACGACTTCGACGATTCGAATGTGGACGACGATCTGGACAAACTGGTGCAGAACATTAAGGAGAAGGGCCAACAGCACGAAGCTCCCGACAGTCCCAAGATTGGTCCTCCAGGCGATGGGGAAACCAGCTCTGGCGGTAGTATATCGCGCCACTACGTGTACACCAAGCACTTTCCCATCCCTCAGGATGATCCCAGTATGAGCAGCTACAGCAGCGAAAGCAACCAGCGTTACATCCTGCTGTTCGGAGTGGGCAAGGAGCGGGATGAGAAAAAGCACGCCGTCAAAAAGATGTCCAAGGAGATTGGCAAACTCTTTACTAAAAAGTTTAGCATCGATGTCGCCGCTGCCGGTCATGTGAAGAAGCACTCGCGCAACGAGTTTAACTTTGAAGCTACCACTTCCAAGTGCCAGCAGATGGCCTACTTTGACCAGCACGTGGTCACCGCACAGTGTGCGGCCAATGTCCTGGAGCAGCTGAACGGATTCGCCTTGGGAAACAACAACTACCTACCGGTGCAGGAGCACGTGGCGTTCCTGTTTGACCTGATGGAGCTTGCTCTCAACATCTACAGTCTGCTGGAGCTGTGCGATAGTCTGCTGAAGGAGTTACCCGAGGTGGAGCACCAGTTGCAGCTGAAAAAGTCTAACCTGGTGCGAAGCTATACGACCTCTTTGGCCCTCTACATTGTAAGCATCCTGCGGCGCTATCACAGTTGCCTGCTTCTTTCGCCAGAGCAGACGCTGTCTGTTTTCGAGGGAGTCTGTCGCACCATCCGTCACGTAGCCAATCCGAGCGAGTGCTCTTCGGCTGAGCGTTGTATCATCGCCTACCTGAGCGACCTTCACGAGTCCTGCGTTTTGCTGCAGAGCAAGGAACAGTCCACGGAGTACTACCAGCAACTACAGTGCATCAAACGGTTTAAGGACATTTTCAACACCCCGGAGCAGCTAGGGTGAGTTATTATCGTATTTCTCCTATATTGATAACCAAACTAACTAAGATTCCCTTTTTCATTTAGCCTGCCCCCACAGGGCTATAATCCACAGCTGCTGCAGGAGCTGTTTATGGCTCCTCGACGCGGTGGTAAACTGGATCCCCACTGGCTGGGAACGCTGCACGAGTCGCCGGCAAACGTTTACAGCTTCGTGTCCAACGCTCTAATTGCCGTTTGCCGAGAGACGGACAACGAGCGACTGAACGATGTGGCTCTGGCTTGTGCCGAACTGACCGCCAGCTGTAACGTCCTGTCCGAGGAGTGGATTTACGCCCTGCAGAGCCTGTGCAGCGGCAGCAAGAGTCCGCGGTATCCACACCTGGGCGGACAGGTCGACATTGGACAGGGCAAGACCCACAACGCCCTTGCCGTCTTCGTGTGTATCCTGGTGGCCAGGCACTGTTTCTCGCTAGCGGACTTTGTGAGTAAGTTCGCCCTGCCCACGTTGGCCCGATCGGTAAGCGCTGGTGGAGCCGAATTGAGCGTGGACGCGGAGGCTGGTGCTCGTCTCACATGCCACCTGGTGCTGAAGCTGTTCAAGACCTTGGAGATCCCACAGCCGGGTATGTACTCGGTGAGCACGTCTCCCAATCCGCTTCATGCTGTCGGCAGCGACTTTAGTATCCGATTGAGCTGCGATCGTCACCTGCTGGTGGGCGCCCACAAGACCATACCCATAGCCGCGGTGCTGGCCGTGCTGAAGGCAATTCTCATTGTCGTGGATAATGCAGCGCTGAAGACTCCATTGGCTGCTGGCAGCGGATCCTCCTCCGGTGGATTAGGCGGAGCTTTTGGAAGCGGCAAGCGCAGCGGCTTCAATACCCCTGTACATCCGGGCAGCACGCCAAAAAGCAACGAGCCTCGGCCGGCCGATCTCAGCCAGATACTAGGCACCAGCGATCTCCAGTTGGGCAGTAGTTTGACAAGCGAACCGGAAACTTTGCAACAGCCGCCTGTCGGAGGGATGGAGCAGATCTCGCTACTGGAGTTTGCCCAGGCGGTGCTGAAGCAGATCTGCGCCCAGGAGCACGTCTTGGAAAGATGCCTGAAGAACGCCGAGCAGCTATGCGATATGATAATCGACGAAATGCTGACCGCCAAACAGGCACAGCGGGTTCTGCACATGATCTGCTATCCTGAGGCCGAATTCAACATAATCTCCGAGCTGGACCAACGTTCGATGATTGTGCGAATTCTGGAGAATCTGGGACAATGGACACTGCGCATCTCGTGGCTGGACTTGCAGCTAATGTACCGCCAATCGCTGAGCAACAACGCGGAGTTGAATGTGTGGCTTGACACGGTGGCACGTGCGGCAATCGACGTCTTTCACATGGAGGAAGTAGTCTTACCGGGTGCTCTGAAGGCAACGCACAAGCCCAAACCGTCCACATGGCTGGTGGCTCCACTTATCGCCAAACTGACGCCGGCAGTTCAGGGCAGGATTCTGCGAGTTGCCGGTCAGGTGCTCGAAAGCATGAACTATTTCTCCAAAGTGTCCAAGTCCGACTGCAATAGCTCGGGTAGTGGCGACGAGCGCGAGAAAAGCAACAGTTGTCACAGTAGCAATAGCTATGGCCTGGGAGGCGTTGCCGCTCGAAACAAGAAGATGCCGCTCAATTACCAACCATTCCTGGGACTCATTCTCACCTGTTTGAAAGGCCAGGATGAGTATAAGGAGAACTTACTGGTTTCCCTTTATGCCCAGCTTTCGCAATGTCTACAGTCCTTTGCTGAGGTGAGTGTTTAATATTTTTTCCAGAACTCAGCCTTAGAATTTTGACTTTTAGCTGGACACAATCGGTGGTATTGATGAGCCACAGGCCCGTGAGGAGATCCTTGATGCGCTGCAGTTGCGCTTCTCGCTGGTGGGCGGCATGTTTGAGGCCATCCAAAAGAACAGCACACCCACCACAGACTGGGCCATTCTTCTGGCTCAACTGGTTTGCCAGGGAGTGGTGGATCTCAGCTGCAACCGTGAGCTCTTCACCACCGTAGTGGACATGCTGGCCACGCTGGTGCACTCGACGCTGGTGTCTGATGACGAGAGGCACTACATGAACCTGATGAAGAAGCTGAAGAAGGAAATTGGGGAGAAAAATAACGCTTCCATTCGGGTCATTCGGCAACTCCTTCCGCTCTACAAGCAGCCCACCGAAGTAAGTGGTTGTTAATATATCATCGAATCAGTTTGGAAACTAACTGCAATTTTGTTTGGCTTAGGTGATTGCCTGTGAGCACGCTGGAATGGACACCAAGGGCAACAAGATCTGCGACATGGACAAGAAGCAACTGCGCATTTCGGACAAGCAGCGCATTAGCGTGTGGGACATACTGGAGGGTCACAAGAACCCGGCGCCCCTATCGTGGGTGTGGTTCGGGGCAGTGAAGCTGGAGCGGAAGCCTCTTACCTACGAGGAAGCTCATCGCAATCTGAAGTACCACACGCACAGTCTGGTCAAGCCCAGTAGCTACTACTATGAACCATTGCCGCTGCCGCCTGAGGACATTGAGCCCGTGCCTGAGAAGATTTGCATTGTAAGTCCTACTGCTATTAGATATTTCCTGTCGGCCTCTCCCAACCACACATTTATTTATTGCAGAAGGATGAAATGAAGGCGGACACGCCTTCCTCGGTGGATCAGTCGCCAAGCGCTGTCGTGGGTGGCACTGGAAGGGGGCGCGGCAAGGGAACGACCACGCGAAAACGCAAGCCCAAGAACCCGAAGACGCCGCCCGTCGTCAACACTCAGCAACAGCAGCCTCAGTTGGCGCCACAGCCCCAACAGCCTCAGAATGTGCAGCAACAGCAATTGCAGCAGCAGCAGCAACAACAGCAGCAGCAACACATGCAACAACAGCAAATGCAACCCAATCCGATGGGGCAGATGCCAATGAATATGCCGGTAAGAAAAGGAACTTTAGAAAAATAATATTAATAAAACCAAAGCAACCAGCAATGAGAATAAGAATGGCAGAAAAATTCAAAAGTTTTGAAATTGAAATTCAGATTTTCTCAGCCTTTTTAGGTGCTAAACCATTCTTCGCAATTTCTTCGAATTTCACCTTGAACTAAAACCAACTCTTCCACAGATGAACATGCAGCAGTTTGCACCCAATCCGAACAACATGATGCAGCAGAATGCCATGTTGCAGCAACAGCAGCAGATGCAGCAAATGGGAAACAATCCGCTGCAACAGCAGCTGAATGTGGGCGGTGGCAACGGGCAGCAGAATCCCCAGATGAACTTTATGCAGCAAGGACCGGGGGGCGGCGGAGCCGGACCCCAAGGCATGCCGGGACAGCAGCAACAGTGGCACAATGCGCCGCAACAGCAGCAACCGCCACAGCCGTACCACAACCAATACGCTCCGCACCAGCAGAACATGCAATGTAAGCCGAATTTTAAGATTCCAGGCGAATCCAGTTTTTAATCCTTGTCGACCACCATTTTAGCGAATCGCATCGAGAGGCCGCCGCTGAATTCCAACTCCAAGCAGGCTCTGTCGCAGATGCTCCGTCAACGCCAGCCATTCCAACAACAGCAGCAGGCACAACAGGGGCCCGGTGGCGGCTTTAATCCGATGCAGCAGCAACCGCAGCCGTCCCAACAACAGCCGGGTCCTCAGCAGCAGATGAATCCCAATCAGATGCGACAGCAACAAATGAATCCCCAGCAGAATCCCCAGACTGTGGCCGCCTTCAACGCACTGCAACAACAGCAGCAGAGCGCCCAGCAGCAACAGATGAATCCCAACCAGCAGCAACAACAGCAATTCATGCGCGGCGGCAACATGCGACCCGGCATGGCGCCCAACCAGATGAATCAAATGAACATGGGAGGCCAGGGCATGCCGCAGAATCCGATGATGCAGCAACAGATGCCGCAGAATATGGTGGGCATGGTCAATCCGAATGCCAACCAAATGATGCAGACCGGTGGCGCTCAGGGAGGCAACGGAGTGGGAGTTGGAGTTGGTGTCGGCGTGGGCGTTGGTGGCGCTGGCAACAATCCCAATATGGGCATGGGAGGCATGCCGCAACAGGGAATGATGCAACAGCAGCCGCAGCAACAGCCGCAACAGCAGGTCCAGTTCCAGAACTTCCAGAATCAGTACCAGCAGCAGCAGCAACAGCAGCAGCAGGGCATGCAGCAGCAAGGCGGCGGAGCAGGCGTCGGCGTTGGAGTGGGCGTGGGCGTGGGCATGGCGCCCAATCAGCAGCAACAGCAGCAGGCCAACATGATGGGCAACTTCAATCCGCAGATGCAACAGGCGAATCGCAACAATCCCGACTTCATGGCAGTCGCAGCCGCTGCCCAGCAGCAGCAGCAACAACAGCAGCAACGTGTTGTCCCCGGAGGAATGATGGCAGGAAACCGGAACCAGTACATGAACCAGGCGCCCAACGTAACCATGTCCAACATGATGGGTCCGGGACCCGGAGGGGTGGTCGGTCAGGTGCCTCCCTATGCTCGTCAGCAGTCGGCGGGAGGCGGCAAGCCGGGCGTCTTGAACACCCAGCAACAGTTCCAGCAACAGCAGCAGCAACAACAACAGCAGCTGAGGCATCAGCAAATGATGCAGATGCAGGGCATGGGCGGTGGCGCCGGCGGGGGAATGGGATCCGGGCCGCAGCAGGCGGGCGGAGCCGTTGGCGGAGGCGGTGGGGGCGGAATGGTGCCGCAGCAGCAGAGCATGAACCAGCAGCAGACGCCAAACCTGGTGGCTCAGCTCCAGCGTCAGAACATGATGGGCCAGCAGCAGTACCAACCGCCACCGTACTAGATCGTAGACACTCTTTAGATGTAAGCCTAGTCCTAATCATTTATTTATCAGATGTATTTGCAATAAACGTACATTGAAAACAATTTGATTTGTTTTGTAAATTTATCATTATAACTGGCGATAATCGAAACTTAATAAAGTCCAGAATATTTTAAAGCTTAGGATGCAACAGCCACGATCCGTTTAAAATTTTTGTAGAATAAAATTTAGAAGATATTTTAATTTTATATTTATAAAATTAAATGTTTTTTATTTTCGACAATGGTTTTTTAAGTGTAATATTCAAATTTAATAAATTATTTAAATTTTGTAATTAAGATTTCAATTTCTGAGAAAGGTATCCGTTACTATAAAAATGCGTTGATAGTGATAGAATGAGGTACAAAAACCCAACTACAAAATGATCCCTGTATTGTTTTGAATACATTTTATTTAAAATAAAGTTTAAATTCTATAGAAAAGCTTTGGGTTGTTACTATCGCATAACCATCGCAATTTTGCACATCTCTAATCAGCTGAGCGCCGATGGCTGCACTGGTGTGCGTGGGCGTTCGTGTGCATGTGAATTAGAAATAAAACATTTTTCTAACACATATTTTGGACGTTTGGTTAAATTAAAACTAATGTTTAAACTAATTAATGAATTCGTTTAGCTGCCGCGAGTGAGACACCTATTGGGAAACCAAAAAAACTCCAGTAAATCGCGTCCGTGGCACATTTCATTCATCGATTGGGTCGAAATTCGATTCGAGGTGCTACTTTTCGCAGTACTGTTTGCAAGTGCTTGGCAAGAAGACGTGTTGTTTTAGTGGGTCATAGTCTCCAGTCACCATATCATACATAGTTTAGTTCCAGTCGAGAAATGAGCGACGTGCCGGAGAGCAGTAAAAAGCGTCAGAAGACGGTGAGTACGAGAAATGTGGCCCTGGCCCCAAAAAATTAAGAAACCCATGTTCCTCCAACTCAGTTTGAACAAGTGCGCCGAAAAAGTTTGACTGCATACTATGTCTATATTTAAACAGCCGTTGATTGTTTAACAATTTCTCCAGATCTCATCATTCCTCCGAGTTCTACAATCATTGTTTACGTTTTCCGACTAACTATATATCATTTGTGGTTCCATATGGAACCGGAAGACACGTAACGCCAGAATTCCCCTCTTAATCTTATCTTACTTATGAGTATGTTTCCTAACCCATATTCGCACTTGACTGCTAAGAATCATTAAATAGGCCAACTTTTATATTGTGTTCAGATTATAAATAAATTAAATTCTACATCTTATATACCAATAAAAAGCAAACATTAAAGCTTTTATAAATCGCAAGTTCGGCAGAAACATTATCTACACTCGGGAATAAACTGTATGCCTTGCATTTTACTAATGCAATAGCTACTTTTAAGTAGAGGGTTAAATTCATTCCAAAGACTTTACAAAAAGGGCGGTATACAATACAAATTTTCAAACAGTGAATCATACATTTCGCTTTTTGGAGATCAGTGGGGAAAGTAATCTTTCGCAGCCTCAAATAGTCTTTACTGCCTTTAAAACAATGAACTGCTCTTCAAGTGCTTATGCAACACGTAACTATTTCCTTGATAACAACTGGTTACCACAACAAATGTTATTGCTTTGGCTGAAACAGGTTCAAATTAGAAAGAAAGTCTTCCGAGCCAACTAAAGTGGTACCAGTAAACAACACAAGTCGGAGACATGAACTCGAATGGGCCACTTTGGAGCTGGCCAAAAGTAGTTGGAAACTTGGTCAACAACCCGGCATCACATCACTTGCAGGTTGAATGACCACTGTGATAACTTAAGGCAATATCTTCTTTCCGTGACATTGTTTTTTATTTATTAATCACATTTCTGAGACTGACACCGAAAAAAAATTATTACACGATGATCGCTTTGCAAATTTTTAAAAATGTTTATTAATTCTGTTATATAATTTTTAAGAAATTGGGATGCATTTATTTTAACATTTAGATTAGTAATAGTAAGATACAAAATTTATTTTGTTCAGCTCCATTTTTCTCAACTTACTTTCTAAGCTTTCTTAAGGCTACTTATTTGTTTTCCATATAGCAACATTTGGTTTTAATGGTTATTACTTTTATGTGTCAATGCAATGACGTGGTAGCTTAATGGACATTACTTTAATCGTTAATAGTGATTACCTAACTATGTAAATGCATTAATGTGGTGAATGATAATTTTGTTTCTTTTTGTGTATCTTAAGTGTTATAAAATTAAAATTAACTGAATAACAAATAAGAAATAAAACTCTTCCTTTTTATTTATTGTAAGAAAAATGTTATTTATTTTAAGGAAGTCTGCTGCGAAGGCTATTATTAATTTTACTTAAGTCCCAAAATGTATTATTTGCACATACACGAAAAAGTATGTACTTAGCTGTTTAAACGACTGTTTATTTGCAATAAAAAAAGCAAAGTAGAGTCTCACTTAGAGGCGTTTATTAGCTAAACACCTCTATAAACAAGTTCCCATGTGGATGTGGACCACCAGTGCCTTACCGTACTGCTCCACCCAGTGGATCTCTGCCAAGTGCCAACGTAGCTGCCTGGTTTTCTTCTCGGCTGCAGCCCGTGGAATTTCAGTTGCAGTTTTGAGCTTCGGCGAGAAAGTTCAGCGTTTTTAGCGGTTGACTTCGGTCCGAAAACTCTCACTTGTTTAATTATCAAAGAGTACATTGTTCGACTCCCGCTTTCTTTTCACCTGCCCAGAGTTCGTTTCGTTTTGTGGAAAAATGTTTACCCGATGTGCCAATTCGCTTGGCCACTATAATAATAATAACAATAACACTGCCTGTGCTGCTTCCCCGAAGTGCTGCCTCCCGAGCGTGGAAAAGCCAGAAGATGCGGTAAGATCCATTCGGAAGAAGCATCTTATAAGTATCCACAAGTAGAAGCAGTCTTTTTGTGTCTGTGAATGGGTTTAAAGTGCTATTTTTTATCAGATAAACAAAATTTCGCATTGGCCAATCTATCTTTTTATGTATTTATTCTTAATAGTTCTATTATATTATTAGTTATAAATTCGAAAAGTGAATAATAAGCTAAATAAATATACCTATTATTTAAAATTTAGATTGGTTGACATAGCCTTGGCTATTATCTGATTCAATATATACTATTTTCAATTAATTCGTTTCCATTAAATAAAATACGTAAAAATATATGTATATATTATTCAGAATATAGTTTTTTCATGTGTCTTGTATATAAATTGATTAACATAATCTGGGCTGTTATATGATTCTATGTACATGTGTATGTATTTCAATTAATTAACTGCGTTGTACCTGTCCAAAGGGCACCTAAATCATCTAAATCTAAATTTTTCTAGGTCTCAATTAATTGGCAGATCTTTTTATTCGCCACTTAAATTTATATTCAATTGCTATTTCTAAAACCTTTCCGCTTGACATTTGCCCTTTGGCCATATTAGAATCAAGAAACAAGGGAGATTATGATAGCAGCATTTAAAAAAAGGGGTAAAAAGTCAAAGAAGATTGGGATTGATGTTCAAACAAACGATGGAAAGACTGTGCAAACATTTTCCCCATGTAGAACGGGAGAATGTAAATGATGCGTGCGTGATCGAGAGATCAGGGCGAGATGAACACGACGGACTTATGGAGATCTCTCTGCGTCTCACACTCTCTTCGGGTTCCATTCTCCAGTACCTTTGAAGCCAGAGCGCGCCATATAATACCATAAATATTATTGAAAACTTTCAGTTCGCTTTCGACGCTCGTCGCGTGTCTATGACGAAAACCATTTCGCATCCGTGAGTTCGTTCTCAACGCTATCTGAATCGAATCCGTACCGCTATCAGTGCTCAATGTAAAAGAGTTCAGCAACCAAAACAGACAGAGTGAAAATAGGAATTACTTAAATTGCATTTCTGAAAACAAAAAAAAAATCTCATTAAAATGCCGAATCCCCCCATTGGCTTTTATCCCCACATCAAGAGAAGGGTAAGGCTTGAAAGGTTTATACAAATTATATTTAAGCTTAGACAACTGTTTTCGCCAAAAATGTTTCCGTAGAGATAAAGCACAGATAATAAAAAAGATAGAGAGACGTATAACCTAAATCATTGTGCCACAAAACACTTAAATCTAAATTAACCTGCTCAGTAAGCGTGAACCAGAGATGATGGTTGCTTCTATCCGAGTGAGATCAGCAGGAAAAGAAATACATAAAAGTGACAATCTAGCACAGTGACCTAGTTCTAAACCATAAGTGAGAAATGCAAAATTGATAAGATAGCTGTAGAAAACTATTGCGAATATTACATAGGCGTATTATAAAGACTAAAAACAATACGTTTTAAATTTTAAATAATGTGATTAAACCTACAACACATATTGTGCAGTTCCTACTATACCTAATATTTTGATAAATAAGAGATTTTCGAAATAATAAACAAAAAGTAAAATATGGAATACCTGTAAAATTAAATCGAAAATATATAATTGGTACTTTTATTCAGTGTTTTAAATTATGAAATTGTAAGTGCAGATACCTGTATCTTGGCAACTAGAAACCATGTATCAAACGGCAATGTGTAAAATCGACAGAACGAATGGCAAAATATCTGCACTCATTTCACTTTGAGATAGAGACCCAGTCCCTTGGGTTTACCCATATCGCGTAATTCCATTCGCGATTCTGCACACACGAGCTCCAGCGGAAGGTCAACAAACTGAGCGTTGGAGCTCAGCACGAATATCGCCCTGGGGTCAAAGCGAACTATTTCGATGATGACTTGCCTTTGGCTCTGGATACAGCAGCTTTGACTTTGGCTTTTGTGGTTGAAATAAGAACTGAAAAGCGAAAAAGACCCGCCAAGGGGCCCGAGGCGGCATCCATCGCCATCCCAACTTGACATGAATATTAATTTATGATAATTTCGAAAGCTAAACCCGATTTGTTCTGTTCCGCTTACCTCCGTTTGCAGTGCCTACAGGTGGCGACGAATGTGACCGAGCAGAAGCACCATGTCACCCGGGAGACGCGCGGAAAAAATCTGGGCCTGTGCCGGGGCTTCCGAGGATGCACCGTGTGGCTAACTGGTAAGAGTCCAGCTAAGATGTAGCGAATAATTAAATCATTATAATATGCTAATCCCTCACAGTTAAAAACCTTTTTAATTATTTCAAAATTCTCGTCTTGATAATTTATTTGTAATTTAAATTTTAAATGTTATTACCTATTATGCCTTATAGTAAGCTTTCTTAAGAAGGTATCAAGGTCTATAATCTTTTTTAAATTAATGATAATTATAAATCATTTAATTACAAATCATACTTTTAAAGATCTTTCCAAAAAAATTTGAGTGTTCCATGTTTATAGGAATATAAAACATACGATTTTGCCAAACTTATTCTTTTTTAAATAATGAATAACTAAACATGAATATTTTTAACTGTTAGAATTTACATTAAACTTTTTAAACTTATACAAATTAATTCTTGCAAAGTTTTCAAAATACCAAAACAATTTAAATAATCTCTTTCCAGGTCTTAGTGGTGCTGGGAAGACCTCGATTGCCTTTGAGCTGGAGGCATATCTGGTGTCGAGGGGCATTCCGGCCTACGGACTGGACGGCGACAATATCCGCACCGGACTGAACAAGAACCTCGGCTTCACGCCCGCCGAGCGGGAGGAGAACATCCGGCGGGTGGGCGAGGTGGCCAAGCTGTTCGCCGACAGCGGAGTGGTGGCCATCTGCAGCTTCGTCTCCCCCTTCGCCGACGATCGTGAGATGGCGCGCAAGATCCACAAGGATGCGGGACTGAAGTTCTTCGAGATATTCGTGGACACTCCGCTGGACGTGTGCGAAACCCGCGACGTAAAGGGTCTCTACAAGAAGGCGCGCGAGGGCGTTATCAAGGGCTTCACGGGCATCACACAGGAGTACGAGCGACCCCAGATGCCGGAACTGGTGGTTAGTACCCACGGCTGTACGGTTCGCGAGTCCACGCAAAAGCTGGTGACGCTGCTCGAGCAGGAGGGCATCATTCCGCGCTCGCTGCGCGATGTGGACCTACTGCCAGAGCTGTATCCAAGCGAATCCATTGCGACGGAGGCACTGCGTCACGAGGCCGAGTCGCTGCAGGCCATCGAGATCAGCACCGTGGAGCTGCAGTGGGTGCAGGTGCTGGCCGAGGGATGGGCCTATCCACTACGCGGTTTCATGCGCGAGGACGAGTACCTGCAGACGCTGCACTTCAACACACTCCAGAGCGGAATGGATGGTTCGTATCGCGAGAACCACTCGGTGCCCATTGTTCTGAGCGCCAGTCAGGCGGACAAGGATCGTCTGGATGGGTCCTCGTCGCTAACGCTTAAATACCAAGGTAAACCGGTGGCAATTCTGCGGCGTCCCGAGTTCTACTATCAACGCAAGGAGGAGCGACTGGCCCGCCAGTTCGGGACCAGCAATCCCAATCACCCGTACAGCAAGCAGGTTTACGAGTCCGGGGATTACCTGGTCGGCGGCGATTTGGCTGTAATCGAGCGAATTCGCTGGGAGGACGGAATGGACCAGTATAGGCTGACTCCCAACGAGCTGAGGGACCGGTTCAAGGAGCTCAACGCCGACGCCATTTTCGCCTTCCAGTTGCGCAATCCCATCCACAACGGGCATGCCCTTCTCATGCAGGATACTCGCCGTCAATTGCTCGATCGTGGCTTTAAGCAGCCGGTGCTATTGCTGCATCCTTTGGGCGGCTGGACCAAGGACGACGATGTACCACTGGATGTGCGCATGAAGCAGCACCAGGCCGTTCTCGATGCCGGGGTCCTGCGACGCGAGGACACTGTGCTGGCCATCTTTCCCTCGCCAATGATGTACGCCGGTCCCACGGAGGTGCAGTGGCACGCCAAGGCGCGCATGAACGCAGGTGCCAACTTCTACATCGTGGGCCGTGACCCGGCGGGCATGCCGCATCCCGACAAGGAAGCTTATCCGGATGGCAACCTGTACGACGCCACCCATGGAGCGAGAGTACTAAAAATGGCCCAGGGACTGGACAGCATGGAGGTAAAGACGCCTCTTCGAAAAGCTAAAAAGTTAAAACTAAATTTAAATATTTGATTAATTACTTTATAGATTCTGCCGTTCCGCGTTGCTGCCTATGACAAAAGCGCCAGTAGAATGGCCTTCTTCGAGCCAAAGCGCAAGGATGAATTTGAGTTCATCTCAGGGACCAAGATGCGCACCCTGGCCAAGACCGGAGCCAGCCCTCCGGATGGCTTCATGGAACCGGAGGCGTGGCGCATCCTGTCCACCTACTACCAGAACCTGCCGCAGGCGTAACCCGCTGCCAACACTCGACCAGCAACGTGCAATTCCTCCTAGTTATAGCTTATGTGCTTATATACATGTTTCCACTTAATGGCCGCTTATCACTTACCACATTGTCTGTCCATCGTTACTAACCCAAGTCCGGGCATATCCCTGTGTGTGAATGTTGTGCTCCTCCTAATTAAATGTTCGTATCGTACAATCTACTTGTATCTACACTTAAGTCACCCAATTCTCTGTTTATCGTAAGCAAAATGTGTGCAGCTATTTTGTGGACTGTTTTTTTAAATATATATATAAATAATTATCTAGAATCAGCATTTACTTATTGGACTGATTGAATACTTGCTCTTATATGGATTACTTTCAGCATTTAGGGAGAGACAATCATATATCAAAATTATAATCATATCAAACGAATCATAACGAAATTTTATTTTAATCAAAAAGCAAATGGTCGATTAACGAACTTTGAGGCTGATAAACTTTTAGGAAAACATCTTGATTCTAACAACATGTGAATAAACTTCAAAAAGACCGAAGCGGCTATGGTCTGCAAATTAACCCAAATGTCAAATTCGCTGTGACTCAACAGATTTTTAGAAGTCTTAATGCCACTTGGTTTTTTCGTGTAACCGTTTTAAAATTAGCAAATGAAGATAGTTTCTTGAGTAAAATGTCAGAAATAATACTATTTTAAATAAGATGATTGATATTTTAGACAGAAGTCATAGAAAAAAGATTAAATATTTTTAAATTCAAACCATTTTCCAATTATTGACACTTCTCATTTTATGTTTCTTAACAGAACGCTAACAGCTGTTAGCATTTCTCGATGACAAAAGCTCCCCGCTACGAGACGATCTTTTATAGAACCTCCATCAGTAATAACCAGATTTCATTGGTTTTGCACATGATTTATTTTTATAAAATTGTATACGTTTAATCATTAATATTACAAGTAATTAATTAATATCAAATATGCAATTAGTTATCATTTAATTTCACATAATTTATTTTACTGCGCTGTGTATGTGTTCATAATTGTTTATTGCTGTCGACCGATTTCACTCGATAGACTACCTTTAATTGGTGATCTCGTCTGCAAATCTTCATTAATGATTATTTATTAGATGTAACGGTTTATTGACAGAGTCGTGTGGTGTGCGGCAAAGAACAAAATAAATAGAGTACAAACTAACCAAATGAAATGTGTGTGAAGATTAAGAAGAATAATAATATAATAAGAGCACCCTCAAACTGTGCGATACTACCACATTTATGATATAAAGTTAGGGGGAGGGATGGGACGGGTGTGGGTCGGAATTTGGGGAGTACAATTGGGGTAATTGTGCGTCTGGACATCCTCCGTATTCCTAACGTAATGGCAAAAGGGTTACTAAATCGATCGAAAGTACACACAAGCAATGAGCAAAACAAGGACAGGTAAACTAATCATATGCATACATAGTACATATATATTTGTTTTACAAGTAATAATTTACAAATCGACAACAACCATGGCTGCTAGAGAAAATCATAATTCCGTAAATACTAAAACCTTTTCAAGAAGGACGCGGGCGGGTTGGATTGGCTGCTCTTCGCTTTACGTTATCGCTGAATCATTTTTAACTTGAGTTATATACGTATATTTATGTATATTATCATGCCTAGGTATATTTCTTACACGCTGTCGTCATATACTTTATTTAATAACTGTTTCATAATGCAATTTGTGTTCTATTCCATTATCGCGCTTATTCGGTTAGGGAGAGCCGGCTGTTGTTGTTTAAGGTTGATTTAGATGTCAGTTAATGTTCGCTTGTTCGGGGTCCCGGTTGTATTCGAACCTAACAGGAGTTAAGAAAACTACTACCTCGTAGTTACCACCATAAACTACTACCACGTAGTCGTTGCCACCATGCCGCATCAATGCCGAGCGCACGTTGCCACGTCAAAGCAGACTGCACCTGGACAACCAACTGTCCTTCGTCCGACTGTCCATCGGTTTCAGCTGATGGCCGCCCTTGGGTGGGTTGTTCGCCTCCTGTTCACGCAGGGGGTATAAATGGTTAGTCTCTATTAAAATTCTCTTTGTTCGAATTTTCCCCCGAAGCACTCACCATCCGCTTTTCCGTTTTCGCTTTGATATCACTGGCTAGGGTGAGGAAGGCTTCTTCCACGTTGATGCTGGCTTTTGCGGAGGTCTCCATGAACTTGATGCCATACTCGATAGCCAATTGTTCACCGCGCTCCTTTGAAACCTATAATAGGTAGAACATTGAACAATTAGTATTCCATTGAATAGAAATGTGAGCTTATTTAAAAGTGTATAATAACTATAGAGAACGGGCACGATTATTAATTTCGCGCATTTATTTCTTAGCAATTTAAGTACAAATTAAATAGTTTGGAGGCCCTATAAGAATTTGTCAACTATCAGAAAAACTTGACATAATTCTAATTGGTAATTTGGGAATTCTTAAAAGTTGCATTCTTTTGTTTGAACATTATTAAATGTTGGTCAGGTAAACCGAATCAACATGTTTATTCACAAATGCAGAGGGAGTTGGGTTAGCCTCGAATTGATAAAGCCACTTCTAAGTCTAAGAATAGCCAGTGAATTCATTCATTTCCATTCGCCTTACCTGTCGCTTATCGGTCAATTCGCACTTGTTGCCCAGCAGCATTTTCTCGACGTCGGCGGAGGCGTTCTCCTCGATGTTCCTGATCCAGTTTTTGATGTTTTCGAAGGACTTCTCCTGGGTTATGTCATACACCAGCATTATGCCCATGGCTCCTCTGTAATAGGCCGTGGTGATTGTGCGAAAACGCTCCTGGCCGGCAGTGTCCCTGTGAAAATATGGAAAATTTAAATGAAAAGAAATCCCAGATTGACTTTCTTCTTATCACTTACCATATTTGCAACTTTATTTTCTTGTTATCTAATTCAATTGTTCTAATTTTAAAATCGATACCTGCAAAGAGAAAACAGAGGAGCATACACACACAAACGCTAATTAATTTGAATAATTTGGCAAGTGGCTGAACCTGTTTGTTCGGAACCCATGACGTCGCAATAAAAGGAGGGACAAAGCGGGGAACAGAAATCGACCAACCACGCAATTGATTTAAACAATGTCGTTAAGTAAATGGCCCAAAATTGGAAGTGTCGCAAGGAAAACGTGCCAAAACGAAAATAAACAATTATTAGCCACGAGCAGGGATGGGAATCGTTCGACTTTTGTGTTTACAAGTACAGAAAGTACAATGCACTTCACAAAAATGATAGGTCGAGGGAATATAGCTTTTGGTCATTACTCGATTAAGGTATAAATTATGATTATTATGTCACTAAAGATTATTATGTTTTCCTGGGTTATCTCAAATTCCAAATTTGTTTTAAGATTTTAAAAGTTTTTTTCAATAAATTTCCGAACATTTTTAAAATGTATTTATTTTTATGTATATATATGGATATATTTCTAACCGATAGCTTTTCAGGTAGTTCGTGTTAGGAATGTCTTACTGTATCTATTTAAAAACGACAATGCCAAGCAATGGGCACGGGTCTTTGGGCTTTATACGACACTCCCGGGTAAGCTTTGTATCAGAACAATCCGGCTTCTTCGGTGATAAGAGCAGCGAAAGTACAAAGCCTCTGGATGAGTCGAGCACTTATTTCTGTTCGCTTTCCTATGCGGGTGTGAATCTGTAGCCGAGATAGCGATTCACATCCGGATAGCCATGTTTAGGGTCTGTTCTTTACGGGGAAATCTTCATAAATGCGAGAAATCAAACTGAGGGGGGCTAGCCCCTCCCTGGAAAACAACATTTATTATGACAAATACTCGGGGCCAGCGAAAAGAAAAGAGGAGAACGTTGGCACATGAGTCACTCACTGGGCCTGAAGCTCGAATTCCGAATGAGTTCATGCGAACCCAGGCGTCATAATTAATTAAAGGCCGCGGATGATGATGGCAGATCCCCGACACCGCACTCACCTATTGTGGATATAAACGTAGTGTTGAAGGCGTCCTCGGAGAACCGGAACAGGATGCAGGTCTTGCCCACTCCCGAATCGCCGATCAGGAGCAGTTTGAACAGATAGTCGTAGGTCTTGGCCATTTTGCGGTAGGATCACAGTGGTTCGTTCGTCACTAGTCTGCCCGATGATAATGGTTTTTGGGGGTTAGGGTAAGGGTTAAGGGTAATGCTGTACACGTCGTCGCCTCCTCGCCTTAATCTGAAGTGACTTCCACTTCCTCGATTCCGGTTCTTCGCTAATAACACTAATCACGAGTACTCCCCATGCGTGCCGTTGAATATATATTCCTAGACGTAACCGCAAAAGTTCGCAATCGAATCGTATACTTTTTCCTTCTTCTCTTCTCAGCTCTTTTGGGTGTGTGTGTTTTGTGTTTTCGATTTCGGAGCCGTGTCAAAAATGGCGACGTAGTTTTAAGACTTTTTTGTCTGCGCCCGAGAGTCGCTTTTCACGCGGCGGCGGCTTTTCCGGTGGGAAAATGCAAGGGCCCTCGCTTCGCAGTGCGAGTGTACGTCGGTTTGTTGTGGCTGGGACGTGGAAATTAACTTAATTACTGCTTTCTAATTACGCCCGTACAAAAAATATGATTGTTAGCGGTGTTGGTCAACGACTGGTGGCGAGTCGCCCTGGCAGTCGAGTGCCTATCGATAGGCTGTCGATAGCTTATCGATAGTTATCGGGAAGAGGAAAACAAACAGCTGTTACGTACAGTGTTGCAAAGCGATCGCTTGACAAGAAACAGAAGAAAATAGCACAAGACAAGAGCCAAAAAGACAGGTGTATTATAATTATATATAGTCCTGATCCTGTTTGCACCTGATCCCTGACCGACCGCGACTGTTGAGTGAAGTGAAGAACAAATGTGAACAGTGGCGTCGCCAGACGCAGCAGCAGCAGCCGCAGGAGGAGCCCTAGAATCCGTCGCAGCTGCACCCCCGCAAACAAAAAGTTCTGGGCCATGGGCACCAAGGAGTCCAAACACTCCAATAGCATCAGCTACGAGGATTCGGTGAAGCGCGGTGAGTGCCGTCCGGTTGGAATTTTGTAAGCCACTGCCTCCCGTGGGCAGTGGAAAATGGGTCACTGCTAATCAAGAAAAGCAGAACCCCCGCAAGAGCAACACCAACAACACAGGCAGGTGTAATCGATTCCATTGTTGTTGCGCTTCTGACCAGCGGTTCCTCCGCCCCCTGACCCACTGCTCCTCCTGATCCTGGATTTCGTTCTCCCGTAGTTTTTTGCAAATTAATTTTTGCCATTCCAGTGCGCCTTTACTTTATTTGTGTTTGTGGGCTGTGTGTGTGTGTGCATGGGTATTTGCGTCGCCGCCGCCGCCAGTGACGTCACAATAGAAAAGCTTAACCAAGGGGGTGGTTTGGCGGGTGGCAGTGGGAGGTGGGTGCTGGATGGCTGGGAGACAACAAAGCAGCGACGCACAGAAAAACAGTTAAGTAGCCAGTGCAGTAGTGCAAGTTCATGCTTAGGGTGACTGGAATGCGCGGATGCGGATGTCGCTGCGGATGCGGTTCATTTCAAGTTCACCATGTCATTCCAGTGTTCATTTCAATACAATTATTTTGCACAAAGGCATTCTATAAAAGTATTTGATACAGAAATCTCTTAGTTTAAGTTCTATAGTTAAACTCTCTGGAAAGAAACTTTACATTCTGCATGTCATTCCCGAGTTCATTTCGTATATAAGTGCATAGACATTCTGAATAGTATTTTAAAAAGAAATCACTTTCAAGTGCATTTTGAGATAGAAAAGGAAACTTTTTGGCTTTTAAAAGGCAGACGATTAGGCAAAATACAGTGGTACCTCCCAGGCATCACTTTCTGAAGATATTTATTTCTTAAAAAATAAATAAAAACTGTTATTCTTAAAAGCAACAACTTAATAGACATAGTTTAAAAAAAGAATAAGCTTTTTAGGTTCGAAGTCTTAAGGTTTGTCCGCTCACTTTTACTGATTTCCAATGCTTTATAATAATAGTAAACCCCCATATCAATTGTTAATCATTCAAGAAGTTAAGATTACTTTAGCCAACGGGAACCCGTTAGTTTCCACCCCGTCACCCCATTCCCAATGACGTTTAGCGTTGGCAGTGCTTTTCACTTACTTTATTTCACATTCCCTTTGCGCTGGCATTCATCTCACTACTGGTGTTGTTATGGTTATGGTTGCTGATTTGCGGCCAGGCAGCCGGAGTTAAGAAAACGAATGTCGCTGATAAGGCCCTCCCCCGCCGCATCTGACCACCCCCTTGAAACCCACCTTCTCGGGTGTGGGGCGTGCGACCAGGTGCGTGTGTTTCTTATTAGCCACACCGACCGGTTCCAATAAAACCAAGCCAACGGAGAAATTCATGAAAAGACGGGGCAAAATAAATGCTGGCATGCAAGTGCGGTAGTATGAAATCTCAGAACCCAGTTGCAGTTGACATTCAATAAAAATGTCGATTCCGTGACGTCGCATAATATTGCCCAATTAATTGCGGAATGTATTTTCACGCCCCGTTGGCTCTTATCATTATCAGTTGACTCTGTTCTCAACCTGACCGCTGAAATTAAAATGGTTTATTTATTGTCAATTAAACGACACTTCTTGTGGGTTTTTATTTCCTACATTAATTAGTCAACGTTATGGATTGTAAACAACGAGTAATGAATGAAAATCTTCGATTAAATGATGACTATCTATGTATATACTTTACTCGATTTAATTATAGCTAGTAGTAGTCTTTGAAAGAAATACTTTTGAAATTTAAAAAGTGATTATTTTACAAAAAATCTTAAATATTTCTTAGATGATGAATGGACCTTTCTTACTCTTCCCGGTCGTTTTATGACTTAAATGCGATACGATTTTTAATTGTCGTTGGATGTGTTTGTGTGCGCTTATAACCATATGGACGTGCACTTGTGATTCCTCGCAGAGTGATTCACAATTATTTGAAACAGAAATTTTGAAATATCATTGTAGTAGACTTTGGGATACCCATTCCGCAATGCCCGTTTTAAAATATGTTGCATACCTGAAAGGCGTTAGATTTTATAAAGAAGCCAACATCAGGTACCTGGTATCTTCCTTTTTTAGTTTGTTTAACTTGTAGTTAAAGGGATAGAAGGAAATGGCTAATTAAAAATATTTATAATATATCGAATTGAAAACGATTTTATCTATTACCTACTATTTCACTCATACGATATACACTTTTACACTTCGAGCAAGGGGTATAAAAATCAATTATAGATAATGGGTAATTAGGTAACAGCGACACTTAATCCCATAAATGATGGAATAGATAAATAATTTCAGAAATTATGTTTATTGCTGTTATTAACGAGTGCAGCAAGTGTATTTGAATTATTTTTTGGTATTTGATTTTTACTTTTACTCCAATAATCGGTTCATTGCTGACGTCACGTAGGTTGGTGTGAAACGAGCTCGTAAATCGTATTAAATACGGGGGCTCCCAATCTCGTCGGCTATTAATTAGAAGCATTTGGGATAATCCCTACCACAAACGTTACTCATCCATCTATTTTCATTCCAGTAAGCGATGTGGAGCTTCGACGCCTTAGGGATGCCTTCAAAAAGTCGGCGGGCGTGGGCCGGAACTTCCTCAGTCGGAACGCCTTCCAGCAGGATGTGCTCTGCGAGGGAGTGCCGCCGAAGATCACGGACATGCTATATACCGCCTGTGGTGGCACCCAGCGCGGCATCTCCTTCAACGACCTGCTCTGCGGTCTGGTCCTGATCACTCGGGGGACCCAGGGTGAGAAAACCAAGTGAGTATGCAAAAAAAGCCGAGCTATAACTACGAATAATCAACATATCCCCTTTCGCTCCATCCAGATTCCTGTGGAACCTCTACTGCAATGATGCCGGCACCTTTATCATCAAGTCGGACTATGTGCGCAACGTCAATCTGCCTCCCTTCGAGAGCGTCTCCTTGTTTGCCCAGAGCGAACGCGTCAATTTCGAGCAGTTCCAGGACTGGATTATAAAGCATCGCAATGCTACGGTCCTCTCCAAGTGGCTGCTGTCCGACAACTGTGTCAGTCTCACCTCGGAGCTGGAGACTCCAACGTTCTACCAGAGCCTCGCTGGAGTGACGCATCTTGAGGAGAAGGTGGGAATATGCATCTGTGGCTAATAACAATCTGCAAGCACATGCGTCGCTAATCATTTCTTGTGAAATGGTGTTTTTACACATGTTTGGTTATTCGCCACTTTTAAATACTCAGTCCTCCCATCATTCCCGTTTATTTGTTTCGTCAGTCAACATTAACTCCTCAAATATTCCATTTCAGGACATTGGCGATCTGGAGAAGGAGTTTTGGCGGTTGAAGAACACTTCGCAAAACGGCCAAATAGACCTGCAGTTCCTGGGGCCCCTGATCAGCCCACCCATACCAAAGAATGCGCTAGCAGGTCTATTTAACGCCTTCGATGAGAACCGCGACGGGCACATCGACTTCAAGGAGCTGTGCTGTGGAGTGAGTGCCGCCTGCCGGGGACCAGGTGTAGAAAGAACACGATGTGAGCATTGTTTGTTCAACTATAGACTATCTACTTATTAACTCTTACCTTTATGTACACACAGTTTGCTTCAAAATCTTCGATGTGGATCGAGATGGAGTTCTTAGTCACGAGGAGACGCTTCAGATGATAAACGTTTTGCTGTTGGTGGCCAAGGAGAACCGCGAGGCACAGCAGTACAAGGACCTGACCAAGCAACTGGTTATAAGCGATCTCCTGGAGTTTGGCCAGCGTAGGAGTCCGGATGGGACGCCCAGCAAACTAACCCGCGACAATGTCTCGCTCACCGCCGAGGATTTTATGCTGTGGAACGTGCAGTGTGACCTGAGACTTATGCAGCCCCTACTGGACCTCATCTTCGAGCTCTGCCACATCGTCTTTGGCCTGTGGCCGCAGTGCAAGCACATGGAGAACGATATTGTCCGCGGATGGCTGAGACGCGAGGAACGCCGGCCATACCGCGTCGGCCAATTCTGGTACTTGATAACGCGCGACTGGTGGCTCGGCTGGATGCAATACACCCAGCATACGGCTCACACCTGCGACTATTGCAAGCGCACTGCCAGCCAGCGGACCGCTGTTGATGAGGCGCTTGTCTGCGATGAGAGCTTCAACACACACAGCCTGGAGCAGCACGACAGCTACTCACTGGGCTCTGGCACAGGATCGGCATCCGGTTCCGGGTCAGCGAGCAGCGGCATCTCAGCTGGACGGCACTGCGGACCGGTGAGACCGGGACCCATCGACAACAGTAATCTGATTACAGCCAATCCGTTCCGAAATGTGCGCATCCTCACTGGCGAGGGTGGTCACCTTAAGCGGGATACGCCACTGGTACAGAACCACGACTTCGAACTGGTTCCCAAGTCCTTGTGGAAGGCCCTGAATCGGTGGTATGGCGACAATCTGCCACTACCACGACAGGTAAGAAAGCAATCACAAGCAAGCTTAACATAATAATCATTTAACTTAATTCTCACTTCACGCTAGGTCATCCAACCGCCTAACTCGGATGTGGAACTGGAGCTGTACCCGCTGAACATGCGAATCTTGCTCCACCAGGCTCAGCCATCCCAGACAGGCGTTGGCGGTGGCACTCAACTGGGCAGCTGGGGCTCCACGGTGAGCGGTGGCTACGGGGTCCTGGCCTCGGGAGGCGGATATGCGGCCATCGCGGCTAGCAGTGTGCTTCAACCACCAAAACGATACCTTGCCTATACGGCTGCCTTCAGTCGACTGGCCACGGTACGCCAAGTGGGCGAGTTCCTGTGCGAGCAGCTTCGTCTCAAATCGGAGGACATCCGGTTGTGGCACGTTCCGCAGCTGGACAACGGTGCCATATTGCTAGAAGAGGATGCCATGTGCCTGAAGGAGCTGCTTATCCGGGACAACGACCAGTTGCTGCTGGAGATTCGCAACAAAGATTTGACATGGCCAGAGGAGCTCGGCTCCTTGGCCAGCGCTCAGAGTGGCCAAGGGGTGGGAACACCGGGCGACCGTCGTCGCCTGACCCGCAGCTCAATTATGTCGGTACATGCGCCGGGAGCCACTGGGTTGCACAACCTGGGGAATACCTGCTTCATGAACGCCGCGCTCCAGGTGCTGTTCAATACCCAACCGCTGGCCCAATATTTTCAGCGTGAGATGCATCGCTTTGAGGTGAATGCGGCCAACAAACTGGGAACCCGCGGCCAGCTGGCCATGCGCTATGCGGAGCTGCTCAAGGAGGTTTGGACGGCCACGACGCGCTCGGTAGCGCCACTCAAGCTGCGCTTTTGCGTCAACAAGCACGCTCCTCAGTTCGCCGGCGGAGGACAGCACGATTCTCAGGAGCTGCTCGAGTGGCTACTAGACGCACTGCACGAGGACCTCAACCGCGTGATGGAGAAGCCGTACAGCGAGTTGAAGGACTCCAATGGCCGCCCCGACAAAATAGTCGCCGCCGAGGCCTGGTCGCAGCACCACGCTCGCAACCAGTCCATCATCATCGATCTATTCTACGGTCAGCTGAAGTCAAAGGTCAGCTGTCTGGGTTGTGGACACGAGTCAGTGCGCTTCGATCCATTTAGCCTGCTTAGCTTGCCGCTGCCAGTGGAGAACTACGTTTACTTGGAGGTCTTGGGTGAGTCATTAGAAGTACAACTAACTTAACTAAACATCTATAAACTTGCCGGAACGATGATATTTTAAAGATGATGATGAAATCTTAACTAAATCTAAATTTAACATTCGTATCTTTTAGTAATCCTATTGGATGGAAGCGTTCCCATCAAATATGGTTTCCGCCTGAACTCTGAGTGCAAGTACTCGCATCTGAAGCACAAGTTGGCCACTCTTTGCTCCCTGCAGCCAAATCTGATGCTCGTCTGCGAGCTGTGGAACTCACAAATACGCCAAGTCCTAGCCGACGAGGAGAAGCTACGCACGCAGAGCGCCAAGGAGCTGTACGTCTATCAGCTGCCCGAACAGAGTGTGCGGACGCGTTCCAACTCAGTGCTCAGCATGCACATCGAGCAGGGTCTTAAGGACATTCAGCGCAGTTCCGGTAAGTCACTTGATGGGATTAACGATAAATATTATATGAAATTTACATGTTTCCACTTGCTTTCAGCTCTCATCAATAGCGCCCAGGACTCGCTGTCCTCGCTGAGCACCCTGCAGACTTCTAGCCACCGCGCCTCGTCTCGAGTCCTGTGCAATGGGCATGTCTCTGGCCTGGAGGTCGAAGCCGAGGCGGAGGTGGGGGCGGATGTTTCGCACTACAACAACACAGCAGCAGCAATAATTACAATCCCATCACCAGCACTTTCAGCGGAAACGGAAGCGGGGACAACCAAGTGCACGAACTGCTGCCAGATGAGGCCGGAAAGGTAAGCCGGTGCTTTGGAAAGCGAGAGTGCATGCCCCACAGCCTATTTTGCTTCAAGGTATGGCTTCTAAACTATATTAACATACACGTATTTAATATCATAGATTTACGCCCCAGTTTTTTGGGGCCAATCGAATTCTAAAATCAATCTAAAATTCAGAGCTTCAGAACTCAGAACTCCCTTGCCTAGGATAGCGAGCTTGCTCCTCAGCGGCGAATGAGCTGCAAAGATACCGTCGGGTCGTCCACGAATGCGATCGCGAAATTAGAATCCGCTAAAGATTCCGCCTCCGTCTGCTTCTTGAGTGTCACTTTACAAGCGTTTAATCTAAATATATTAAATACCACTATGTTAAATGAACAGTTGCCGTCTGCTGCGTGGTTTGTGGGCTTCCCTCTTAACTACTCAAAACTACTAGCAAACTCTGTATATTCTTCTTACTCTCGTACTCGCACACTGTTACCAAATTGATATCAATAATTTGTAATCTTTATATCCTTCTACTAATCATATAATTTCTTGCTGGCCTTTTTCTATACCTATTGTAAATTTTTTGCTTAAAACAAAAGAAAACCTTTCGAATCACCTCTTTGCTATCCTTGAATATCTTTGTTGTTGTTGGTTATCAAGTTGGAAGTTTGTGAATTATAATTTATCTTGTAGTTTTTAGTCATTCTCATAGCTTTGAAATTCCACATTAATAGCGATTCATGTTACCCATATCTTGTGTTTGTTTTTTAGAAAATTCAAAGTATCCATAATTAGATTCTCTTAGCTTAGACGTTGTTTTTAGGTCGAATTTTATAAACATAACAAAAATGTTCAAAATATGTATTTTTTGTAAATCTGTAGGTAAATCTTAAATATTTCTAAACATTTAACAAAAATGTAGACCTAACTTTTTTAAAATGTTGGTAAAGTTCCATATTATAAGTGCTTTAATTCTTAAATTAAAATAATTCAAATTCCAAAGCAGAACTGACAGTAACAGTAATCAAGAAAGCCTACATCCTTCAAAATCTGTATAAAAACGAAATCATTTCTATTTGATAACTACAGTTTCACTTTCCAACGACCTCGCGAAATAACCAAAATATACAAAAAGTTTATTTAAACACCTGCCATAAAAATCTTGTAAATTTATATGTAGATTTTGAATTTTAGTGTTTACCGCATAGACATTTTGTACATTTACGAGTAGATTGATCCTTGGTTAATTGAGTTCCCAAAGCTTTAATACACAACTACACCCTACACGCCCCTGAAAAACTAACCGCAAGCCCAGCACAACCAAGTCTAATTCCCAATCTCGGTGCAGGAGTCGCTCATACTGAGCTCCAGCCCCGAGAACACTTTCATGCACGGCGCGGCTGCCCAGCAGAAGCGCGTGTCCTCCGCCAAGTTGCTGCACACGGAGAGCAACACCAGCTCCATGTCGTACACAAATCATTCGGGCGAAAACTCGATGGAGAGCTCGCTGACGGAACCCATTCCAATGGCGGAACTGGCGCCGGTGAGTAGCCGGCACGGAAGCAACAGCGATGATTGCTCCTTCCGGATGTCGCCGAACGATTCCAGTGGCCTGAGTACGGGCAACACGCTGGGCGCCAGTTTGGATGTGGACGAACAGGCGGAGGAGGGCAACGAGGAGGAGCACGATCAGCCGGATCAGATCACCACCTCGCAGCCGGAGACCAGCAGTGGCGTCTACTCCCGCCGCTCCTCACAGCCGCCGCACAAGGCGGGCAAGTATCTGGTGGCCGTGCATCGAAAGATAACCCGACACGACAGCTACTTCCTTTCCTACCACAAGACGCGGCCAAGTCTCTTCGGGGTCCCACTCCTCATTCCCAACAGTGAGGGCGGCACCCACAAGGATTTGTACTGCGCCGTGTGGCTGCAGGTGAGCAGGCTGCTCAGCCCTCTGCCAGCCACTACGGAGCAGGCAAATCATGCCGCCGATTGGTAAGTACTTAATATCATGTATGTTTTAGACCTCTATACATTTATGGTTTCATCTTTGCGCAGTGATGACAGCCTGGGCTACGATTTTCCCTTCACGTTGCGTGCCGTCAAGGCAGATGGACTAACCTGCGCCATTTGCCCCTGGTCGAGCTTCTGTCGCGGATGCGAGATCCGCTGCAACAATGACTACGTACTCCAGGGAGCCCTGCCGCCCATCAATGCTGCGGCCAGTGAGTAGATTTTACAAGAAGTTACTACTTCAAAAGAAGCATATTTTCAAACTTAAACTAAATTCAACAAATTACTCTTACAGGTAACACATCAACGCCAAAAATGAACGCTAAATTCCCATCGCTTCCCAATCTGGAGGCTAAACGGACGCCAGAGTATACCGCCTCGTTGTCGTACACACCGACAACCAAATATTTTGAAGACTTTACCATTGCCATCGACTGGGATCCGACTGCCCTGCATTTGCGCTACCAAAGCACCTTGGAGCGTGTATGTAAAATATCGCTAAGCGGACGAACAGAATAATCATATTTATCTTTATTTAGCTTTGGGTGGATCACGAGACCATTGCCATAAGTCGGCGGGAGCAAGTGGAGCCCGTGGACCTGAATCATTGCCTGCGCGCCTTCACCTCCGAGGAGAAACTGGAGCAGTGGTATCACTGCAGCCACTGCAAGGGCAAGAAACCCGCCACCAAGAAGCTGCAGATCTGGAAGCTGCCTCCGATATTGGTGAGCTGCAACTCCTTACTGAATGCTCTGAGGCCAATGTCTATGATAATCGTTTCTTTTTCTTAGATTGTCCACTTGAAGCGGTTTAACTGCGTCAACGGCAAGTGGGTCAAGTCACAGAAGGTGGTTCACTTCCCCTTCGATGACTTCGACCCCACCCCATATCTGGCCTCCGTGCCCCAGGAGACGATACTGCGGCACAAAGAGCTGCTGGAACTGAAGAAGGATGCTGATTTGCCAATGGCAAGCAACGAAGTTGTTAGCGAGTTGGACGAGATTGATGCACCCGTCAAGCAGGATAAGGAGGATTTTCCAGCGCAAACAGTTAAATCTCCGGCAACTGCGCCACCAGCGCCCACCGGCAACATCCTGCGTCAGAGCAAGACCATCAATTCGGTTCGTCGACAACGCCTCATCTCGACGAGTCTCACCAAAACGCCCATCGTGGATGGCGAGTTCGAGGATTACCACCAGCACCGACTCAAACCGGAAGTGGATGAGTTCGATCCCAGATACCGACTCTATGCCGTTGTGGTTCGTGTAGCCTTTAGCTCGCATCTTTCTTGATTGTTAAAACTTTTCATTTCCAGTCTCACTCGGGCATGCTGAATGGGGGTCACTACATTTCCTATGCATCAAATGCAACGGGATCCTGGTACTGCTACAACGACAGCTCCTGCCGCGAGATATCACAAAAGCCGGTCATCGATCCAAGTGCTGCTTATTTGCTGTTCTACGAACGCAAGGGCCTGGACTACGAACCGTATCTCCCAAACATCGAGGGACGGGCGCTGCCCAATGCCTCTGGCGTGCCACTCGAGGTGGACGAGACCGAGGGAGAGCTGAAGAAGATGTGCTCAATTTCCTAACTGATGTCCACTTCTTGCTACCGTGGGCATCTTGGCTATGAAAATTATATTTCCCATTCTTCCCCGATCTGTTCTAGAGAGTTTGTGTATTGTTTCGCACCGCGTATGTTTTGTTATTTACTATTCTAAGCTGATTTTGATTTTCTGCAGTAGTTGTTTAGCCCCTAATTAGTTTTAAGCCTACTTCTCTTTTCTTTGCCGAGAATTGTGTAATGCATGTAATATACAATATTCAAGTTTAGCTTGTAAATAATACGTTAAATTGGTTGGCCAACGTGAAGTTTTGTTTGTTACGCCGAACAAATTCCTTCTCAATATTTTCTTGTTGTTTTGTTTTTGTTGTATATAATTTTAAAATTGTAATTGTATTAGGCACAACAGGGCCAGCTTATTATTATTTATGCCAGACCATGTCGGGAAATTCCATTTAATTTGTAATTATTACTGTAAATAACAAGCGAAAGTGAAACCCGAACGGCGAAGCGCTGTAGACAGTTTGATATTAATCATTAAACAGCAATATCAAGGTGTTACGAATTTCATCCCAAGAACTCGCAGACTATTGTTGCTCTACTCATACGTATTTAAATGTATTGATTGGCTTTGTGTGACGCACCGAGCGGATTCGGCTCGAAATTAGTATTGCGCTTATCAGATATGACTTCAATATGTCTAATGATTATGTATTTGATATTTACAAATTATATATATACACCCGCAGATATATATATCATATATATATATACAGATCTTAACTAATTTATATTAATATACATGAACATGATGATATATTCGAAACGAAAAGCTATGAATAAATCAACTTTTATCGCTTGAACCAAATTGCATTTTAAATAAAGCCCAGTTTTTGTATCTGTAAAATTGAAACTTGCTGAAAATTGAAAAGAAAACCTCATAAGACGGTATTTTTTTGTAAAACTCCCAAACCAAATAAATAATTCCTCTCCGCCTTTTTTGCAATGGAATTCAATACATTTATATTTTTTGTATCTAGATTATGTAATCACATAGTAAAGAAGTAAATAAGGACTATTATACTTGTCGTAGGTGAATTGATCACGAGTAGTGTTCTGCTGAGATCCGCCCCAGGAGCAGAATCCGAAGCCTGGCAACACCAAACTCGCGTTTCGTCAAGTGACAAACGTTTTGAATTAATTATTTGTGTGAACGCGACATGGGTCGTTTTTTTTTTTGTTATCGGGATTTCATTGCAAATGATTATGATAAATATAAGTTGTGGGTGTGCGGGTGTGTTTTTGTGTAGAAATTTTAATTCTTAGCTTGAGTAAAGTATATTTGCATGGAATACGAATGCTCTTAACATAGATATTGAGGAGATGCCTAGACGCCGGAATTATTCGATAGCTGGCCGGGCACCGAGAACTGTGGCCGGAAGTTGGCAAAGTTGCCAGCCGGTCCGCTGGTGAATGCTGGCAATGTTGTGCCCTGGAATCCAGCCGGGAATTGTGCCATTAATTGAGCTGCAAAAGAACGAACAAATCAAGTTAAATATCTAATATTTTCCAGTAATAAATATCTTAATAAAATTATTGTGTTAAGTTGTACAATTGTCCCTCAAATAAGAACATAAAGAAACTCACCAGCATTAGAGGCATTACCGGCGGTGGCCGCCAGGCGGGAGAGAATCGATCGCTCGGACATCTGTAGCCGCTGGGCCACCGGTGGGATGCGAGCCAGCGTGGCTGGCAGCCGGGACACATCGCTCTTCATGTCCGAGAGCAGCTCTTCGAGCTGGTTGAGCACCTTGTGCAGTACCGCATTGGCCGGCTTGTTGCCTGCCAGCGATTCCTTGCTGAGATGCTGATGGGATTCGGCCAGGCATTCGACCTCAGCGAAACGGGCGTTCAGCGACATTGCTGGATGGCTGGGATCCTGGGCCAGATTAAGGTAGGCCGCCCGGCGCAGCTGCTCCTCGATAACCAGCGCCTGTTCCAGCAGCTTGAAGCGGCGGGCCAGGAACTTGTTCTTGATTTCCAGGAAGTTGCCCTTGCCGACATCCATCTTGAAGGGTTCGTTGATGATCGCAAAGCGGATATCGTTCTGAATGTCCTGCCAGCGTCCATAGCCGTGGGTCACGATTCCGGCCAACAGCCAGTAGTCATGGCGACGGTGCCAGATCTCGTATTCCCTGCCGGGTACCGCAGCCTTCTCCTCGTTGAGCCACAAGGTATGCAGTTCTGTGAATCCGCCATCGGCGATGTTAAACATGAATTTGCGCTTCAGGACCTCCAAGCTGTCCTCCACTCCTTTGCCAGTGGCTCCAGTTGCAGCGGCAGCAGCAGCGGCCGCCGCCTTGTGATCCTTGGGTGAACTGGCACTGGGCTTCTCTAGCTCACCGTCCTCCTTGACAATCATTACATCATCGTCGTCGTCATCAATAACTGTTGTCGCTGGTATTGGCTTCTTGTCCTCGACCTTCTCCTTTTCCTTCTCTTCGGTCTTGAGCTCTTCCTTTAGCTCCGGGTCCTTGGCCTCTTCCTTGGGCTCTGTCTTAGCCAACTCGGTTTTAACATCCGCCTCGCTTGGCTTTGTGTCGCCGCCGGAGCTTTCCTCTGTCGGTTGCTCCTGCTTAACATCCCCGGGCTTCTTGTCCTCTTCAGCCTCTTGTTCTTGCTTCACCTCGCTCTTCTCAGACGAGGCCTTTTCCTTATCCTTTTCCTTCTCCTTTTCAGAATCCTTGTCCTTTTCTTCGCCCTTTTCGGATGCTGGTGCCGGACTCGGTGCCGCACTGGTGGCTGGAGTGGCGCTGTTGCTGGTAGTAGCGCTCTTGTCCACAGCAGCGGCGGGAGCAGCTTCCAGTGCCGCCACATCCTGCTTCAGAGCTGATCGTACCGGTTCGCATGGCTTGAGGATCAGCTCCGGCATGCTATAGTAACCGTTAATATGCTCGAATTCCTGTACCTTCTTGCGAATGAGCGACATAACACCGATCCGTGTGAGCACATGCTGGCGGGAAAGTCCCTCGCGCGGCACACCATCGGCAAAGGTCTCGGCATTGTCTGCTCCCGGCTCACAGAGATGACGCATAAACAGCGAAACATAGGCCTTGAAGTTGCGCTCAGACTTGCCACGCAAGTCACGGACCAACCACTGCGAGTTGAATGCATCCTGCGGTGGCATTCCGTACCGCATGATGGCATTGAGGAAACTCTTACGTTGACGGGCATTGAAACCGAGCACCTCGATGTTTCCACCCACGCGGGCCAGCAGGGGAGGCAATGGACGATCGTCGCGTCGTTCCAATCGCCTCTTGGCCTTCCTCTCGCCTCCATTCTGTTCATCAAAGTCATCGTCGCCGCCATCCTCATCGGAGCCAGCGGAATACTCAGAGTTATATTCACTGCCGTTGTCCTGCCAGTTGGAATCATCTCGCGTGGTATCCGCGGCCACAACACCGCCATCCGTGTAGTTGACCTGTTTGCGTACTCGCTTGCCCTTGCCCAGGCTGCGACCCACATCCTCCTGGTGCTGTTCATAGTGATGACGCAGGAGCTTCACCCAGTACGCCGGATCAGAGTTCTCCGCGTCCTGCTTGATGATCTCCGTCTCTTCCTCCTCCTCCTCTTCCTTGGTGGCGTAAGAAGCCACTTTAAACGAGGACAGATACTCATTGGCCCAGGACTCCTTCTCTTCAATGCCGCGATTGGTTCGGTCCAGCAGCTCGGCTACCGCCTTGTCATCGTAGTGAATAGCCTCCTCCTTGTCGTCCTCCTTAAACAGATCCTCGGTACCGAAACGAAGGATATCGTCCAGCTCTTGCTTCGTAAAGTTCGCACCTTTGCCGCCCATTCCCGGGCGCACCACAAGATGGGTCAGCATCATCTTTCGCTTGGCCACCTGGGTAACGCGCTCCTCCACCGAATTGCGAGTCACAAATCGATAGATCATAACCTTGTTGGCCTGTCCAATACGATGGGCTCGGGAGAAGGCCTGAATATCGTTGTGCGGATTCCAATCGGAGTCGTAAATGATGACAGTGTCGGCTGTAGCCAAATTAATACCCAATCCTCCGGCACGAGTACTCAGCAGGAAGACAAACTGCTGCGCTCCGGGGGCATTGAATCTATCAATGGCTTCCTGACGCAATGTGCCAGTGATTCCTCCGTCAATCCTCTCGTACTTGTACTGCTCGCCCTCGAGGAAGTCCTCGAGAATGTCCAACATCTTGGTCATCTGCGAGAAGATTAACACACGATGGTTTTGCGACTTCAGCTGTTTCAGCATCTTGGAGAGCAGGACCAGCTTGCCGGCGGCCTTGGTAAGCGAATTGATCTCGTAGAGACCACCGGCAGAGGTGGTTGCCTCCTCGGCGGCCGAGGGGAAGAGATACGGATGGTTGCAGCACTTCTTCAGGTCCATCATGATGTTGATCAGTGAACAGGAGCCACCACCGCTCTTCGAATTCAAAGCCTCGTAGTTCTTGGTCAAGATGAACTTGTAGAACTTCTTCTGCATGGCCGACAGCTCGACGCGCACAATGAACTCCGACTTGGAGGGCATGTTCTTCAGCACATCCGTCTTCAAACGACGCAGCATGTGCGGTCCAAGCATCTCGTGCAGGCGCTTAACCTGCTCCTCCTTCGATACATCAGCGAATTCGCCCTGGAAAGCCTGCAGATCATTGAACTTGTCGCGACTCAAGAAGTTGAGCAGATGGAAGAGCTCCTCGAGGTTGTTCTGCAGCGGTGTGCCGGTAAGCAGAAGCTTGTAAGCAATGCCGTAGCTGTTCAGTATCCGGAAGAACTTGCTCTGGTTGCTCTTCAATCGATGGGCCTCGTCCACCACCAGCACTGCCCAATCGATGCTGCCTAAACAGGCGGCATCCATGGAGATCAGCTCGTAGCTAGTGAGCAGCACATTGAACTTATACTGGGTGGTCCGCAATCGCGAAACCTTGCTACCACGAATGGCGCCCTCCTCAAAGCTCAACTCGTTCTCACGAATAACCGCCCTCGAGTCCTTGTCGCCGATATAGGTGATGCAATAGAAGTCCGGTGCCCACAGCTCAAACTCACGCTCCCAATTGACGAGAGTGGAGAGTGGCACGGCCACGAGGAAGGGTCCGCGGCAGTGGCCCTCCTTATACAGGGAGTACAAAAATGTCACAGTCTGAATGGTTTTACCCAGACCCATCTCGTCGGCCAGAATGGTGTCGATGCCCTGGCCCCAGCTGTAGCGCAACCAGTTGATGCCCTCGATCTGGTAAGGATGCAACTGCATGCCAGTGCCCTCCAAGAAGGCAGGCTGATCCTCGTACTTCTTCTTCAGGTCAGTGGTGGGTTTATCTGGCGGCGGTGTATAGTGCTTCACCGGCCGATCCTCATCGTCTTCCACCTTTAGCTTGGACTTGCGACCCTTCTTGCTCTTCTTGCTGCGGGACTGCGTGGTCTCCGAGGTGCAAACCGCACGCAGATCCTGATAGTAGTCAATGGCCTGCCGTAAGCCCTGGATGTCATCGCCCTCTTCCTCCCACGTGGACTTGTCGTAGGGCAACTCGCGCCACTTCACCAAATACATGGTGCTGCCGTCTCGCGCTGTACGATGGTTGATTACGCGCTGGACAATGAGCCACTCGGGCTTGACGCCATTCTTGTAGAATTTCTCCTCCAGCAGCTCGGTGTCGTCGTCGGCCTTCATGCCAACCTTGTCCTTGTGCCGCTGAATACGCTTGAAACGGGTGTCCGCCTCATCCAGCGACTCCTCGAACTTGGGCGGCTCTTCCATGTCGTACTTGCGCTGGAACGAGCGAATCATCAGAGGATGATGAACGTCCAATTGCACCTCTGGCACCCATTCGCAGTGCCAGTAGGACATGTTGTGCCACTTGATGAAATATTCGCGCACCCGAGCGTTACTACTCTTCGATCCCTTCGATGTGGAGGGTCCGTCCTCGCTGGGACGCACTGCCCATCGCCAGGTGATGATCTTCTCTGCCTTGCCAGTGAGCGGCGGGCAACTGCAGCGTGGACAGCGCCAATCGCCATCGGGTATGGTATCCAATGGCGGATTCAAGCAGAACGTGTGGTAGGCAGAGGGACAGGAGTCGCAGCATAGCAACTCGCCGCCATCCTTGCACACCCGACAGAATTCCTGATGCTCATCATCATCCTCTTCCTCGGCGGCACCTCCATCCGCCTCGCAATGCGGACACGACCACTTGCCCTCTGGCGGTTCATCCAGCTCGGGCTCCAAGCACACCAAATGATAGGCTCGCGGGCAAGTGTCGCACAGGATGATCTCTCCGCCCTGCTGGCACACCTCACAATAGTCCTGGTGCTCATGTTCGCCATCCTCGCCCTCCGGGAAGTTTTTGGTCTTCTTGAGTTTGTTTTTCTTCTTGAACTTGTTGCCAATCTTGGTCTTGGCCTTCTTGCGCACCACCGGAGCACCGGATGCATCCTCCTGGGCAGCCGGTGTCGAGTCTGCCTTGTCGGCTTTGTCTGCCTTGGAGGAGGCAGGAGCCTCCTTCTCATCGGCACTGTCATCCGATTTCTGGAGCATGCGTTCAAACTCAAGATCCGAATCGCGTTCGGATGCACCGCTGGCTTCTTGCTCCTCGTCCGAACTGTCACGCTTACGCTTGCCCAGCAGCTTGATCTTCAGGGTGGGGACCTTGGCAGAGGGACGACGTCCCTTCTTGCCACGTCCACTGCGCTTGCGGCGCGGCTTCTTTTCCTCCTCCTCTTCCTCTTCTTCCTCCTCGACGACTTCCTCGTAAATATCGTCGGGTTTTTCGTTGCGCGAAGAGCGCGAGGATCGCGGTTCCTCCGGCTCATCGTCGGCCCCACTGCGTGCCTGGCCAGCAGAAGTGCCGGATCCGGCGGCACCGCCCTCCTGCTGAATATGCGGATTGCTCTCGCAGAACTCACGCCACTTGGCCGCCACCAGCATCATTAGCTTTGGTGCCGCAATCTTGGGGTTCTCCTTCTGCAGAATGGGACGCACATGCTGCATGAAAGCCTTGTAGGTGGTAAGGCTCTGCAGCTCCTCCTCACTGTACTCGATCTCCACATCGCACACGCTGAAGGCCGAGCACACGTCTTCCACGGAGGGCATACCTGAAATGGATGAAAAGTAGTATGAGAAAATTGTAAGTTTTAAATGTTTGTTTAAACTACTTTTTAATTTTTTTTAAATTTATGTTATTAATTCGTTAATTGCCAAGGAGCAACTTGGATCTTTCTATTTAATCTTTTATATTTCATATTTTCGTTATAGAAAAATTTAGCTGGGGCTTTCAAAGAAATCCTTTTGAAATTAGTGAATAACTGCAATTCTAAAACTTCCGGGAAAGTGATTTATGAAAAGTTTGTATTGAAAATATCTAACATACTTATGAGAGCATCTCTCGACTACATTTATCTTCTTTTGTTCTTACCAGATGATGCTGACTCCTTCTCCTTGGCGGCCTGCTTCTCCTCCTTGCGCTTCCGACCGCGCTTCGAGGTGCTGGGATACTCCACCTCCTCGTCGTGCTGGACAAAGTCGCTGTCCTCCTCGCTCTCGTTCTTCTTGCGCTTCTTCTTCTTGCGTCCCTTCTCCTCGCCCTTCCTGGTCTTGCGCTTCTTGCCCTTCTTCTTCTTGCGATTATCCTCCGGATCGTAGTCGTCATCCTCGTCATTCTATCAGAATAATTTGGTTTTTGGGTGATTAGCATTTCTATGGAAGATATGTTTAAGAGGTATAGAGATCTACTTACATTCGGCTTCAGAGGCGCATCGGAATCGTTGGACAGCTCCGCCGCAGGTGCATTGTCCTCCTGGGCCTCTTCTTCTTCTAAACGGGCAGCAAAAAATTAAGGAATACTTTTGATTAGTTTAATCCTAAAAAATGAGTTTAGATCGCTATGGTTGGGCGACCTGGAATTACCGTGAGTCATGTTCAAGAAGGAGCTTCAATCGATGGGTGGTCAAAAAGGGGCAGGAACGAAAACCGAAAAAATAAAACCAATGGCAACTTTTTTTTTCGATTCAATATTTTATTTGATTCTATTTTTTGCTTTTTTTGTCAAGTTTTTCTTTCTTTCTTCTTTTGTTGTTTGTGGTCTTAATAATTACTAGTATATAACAATATCTCTTTTTTTGTAAGATTTTTCATTCTGCTGGTCGTGTCAGCGGTTTTGCTCTTAGATTTACAATAATAATAATAATATTTTTCTCATGTCTCTTGATCTGGTTTACTCTTCTTCTTTTCTCGGCTTACACAATCATTAATCGTTAATAAGTTCCTTTTCAATTGCTGTGTTAGTTCATGTGTGTGTTTGTCTGTGTTTGGTGTGTTTTTGTTTTTGTATTTTGTTTTTCGTGGGTGTGTCATATGTGGTTTATTTATGTATGAGGGCGTGGCATTTATATAAAACTAGTAAGTTTCTTTTGTTGCTTATCAAATGTCAATGTTGTATATATATATTATGTATATATTTAGTGTTTTTTTTTAGTTGTATATAAATTGTATATATGATTTTGTTTTTGTTGTTGTAATTGCTACGAATCGATTTTAAACGCTTGATTTTTTGCAACTTGATCTCAATGTTTCATTTGATTTTCCCTTTCGTTTGTTTTCATCCCCCTACTACTTAAATATCATATATAAAAAATATTGCAACGAAATAGCTAAAATTTCATGGTTTTATTCAATTTCGTGTTAGTTCTTAACCTCCTTCTTTGTTTTGTTTTCTTTTCTTTTGCTTTTGTTTCGTTCCTCGTCTTCCTATCTTCATTTTGGACACTAGAGTTTCAGCAAATAATTTGATAATTTTTAAGCGACTTTATCATCTCTCCTCTCCTCCTATTTTGCTCGTATTTCATTTAGTTCGTTATTATTATAATTTTACTTAAGGAAGCTTTCGTAACACGCTTAGAGTTGTCCTAAAACTAAAAGCAAACAACTTAAGGGGCCGCCATAGCTGTGATACAACCATTAAGTATATCATTTCTATTAGTCCTCTCATAGTTTTGAGCAATAACTAGTCCAAAGCCGCAAAAAATATAAATAAAGTCTCTGTCTTCGGTCAGTACGGAAAGTGTCGCTATTTTTTCAGTTTCGTTACGGTTTTTAGATTGGAAAGGTATGGTACTGCTGGTGTTGGCTAAAAAATAAACTCTACGTACGCGAAACAAAAACCTGTGTATGATTAAAACACAAAAATATATAACAAATTAACTAGTTATCGATAAAACAGAAGAATTTTTTTCTACACAAGCCGTTTAAAAGTTCAGTCTATTGTTTAGAGGCACGCCCGCATGCAACACCACCAAAGGGAAATATAATTTACACACTCTTTTGCATATTTAATTGGGGTTGCAACGACAGAAGTGGTTAAAGTACTAAGCTGGTTGAAAATAGAATGCGTGCCACCGCTTCATCGATTACTAAAAACTTGTACAAATGGAAAATAAAGTTTGCAGAGGAAATACTTGTATTTGAGCTACAGTTAAAAAAAAAACTAAGCAATGGCCACGGAGTGTTTTACTTTCGGACAAAATATATTAAATACAAATATTTTATTTTTGAAACTTTAACTCTTTTCCTAATGAATTCAAAGTTTTATAACAAGTAGAAAGTTAATTTTTCTCAATGTCTTGCCAAAAGATAATACCCAAACCGGCCTGTGTGCCAACTAAAGTCAATTTACTTCCCCAACAGTATGCAAATGATTTTTAAGTTTGTTTCTGTGGTGCTCTCTTTTTCTCTCAGTGTGTCTGTCTGTCTGTTTGTCGGTTACGGTACTCAATTGTGGTCATCGTAGGCCTAGGCAAACATTGGCTCAATATCAGTTAACTCTACTCGCACCCAATCCCGATCCCCATCCCAAATCCCACTATATCCTGGACCCAGGACCTTGGGCACGTGCAGTCGGCAGCAGCGAGGACACTTTGTGCAGGCCCACTCGCTCGCTATATCTCTCTCAATCTCTCTCTTTCTATACACAAATCTAAAACAAAAGCTATGCCCAAAAATGCAAAAAATTTGTCGATGAGTGTACGGTGTGGTGTGTGTGATATTTTTTGTTTTGTGGGTTTTTCTTGTGTGAGGTGTGAGTGTTTGCCGTTTGTAACAAATGTTAAACAAAAATCAAGAATAAAAATAAGAAGAGTCTAGATTAAAAACGAAAAACATACACGCTATATTTAAAAGTTGATAATAATAATATAATAATAATAATAATTATTACACACAAAACGCAAGGAAAAACATGTGTTTTCGTTTTCATTTAGTTACTTAAGCTGCTCAATATGCTCAACAAAAAATTAAGTCTACAACTCGTATATAATTTTTTTTGCTTTCGCCGTTTTTAAAAATATTGATTTTGTTTCCTCCTCATCTCGTCTTCTTCTGGCTTGTTGTTGTTATGTATATATAGTTCATATATGTATTATATATATATGTAGAAATCGGTGGCAGCAGAACTGGCCTGCCGCCTACCCTCGTTTTTTTTATGTAATAAAAATTATTTTACGCGAAAGTTTGTATTTTTTGTTTAGTTTTTGCTAACATAATTTCAACATTTTTTTGAAGGTTTTTCTTGCTTGTAGTACAATTTCTTTTAGAACGTTTTTGTTGGTGTTTTTGTCGGTTTTCATGATTTGTTTGTTGTTTTTTTTTTTGCGTTTTTACTATAATAGTTTGTAGTATTTATAATAGTTTCTTGCTTGTTTTGCCTTTTTACATTGGGGATCAGCGGATGGTCATCGAAGTAGTCCCAGCAGGATCAGTAGCGTGCCTCATCATCATCGGTATTGGAGTTGGAATCATCGCAGTCCTCGTCGTCATCATCGTTCGAGTCCGAGCTGTCCGAACTGTCATCCGAATCACTCACATTCTGCTGATGTTGTTGCTGCTGCATCTGCTGTTGCTGCTGCTGTTGTTGTAGGTGTTGCTGCTGTAAATGATGTTGCTGCTGTGGAGGATGATGCTGCTGTTGCTGCTGCTGGGGATGGTGGCGTTGCTTCGGTTGCTTCTGTTCTATCGTCTCAACAGCGTGATGTTGCCTCCTCTGTTGCTCGGCTAACCTGGCCGCTGCCACAGCTGGATCCGGAACTGGAGGCGCAGCTACTTCCGCGGGAGCCACCACCACCGGAGCCGCCGTCGTGGCACTCATTAAAGTCTTGTCATAATCCATCACCAGCTGCTTGATGTGCGCCAGCTTGGCGTGCAGATAATCAAACCGCTGCTTGTCCTCTCCAATGGTGCGATCGTTATTGATCCGCTCGTATTCGCACACAATCTGCCGCTTGATGTGATCGTAGTCCCCGTATCCGTTGTCACAGCGCCTGGCGCTCTCCAGACGCTCGGATAAGTCCTGGAAACGATTGCGCACATCCTCCACGCGCGTCAGCAGCTTGCGGTACTCATCGTAGTCGCTCTCGAATTCAGTCTTGTAGCGCCGCCGCACCTCCAGCGTCTGGATGGGCACGTATTGGCTGAAGTCGTAGCGGGGCATGGAGGATGAGTCCGCATCGGCGGTGGCATGGGCATAGGCATGGGCAGCCGCAGCCAACTGTTGCGTGGGCGACGGATGCTTGGCCTGCTGATGGTAATGATTATGCTGCGGCTGCTGCTGCTGTTGCGCCTGCTGCTGTTGATGTTGCTGCTGTTGCTGTTGATGTTTCTGCTGCTGTTTTTGTTGTTGATTTTGCTGCTGGAGGGACGATCGCGGTTTTGGGGAGGCAGAGGACGAGGACGAGGGTGGCGGCACCTGCTGATAGCCAGAGTTAGAGGCACTGGAACTCCTCTGCCGCTGGCCGTTCGATCCACCACTGGGACCACTACTACTCGTTCTTTTCTTGCTGTTGGAGGCCGCATGTTGCGTGTTATTGCTGTTGTACGACGAGCTATAGTCGCTTTGCTGGGGCGGCATACGCTGCTTGCTGGATCCGGAACTGGAGACCGATGCAGAAGCGGCAGCGGGCACAAAACTGGCCGCCAGCTTTGGCGGCGTCGTCGAAGAGGAGGCGGATGAGGATTTGTTGCTGCTGCTGCTTCGATTCGACGACATCGCCGCCGATGTCCGCTGTCGATCCTGTTGCGTCTCGTAGCCACTGGAGCTGCTCGAATTGCTGCCCGTGGAGTTGCGCTTATCCTTGTTGCCGCCTCCATTGCTGGTGCCCGCCAATGAGGAGCTGCCTCTCCTACTACTACTACTGCTGCTGCTCCTCGGATGCTGCTGCTGCTGCTGTTGTTGCTCAATCGATTGCTGCGTGGCTGCTGCCGTCGAGCTCATAAACTCTTCCATGTTGTCCAGCACATTGTAGCTGAGGTCACTAGTGCTGTGATCATCCAACGGACCCGGCTGTCGTTGCGGCGGCGTATATCGATTCCGACTGGATGCGGAAGAGCCCAGGGACATCGATACCGGAGCGGAGGAGTACGACGTTCCCGAGGGCGGAGTGTCCTTCTTGTAGTGACTGATGCGCTGTTTCTTAGGCTGAACAGTGCTGAACATAGTCTCGTCGTACTCGAGGCTGGTCCGCTTCATGCCCCCACCGCCTTGTCCACCTCCGCCGACACCGCCCGGACCGCCATTGCTTGATGGCGGCGGCGGACTGCCCGTGTGCGTCGATGTGGGACTCTGGCCGGACGTCGAACTGCCCGCATCCGAGCTCATCGGCGGCGTCAGGTTCTGCGGCTTGCGACGCTTTAACTGCTGCACTTCCTGCTCGCTGAAAAACGGCCAGTTCTCGTCCACATCGTTCCACATCTGGCGACGCAGATTGTACGTGTTGTGCGCCATGGTGCTGATGTCCATGAGTATGTTGGTGATCTGGTTACGCTCCCGATCCCGAATGCCCTCGTTCTTAAGCCGCGCAAAAAGCTCTGGCTTCTTAAAGGCCTTGAGGGCCAGCAGGTGGATGAGTCGCTCGCGTATGTTGCGCCTGGACACATCCGACATCTTATTGCCGCCCGACGACTTGTTATTGGCACTCCTGGAGGACGAGGAGGAGGAGATGGAGTTGGAGGAGGTTAGGCCTCCGCTTGGCATCTTGTTGCGTGAGGAGATGGCTGATGCTGATGATGCTGGCACACCTGATGATGCTGCTGCTGCTGGCATGGCGTCCCTTGGCGAGCTGCCGCTCAGGTTATTGTAGCCCTGCGAGATGCCGTTGGCGAATGTGGAAGCTAGCGAGGAGGCTGCACCACCACCATAGCGACCACCAATGCCAGAGCCATTGACTGTGCCGCTGGCGCCCAGCGTGCTGGGATTGGGCGAACGCGAGGCAAACGCGTTGGAGGAGCTGCTGGATCCTACGCCTAGGCCATTAAATGGCGATGAACCTAACTTACGACTATGGTTGTTGCTATTAAAACTATTGCTGCTGCTGTTGTTGTTGTTCCCACTGTTGTTGCTGTTGCTGTGATGATGAAATGCCGTCGTCGTCAAACCGGAGTTAGAGGAGTTGGAGGAGGAGGAGAAGGCTGAGGCGGTGGAGGCGGATACGGAGGACATTGAGGTTTGGACTGCAGATGGAGGCTTCTTCACCTTACGCCCGATATCCGACTGATTCGGTTTAATCTCCCTGATGCACTTGCTCTTCTCCGTCTCCTCGGCAATGGCCATTTTTGTGCGTGTCGTATCGTAGACATCGTCATTGGCATGGATCCGCATTCGCAGGGTGACCGCTCCGAGGACTCCGAGGTTCTGTTGCTGCTGCTGAACGCACTCCAGCGTTCCCTCCATATTGTTGATGGTGAAGCCGAATTTACGTCCACCACCACCTCCTCCTCCTCCGGCCGCGTCGCTGCCATTGCCATTAGCATTAGGGATGCCATTAGCATCCGTCGCTGGTCGCGGGAACTGGATGACGCCCGTGTTGCCCACAAATTGGATCTTGGCCCGCTGGCCGGGCTGCAGGCGCTTGGCGTTGTCATCGCGCTGATATTCCTCGATCGCACGGAACGCAGAATCGGTGAGCTTGACGATGATGTACTCCTTGCCATCATCGGTGTAACGGTGGCTCTGGGACATTCCATAATTGCCGGTCGATAGTGCATTGGGCAGGCATTTCGTTGACGCAATCGAATTGGTCATAACGTGCGCGCAGCTAGCCGCCAATTAGATAGCAATTAGATAGCCCCTCGATCGTTCCCGGATAATGGATAATGTGGATAATGGGACCAGTTGTTGGAAGGTTGGAAGGCTGGAAGGTTGGATGCTCTTTCTTGGTTGGTTGGGCCAGCTTGGAAATCGTGGAAGGGGCGGCTGGTTTGCTTGGAAGGTGGTGCTCGTGGTCTCTCGTGGAAAAAGGACGGGAAGTACGGGAAGCACTCGTTGCGGAAGTAGTCAATCCTGGAAGCTGCCACGGGAAAGTCCCTCTCTCCTGCTTCCGTTATTTAGTTGCTGTTGTTGTTGATTCTGTGCAAATATTGCTTGATTTTAGTATGTTGTAATCGTAACTGAAATTTACGTTGTTGCTAAGACGTGACACACATGCACAGTGCTCTCTTTTGCTCTGACACACACACAAACACGAACTATAAAGGCTCTCGATTATTTTTTTTTAAGCTAAGCTTACACAAAAATCTTTTTGTTTAACGAATGCAGACTCTCTTTGTATTTGCCGTAAGAATTTCACTTCCGTATGGCAAAGGCAACCGTTTTTAAATTTTACACTTTCAAAAAGTCATATACTCTCTCTCTTTCTCGCTTGATTGGATTGCTTGCTCTTGCTTTGTATGTGTGTTGCTTGCAAATAACACAATTTCTTTTGTTAAATAATATGGTATTTTAATTGGGTTAAGGTAGGCATGTATGTTTGCTCTCTTGTCCCTGTTTTTGTTGCTTTTGAATGTTACTGAGCGAGGGAGACGGGGGAGGCCTTTTGCTACGACTACTGCTCTCCTCTCTCCCCGTTGTTGCGTTTTTTCTTGCTGTTTTTAGTTGAAAGTGCCGCAAGCAGCGACTCCTGCGCCAGGTGTCAATATGTGTGTGCGTGCGTCTGTCGCGTGCGCTCTCTCGCTCGCACTCGCCAGTATGTCTGGATGATGTTTGTATGTAAGAGAGCACCTCAGGTCATAAGCAAAATCAAAGACAGCAAATCAATGCTCTGCACTGCTCGCACGCGTCCGTGACTGGCCTCGCGCTCTCTCACTTGCTCACACGACGATCGCAGCGAACGCGTTGAAGCGAGACAACTGCTGGTTTGATTGGCTTCTCCGCGACTTGTTGTTGTTGCTGCTTGCTGCTTGATCTTTTTTTCCTTTTCGCTTTTTCGCTAAAAATCATCTGTGTTTGTACGCTGATTTTTATATATTTTACTGGCACTGGCTCAGCTTATTATATTTTTTAGTTGCACATAGATACATAAGTACGTTTTGGTCTATCGCAGTGTGCACAGGCATACGCACACATTTACAAACAAGCACTGAAACGTTTCTTTGCACACGCACACGAAATTTCAATTTCAGCACTTGAAATATTGTTTAATTTTAATGCCTTTTAACCACTTTTGCTGCTGCGATTGTATTGAGTGGCAGGCATATACACACACACACGCATACGCTTTACGCGTTCGAGACACTTTTACTCAAGACATTTTTGGTTAAGTGCATTTTTTGTACTTTCATTCGGAACTGTTCTGAATCTATGAATTTAACTTCCACTTCGTAAGATTTGTGTGCTTTTTAAGTGCAGTTTAGTTGCCTTCTCTTCTTTTGTAGTGCGTCTGTGTGTGCCAAGGTATCTTAATCAACGTACAAAAGGTATCTGCTAAATGAAATCGAAACGAGTTGCTTTCAAGTGGTTGCCCGTCGCTAGCTGTTGTTGTTTTTGCTGCTGCTGCTGCTGCTCTCTTTGCACTCGTTTATTACAAGTGAGAGAGCGGAAGTAGCGAATGGGGATCACCATCACTTCTCTCTTAGCCACTCTCTTGCACTTGGACTCTCTCGCTTCTTTGGTATGTACGTGCCTTGTATCACTTGCCGTATTTTTAGTTGTTTTTGTTTTTGCCAGTCAAGCAAAGCAAAGCAGAAATGAAAACAAGTTTGCAATATTATAATGTGCGCACTTGGCACTCGTCAATCTCTTCGTTTTGGCTCTCTTGCAGCGCGCATGTGTGTTGTTTGTGATCTGGGCACGTCTTAGCAAATGTTACAATGAAAAAAAATTGACGTTAGCTTACTTTTGGTTGTGTGAGTTTGTTTTTAGCTGGAAACTGCAGGCGGCACTACAAAAAATGGTTCAGCTTAGTGGCGAATAAACAAGCAAACAGGCACGGGCGTACTTACAATTGATTATGTATTCTACTAAAAAACAGATTGGTTTTGCTGTTGGAACAGCTGTTTTGCCACCTGTATGCCCCCACACCACGTCACACGTAGTAGTTTGTGCTGCTCTCCCTTTCTCTCCGCTCTTTCTCGCTGCAGCGAAAAAGTTCCAACAAAACAGAAAAAAAACAGCGCGACTGCAACAACAACTGTATGCCAGTCGCAATCAGCTGTTTTGCGCTCACTCGCTCTGCTCTGCTCTCTCTCCCAGCAGTGTTGGGAAGTGCGACTTATCGGTTGGATGATCTGGAGTTATCGGTCAATCGATAAAGGAAGCAACAGCGAAAAAGAGCTTTAAATTTGGACGTTGACTTCTTGTAGCTGCAAAATTGTGACCAACTTTAGTATAAAATCACGTTTATGGCTTTATTTCGCATACTTGTGGATTGATTGTTGCTTTTCAGTGTGCGAGCGCGTGTGTGTGTATTGCTGATTTCTGCTCCGTTGCCGTGTTGCTGCTCTGACTTATTTTCACTCTACACTTTGGTAATAAAAAAAAAGGGAAACACTTTACTTTAGTATTTTATTTGCTTTGCACTTGAGATAGTTTTTTCCACTCTCCCATTCCACCGCGAAACCGTTACTTGTGCGTTTTTCTCTTTTTTGTTGTTTGTTTTGCGTTACGCGGATCGCGATCATACGTTTTTGCGCTCAGCTGTTTTGTGTTTACGTTACTCGCTCTCGCCTCTCGTTGCTCTCTCACTCTCTCCCGCTCTCACATATTCAAGGTTCTCTTAGCAAAGAGAGCGCGAGTGCAGAGCACGCGACATTCGCTCCGTCATATTTTTGCCCGTTGCTTTTTTTGGTATTTTTTGTTCACTTTTGACATTTTTGCATACGAAAATTTTCCGCTTTCAGGTAGATTTACCGTAGCGCTGATCTTCTAACTCTTAAATGCGAGTGTGTTGGTTAGTATGTGTGTGTGTGCGTTTGTTTTGAGTGTTCGCATTTTCGTCGTGCCTGTTTTTCTGCCTTTACCGTTTTATATTTTTTGCCTGGCTTATCTCGGTTCTGTTTGTTTTTTCGCTAGGAATTTGAGCCGCACACAAACACAGTAACACGTGCGTATACGTATGTACGTAAGGTAATAAGCGAAGTGTACTTTTGTATTCCACAATGAAACTATATTTCTATTTCGTTTTTCCCAACTGTCAGTGGTTAAAGTAAGGTAAAACAGTCAAGGGCGCACACCTGCCCGTGGGTGGGAGCGAGAAGGCAGCTAACAGCCACTGGCCAAACAAAAGGGAGCGAAAAGATAGGAAGATGCCATCTTGGGCCGTAGGAAAAACCCAGATTACAACCTCCCATATTTAACTATACACACTCCGACGAGAAAAGGACGCCCATAAATGAGGTTTAGAGAAAAGTCAACCCTAACTTCGCCAAGGTTACTCTGGGTTCACTAATAAACACAGCCTGTGATCAAAAATATAGAAACTAGAACTATATAATCCTGAGGATCAAGATCAAATCATCTATAAAAAAGACCATCAGTATATTAATATTCAGTATTATCGTATTGACATTATTATAAAACCTGTTACTAAAAACAGTTTTAGAAATTCAACCAATTTTATATCTCAAAAGTTACCCTGAGACGAACTCAAGGCCTTACTTGCTGGTTAGTTTTATAAAAAGTAACAAATTTATTATCAATATTTGAAAATGCACGTTAAAATTTGACTAGATTTTGGGTTAATTCTTTAAATACAATTCGCGTCCTATTTTCTTTCCCTCAAGTGTAAATACAATGCTGTCCCTGGACGGTCTGTATTTGTGTACGCCGCCTCGGTAACAAAAAATTCGCAGTCAACTTTAAACAAATTAGCTGAAATATATTCAACTGTGCATATAAAACAACAAAGAGTCGCAGCGCAGCCACCAAGCAACCATAATACAATTTCAAGTTTCGTTTTTGTTCAAATAGCATTGAGGAAAAACGCCGAAAGGCCAATGCACTGATACAACTCAAAGTGAGGTGAGCAGAGGGATGGGAATTGGAATGGGAGGAGGAAGCGGAATGGGAAGAGGCGGCACAGGGTCAGGGGCCAAAGGACAGGCAAAAGGAAATGCGAGGACTTCGACAACAGCTGGCCGCAGGAAACAGGAGCCATCAACCGCTAAGAATCGAGGGAAAAGGAAAACAATGAACAAGTAGGAAGTGCACGATCCAGACTTCCAGATACTCAGTAATCAGTAAGGAACAGACATCTAAAGATTACAGAAAATAATCTTAATAGGATCTCAAAATGTTCAAAGTCAGCATGACACAATTGGAGATACTTTTTGACATAAATCAAAATATTTATAAGCTGTGTACAATCTCAGGAAGGAATTTTGAAAAATGACAATTACCACTTTATAGATTAGATTGTTCCGATTTAAGAAATGTAATATGTTTCTAATACATGTATTGAAGAAAATAGCTAGTAAATAGATAGTGTACGAAGTTTTTGAATGAATCGATGTTGTAGGGATATAATCGTTTTTCAAGATCCTTTAGACTTAAGATACTTTTCATTGTAAAATCTATATGATTTCGATAATCATCTTTTAGGGGTGAAATATGTTTAATTCAAATCATCATACCCTCACTTGCTGCGAGGTGTAATAAGTGGAAACTTTTTGAAAAAGATGGAAGAAAAACGTGTGCAATGGAATGCTCGAGAGAAAAGACAAACGCACACGCTCACGAACGTGAACACGCTTCCCTAAACCCGCCGCACAATCCATTCCCCTAGGTGCATGCACAAATGTATGTAAAAATGTATAATCTCACGGGTGGAAAATAGATGACACACTCGTCGCTGTGGTTCTACATACATGTACAAAAATATATATATCTATATATTCGTAGACCGATGCAGCTGTCAGCTGTGCACGAGCAGTTTTCTTTGTGCTACACTTCTTTACAACAACGAGTGATAACAATGCCCAATGAGGAAATGGGGCAAGAACAACAAGAAAATCATCGGGGACGGGCCTCTCAGCTATGTTTGTATATACACAGCACACAGCACATCCACAGGGTAAATGTTGTAGGAAATCTTTGCAGAACACCAGGGTTGCCACCTACAATCGCTTACAAATACCAGAACGATCGATCGATACAAACTGACCGACGAGGGATAGGCCATGAAAAGAAAAGCGAGCATTTGCTATCAAAATAAGTGAAATATGAGCTTCTTATCGAGGAAGTGGAGAAAAGTCTTGTAAAAGCACTTATAAACACAGCGATTGTAGGAAAAACAAGAGAGAACGCTATAGTCGGGTGCCCCGACAATCAGATACCCGTTACTCAGGTAAAGGGAGTGCGAGGGAGATGGAGATAGAAACTTTGAACACGAATAACTTTTTAACGAATGGTCCAATTTGAAAAATTTCTTCTACATTTCGATAGGTATTGATAAACACAATAAAACTGCATTTTTACTTTTCCGAAATATTGAAATTTTTAAAATCGTATATAAGCGATTGTGGGCGTTAGAGGGGGCGTGGCACCTTTTTGAAACAAACTTGCGCTGCGTAGGAACTCCTAGAATCTGTATGCAAAATGCCAATCTTCTAGCTTTTATAGTTTCCGAGATCTCAGCGTTCATACGGACAGACGGACAGACAGACAGACAGACAGACGGACAGACGGACAGACGGACATGGCTAGATCGACTCGGCTAGTGATCCTGATCAAGAATATATATACTTTATGGGGTCGGAAACGCTTCCTTCTAGCTGTTACATACTTTTGCACGAATACAATATACCCTTTTACTCTACGAGTAACGGGTATAAATATTATTGCAGAAATCAGTATTTTCCAGAAGTAACTAGTATCACATTTAAGTCTTAAATTATAAAGAATTGCCATATTATCTTATCACAGACTATATTTTAGGTACACTAATTCAGACGTCAGTGAAAACTTATACGGCATCGCTAAGACCTTAATGCATGGGTTACATTTTTGCCTCGACTAGCTTATTTTTAAAACAGTTGGAGCAACTTTACATCCTCATATTTCTAAGAAATTCATTAAATTCAAGCGAAATGAAGTGAACGTGTAGTACATTTAATTAATGTAGGGTTCTTATCAAGAAAAGTCAAGTCTTTCAAATTAACATTCAACCTTATTTTTTAATCTTTACTAATACAAGATCGTGGTAGACTATAATAGCTACGTATAATATAATGGTCTGGACCGAATCATTAAAATGTTTTTGAAAATGTGTTCTTTTCTAGGAAATGAGGAAATATTTTCATCTAGAAAACTGAATCCAAGGAAAACGTTCGAAAGTGAAAATGGGAACTGGTCTGATTGCAGTCCAAACTAATTAACAGACTTTGCACCTACTAAAAACGAAAAAAAGGAAAGAAATACAAGTGTGCTTGAAATGCAACCGACTGAGAGCAATAACGACTATACATAAGTAATCGGCAAGTAAATACGGGGTGTGCGAGTGTGCGGAGTGAATAATCAATTGCCGGAGCAGCCGCGATAATGGTGGCAAACCGAGTGGGGCTCGGGATCTGGGGATCGGAAAGTTGGGGGACTTATGGGGCAGCGATTCCGGGCAAACCGACGCACGCCTTATTGGTAATTGCCCACACGGGAATCCCAAATACCTTGGACATTGTACGACCGAGCATACAAGCATATGTAATTCGTATTGTTTTTCCCCATAGTGGTGCATTTTCCACATTGAGAGAGCGCTGAGAGAGGCTAAACTCATACCCACATCTCTATTTTATATAATAAAATGGCAATATTTTAAATTTTATCTTCGGCGCTGGTCTATTTATAGTCCAAGAAAAAGACAACAAAAACGGCAGAGAAGGCACCCACAACTCAAATGCTCTCTCGACGCCAGTATTTATTTGTTCGAGTGTGTGAGTCACACATCAAGTGGGAAATATTTCACGATAAAAAGTAAAAATAAAAAGGTGTTAAATGCCGTCGTACCTCACTCGAAGTTCAGATGCCGTTTGTCGGGGTTAATTTACAACAGTGCTGCACATTCCGTTTATCGAAATAATCGGTAGAAATTCATCGAAATAATGGCATTCAAAAAAATTGTATCGAACGAATAAAATTTAAAGGAACTTAATACACAATTTTGTTTTTAAAAATCTGATAATTTTAATATTTATTTGTCTAGAACTCTTAAGTCTAGAAAGCTTAAAATCTGTTATCGAACCCAACAATGTGAACTTTAAACAATCTTATTGTGCAATCAACTAAGTTAACTACAACAATTACTGGACTATTAAATGTCATGAATTATAAATCTGACGTAAATCCTAAATGGTTCTCAAGAAAGCAATTATTTTTCATGTGGGAAATACTAAGCGCGTTTCGAGGGTGCAATTAATTTTGTTTTCTGAAATAACCAAACCTATGATGCACACAATTCGTCCTAAGCTTATCTGAAGGCACTGAACTCTACATCGCCAGCAGCCACAAAAGATATATCGAAACAAAATAAGCAGAATAAGGCACATATATAAAAGTGCGTACATTGAACTTGTAGCCCGTTCAAATTCTCGATGCAGAATGATGACAAATACAAAAAGGAGCTAACGGCCAAAGAATCGAAACTGTTCGTTCAACGACCGATCATTGCATAATTCAGATTCGGTTGTTTATAGCGAAAAAGTGAAACGGAAATGCGTAAAGCTCTCAATACTGATATGTGTATAAAGAGTTGCGAGTGTGATTCGGATCGGAAAAACATTGACCGTGAATTGGCATAAATTGAAATTTCAACATACGCCGACATAGGCAATCCAAGATTAGATTAGGGACTTGTACTCGTATGTGGGCTTATTTACGTGACGACCTTATCTCTAGGCGGGAAGAAAAAGAAAAAAAAAGCTACGACCACACCAAATCGATGGATAAAGAAAGCTTTTAGCAGCTGTTTGAAGTCTAGAAAATCGGATTCAAACAAAACGAGAAACCATTTTAAAATGTGTTTTCTACGAAGCTTGTATTAATGAGCCTAGCCTGTCGCCTCTCTCCCGTAGAATCTGGTTTTTTCGGTCCAGCCAGCAAGCGAAAACAAATGAACACACGACAATAAAAAGCAATTTAAATTTAATCAGAAAAACACACGAAGAGGATATGAAAACAAAACTACCGGCACACGTTTTCAGTGCTTTTTACGTAGCCTGTGGCAGTAACAGGTTTTCTGTTAATATTAGAATCCGGAATGGGCTGTATAGAAATTCACCAATTGGTCAGTTAATAAATGGTATGTAAAGAAGATCGTATGCTACTGGAAGATATGCAAATAGGTCACTTCAATATAAAACACCTAATGATGGGTTGTATTGCAGAGTTATCGAAACTTTGTAGTTAAATGAAAAATAACCTGAATCATAATTAATTTCAGTAATTATGTTATTTTATAAGATTCTATATTAAAAAATCTATTATTAAATCTTAATCTGTTATCTATTATTTATTTCGTATTTATTACTATTACTATTTTGAAATGGCTTTAGGCATCTGCCAAGTCAAAAGTCAGAATACATGTTTGGCCTGAAAAAAAATCCCCGAAAATTCTTCTGGTTGCTAACTGGTCTTCGTTAATCGCTTGGCTCTATTCAATTTAAATAATAATTAGGCGAATTGATTTTCAAAAAAAGACGAAAATAAATAAATAAATAAAGCACTTTGGAAGTGGCGCCGAGGTAAAACTTAAATAAATTTCGAATAAAAACTTTTTATATGTGGTTTCGTAACGACAAGTCGGCAACAACTGCGATGTCTTCAGCACAAATACATATGCATGCTAATCAACGAAAAGCAAAAAAACACCAACAAACAACACCCAAAAAGCCCGAAACACTGGAAAACCCGATACGAAACATGGCCAACTCAAGTGGATTGGTTGAGTGGGGAGGTGGTGTTTCGACTAGAAGGCTTAGCCAGTCGAGAAAGAAACACAACCAGACCAGAGATTCGGACTCGGATTCCGATTCGATACGATCCGAACCGCGACGAGAGTGAGCGGCGGTGGCGGCTCAAAACGTTCGCTTCGAAAACTTGTCTTCCCAGATTCAATTTGGATTTCTTCTTCTTATTGGAGCAGCGGCAAGACGAGACCGACAACAACACCAAAATACAAAACATGAAAGGAGGGCCCCCGAAAGCCGAAGTTTTTAATACACTTGACAATTTCTTTGAAAAAACACTCGAGATCGGAATAAATTAAACAGAAACGTTTTAGTTTTATTCATTGTTCGTCCCAGTTTGACAGTTAAAAATAAGTCTTTGATAACAATATCAGAAATGTGCGGTTACAGAAGAATTCGAAATATTTTTTAAGCTGATTCCACATTGTTTTTAGTAATTTGATTAAAAAAGAACTAAAAGATAATAGTAAGTAATGCTTGTTAAAGAACTAAGATGTTCCAAAAAATCCCATCAAATGAGTTGCATACTTATTATCCACCACTTAATACCCCTTCTTAGGGTATAAATGAAAAAAGAAACAACAGCAGTAAGCAACAGTGTTGGCAATTTGGAACTGGACTACAAACGGACTTGAAAGAAACCAAGTAACAACAATATCAACCACCAACGGAGCGAGTCTCGACTGCCGACTGGTATTTCCCTCTCTGGGTTGTTATGAATCTGTTGTATTTGCTGTTGTAGCCGCTGTCTTTCATTATAAAAAATGAATATACATTTTGTATATAGTATATGCGTACAAATAAACATACACGGCACACACACGGACGGACACACTTTTAAGCGTATCTGAATCTGAGGCTATATCTTTAAAAATTACTGAAGGTCAGTCAAATTGAGCGTACAATCAACTTTTTAATATTTCATTAAACCAATTTTACTGGTGCTTTATTGGATGTATTCGAGTTGTGAACTTCGTCTTGCAAATGTATTTTAGTTTGATCTTCACAAATTAATAAACTAAATTAAAACACTGTAATGATTAATTCAGATGATTAACTAAAAGAAAAGATTATTAAACTTTAATGACTTCAAATGCAGCCAAGATATAGCTTCGAAAATCTGTACAAATTAACACTTGCTCGCTTGCTTTCGCTTCCTTTCTCTCTCTACCCAATTAGTAGGTTGCTAATTGAACTTCCGCAGAATACTCCACTTCTATGACAGCCTATTGTGTGTCATACACACAACCAAACATAAAAGTAGCTTTGGAAGCGTCGGCTTTGGCCATCACCTTGCCTTGTCTATATGCCGGAGTTTCCGGTGTCTGTTGCCATTTTATTTAGCCAAAAAATAAGCCAAATCAGAGCAGTAGGCAATGGTTTCAAAAAAAAAAAACGTAACAAGCTTTGCATATAAATAGAACCTGAAATAAGCTTAAGAAAAAAGAACCTCGGGGGAGCCCCAGTTCCATTAATAACAAACAATTTGGTTATGATAAAGCGCTACAAAATTTGACGTTTTCACAAACAAATTAATTAAGTTTTAGAATTGAAGTATATTGAATTAATCACTATAAAATGGCTGTCGAAAATATTTTTTAAATTATTTATTATTAACTGTATTTATTAACTGTGTCATCAGACAGTTAACTTTTTGCAGTTTCGAACTTGGAATAAGTAAGAACAAATAGATTTTTAAAATGTATAGATGGACATTTAAATAGATTTAAAAACAACAAATTGTTTTCAATTTTCTCAATTTAGATGTTTATAATTCGAATTTTGTTGGGGCAGCAGCAATCGCTTAAGTCTCGAATTATGTTGCGGTTGGTTTTCTTATCAAGTACAAATTTTGTACCATCGAAGCGAAAGACCGAGTTGGAGGAAAAACAACAAAATCAGCACTCGAGTTGCGCTTTTGTTGAGCTGAGTGCACAAAACCCAAAACCCAACCCACAAACGAGCCATAAAAAGCCTCGCGCGGTATGCATGTGAAAAATAAAAGATACGAAAAATTATATAAACATTATAGGCGAGCGTGAGTATGACTAAACCGACCGCAAGCAACAACTACACATACTTATAACTACCGCCGCAAAAGCGAGAGCAACAGCAACAACAACAACAACAACTACTACTGTAGCAATATGTAACAAGTCGGGTGGCAACAACAAGTATAACAACGAAAACGAGGGCTTACTGTCAACTACATACTTTTGTTTCTGTCTCTTGGGTTGGTAATTTTAATGTCGGTTTTTTGGGTTTTATTTTCTGGTTTCTCAGCTATGCGAAACTATGCCAAAGTTAACGACAGATTACAATAATCACAAATATACAGGTGCGGTCAAGAAGTTATCTCTAATATTCAACTTTATTCTATTCCGTCATGCTTATAAGTCAGGCTAATTTGCTTTTAATTAGCAAAAACAATTTTAAATCCAAGCAAGAAATGAATATCAAAAATGTGTAGTCTTTACTTAAATAAAATATCATAATATTTCGATCATAATATTTATAAACGTCAAACTATGAATCACTCTTTTGAAGGACTTTCTTTAATTATTCATAACGTTTCTGATATTTGTGTGCGTCCATTGCGGAATTACATACGCAAATCCAAAATAATGAATCACCCGAACAATTTTTGTTATTTTTAAGCTACTGAAAACATATGAAACCGAGCTTAGACGACATCAAAAATCATCAAAAAGTTATTTTGTGTTATACGTAAGTAGATCTTATCTTATCTTTGGAACTTGATTTTTTTAAGTGGTGATATTATATTTTCAAAATATTCTCCCTGATCAGACAAAATTTGAATGATCTGTTCTAAAACTCTGACCGCCACTGTGAAAAGAAACACACAAACAGTGGGCGCTGGCAATGTCGTTGGCAACAATTATGCACCTTGTTGGCAATGCCGAGCTTATAAGCTGTCGCTTTGGCTTAGCGAGCGACTAATTAGACAACAGCGAAGCGCAAAAAGAACCGATTGAAGCGATAATTTCGATTACATTTGCTAATACGATAAAAGAACAGGAACGACACAAATCTGCTGACACAAATACGCGTGTTTTGGCATGGAAATGACATATAGATTCGCGTGCTGTTATTTTTTTTTTGTTTTCTGTTTACACACCCAGAAAACATAATTGTTACCATAAACCTATTTTCGGTGACAATCGAAGCACAAATTTGGTTTTGCTGTGGGCCGCAAGCGGAACCCGATAACAATTACAAAACTATTGAACCAATTAAGTTAAGGCTATTAAAACAACAACAACAACTCTGTTTTTTGCGGCAGAAACGAAACAACAACAGCAAGAGCGACGAGAGAGCCAAAGAGAAACAGAAACGGAAACCACAATGGCGACCGATGGCCAGCGAAAAACACTACGAAACGAAACGAGACAAAAACGAAACGAAACAGCATTTATTTTATATGACCATTTATGTTTCGGCATTTTCGCTGCGTAAACATTTCCATATGCAAATATTAATGACCTTCACTTTCACCTCCCGTGCTAAATAGCATTGAAATGCAGAAGGGACTACCGGAAAGTATGATGATAAAAGTATAATATAAAAAATACAATTTTCAAAAATCTATTTTAGGAAGATACTAACAAATATCCCTATTAGAACGATCCAAAATATATTTGAAATAAGTTTTATCTATGTTTTAAAGCTAAAGATACTGGCATCAATTTAGAAATATGTATCTCTAACGAAATAATTTTAATAAAAACATCATTCAAGCGATCGCTTATTTTCTGATAGTTTGGCAACCCTAACATAGACTCATTTGCACACTCCCACACACAAAACGCTATTATCGATAAATGTGATCAGTTCAACAGTTGATAAGCTTCGATTAATTTTCACATTCCCATACAAGTACATTGAATGATTTAAAAATAAATTAACTCGTACACAATCTGGTGCATGTGTATTTGTTTGCGGTGGCGGTGGCGGTGACTTCCAAAACAACAAATATCAATTGCTGCCTGATTTTTGTTACAGTGTGCGGGAGCGATGTGCTTGCATGTGTGTACGAATAATCTGAAACAAATAGCACTAGCAACAACTGAAGCGCGGCCTTCTCTCCGAGCGACAACAAGGCAATTACTGTAAATAGGTAAAATAACAAGACAACCAGCAGTTGCACAAATATTAAAAAGCACACAGACAACCGCGCATGAAGCCAAAGGTATTACGGTAATCAATGTCAAATGCTGCCGATTTCGTGTGTGTGTTTGTGTACTTCAACCGAAAACAACACCTTTGGAAGAGCGACACACGCTCCCATCAAAAAGAAAAAAAGAGAGAGAAAGATAGAGGGAGACAGAGCGCGAGATACGCGTCAAATGTCAAAATCGAAAAAGAACAACAAAAACCACAATCGACCTAGTGTTGTTCTATTTGAGAGAGCGATTTCGAACGAAATGAACGTATTGAAAGCTAAAATAATATTTACTTTTCCTATTTGTGTTTCATAGTTTTGTGGATTTTAAGCGCAAGTAAACTTTTCGAAATGCCATCACACATGCATATATACATACATACGTATATATGTATATATATACATGGCGGATATAAAAAAGCACCACTTGTTGTTGGCTTTATTGAATGCAGTGCGTGCGAGCGGGATGGCATGTTGTAGTTCGCCAAAGCAAGGTAAGATCGCCACCAATACACAGGCAAATGCAGCTCACACACACATAATATACTTTCACTTCTTGTATTGAATTTTTGATTTTATTTGTGCTGGCGCCACGTTGTTGTTGTTAGATATGGGTTTCTTAGCCAGATTTATGCAGTCGGCAACAGCGAAGCTTTTGATGGGAAAACGAAATTCGAAGGGGCTTTTCTGAAGTTAAAAGGGAAAACAAGAATGTTCAGTTAATCGAAAAAAATCGGTTCAAATAGATATTTAAAATTTGCTGGTATCACTTTCCTTATAAAATTAGGCCTATTTAAAAATTAATCTCAATCTAAGGTATTCGATTTGATATTTGTTACACACCCTATTAAATAAGTGTAAAGTGTACAAATTTATTGATTTCAAATTAAATTTCTTTCTGTGTACGTAGGCAAAGTACATACATACGTCACTGCGGATACCTTCCTCTCCCTCTCACACCCTTTTATTATTGCATTACTGCATAAATAGTGGCACCATACATACTCCTCTCTCTTTAGCCTTTTGCAATTTATGCAATGTCGCATTACTTGCCATTGTTTACTTGGAAATTAGTGTGCAGTGTTAAAATAAACACTTTCATCAACTGCTTAACACAATGTAAATGATAGAAAATTGCTCCCACAACCGGCAAATGGTGAAATCAAAGAGAAATGAACAAGAACAGACGTATGCTGACGTCACAAATGTAAGAGATAGAGAGCGAGTTTAGCATCCTACCGATATATCGAAGGATAACGGCAGCGGGCATAAATCCAATTAGAATGAACAGGGGGAAGGGAGGCAAGTGTTAAAATTAGACACTGAAAGTTGCTCCCACGCTCATTCTCTAGGATAACTTCCACACGCACGCACGCCATATACATATACATACACACGCCCACAGTGCAACAGCGTCGAACGGAAAAAGAGAGGCGAAAATGGGGGCAGGGACAGAAGAGAGAAGAACCGTGTAGACAGAAGAGGAACAGCTGCGAACGAATTAACATAAATTGTATGCGAAAATGGGGTGGATAATACTGCTTTTTGTTACACGGTGGCGGCATATTGTTTATCGGTTTTCGTACAAACTACTACATTCCAGCAATTTCCTTGCAAGAGACAGGCACCCCACCCCCCTCCACTTCCACTGTCACCCTCTCATTCCCACTACTCTGCTGCTGCTTCTTCTTCGTCTTACTTGTGTGTTGGCATATTTTGGTTACTCGTTAAAAAGGCTATTCTTTGGTTAATTTGCAGGCACTTAGTATGATTGTATTCGGGTAGCGATTATTTTTTTTGTTTTTTCTTAAATTAATTAAGACGCGTCGGGGTTTTGGGGTTTTTTTTTCGTTGGAGCGACGGAGACGGGGCGACGGCGACGATTTGCTAGAGCGCGCGTGCATAACACGCACACATACAGAGACGCATCTACGCGAGAGAGTGGAGAAATCAATCAAGAGAGCACGCTTGCGAAGGGGGGAGTGGAAAAAAATCACATATGTATGTGCGTCAGTGGAAGTGCGACAAGATTTTCCACAATATTCCACGCATCTTTGTTTCGTTTCTTTACATATGCACATTATTGCTTCGTTTTCTTTTCGCTTTGCTTTCTTACACAATATACATATGTATATTTGGGGTAATTTCAGGTTTTTAATTTTTGCACACACTTTTCTTTTTTTGTTGGATATATTACGCACTGGATTTCTGGATTTACACTGGCAATCGATTGGCGGTGGCGAGTAATGCACGTATTCCCCTTAATTAACAGTTTTCGCTACAATTAATAGTGTAATCTGTTTAACAAAAACTCAAATCACGTCATGGCTGCCACGTCCAAGCAACAATGAATGTAAATGGTGGCAGACAAGGCTGGCTGAGGATTGTCGCCGAGCCCCGAAAGGGGCACACTTTTTTAGGGGTCATACGGCCACTCTGTCACCCTGCAAACGGTCACACCCCACATAAGGTCACACCAGTGGGGGAAAAATAATGAAAGTTTTATTCTAATAAAAGTTTGTCAGCACATAGGTCAGCATACATATCTTATTCACTAATAATCTTAAATGTTAGCTTAATTCTATACGATTTGCAGCGTTTCCCGCTTTTATTTGCCAACCAAAACAACCATGTAAAACAGATGTTTTGCTGTGCAAGCGGGACGGCTATATGACCTGCATTCGCGAATCAAGAGAACACAAAAATGCAATAATAAATATGTGTGGAATGGAGGAGGCGCAAAAGGCCCGAAAAAACGCGCCACACATGTAAAAATTTCACCAATAGCTGTAATTGTTATGGGTTTCAACGGCTATAATGGGACCGTTGGCCAATTGGCATTATCAGCAAACAATAAACAATAGGAGAGGGACGTAGCACGCTGCGCGGCATTGCGGCTCTTGAACATGACCACGGTTCTTGGCCGACAAACCAAATTTTTTCACGCCGACTTTTGGCCGACTAAAACAATGCACTCACCCTGAAAATTATCGTCGTTCTCTTCCTCCGATGCCATTGTAGCAGTCGAATGCAACTTTTACGCTATTTAAGCACACGAAATTGGCTTAATTTCCACAACAAATAATTAAGCACACACAGACACGACGAGAAAAAAATAGACAGTTGTAAGCGGCTTCAACAAATATGGCGGAGCGGAGAGCGACAGAAAAAAGTGAGAGAATCAGGGTTGCTCGCCGATAAAACGGGGCGGAACGGTCCCACTGGCCGAATGACAACCCTGTCTTTGACCCGATTTAACCACCCTGTCCTCGCTCGTCTCGAAGATTTTTTCACCGAAAATATTGTGTGTTTTCTTTTGCCAATCGCTGATTTTAACAATCGAGGAATGTGCCAAGCCGTTGGTAAATAACCTTTACTTTTTAGTCCGACCCATTTAATTGCGAATTATGTCGTCCATTATCACGCGCAAGGATGGCGACGTCGACGACCGTAAATTGTCCAAAAAGCGCGCTGCCGCCTCAGATTCCGGAGGTGGTGGTAGCGCCATCGAGGCGCCCAAGAAATCCCGCTTCGATGTCCTGGATAAGAATGGCGGAGGCGTTAGTGGTGGTGGGGACCCGAAAGAGGATGCGGCTGTATCCGCCTCGCTGAGCTCCACGCAGATCAAGCTGATGATGGCCCATGCCCAGCGGGAGATCGAGGAGCGCAAGCGGGCACTGAGCAATCTGCGAGACAAGGATCCCCTGCTGGCGTCGGTGCCCGTAATCGGCATGCCCGTGGCCCTGGCCACCCAGGCGCTGTCCAAGAAACCCACTCCCGAGGACTCGGAGAAGGCCAGGAAGATCGCCGAGTTGCAGGCCCAGATCAGGGCCAAGCTCACCGGCAATTTGGCCAACTTGATTCAACCTACGGCAGTGGCAGCCGCAGCTGCGGCCGCCGCCCAGGCGCAGGAGCGGCCCAAACCGCTGATCCTGGACGAGGAGGGACGCACTGTGGACAAGAGCGGACGAACCATCAACATACCCACGGTGACACCCACGCTCAAGGCCAACATTCGCGCCAAGAAGCGCGAGGTGTTCCAGCGCACAACGGGCTTGGGAGAACGCGGTGAGTCCGCCACTTCTGCTCAGGATGAAGCGATCAAGTACTTTGACGACCGCATAGCCCTGAAGCCTACTGTTAGGAACAAGAGAACACTGAGGTTCCACGAGCCCGGCAAGTTCCAGCAGCTGGCCGAACGGATGCGCATGAAGAGCCAGCTGGAGCGGCTGCAGAATGAGATTTCGCAAATAGCCCGCAAGACTGGCATCTCGTCGGCCACCAAGCTGGCACTGATTGCTCCCAAGCAGGATATGCCCGACGATGTACCAGCCATGGAGTGGTGGGATTCAGTCATACTCACCCAGGACCTGGAGACGTTGGACGAGGCTAGCGGTAAGATAAGCATTCGCCAGACGGCCATAAGCAACCTCATAGAGCACCCCACACAAATGAAGCCGCCAAGTAAGTAAATAACTACAGGTTTTCTCAATATGAAGTAACATCTTTCCCTTTTAGATGAGCCCATGAAGCCGGTATATCTGCCCGTATTCCTCACCAAGAAGGAGCGCAAGAAGCTGCGTCGCCAGAACCGTCGGGAGGCCTGGAAGGAGGAGCAGGAGAAGATCCGCCTTGGTTTGGTGGCCCCACCAGAGCCCAAGCTGCGCATATCCAACCTAATGCGTGTTCTTGGCTCGGAGGCCGTGCAGGATCCCACAAAAATGGAGCAGCATGTACGCGAGCAGATGGCCAAGCGGCAGAAGGCGCACGAGGATGCCAACAATGCCCGCAAGCTGACCAGCGAGCAGAAGAGCGAAAAGAAGCAGCGCAAGCTCAAGGAGGACACCAGCTGCGGAGTGCATGTGAGCGTGTATCGGATTCGCGATCTGCAGGATAACCAGAGCAAGAAGTTCAAGGTGGAGACCAATGCCAAGCAGCTGCAGATGACCGGCAGTGTGGTGCTATTCCGCGATTGCTGTGTGGTCGTCGTGGAGGGTGGCCCCAAGCAGCAGAAAAAGTATCGCAGACTTATGCTGACGCGCATCAAGTGGGAGGAGGACTTGGCCAAGGGCAACGACGGCCAGGACGTCCCCAACTCGTGCGTGCTCGTCTGGGAAGGAACTAGTCAGCGCCGGCACTTTGGCGAGATCAAGTTTAAGATATTTCCGATGGAGAAAATGGCCCGCGAGTTCTTCCAAAAACATCAGGTTGAACACTACTGGGATCTGGCCTATTCAGGCGCTGTTCTCGAGGCCTCCACGGATCAGCAGTAGACGGACGTTGGCTATGCCACAAAAAGCATTTTAGGATTTACTAGGTTATCTACCGTACTAAAAATTCACTTTCGAAAAGACAAAAGTCTGAATTGATGTTTTGAAGCGCTACGCACTTGATATGTTATCTTTCTCGGAGCTTTTCGGAACCTTTTGGAAGTGCAAAAATTATGAATAAAAGTTTCTCCAGGACTACATATTTGTTTTATAACTTTCGGTGTGTGCTAATTCCTTTCTTAAAAGGTCTGAAACGACTTGAATGGGTAATCAAACAAAATTACCTTTTAAAAAGACAGATATTACTGAAGTAGCCATAAATAAATTATATAAATTCAATCTTTTGTTAAAGATGGTTTATTTCTGACCAATTACTGCCTCTTAACGTAAGGATCTTCCTTGATGTTGGACTGTATAAACTCGTCTAAGCCTTGCTTCTTTAGCTTATCGATGATTTCCCCCAACCGCTGATCCTCCAGAGCGCTCTCGGCCTTCTCTCGCAGATCGAGCTCGTGCTGCTCCTTGACCCGCTTGGTCAGGACGCCTCTGACCAGTTGTCGCAGCGATTTGTTGATGGCCAGCGTGTAGTCCAGCAGCTTGACGTAGGTGTCTGGTCTCAGGTATCCACACTGCTGGCACTGGGCAATCTGTTCGAAGGTGTCCATGCTGGCGGTGATAATCAGACCATGCTCCTGGACGGACGCGGGGCTGGAGATGTTGCTGTTGCTGCGACGCTTCAGCAGCAGCTCCTCCACCTTGGCGCTGGGATTGAGAAAGATGTGATCCCGATAGATGCAAGCCGTTGAGGCTGTAATCAAATCGTAGGTGGATATGCCGCACTCCACCAACGCAACGCCGCAGCAATTGATGGCCGTGCTGAGCAGGCAGCCATCATCGTCCAGAATGAGCACCCGTATGTCTAGCTGAAAGTTGAGGAACTCCGTCCGGCAAACAACCGGCTCCATTGCCTTGGTCAGCATGCTGCCCAGGTGGCGCTCGCGTTCCGGCACCGATTCCAGATCCCCCGTGGCAAAGGCAGCAAAGTTCACATAGCAATTGAGCACGCCCATGTTCATCCGTCGGGCGCTGGCCCGGATTAGCTCCTTTGGCGGGGCCACAATGGCCAGGACTTTGGTGTTTCCGTACTCCATGTACGCGGAACCCCTCACAGTGGTCAGGACGCCGGCGCGAATGACTGGAATAGATATTTCTATTAAACACTTGGCATTAGTTAAGGATTTGTTAAACCAACAGGTGTTTCTGGGTTCCAGTTTGGTGGGTTCCTTCGCCGGCTTGTCTAGGCTCTCAAAGAAATCCTCGCCGTCCTGCGGCGTTGTGTAGAGCTCCTCCTCAATGGAGGCGCCATCGAGCAGGCTGTTTTTGGTCTGGGTCACCCTTAACATAATATTTGAAGGATCTTTTGGATGAATCAAAAACAAAATAATCAACAACAAACTTAATTCCCATGTGGGCCAAAGAATATGGGCTTACTTATTTTGTTTGAAATACTGGTCAGGTATTTTTGGTAAAATTTTAGTATATTTCTTTTTAAAATACAATTATGGCTATCGGTCTTAAAATTTGTGCGCCAAAGAATACCGTTGTTTTCCAATCGCACTTTTAAATTTTATATTTTGCTCTTTGCTTTTGGATGTATTGTTTATTGAAACTACTAATAAATTACTATATATATAGGAATATATGGAAAAAATATTGCCTCAATTAAATTTAAATTTCTCGCGCTCTGTAGTGGTTCCATTCCGGAACTAGTTCCGCGGAACTAGCAATAACAACGCATCGGAATCGGGCACTTGGCAACACTACCACTCAAACCTTTATCGATATATCGATATCAGAACGAAACAATGTTTAGAGAATTTTGGGTAAATATGTGATGATTTTAAACGACGCACAACAAACGAACAAGTAAACGAGCCGAGCACCAAGAGGTCTGCGCCAGGAGGCCCCCGGAGAGGTAATCCCAAGCAGCAAAGATCCAAACAAGACCACTTACAAAAAATTCGTGGACTGCTGACGTTTTCGGTCTTTGCCCAGCGGCAGTCCATGTAGTGACGAAGCGCACCAGGAGAGTGTGCAAAGGCGACTACTATTATATCAAATAAAAACACCTCTTAACGAGGTAAAAAACTAGTGACGATCGCACCTTCAACTCACAAAAGTTCTGATATCAACATTTGTGACGAAAAATTATTACACTCTTCATTAAATACACTTTCTAAAATTTTCTCATTCGGCCCGCCCTAGCAAACTATTCCAGCCTTTTTCCCTTCACAGGCATTTTCTATTGCAGCGTGCCGAATGAGAAAATTTTAGAAAGTGTATTTAATGACGAGTGTAATAATTGTTCGTCACAAATGTTGATATCAGAACTTTTGTACGTTGATGGTGCGATCGTCACTAGTTTTTTACCTCGTTAAGAGGTGTTTTTATTTGATAGAACAATTAAAACTAACCTCGACCCCCCCGGGTTTTTCCTGTGACATTTGCAGGCCGCGCGGAAGACCACGTCAACGATCTCGCTAATAGAACCCAGAACACATTAAACACACCCACCCACCCGCACACAGAATGTATTGTCTACAATGCCTGTTACCCGTATTACTGATACCGAAACCCACGAATCCGGCTCTAATGGAAACCCACGTGATGTTCATAGTGCTCTACCTGGTTGGGTTCTTCCTGGAGCGAAAACCCTGCACCATCTGCAGTCTGGTGTTCCTGACAGCTGTATCGCTAATATGCTACAGTGGCGTCGGAAACTGCATCTTTTGGGGCAATTGCGAGGGCCACCAGTGTGAGAATGGCTAGAAGATCATCTCCCGGTATCCCCAGCAAGAACCCCCATAGTCATAGTCAACGAAGAGATGAAGTGCTAATAATAATAACTACCTTATTATGGAATTACGTTCGCGTTGTTACAGCTTTACATCCTAGAGAAAGAATAAAACCAGAAGAGCAGGCGGAGAGGATCAAGGATCAAGGATAAAACTTGAGTAAATCGGTGAAATCAGTGATACAAGTGATGAGTGAGTCCGACCAGGAACAAAGATTGTGTGTTTAGATCCATTATATTATTTCCAGCTCCGTATATGTTTCCTTCATAATTCTTTTGGTTATGAAATGTAATTGTAATCAAGCGTGTGTTTTGTTTTTAAGGCTTAGACGAATTTAGTTTTAACGAAAGAAAGCGTATTGTACATCACCCACCCAAAAGCCCTTATCCCTAAAATCAAAAGAACCCCCCATCTAACCCACTCGTCAATGCAACTTACGATTAGTCATACTATATTATACACGAGGTAATTGTAAAAAAATTAAGAAAAGCAAACAAATTCACTGCGCATCCTTGCTGAGCCAAAGGAAGCCGCTGACATCGGTTGTTATTACCCTGTCTTGTGCACGTGCAAAATCTGTATATACAAGCATATAACTTACACTGATCAAAATATATATTATATACATAAACTGTAAACGAGAGACAAGCACAAAAATGTAAAAACGAGGAAAAGCAGAAGATGAAAGTATATACAAATAAAATTGTTCGATTTTTGCGAATTTGTATGATTTGAGCGGTATCTAAAAACGGAAATGCGTGGAGACGAAATAAAATAAAATTTAAATGATGCTAAAGTTCGAAGGATGATTGTTTATATCTTTTTTTTAGGTTGGGATAGTAAAGAATATATAAATGTTGTGTTAATTATACTCCAAAACCGGCAAAAGACTGTAGGAAAATCGCTATAGTCGATAGATATTACCCAAGTATACAAAATTGATTTGTAGGATTTTCTTTAAATAGTTTTACTAAATATTTAATTTTCCATTTTCCCATACGCAAATAAAACTGACCCAATTTTTGATTTCCAATTATCCACAATTTTATTCGCTTTAAAATGTGTGTGTGTAAATAGTATATATATTTATATAAAATGTACAAATTTCTCTTTGCTGTCGTTGGTTTTGGAATTTGATTATATCAAGATCAGATCAGCTTCAGCATCGTTCTTAATTTACTAACAACTACACATGACAATTAATTAATTAAAAATACGATAATAATTTATGTACAAAAATTTCCATCGGATTTATTTGAGTGAATGTGAAAACAAAACTGTAGACAATTCAAAAAAACTGAAAGAAAAAAACACTTGGAAAACTTTCACAATTTTCTTTTTCACAGGAGAATCTTTTTTGTTTCCGTGTTGATTGGAATGTTATAAAAAAAAGTTTTAGAAGAAAGCCGAAAGGGAATGTTTAAAACTTTTTGATTTAGTTTTGGTGCTTATGTCTTTTTTTTTAAAGCTGCTTTAATATCAAAACAAATCGAGACGACTCGGTTACAATTCAATAGATTCTTCGGGTTTAGTTGGGGACATGATGACTCCTTCTCCTAGTTCTTCTCGTTCTATCCTCTCGTCGAGATTCGATTCGCACAGCAGCAATCACAGGCGTGGTCTTCTTGTTACTTAAATGGAACGAGGCTGAACGACTGAAAGGGGAAAATAGATTTTTTGTTCATTAATCAATAATCATTTATTTATTGATTTTTTAGAGCCAAGATTAATTACATTTGTCAGCATCAGTTAATGGCATATTAACTTTTAAATCTGGTTTTAAACGTAATTCCAGTTTTTGGAATATTTCTAGTCAAACAAAAAATGTGAAAACTTAAAAAAATATAAATTCTAAAATTGATTGGATAAATATTTATAGCACTAACTAAATGAAGTGATGGACATCAATCATTTATTATTCCGGTCTAAGACGCAATAATATTATCTTTAATTTTTATTTTACTAAAATCATGGAAGATATCCAAAGATTGAGTACTCACAGTGAGGTCGCTGGGACTCCTCGGGGACAGCAGCTCCTCCCTCCATGGCCTGCATCATGGGCACGGGAATGCGGACAGGCTGGGCCAGACTGCGGCCATAGACCATGCGTCCGAAGGGCAGCTGCTGGGGCTGATCGGGCATGGGCGGGGTCATGGTATCACGTGGCTGCTCCGGCAGGGGCTGCAGGATCAACCGCTGGATGCGCATCTGGGGCACCTGCTGTTCCTGCTGCTGCTGCTCCTGTCGCTGCTCCTGGCTGACCTCCTGGTGCTGTTCCTCCTGCTGATGCTGCTCAGGCTGGACGGTCTGCTGCTGTTGCTGCTGTCCGGTGGTTTGTGCCTCGGTGGTGGACTGTTCGCCGGAGGCGGAGACATCCTCCTCACTGCCCTCACTGGACTCGGCGCCCTCCTCGGCGGCCAGGCGGCGCAGCTCGTCGGTGATGCGATCCTCGGCCATGCGCTGAATGTTCTTCAGATCCTCGGCGGTGATGCCCACACGCTGCAGGGCCATTCCGAAGGGCATGGGCTGGATCTGGATCTGGGGAGTATCACGCTGTTCCTGTCGCTGCTGCATCTCCTGACGATGCTGCATCTCCTGTCGCTGCTGCATCTCCTGGCGCTGCTGCATCTCCTGGCGCTGCTGCATCTCCTGACGCTGCTGCAACTCACGGAAGGGGATCTGGACGGGCACATCGTCGGCCACATGGATCTCGCGGAAGGGGATCTGCTGCATGTGAATGCGCACGGTCTGGACCTTGGGCATCTGCGACTCCTCGGAGGACTCCATGCGAGGAGCCTGCATCACCTGTGGCGGCATTGGCGGGCGCATGGGCAGCTGCTGGAATGGCGGAGGCAGCTGGCGGATGATGATGGGTCCCTGCTGCTGTTGGTGGGGCAATTGCTGGTGCATCTGCATGGCCGGGGGCATCATACGCTGGGGCATATGGGTCAATGGCATCTGGTCGGGAATGCGTCCAAAGGGAATCGGCACACGCTGGAAGGGAATGAACATCGGCCTCAGTGGCTCGCTATCCTCATCGGAATCCTCCTCCTCCTGCTCCCGCTGGCGCTTGGCCTCCTTCTCCTCCTTGTCCTTCTCGTCGCCGCCGTCGCAGAAGATCGAGATCCGCTCGCCGGTGATGCGCGCCTTCTTGGGATCCGTGGTCAGGTTGACTCCGAACGGCAGGGCCACCGTCTTCGAGGGCGAGTCGACAATCTCCTCGGCGTGCTTGCGCTCCACCACACAGTTCATGCGAGATCTAAAGGGAATGGAAAAGATTTTATAGGGATTAGGATTGGCAATAGGGTGTCTAACATATGATATAACATAAAATATGATGGGAAAAAATTCAAGATCAAATGCTCTCAAATTGATGGTCTGTCTGCTCACTTATTCGAGGAGAAATATGCTTGAAATCAAGACGAAAACTCTCTCGAGTTTTTTAAAGTGATTAAAGTGATTTTCTCATGTAGAGATAAAAGTTATCTCGTTTTGGTTTATTTTTTGATCACTCTAAAGATCAAGTATAGTACTATATACTATTTATAGTTAAGCTTATTATATAACTAATCCTTACTTCTTGTTGTTGCGCAGAATAGCGGCAGCCAGGTCACTCAAGTCCAGCTCGAGCGGCATTTTGCCGGGATACTTTTGCAGCTCATCGGTCTCATCGCTGTCGGAGTAGGAGTTATCCTTGTCGGAGTGCTCCTCGGCATCCTGGGTGGCTTCAGCCTTGCGACTCTCTGGCTCCAGGTTCTGCAGTTCGGAGTCATCGGCCGATCCAGCAGCTCCTCCCAGCAGGGGTTCAGCACGGGGAAGTTCCTAGAAATGTGAAGAATATAGTAATTAATACTGAACATTACTAAACAAATTAAATAATTATTCAGGGCTAACTTTAAAATTTATCTTGGACTCCTAAGCACACCTATAAAAATGGTATTTCCCTTCCCAATTTTTCTTACGTCATTTTTTAAGCAGATTAAAATTGAAGTTACAACTTTCAGTCTTAGATCGTGTTATGTGATTTTATAACCCCCAATTTCCCATCGTTTTGTATCGCAAAATTGACAAAGTTGTTTTGGTCTCTCAACTGAAACTGAGCTTGAAGTCGGTCTTGAAGTTGGTTTTCGTTATTTTCTTGACTGCTTTTGGCTGGTTTTCTTGCCAGCTCTTCGTGCTGGAAACAATGAGGGGCACAGACCAGAGACACAGACCCAGCCCGGTCGCAGTCATCGCAGTCAATTGCCCGGCGGAGATGTGACCCCAACCTACATACGACCGAAAACACAAAAAGTAAAATGCCATCGGAATAAACTTGTTGTTGCTGCGGCTCGAGAAGTCTAAACAAAACAGCCGCGAAACGGCAACGAAATTACATAATCGCCGACTCGAACAAATGGTTATATACCGAGTGGATCGTGGCTAAGCAAAATTCATGCCCAGCCGCAGTGGCCGCCGCAGAAATAAACAAACGAAAAATAAATTTAAATTATATGAGCCTCATTAATGCCGAGCCGCGAACGAGGGGGAGTTGGGCGGAGCCAATGCGGGATAGGGGTGATTTCGGATAATGTTTTATATATCCGGTTTGTGGATGGCTTATTTTGCAGGTCACCGTGTACTTGACAAAAGAGGTTGACATTGAACCAAGACGAGTTCTCTTCGGATTTCCTCTAGATGCTTGAGTTACGTATTTTGTTTTAAAGATTCTTGGGGTAGGAAGTTTGGATTGATAGAGATGAGAGATATGTACTTCCCCTTCACTTTTAAAATAAAGAATTCAACTTGAGAAAAGATTGAATAAAGATCACGTTTATCTTATTTTAAAATACTATATTTGGTATTTGAAAACAGTATTTTTGAAACTTTTATGAAATGATAAAATATCAAATTGATATGCATGAATCATAAATTTGAGATTAATCATATCTGCTTTCTATTGATATGAAATAAGGTAAAATAGATCCCATCTCATATCAAAGTTTTTTTCTGTGAAGGGAATTGATATTTTCTCTTTTCCAACTTCCTAAATTTATATACTGCCATAAAAATTTTACTGCTTTTAGCTTTAAACGCAAATTAAACAAAAATTTCCACAGCTTCTCAGAAAAACCGCAGATCTCCAACTGAAACCTGTATATATGCAAAATGGACCAAAAACTGAGTCAATCTTGAGTCATGTGCTCCCCGGCCAGGTGACACACAATCCGTAAATTTCACTTTAAAATCATATGTGTGAGAGGAAAACAGCAGAAAAAAAAGCTGAAATCGAAACCAAACCCAACCAGTTCAGCAAATAAGTTCGCTCGATTTGATTGTTTATTTTTCGCATTCGTAGTTGATTTTCAAGGCCAGGCGCGTCTGGAGATAAGATCTATTATAATACAATGAGAACATTTGTCTGCCCCTAATTTGTTTATGGCGAGGGACATGTGGGCAATCGACTCGAGTCGCATTAAGATGACAATTAAATGATTACAAATTGAACGCTCTGTGCAATTAAAATGACAGACAAGCGTCCGAAAGGCAGACGGTAGGCATTTAATTTGCAAACTTTTATTTATAGCCCCCCAGTGACTGACGCACGTCAGTCGTCGTCGTCGGCGGCTGCAATTGTAATTCTAGAGGCGGCTCACGGCAATTTCTTTAGGGAAATCATCCATAAAAAAAGTCCATTTGCCTAGCCGGCATAATAAGTTTTTCCTCTCCGTCTTCTGTCTTCTGTCCAAGTGCCAAGCGATTTTGCACAACAGCAGATAAATAAATAATTTACCTATATGCTGGCTGCCAGTATGTCGGTACATTACATAATCGTCAGGCCAAAAAGCATTTGCTTTGTCAAAAAACAAAGTACGACAAACAAACAGAAAAAAACGAAAGACTCAAGCGCGCAACTTGCCTTAAATGGCAAACAGTCAACGGCAATGGCCAAATCCACAGTGGAACTCCGGTCTTCGGTCTTTGGTCGCTCGGCTGCTGATGGCTTTTTGTTGGATGCTTGGGATGTTTGCCTGAAAGGTTGTTCAGTTGCTTATATTTTTGGTTGGTACCAATCGGCGCCAGCCGGCAAAAGAAACCAACCGAAAAAAGGCGAGAAAAAACCAAAAAATGACAGCAAAATTGCATTATGGCCCGGCTGTTGCAAGCGATGGCCACGTGAGAAGATCTTCATCAGCAGGAGATATTAACGCAAACGGAGGTGTACGAAATTGCATTTCGGGAGGTGGAGGATTTATTAACTGCATTTGGATTCTGGGAAAAAACCATTAAGGCGGAGAGGTCTTTAAAAGGCAGAGCATTGACTCCATTTGATATTCTTAAGAAAGCGAGATGGTCTTGTAAAAACATTTATTTAAAGAAATCTCATCTCATAATGGAGACATGACATTTAGATTTATTGTATATATAGATCTATAAATTAATATAAAATTGGAATCTGTTTTTTTCATTATATAAATAATATGAAATTTACAGCACTCTGTAGTTTTAACTTTGCTGCAACAATGGTTCATTAAGCTGGCTATGCAATTATTGGTAGCTTTCACTCTTATCCATTAAATGGCAGCACAATCAAATTAATTGGTCTCATATATTCCAATAATGAGCCTTTATAAAAAAGTGTATTTTTTTGGGAGGGTTTGGTTTTTTAGGTGATCGCTGATCACATAACAATTGCATTCAATTCAACGAGGGGCAGTTGCCTAGGGAAAAATCACTTTCACGATTTTTTGGAACCATCTCTAGTTGCAGCTGCTCTTTCAGCTGATGATCTCTGGCATTTCGGATGCCCCAGCAACAGCAGCAGCAGCAGCAACATCAGCAACAGCAGCAGCAACAGTTGCTGCGCCCACGCCCGCTTGAGTGGATTTCGGTTGTATCTGTTGTATGTGGCTTGCAACATGCTTTTTGCTGCTGTTGTACGTACTACTGAATGCTGCTTTCACTTTGTCTGGCATTTGATTCGCAATTGTTTGCTCTCTGGTTATTATGTCGCAAGCTCCAAAAGCGAACTTCACCATTTTGGTGTCCACTTAAGCGTCAAATTATGGGAATTTCGCTTGATTGAATTTATCGTTGCATTCGCTGGGTTTTGCTCGTTCATTCGTTTACATAAGCCATCTGCACTTCGGGTTGAATAACCTGATCAGTGATTATAAACTCTGTGCATAATTTGTTTCATTTTGCACTTTCCATATCGGCTAATTGAATATTGATGACACGAATGCAAATGATTGGACCGTAAGTCATTAAAGTTGAATTATGCTCTTTGCCCAGTCATCCGGTCGTCCAATCATCAATCAGCCTTTTTATATCCATAGTTTTATGGTGTGTCTATAAAGCTGTTTGGTTTTTTTTTACGTATAATGGCCATTTGGTTACGCTTACATGCGTGAAATTTCTCAAGGAAGCAAACAATTGTTACATGTGAATATGCGAAATTGCTTTAGAGGTGCTTATTCAATCACCTTTGATCGAATTGGCAGTTATGTGGTAAGCTTTGTATATAAAGAAATGTCTAGGAAACGTTTAAGCTATATTTGCCAATAATTGTTTCAGTGATTTACAGCCACTTAAAAGTTGAGTGAAATTCAATTAACTTTTCATTCAAACTTGTCAATTTTTACAATTATAGAAGTATTGTAATTGTACAAATCATAAATAAATTTAAATTATTTTAATGTATATATTTACAATTGCAAAAACACTTTTGAAATCGATACAAAGTCATTAAACTTTCCAGTAAAAGCTATACTATTCTCTCCCAAGGAAATTTCTACTAATTGAGCTAAAATAAATATATCATATTTCGTGTATAAACACTCCCCATACAGTGCCTGTCACAAGTCTGCGGTTCCATGGAACTAATAGCGCGTGCAGTCAACAACATTTCAGGGAAATTACACCGACTCCACACGAACGGCGAATATTTTTCGGCTACCACAGATTATACCTACATTTTCCGGTAATTATATTTAATCTGGCTTAATATTGGAACTTTTTTTTTTGTATTTTGGGAGTTCACTTCCAACCGTGGCGTGTGCAGCCAAACGATGCGAACCATTATTACCCAACTATATAATTTTATGGCCCAGAGCCCGAACACGATACCGATCTGCCATAGCAGCGGATCATTGAAGCACAACGGATTGTACAGATTGGTATATCGGTTTCAGTATGCGTTTTTCGACTCACCTTGCCCACCTGCTGCAGGGTTTCGAGCATCAGCTCCTTTTCCAGCACCGAATCGAGGGCCTGAACCTGGTCGCAAGAGGCCTTGGCCTGCAGATAGGACGAGGCCAGGATGAAGGATCCCAGGATGAAGGACGACACGATGATGGTGAAGGCGGTGATCTTGGCGATTTTCACCGAGTTCGCCTGCCGCTTGTAGGCCTAGAAAATACAGAAAATCATATTAGCTTTGGGGTTTTGTCAATGCAGTTTTAGATTTAGTTTTGTGTGTTTGCAGTTTAATATTTCTACGTGCTCTTTTGTCTATGACCTCTTTGTGTGTCGGTTTTTTTTTAGGTTTGGGGGTCAGGTAAAAGCGCCGACCTTACTCTACAAAATACAAAATACTCTTTAACGTGGCCCAGCACGTTTTCCCCTTCAAAATGTTGAAGTTGCAGAGAAGTTTGAATAAAAAGTGCTGGGTGCGAAAAGAGTTTCCAGTTTATTTACAAGAAACTTCAAGGTAGAGTCTTGAAAATTATCGATCTTTTCGATATTTTCGAATCGATAACGAAAATTTAAATATCGAGAAATAGAAAACAGTCGATTTTTTCAAGCTCTAGTTCTAGGATAGTCATGCAATTTCTTTAGTGCTATGTTATCAATGGGTTTTTAAAAGTAATGATTCAAAAGTAGTACATATTTTTACACTAGGTGAAAGAGGTGACTCGAGCGAATTCGTTAAAAAGCTACACAGTCAGCTAAAAGATGCGACATGAGGTAATAAACAATAAGTGATTGTTAAAAGTTTTTGGCAAGTGTTCATACAAAATGCTTTAATCAACCCAACTGCGTCTTAGATCATCGCAAATATTTGCCTTGCCAGCAGAGTTAGTCCGTGACTAATGTGTATGTACAGAGCTTTCGGCGTGAGGTGCAAAAATTTACAAGTGGATGCAAAAAGCCGCAAGACTAGGAATAGGTATACTTTGATGTGAATTCCGCATTTGAAGATCTTCGATTGCATAACAGGAAACCCACCGCAAAATTGAGGAAATGGCAAGCCCAAGAGAAAACCGAAGACGAAGAGTCTCTCAAAAGTGTGGGTGCAGTCAGGTGAGGCCGCTTTTTCCCGGTTATATGTTGTATATCTATATCTTTTTTTTTCGAAATGTGCAATATTTTTTTTGTTAACACCTTTACGTGCGTGGCTGGCGTGGCCCCAAAATGCAGTTGCGAAAGTGAGTTGTGAGTGAGCTACGATCGGAGTGAGTGATCATCATCATCAACACCAGGCAAAGTGAAGTGGAAGTGAATGGATCGCCTGGCACTCTATTTTACTCTACTCTACTTGATGAGGTTTTAATTTTTTTTTTTTGTGATGGTTTTTTGTGCAGACAAAAGACTTGAGCGACAAACCTGATGATTAAAGTTAAAAAATCCCATCTGTGGTTGGTTTTGAGTGTTGTTTTTGTGTGGTGGCGAGTGCGGGGGAATAGAGAAAATTTCATATTGTCAATCACGGTTTCGGGTTCGGTTTAAGTTTGGGATTCGGGTTTTTGCATTCACATTTTTTTTTCAACCAACGAAAGAAAAACGATTTTTGTGGTTTTTGTTTCGAGTGTTGTGCACACACACACACACACACACATTAAGGGAAAAGTACATAAAAACAAGAGAAGACAAAAAGTTAATGTGTAGGGTCGCTTAATAATACTTGAGGTAAAAAACCTAACACTTACGACTTAAAAGGCAAATACTGCACAAAAGGGAAAGCTTTGGGCCAAGGGTCGATTTGTGAAGGCTAAGACAGAGCTATTGACGTATTGACGTAACATATTGATTGATGGACTGAGTTATTAGAAAGGTCAGACTATTGGCTTTTTATATCATATTGAAGTTATTGGGTTGTATTAAAGTCATTGAGCTCTATTAAATGTAAAAAAAATACGAATTTATTTTTATTCATCAACAAGACAATGTAAACATATTTTTTATTGAGTAAATAGTAATGATGATAATTACTTTTACTGATTTACTGATTTTAAAGCACTGCGTTTTATGCCTAATGGCTTGGTTTACAGTCATTAAGATCCATTAAAAGCGTTTAAAAACTCAACAAAAACCTGGTAATTATACAAATACTTTATTTTCATTTTCCATAAACAGTGAATCAAATAAGTTATTGCCTTTCTGTATATATTTTCAATTTAATCTTCGAACTTCACTTTGAATACCTTGACCAATCAGGTTTCCAATCTTTACTATTTCGCCTTAATAAAAGTGGGCACTTCAATTGAGCCTGTTAGATAACTATTTGCTTTCACTGTGCCGCTGGTAAGGCGATAATAATGGGAGGGGAAAACCCTCGCGTGAATGGTACCGCACAAATCATTTTATGGCTGATGCGGATGCTGACGGTTGAATGCCAAATGCAAAAAGTACAGTGCAATTTATGCAAATTTTTATTTTAATTTAACCCACACAGACACAAAACTACACCCAGACATCTAATAATTTTCCATATATTTATATACTTATATATGGTATGGCAGGGAAAACAAGTTGAACGAGTCAAAGTACCCAGTCTATATAGATATGGTGTTTGTTTAGGGTTCGCGTTATTAGCGTGTCGTGACTACAACGTTAGAGCTCTCCGAGATTCGGATTGAGGCGGATTTCTATTTGTCCAACCATATCGGATACACAGATCCATTCACACCTTGCCGAGAAGTGATCATGGGCATGGGTATGGGTATGGGTAAGTCTTGAATCTTGCAGATACGAACGACTATGGACTATCCCAGGGAAATGTCAGGCCGCAGAAAAATTGTCAAAGCCGCTCACGTTGCATGCGATTCCCTCTCGGCTGTCAGACAATAATAATTTTAAAAATTGCACATTAATGGGGGGTTTTGCAAATTGCTTATGCATGCGATGCAGACTGATTTGGTGAAAATGCAGCTCACGTTTGCAGCTGCGTGCAGAAAAAGTCCGCATTGCGCATACGCTCTGTGGTCCGTCAGCGGATGCAATAAGTCAAAGGGTGACCCTGGCATTTTCCAACCCACTTGGCTGCTGGCCAATCAACGTTCAGCGGGTCAGCTAAGCTGAGAAAAATACTAGCTGCGCATACTAAAAATGTAGATCATTCTGGGGTTTTTCCCTTAAAATAAAATATATATAAAAAGAAGATGAAAACGGATCTTTTAAGGACTTTTTCTTGCAGTATCTTAAGTATACGATTTTTATAGATATTATTACCTTTTAAAACAAAAAAAAGGAAACTAATTTTAAGCAAAGTATAGATAGTAATTCCTTTTCCTGATCATTAGTTTATTTTCGGTTCAAAAACCGTAATTAGAGCTACAATTTTCCGAACAAAAGGTAGAATTTGGCTGTAATTAGTTTCGCATTTGTCACACACAAAGAGAGTGGGTCTAGCTGAATCGGGGCTTCACTGTACTCACCGGTGGCGGTTCGCTGGCGGTGCTGTAGACCTCGCTAGCCGCATAGTCTGGCTTCATTTGCACGGTAGCCATCGAGACGGTATCCTTCTCGGTCATCTATAGCACTACAAAATATTGGGGAACAATCGGTTAACTCTCGGGAACTCGCAAGCCGTTAAGGTGTAGAAATCCAAGCAAGGATAACAGATGGCAAAAACAGTTTGTATTTCAACTTGAATCAATCTGGCACAGTTTTGTACACTTTCTTTCATCACTTTTCACTTGCTTCAGTTTTTTCCAAGCGTCTGGTTTTTTTTTATTTTCATTCACTTACGTAGAGGATTTTCCAAAAATTCGACAAAAAGTAAAAGGAGTTTTGTTGAACGTATTTTTGGGTTGTTTTTTTTTCTGCGGGTTTGTCGGTTTGAAAAAGTTGCCTGACCAACTTTTCAGCAGGGGGGATTTTTGGCCTCTGGAAACTTTGGAATACTACGTCTTTGTTGTACGACTGCCACTCGCCGTCTGAAGCCACAAACGCGTTTCGTTTCAGATTTACCAGATTTAAAACTTTTTTCAAGCCCACCGCGACTGCGGCTGCGGCAGAGCGGTCTCGTCTCTCACAGACACAGACACAGACAAACTAAAACCGACAGAGACAGCTGCACGATCGACACAAAGCGAAAACACGAACGAAAAACAAAAGTTAAACTAAAAAAAAAAACAAAAAAAAAACAAAAAAAAACAATCAACAATAACACACTCAAGCTGGCTGGCTGGCTTACTAATACATTTGCACTTTGTTCCAGAGAGTTCGGATACAGTAATCACTCACGAATGACGTTTCTTTGGTTGCATTTCATACATATTTGGCTTATGGCGGATCCACGAGATGATATATACAATATATCACCCCACACTCGGTTGTAAAATTGAAAGGACATAATTGGTATAAAAGAAAGTATGTTAATTAATATAGTACAAATTGTTCTGTATATCAACCCACACAACAAAATTTTAGTTCCGTCAAACAAAATGGCTAAGAAAAACATTTTAATCTTCTTATGAATCTTGACAATTTAAATTATCACAAAAATTCATATTTTATATCTCCTTGTTTAAACAAGTAAAATTTTATTTTGGCATATCATCGTTATTATTATTTAATTTAATTTAATGGTTATATAATAACAATACATTTGGTAAAAAGCTAGGCAATTTCCTAATGAATAGAAAGTTAATTTTTTTGTTTCAAACTGTTGAAGTTATTAGTTAATATGTATTTTTTTAAACATAGTCCAGTTTACCGAGGCAAGACTGTCTGTAGGGAAGCCGAGCTCAGGTAGAGAAAAAGCTTTCGGCTGCTGTGGACTCTATAATTCAGCTACACACGTGATTGTGCGTTGACGCTTAGCAATTAGCCGAATGCGAATTAGATTGAATTTAAAAATAAAATTATATTAAATGATTTAATGGCTTGTGTACACACACAACTATTTTTAGAGCCTTTGTTATTTGACAATTGTGGCATTTTTTCCCCGCCGTCAAACGATTCGCCAGGCATTCCCTCAATTAGACGCAGCTAAGGTAGCTTAAAACCCGAACCAAGCAGAAGTTAAGCCCCATGTAGGGTATTTTCAAATGGGGTATGGTGAAAAAGCTCTCGCGACACACTAAAAATTAAAGGTACTCGCACAACTGCGCCAGCACAAGCACACACATATATTAACAACCGGAGTAGAGCTCGTATAACTTGCTCCCCGACTTAAAGTTGTTGGCTGCAGCTCAGTTGTTGTTGCACCACTTCGGGTGGCTTACGAAAAGAAACATTAAGTTTGTTGTAGTATTTCTTAGCTTGTTTTGTTGTAATTTTTCCATTGTGATTGTAGCTGGCCAAAGCGTTGCACTTGCCCAAACACAGATGCAGAATACCAGGGTAGTACTTGCTGTACTTATATACTATACCATATACTATTCATCTTGATTGCTCGAACAGCTGCAGCCGCCGCCGCCTGCTGTTTGCTTAGATTGTCCATTATTTTGAACAATTCTGGAAATTGCTTTAAATCCAATAAATGCAAATGATAAGACTTCCAATGATCTGCATTGAAATATTTCTGTTGGTCGAAGATTGCTCATACGCCATGTTGGTCGGGAACCGGTTTTTTCCTCTTCCTTCCTGCCTTTTGATTTTGTTTTGGTCTTTAGCTTCTCCACGGCTTGGTATCATGCTAGATGCTCGTCTATTATCTATTTTGGTGACCCAACACTGGACCCGCCTCAGGTATTATGTAACCCGAAGATCTGTCTTTTCGACTCGACTCTTCGTTAATTGCATAATTCCTAGGGTTTATGATTAAAATGTCACAAGCCAACGAACCAACGGACGACCCACGACATAAAAAACCGTCCTTCAAGTTGGTCAAACTCTGAAGAGCTGAAGTGATTAGTCAATAAGGCGAAGTGGCTTTCTTTGTTTACGTTTATGCAACCCGAAAGTGGAGATGGGGCACAGCATCCCCCTCTAATTGCGATCATCCCACCGCTAGTCCCATGGCATCTATTTACATTTTCTTTCTCTTGTCGCTACCACATTATCAATTATTGTTTTTTGCTTTTGGGTCCCCTAATTTGCATGGCACAATGAACAACCAAATTAATTTCTCATTGCATCACTGATTGTGCGATCCAATTGCAAATGTGGTTTCGAGAGGTGAAATAAGTGGGTAACGGTTGGTTTCCAATTTTTCAGATTACTTTCCAGCAGTCGTTCAGAAGAACTTAGAAACAGCAAAACAGCATTCTAATCACCTGGAAATTCCTTCCATAAACTGATGATCTTCCACTATTTGCACAATCAAATGACACATACTAACTAACAAATAGAAACAAAGTTTTATTTTTATTTAATTTCTGGGCCTTTCTCTAGAATAAACATTTTTTGATTTCTTCATGATTATTATTCATATATACAACAAGAATTCAAAAAAATGTGTAGGAATCGTAATCTTTCAGATTTTACTTATCAATTCTCGGAAGAATAAAATGTAGAGATCGTATAGTATATAATAAAATGTCAAAAGAAAGGAAAATCTAAGAATTAATTGTGCACAATCTTAGATTATTTAAATAAGGTGATAAGAGTAGAATCATTTAAACACGTAGGTCATCATAATTATAGTCCAGCCCACGAAATTAAATATTTTACTCATCAATAAGAAAATATTATACAAGTTGTCGCTCAAAGCCCTTAAAGTAAACTAACAAGTAATACTACTAATACTTCTTAGATTATAAAAATCTCAATGAAAATAATTTGTATTAGTTAGTAACTTTTTGTTACTCCTTAATATAATTGAATAAAGTTAAATATGTTAATAATAATAATATGGTCTGATTTTTAATGTTATGTTTCTAAAAAATAACCTAAAAGGTATTAAATTTATTATATATAATTTCCAGAAATATTTTAATAAAAATTCACAAGAAATGTGTTTTGAATCGCTGCAAAATAAACAAAATCAGATATGCGCATATATGTATAGAAACATCTGTATCATTTGCTTAAGGGTTCGGGGCTGTCAAGTTTTACGATCGGGGTTTTTTCGCCGACTATAAAACCCCATACTGAAGCTAAGCTAAATGGAAAAATAAGAGAGAAAGATGCGCTTAGCTTGACTCGCAAATTGGCACCCGGCTCTGGATTTTGGCTCCGTCTCCGGCTGGAACTACTACTACTGCGACTTTATTCGGGGAGTTTTGGGGCCTTACGGGGGATGGAGATGCCGTGTGCTGCGAGGTACCAAGCGGCGAACTGGCACCGTCTTAGGCCTGGGAATTGTGTAAAATGAATACAGAAAAAAACGGAGAAAAAACACACATAAAACACAAACTAAAAACGAGAAAAATGAATGCAAAAAAGGCAAATTCAATGCAGGTATCGGACGGATACATGCGAGTATCCCAGAAATACAATGCGCCAGTGCCTAATAACTGAACACAAGTTGATTTTGAGTGTCTATGTGAGAAATAAAATCAAAACAAATCACAACAAGAAAGGAAGCTAGCTTCGGCAAGCCGAAGCTTATATACCCTTGCAGATCATTCTATTAATTTACAAAACGCAAAAATGTTAAATTTCCTATTATTTCACATTAATTTTTTGATCGTTCCTATGGCAGCTATATGATGTAGTAGTTCGATATTGATAAAATTAAAATCGAAATTCGAAAACATTAGAAAAGAGTCACATCCCAGAGTAGAAGAGAATACAATAAAAACCAACGAAGCAATAATTGATTTCCTATTATATTCCCATTAATTATTTTATCGTTCCTATGGCAGCTATATGATATAGTCGTCCGATTTTGATAAAAATTTATTCGAAATTCAGAATTAGATACAAAATGGTATTTCCAAAAGTAGGAGGTGATATGATCAAAAACACCCAAGATATAATTTTTTTTACATTTTTTCCCGACTATTTCTATGGGAGCTATATGATATAGTTGTCCGATCCGGCTCGTTCCGACTTATATACTACCTGCAATAGATATAAGACTTTTGGGAAAGTTTTAGCCCGATAGCTTTAAAACTGAGAGACTAGTTTGCGTAGAAACAGACGGACAGACGGACAGACGGACGGACAGACGGACAGACGGACAGACGGACAGACGGACATGGCTAGATCGACTCGTCTAGTGATCCTGATCAAGAATATATATACTTTATGGGGTCGGAAACGTTTCCTTCTAGCTGTTACAAACTTTTGCACTGAAATACATATATACCCTTTTACTCTCGGCAAGGGTATAACAAATCACAAAAAGCTCATAAATAATAGCCACACAAAAAATGAACAACGGCAGCGACAACAACAAAGGTTTTCGGTCGTTAGCGTTCGTAGTTCGCCATTTTGGCTTGGCTAAAATTAGCTAATAACGATAAAAAATGGTAAACAAGAAAACCAAAATAAACTGAAAAAGTTACGAGCATATGAAAAGCAAGAGGAAATAAAAAATCAAGCTGTGTATTTTAATGTTTTCGACTGTACAGAAAATAGTACAGTTATTTTTTAATATATTTTTATATTTTTTAAAGTTTGTTTTAACACGAGTGAATATAGTCACTGAATTATTCATATTCAAAGTTCAAAAACCAACTAAGTCTCAGATTCATACTTAGTTATTAACCCCTTTGGAAAAATCCTATACAATTACACACAATTTGCTTCAGATTCCACTTCATTTGCTTATAACTTTTCCCCACTCAATTAGGGATCCCAACTTCCTAGACCCGTAGCAAATATTTCTATCGCATTCGATGTGAGTTGGTCACGGGAGAGTGAACGAAGCAGTAATTACAATTGGATTTCAAATGCTTCAACGATTGCCGAGGGGATTTTATTTAATTTTTCATACGTGTACCCTGTATAAATATATATACTGTATATACTGTGTGCTCTCGGAGAAACTGCGTTCTAAGAATTGAGCATCTTTGCCCCGCTTTTTGTGCCTGGCATATTGGAACGAACGTGCGACCGACCGATTAGCACCTCATCGCTAGAAACTAAGCTCATCCGGAGTTACCTGTCTGAAAAACAGTCCCGCAGCCCTACGGAGGTGGGCATGCGATGAAAGCATGCCCAAATAAATTAAGCCAATTTGGACAGGAACAATAGAAGTTTTTTGTATGCCTAGCAGTCCGTAAATTGACAGAGATCTTCATTCGTGTGGTTCGTGCTTTCCTCTCTGTTTCTCTAAATATGCCAATTAGCGACGCTCACAGGTGTGTCTACCAGTGGGTTTAAAGAAATTTATAAATTAACATGGACATAAACGGATATTGTTATGGGTTCTGGTACCCTCAGAAGGGTTACCATCGATTTTGGGCATCCAACTTAAACCTTTAGGATTTGTAAGGAGTCAAGTAAGAAAAATTCCAATTAATTCTCAAAGACAAAACGGGTAGATGTTGATATAAAATATTATAGGCTTTTTATCCCTTTTCGTAAATTATTTGTGTACTAAAAAAACTTTTTTTTGGGTTTTTCCGAGAACAATTGTTTGATTTTTATAATATTTTGGGAATTCAGAAAAAAATAGAAAAATAAAGGATTATCTAATTCTAAAACCTTGATTGATTCCGATTCTGGCCATTGAAGGAACCCGTTTAATAGAAATCTCCTTATTCTTGTGGTAATAACTAAACAAACTTGTTGTTAGAGTATATCCGCCGTCGACCATACCATTCATATCTTTCGCTCCTCAAATATCATTTTTCATTTACATTGTACTCCATTGCAATTATCACATTTTTCGAATGCGGATTCGTAGGTTTTCTAGTTCAGCCAGAGATCGCTGCGAATGTCAATGACTCGTCATTGCTGTAAGCTTTTTGGATTGGAACTGCCGCTGGCCGGAGCATTTACCGCTCTCATTTGTCAACGCCGGCGAAACAGCCGCAAGTACAACTAAGTACATACAAAAGAGCCGCCCTCGATGCCCACGGAGCGTTGCGCTTTTAACGCTTCTCAGGTATTAATTTCCCGCCAGATCACGAAAAAATGTATATGCTAGCAGAAGAAAAATTTAATACATTTGTAGCCGTACATATTTGGCATAATGCGGCATTTAAAAATGTTAATTGAATTGAGTTACGGTGAAGGAGGAAGCTATTTCGTGGGTGTGGGTTGCTTAGGAAAGTGATTTATGAAAGTTTGGGAGGAGAAAATCAAAATAATTCTTAGTTAAATTGGTTGTACCTATCGTGTGGATTTTTTGGATCTATATCATGAATCAAGTGAACCAGACCTTTTTAATTTTTTGAAAGAAAGTTAATGTTTAATTCCCATAAATTAATATCATAATTATTGTAAATTATTTAAAATTCATCGTTTCCTTACATCCCTTTCAGCAGGAAGATGTTTCTTCCATTTATCTTGTTAGCCATTAAACCTTTTGTCTCACCTTCTGAACTTCAGGACAAAGCAGTCCAAAGTACTTACTGTCCAAGGCTTTCGCACCCAGGTGCCAAATCCGAGAGGTCTCGTGGTCGCCAATGTGTGGCCACATGGAATCGCAAAGTCAAAGCCCTGCTTAAAGATCCGCAGTGATGAGATACAATGAGTTTTCAAGTCAAGCGTTGTTCGGGGACATCCAAGTTGATTTTTCGACGTTCTCAAACAATGGTGGCACTTTTTTGCGCCTTGTTTTTCATTGCGCATTCACTTAGCAGTTGGAGATCTTCAAAATGAGATAACACGTTACATTTTGGGGATGGGTTTTGTTTGTAGGTATATTTTTAGGGCGATCTTTTGCCATCGTGCGACATGACAAAGCTGAGAAGAAAACGATGGAAAATTCGTTGAAAATGCAAGAGATTATGCTGGGCGTAATGATGGGGGAAAAAGTGAGGAAGGTTATTGTGGGGCGCCACAAATTAATTTGCACCTTTCGCCTCTGCCGCAGCGCTGCAGCAGCGACGTCGACGTCGACTTCGGCAGGCGGTGAAAGTTGCACATGCAAATCTACAAAAGAAAGAAAAACTGCGATCGCTGTCGGCAATTAAAGGCAACTTTGTTGCACTGAGATGCATTATTTTCTAGTAGTATCAGTTTTATTTTTATTATAAACTACACTTATTCTCAAATTGTATATAATACCATTTTAAATTATTTGGAAAATGGTTTCTCACTGGAATATCGTTAATTGTCTCAATTAGTTGGTGGTTTTAATTTGAAAGCTGCAAAGTCATCACACTTCCGTCATTTTGCCTTAAAATAAACAATAAGCATATTACGCCAGACGAAAAAAATAAGTATAAAAAAACCGTTTCGTTAATTATTTTCAAATTTTCCGCTTACTACGCTAGAGTTGCCATTAAGTTTTTGAAGAGTTCCGGAGTTTCAAGTAAAATTCGATAATTAATCGTATGCCAGAGTACAGTCATACCAAAATGTACCCAGGGTTAGCCGAGACACGAACCATGCCCTGGGTACATTTTAGTGAGACCATATTCAAAACGTAACGTAACAACGCAATATTTTTGACATTTCTCTTTGGCGCCCTGTAACGGAACTTTTCCAGTGACTCCGCAACTAGCCAACCTGAAATAGCACTTTTCGCGTGGCGAGACCAAAAAATATAAAAAAGAAGGTCCCGTGGAAGATTTTAATTTGTATACCCCGATTTTATCACAGCAAGGAAGCACACAAATAAAATGGTGAGATTAAAATGTTTCTGTTATTTAAGTTTAAAAAAAGAATAAGGAAGAAGAAGTCAAACAAAAAAAAAGGTTTAAAGAAAGTTAAAATCACCGTAACTCGGATCATTATTTGTTCTGGATTTGAAAATAAAAAGTGGCCAATTGAAATGAACTTCAATTTTACATTTGCATGAAATATTAATTTTTTAGAACCCTTTTATATTTATATAGTCTTTTGACTAATTCCGTTTTATAAACGAAGCCAAAAATGGTTACTTATGATGATCCTAAGATCTAAAATAATATTGTTCAAATACAACAATGCGTCAAATATTAATTTAAATTACTATTTACTTGGTATTCAGTCAAATGTTTATTTTTTAAGTAAGTGAAAATAGTTTGTATAATGAAAATGCAACCTAACCTAACCTAAAACAATGGCGTATATCGAAATCATTTTATTTACATTTCTCCTGACAGCGCGAAGTGGTCTCCATCCAGATTGGCCAGTGCGGCATCCAGATCGGCAATGCCTGCTGGGAACTCTACCTCTTGGAGCACGGCATCAACCTGGACGGCAGCCTGAAGAGCAAGGAGGAGCTGACGGCCAGCGGGAGTAGTGCCAGTGTGGGTCACGACACCTCCGCCAACGATGCACGAACCTTTTTCACGGAGACCGGCAATGGCAAACAGGTGCCCCGCTCGATTTTCGTCGATCTGGAACCGACGGTCATCGATGACGTGAGGAATGGCTGCATGAGGGATCTCTACCATCCGGAGCAACTGATCTCCGGCAAGGAGGATGCGGCGAACAATTATGCCCGCGGTCGCTACTCCATTGGCAAGGAGGTGATCGATAGGGTGACCTCGAGGCTGCAGAAGATCGCCGAGCAGTGCGATAGCCTGCAGGGATTCCTCATCTTTCACTCGTTGGGCGGCGGTACAGGCTCGGGATTCACCTCCCTGTTGGTGGAGCGACTATCGACCGATTATAGCAAGAAGTGCAAGCTGGACTTTGCCGTTTATCCCTCGCCCAAGGTCTCCACTGCTGTGGTGGAGCCATACAACGGCCTGCTGACCACCCACTCCACCATGGATCACTCGGACTGTGTGTTCATGGTGGACAACGAGGCCATCTACGATATATGTAACAATAGTTTGGGCGTGGACAGGCCAGCCTATAGCAATCTGAATCGTTTGATAGCCCAAATAGTGAGTTCCACAACCGCCTCGTTGCGTTTCAGTGGCTCGATGAATGTGGATCTCAACGAGTTCCAAACGAATCTGGTGCCCTTCCCCAGGATTCACTTTCCCCTGGTCGCCTACGCACCGCTAATGTCCGCCGAGAGATCGGCCCACGAACAGCATGCCATCACGACTTTGACCAATGCCTGCTTTGAGTCCTCCAATATGATGGTCAAGTGTGATCCTCGTCAGGGTAAATTCATGGCCTGCTGCATGCTTTACAGGGGCGATGTGGTGCCCAAGGATGTGAATGCAGCCGTTTCGGCCATCAAGTCCAAGCGGCACATCCAGTTCGTGGACTGGTGTCCCACTGGATTCAAGATTGGCATCAACTACGAGAGGCCCGCCTATGTACCGGGTGGAGATTTGGCCAAGACTTCGAGGGCCTGCTGCATGCTGTCCAATACGACCGCCATTTCGGTGGCCTTCTCGAATCTGTCCTACAAGTTCGATCTGATGTTCAAGAAGCGGGCCTTCGTCCATTGGTACGTGGGCGAGGGCATGGAGGAGGGCGAGTTCACGGAGGCGCGGGAGAATATCGCCGTCCTGGAGCGGGACTTCGAGGAGGTCGGTCTGGACAACGCCGAGGAGGGCGGTGATGAGGACTTCGATGAATTTTGAGAACACATAACAGTTCCCAGGCCCAGTCACTCCAATATTCAATGTATCAAATGTATGTAAATAATAAAGCAACAAAGCGATCAACTGACCAAGTTTTTAATTGGGTATGGGGAGAGGGTTAGTTTCGTAAACTTTTATTAACAGAGCAGTAAAAATAACTTGAGCCAATCCTTGGTCGAACTTTCGAAAGGATTTCATTGAATCATTAATGTAATAATTACTTTGGATTTTTTAAAGATTAATACGAATTCCATTAATCAATGAATAAGAAAGAGAGAGATTAATTGTAAACTCAAAGTCCATGATTTCGTGGAAGAAAAGAAAATGTTCAGAAAATTCGTTAAAACTTCATTAAAATCAAATTATTCAAGAGCTAAAATAAAAACACATTAGCTTTAGTTTTCTGTAATATTTTTTTGTATTTTTTCTTAAGTTTTTTGTTGTTGTGTTTGTTGTTTATTATTTTTTAACGCCTATTCGCTATGTTCTTTTCAATTGTATTTTTTTGTTTTACTTAATTTTACTAGATTTTATTTTGAACTTGCAAGTATTTTGCGTTTGTTTTCTTCATGAACTTACAATAAAGAATCATCAAAAAGTTGTTGCACAGTGTAAAATTACAATATTTTTGTTTGTGTGAGTGCATGTTTTAGGTGTATGTATGTGTTTGTGATTTGGGTGTACGTGTATATCTTCTACGGTGTTAATCTATAAATCTAAATTTCTCTCTAAGAGCAGGCCAATGTTTGCACCAATCAACTGGGAATTATCGTTCGTGTTAACTTTTAAAATCAGAAAACGGCAAAAGTTTCTTTAAACAAAGATCCTACTATACAAGGGAAAGGCATTGCATTTGTGTACTTTTTGTTTTGCTTTTTTTTTGTTTGTTTGTGTATATTGTTTAGTGTTATCTTTAGTTTTCTATTTAGTATAATTACATAATGACGATTTCCCATCTACTGAGTTTGCATTTGCTTTAATTACAATAGTTAATCCATAAAAAATATATAACGATGATGATGGCAAAATATGTTGTTTCAAATTGTTGTGGTTGTGGTTGTTGGTTGCATTACAAATTGCTGTTAAAGTTATGTTGGCGGTAGCTTGCCTACGGTGTTATGGTTTCTGTTGTAAACTTGCTGATTTGCTGATTTAACTGCCGCTTTTCTGTTTAATATGGAACATTTGAGAAGAGATACGACACACTCTCGCCGTTGTGTGTCCGTCTGACGGCCTCGGCGAACATCATCGAGACATCAATACACTGAGGGGAAGAGAAATTGAAACCATTAGTTCGTTTCGAAAAGTATTAGGTCCTATTCCGGTCCTTAAAATTTTCCCAGAAAAATCAAAATGTATTTAAAATAAATAACTCTTATGAAATAAGACTAGGACCCACCTGGATTTTCGGGCAATCCCGCATGTGTCCATCCTGTGGTATGGTGTTGGTCACCACCACTGCCTCAAAACAGGCATTATTGATCCGCGAAATCGCGGGACCCGAGAAAATGCCATGCGTCAGAATGGCATACACCTGATTAAAAGCCAAAATAAATTATTAAAAATCGGGAAATCAATTAAGTATAAACCGAACCCACCTTGGTGGCTCCAGCCTCCACCAATCGATCGGCGGCATGCACAATCGTGCCGCATGTGTCGGCCATATCGTCGACCAGGATGGCAATCTTGTCCTTGACATCGCCCACCAGAACCATGGAGGCCACTTCGTTGGCCTTCTTGCGCTCCTTGTGTATCAGGGCGAACTCCACATTCAGGCGATCGGCAATCGAAGTTACACTGAAAGAAGTACATTTAAATTAGCATTGTACGATAAGGGAAAAGAAGGCTAAAACCTACCGCTTCGCACCGCCAGCATCGGGCGACACAATGATCGAGTTCTTCCACTCGGGAATGTTCTCCTTGATCCACTTGAGTACCGCTGGCTCGGCATAGAGATTATCAACTGGTATATCGAAGAAGCCCTGGGAACGGAGAGAGTTCTCAAATTAGTTAAACATAAAGTAGTCGTTGCCAGATGTCAACTGAATGTCAGGCACTAACAATCCGTATATCGAACATTACAGTTTTGAACATATACGAAATCAAGTCTCCAAGACAAATTGAAAACAAAAGTAAAAAGGCAGATAAAATCCCAAACAAGAAGTTATATATTTCTACAAAATGTCCCAACCGCAATCCCAATCCCCTAATCAAGTTCTAAATATGGAGGAGCAGCAGGACGATCTGAAACAGTGGCTAAAGGAGCAGCGCATCATCCTGGACGTGCGTACTCGGCGTGTTTTCTCCGATGTGTTGCCAGTGGCCAAGATTATCAAGCAATGCCACCCGCGTCTGGTGGATCTCCACAATTATACGCCCAAGAGCAGTGTGGGGCTGAAGCTAAAGAACTGGGAGACCTTCAACAACAAGGTTCTGAAGAAGTTGGGCATCAATGTGCCACGATCTGGTCTGGAGCAACTCGCTTCGGCCGCACCAGGAGCTATAGAGACGCTTTTCCGGGAACTGATCGCAGTGACCAAGTGTGGTAGTCCCCGGCCAAGTCCCACGCTGAATGTCTCGCCAACGCGTTCCCACAAGAGCGAGGTGGTCAAACAGGTGTCCAATAATAAGGATTCCGTGAGACGCACCCTTAACCGGTCCCTCACCCAAGTGATCGAGCGTTCCTCCTCCGCTAATCGGCGACCCAAAGTTCACACCATGGAAGTGGACGTCCTTGTCAATGGACAGAACAAGAAGGTGCCCAAGAAACTGGTGGAGTACGAACACTACGCAAAAGCTGTCCGGGAGAGTGCCGAAAAGTCCAGCTACATTAGTTCCATCATCCAAAAGACCGACTATCTGCAGAGTATGATCGCCGTAAAGGATGAGCGCATATCTGAGCTAATGGATCAACTGGGCAAACTGTCGGTGAGCATTCTTTCAATGCGACCCGTGCTCAGCGATAACGATATCGATGACGATGCTAGGATCAGTACAAATTCCCATACCCATATTAACGACGCCTCCGAGCCGTTCTTCACCTAAACTTGGATATAGAGTGTTCCCGAGGATCCGGCGGGATGTCATCCCAGTTCGTAATCCCAAAAGTCAAGCTCGATTAGGTCCTTTGGTCTGAGCTGAGTTCCCCTTCGATCCTTCTATACATCAACTTTCCACCGAACCAAAAAAAGCGCATGTTGTTGGATATATCCCTACCATATATTTTGTATTTTAATTGACATTTTTTCTTTGGCCTTACCCCAATAAACAAAACGAAATTGTTACGTCGTTCAGAAGGAAAATTACATTTTCTTTATCGTAATTAGTTGGCTGATAAATGAAATCGAGGTGCGATAGAAAAAACGCATTGAAGGCTTTGCAAATCTAAAGATATCAAAGATAATTATAAAAAAAACTGGTGTGTTTCATATGAGACATGGTTTTTTTTTCTTGTCTAAGGAATTTTAAACAAATTACAGTTTTTCTAGGTGGTTGATCTACTTGCTAAAACAAGAAAAAAGGGTACAAAAATTGTTTAAAATGTTAAAAGGAACTAATTATTAAAAAGGTACCAATTCAATAAGTTTTTCCGCTTTTAAATAATATACTATACACTCTTAAATTTACGTTTATCTTAAGCAGACTTACCTGAATCTGTGAGGCGTGCAGATCCATGGTTATGATGTGATCGGCTCCAGCCACGGACAGCATGTTGGCCACCAATTTGGCCGAGATGGGCGCACGACTCTGTGCATTGGCCAGCGTAGAAAGAAATGCAACGAAAGGTTTCCATTAGCGCAACTAGTAGTCAGGTTGTTAGTTCAGTTCTTACGGCTAGGCATTATATGAGGAGTAAACCATGGAAATCAAAATCGAACATGGACACACATATGTATAGACAGAAATCAACAAAGAGGTTAACGTTCCAATAGATTGCATATGGAGGTACATAATTCATAGACAGAAAAGAGATTCAGTTGCGACAACACAAAGGACGAATGTGATTTGGTGCAGCTCCCCGGAAATAATGAACTGAGATCGCGAAAATGAGATATATGTATACCCAGGTGATAGAGTGCAACGCCAGTTAGAGATAAACATTTACAGATAGGTCGGTTAATACGCAAACAAGTGCAAAGAAAATCGAACAATTTTTGATTTTTTTTTTCAATATCCGTTTTTTTTTTCATTTGATTGGGATTGGATTTTGTGGTTTATTTGGATTCCAAACTGATCAGAGAACAAGGCATGCAAAAGATCGGTCGGATATAGAAGTGTGTATAGGTTGGATGGGGGAAATATCATCGTCTCAAAAGAAAACAAAGAACGCAACAAAGCAAAAGGCTTAAGACAAAAATAATCTAAAGCAAAATGTTCTTTTTTTTAGTCCCGCAGCAGCATTTAAAATATCAATGCCTGGGATACAGGAACTAACCGAACTACTCACAGTATATTGTTTGGCTGAAAACTCCTAAGCTCAACAGAATTCGAATTTTGTTTGTTTTATATTTTGGGTAATTTGATGCAATATAGAGACAAAGAGTATAAAAAGAAAAAGAAGAAAACACAAAATGTTCAGAATAGTTCAGAGTTTAAAATTAAAATTAATGTGGTAGGGAGTCACAGTGTAACATAAGTTAGGGGTAACAAAGTCGTAATCCGTATTTCAAAAGAAGGTGTTAGTCAAGTGGGGACGGTGGGGGGATTCAATTCAAATCAGGTTGCAGTGCCAATTCAAGTACATTTTCAAATAATACTATATGTTTTCCTTCCATTTCAGCTGATTACACCTTGAATGTCAAGAAACTCATTTACAGATTACAGAAATGAAAAATATTTGTGCATTTCGCACGCTTGACCCCCAGGGTTCATCGTCTACATATACCCCCCATTGCCGTTCCGATCGTCTGACGTCACAGAGGATTATCTAGCAACGGAAAACTTAATCGAGTGGATTGAAAAACATTTTTCAAGCCCCGAAAGGAGGCTGTTGTCAGGGTCAGATAAGACAAGAACAAAAGTGCAAGACGACAACAATCAACACAAACAAACAGCAGTCGAAACAACACAAACAATAATATTTATTAGCGGTCCATTGTAGAAAATAGATTAATAAATGTAAATTTCATATTTCTCATTCCCTTTTTTTCGTTTTGGTTGCAATGAAGAGCCGCTGAAACAAAACAAACAGAGGCAACGAAAGTATGTGGAAAATTTTATTTTGTCACCAATTAGTATCATTGAATTTTTACCGAATTTTTGGGGTTAGCCAAGAATTTTCTTTCATTATTATTAGTTTATGAGCAGGGGAGGAGGGATTTGGGGAGGGGGGACATGCAAAATAGACAAAAAGCAACTTTTCTCTAGAGAAACGAGAGAATCTTGTTAAGCCAGACGCCAAAACTTCCTTCGTGTGTTATGAGTTTCTGAGGATGAGTTTGCCATTTTGATATTCCCTCCAGCTTTTTAGTGTTTTTTTTTTTGGTTGAAAGAAAATTAATAAAGAATTTCCCATTAGATATATAGAAGAACATAAAGTGTGAATTAGGTGAGCGTTTAGTGGTTGAAAAGGTACAAGGTAAATACCCTAAATTTCCAATCGTAGTTTTTCTTGGCTAGTTTCTTGCTTTCCGCATTTTCCTCACTGCCTGCCAACTTCACGGAGAAAGAGAGACAGAGTTCGATAGAGAATCGGAGAAAGAGAGAGAATAACACCAGGGCACACACACACACGCGCGGGCAGAGGGAGATAGTTGTAGGAGGGCGAGAAAGAGATAGCGACCATGGCGTGGGAATAAATAATAATAAAAGTATTTAATCACAAACGGCAGAATAAGCAAAATATAGATATGTTTATCGCTAGTTAATTTAAACAAATTTTCCACATTTTCCAATTGCGTGCGTTTTTACATGTTTTTTGCGTTTCTCCAGCTTAGCTTCGTTGCAAACTGTTTTTTTTTTTTCGTAAGAAAATCAAACTCAACTCGATTAACAAAATGCATTAGAAACACACAGACACACACAGAAAAAGAGAAGTATATATAGGATAAATTAATCGATTATATTGCAATCAACGATCGAGCTAAACGTTGGGGAAAAACATTCGGGGGAAAAGTTTACGCTTTTTCATTTCCACTTTTCCCCAATGAAAACAGTGTGTGGGCTTTGAGTTGGAGTTATAGTCGGATTATCCAGAATTAATTGTTTACATTGCTTTTCTTTGCACGTCGAATCCGAGAAAGGGATCCTTAGAATAGTACCGTGGGATTTTCGGCGGCCGGATCGTGTTGAGGCAAACCTACCTTGTCTTTTTTGTCTTGGCGGGCATATGGAAAGCAAGGAATCACAGCTGTAACACGAGAGGCTGAGGCGATTTTGCACGCATTGATCATGATCAGCAGCTCCATCAAGTTATCGTTGATCTCGCCGGATCCCGACTGCACGATGTACACATCCTCGCCGCGCACCGATTCCCCAATTTCCACACTGCAAAAAACAGAGAGAGCGGGGGTCAGTTGAAAGGCAGGATGGGGGTGCACTGTGGGAAAAAGTCGGCCAGGTTTGACCAAGAATGTTACAGTTTTTCAAAACCAATGTAGCTTTAGTCTAAAGCATATCAACGTCAGATCACCGAAAACTTGACCAGCCTTGAAGGACTATTATACTTAGTACCATTCTTCAAAAATCAATTGCATCTAGAAATTAAAAATACTTTAGGAAACCAAATGTTTTCAAAATCAATACTCTCAATTATGAGAAAAAGCCATATTATCAATTTGGTTATCATATAATATACATTTTTTCCTCTGTAAACCATCTTATAAATTTTCCTCCCTTAGAATTTAGGAAATTTCCATTGTTTGTCTCAAGCTCGCAACCCTTCTCAAATTCGCAAGTTCTCAAAGTATCCTGTTCGCCACCCTCCCCTTAATTATTGATATTCTAAACAAGACACTCCCCCGCTTGCAACGCCGCATTTGTTGACCTTTGACGACGCCCAAAAGAAACTGCAAGCCAACGCAATCTAATCGAAAAGTTCGCTAATGCTCTCGCACACACACATGGCGTATGCGCAATATTTGCACTGACAACTGACGCCGACGCCGCTTCGTTTATTATATTGTTTACATTTTGTTTTGTTTTGGTTTCGGTTCGGTTGGTTCCGAGCTCAGTTGGCAACTTGAACTATAGGTTTTCGATACCCTTGATGTGAAATGGGCGACCTAATCAACGTTTTTAAAGGCGGAAATAAATAAGAAAATAAACTAGAGCATACGAAAATAATGTAATTAGATTATATTAGATGTTCTTGTTTTCATTTAGGATTTATAAAAATAATAAGAAACCTAAGAAATACTAAATTAACAAATATACAACTTTAATCAAAGATTCTATAAAAAATCTATTCAATAGGGGAAGCAAAAACTATTCTCTGTTCAAAAGTTAAATTCCATAAACCAACCAATTTCACTCAATAAAACACTGGTTCAACTAATTCTCACTTTGTTCGTTGTTTTTTTTTGCGTTCTCATGGTTATTTTGGCTTTTGTTTTTCCATTGAAGGTTAATTCAATTACACAGCGTTTCGAGCATCAGCCCTCAACCGACTATCGATTGAGCGACCTGTGCCAATGTGGCCGGTAATTAATTTGTCCAATATTTAGGGGCTATCTTCGTCATATACAAATTGCACGACCGATTGCATGACACGTTTTTGTGTTATTTTTTATCAAAAAAATAATCAAAAATTCCTATTGATTGGCTTTTTTTATTTGGTTCTATTGATAAAAGCCTCTCAGGAGAGGTATATGCATTTCTTATCATCATTTGTCGGCTAAATGCAGCGATTTCATCAACCTTGGCCGGATGCATTTTGGCATTAAATCATGAATTTTTGAACAGATTGCCGGGGCTGCAAAAACACTTTCACCGTTTTGCCACCATGACATTGTTAGCATGCCGGGAAATCTTCGGAAAATCGTAGGGAAACCCGGGGGGGTGGGAAAAAGGTGTGCTGGGCGTACGGCAGACTTGCGATTGGCAATTGGCCAGAAGCCGCCGCATTGCCAACAGCTAGCAACAGTTCAGCAGCTGTTTCTTTGGCCGACCGTCAAATAGAACATTTCTGCCAGAATTCATTTCGTTTTCCTTTGTTTTTTACGTATTTTTATCTCTTTCCTCGTTCGCAGTTCTGGCTGCTCATGTGATAATGTAAACCGACAAATAAGAAGAAAAAAACGAAAAACAGTTCAACTCCTCTAATTGAAATCACCAGTTTCACACTTTTTTGTATTTTGTTTGCTTAATTCCAAAGTTGTTTGATCGAAACATTCTTTTCCTCCTTTACGGTTCTTTTATTAAATGGAATTTGTAGAAACTAGTTAGAAGTTGTTTTTGAAAAATGTAGTTAAAAGTTTTATTTAAACACCTCATATGTTGGGTTTAGTAATCTTTATAAAAGTACTTTAGCAGCAGCCCTACTTTAAAAATAAAAACTGTTGCCAATTGTCTACCACCATGCTTATCTCGGTCTAGCGGAATCTTAATCGCTTTCGCTTAGTTTCAGCTGGTTTCAGTTGATTTATACATATTTACGCGCCTTATCACTTTTAACTCGGGCCCCTTTCAAAAGCTCGTTGATACCCAACGACCTCACAAGACAAACACGCAAATTCCTTATCGATCAAACTTTAGAGTCGAAAAAACGCTTAGTAATTGACATTTTCAGTGGGTGGTGTGTTGGGGGTGGCGGGAAACAGCTTAGAATTGCGTGTGGAAAAACCTTCAAAATTGGAAAATAAAGCCCACTTTCGGGTTATTGAAAAATTATTATGAATTGCCAATGGAATTGGACGTGGCCTTTGGCAAAGTCTGGGTTTTCTTAGTTTGCAGTCGTAAAACTTTATGGCCTTCGCATTAATTACCTAATTGGTTTATAGGTCAAAATAAAATAGTTAAGAAAAATATCAATTACATTATTACAAAGATATTGTTATATTCCGGTCAATTTCCTGTTTGAATAAAATTCTGAAAAATTCTAAATTGCAAAAATGAATTGTTCATTTAACTCACGTGTGACCTAAAAAACCTGAAGTGCTACGATTTATTTCTTTTCCTTCTCTTTGTCATGGTCTTATCATCCATTATCAACAAATTGTGCAAAAACAAATTAGTGCCAGAATTAATATAAGTTTTCATTCGTTTAACTTCTCGTGATGTCATCTGAGCGCCCTTCAATTGAGTATAATCTTGACTAAAGCTTGATCTCTAGCCCAGACGCGCCAGCGACAAAAACAACAACAGAATCGTTATCATCATCGCCTTTCCTTCGCAATCTAGACAAAGTAAGAAACAAATAAAAGCAAAGGTTGACCCGTTACACCAGCCCCAAGAATAACAACAACTAGTGTAAATTGGAGCAAAAAGAGCGCATTTAACTGTCAATAGGATATTCTGGCTGCTGCTCGAGAGAATACCAGAAAAAGCCAGAGAGAGAGAAAGACAGCCAACAAAAACAAGCCGACAAGTGCAAACAGAAATATTGAAGCAACAACAAAAGTGGAGCAACAACCACTATGCACACGTGGGGGTTCTGACGTTTAGCGAGAGAGAGAGAGGGCTCCTAAGAGATTCCCAATGCACAATATGCGGGGGCGTCACTGCCGCAGTCGACGTCGACGTCGCAACGTCTGCCGACTCTTGATGTGGCGCTCTCCTTTCATTCTCACCTAAGAGAGCGTTCTCCCACTCTCAGGCCAAGACAGCAAATGAAAAACGTGACAGCGTCGTGTTGTGGTTCTCTACTCGCAGGCATTTAATACCCTTCACTAGGGTATGCCTGATTTTAAAAAAGATTTACTTTACTTTGCGTAGAATATTTTTAATGATTAGAGAAAATACCTAGAGCCATAAATGATTATTTCCGGGATTTCTGTTTTTCATTTTAGACTTCTATGTAATTTTCCGGAAAATGTAGCTGCCAAATTTAAAGGCGTTTAGTAAATATAAAAATATTCAATTATAACATTACATTATTATTACATTTAAGAGCTTATAAAGCATATAAATCCCAATTTAACAGAGTACTTAAAAAGCGAGTCCAAGCAAAGATTGCCCAAAATAAACTACTAATTAAAATAAGGGCTTCACCGATTACAGAAGGGTATCTGCGATTCGGCTATGCCTCTCCCTTTTTCTTTCCGCTGCTTCGTACCTTGGTGTGTGTGCGAGTGAGTGCGAGCATAACAAAAACACACGCACACCGTCAAAGCGCGTATCATGTCAAAAAGCTTAGCGCGTATTATAACCTCTATTTTCGTTTCGGTTTCTTCCGTTGCCTCGTCTCTTTCACCTTTTCACCGCCCCTCATTGTTTGCTAATGTGGCTTTTGTTTAATTTTATTAAAAACAAAAAAGAAAAGTTGATAACGAAAAACTAGGAATGGGTGGGGGAAAACCATGGGCGCCTTTATTTATTATTTGTTGTTGTTGTTGCATCAGCAGCTGACTGGCTGGTCTTGCGCGTGTGTGAGTGCGTGCGAGAGAGAGAGGGAAAAATAGAAAGAGAGGGAAGCAAAAAGCGTGCAAGCCGCAAGTCTAGACATACAAACAAACACTTACACACAGCTGCTAATTTAATTAATAATATAAAATGAAAATAATTTTCGTTGGTTTTTTTCGGTTTCCCTTAGATCTTTAGCATTTTTTTAAATTAAATTTAAATTCGGTGAAAATTGCACGCGACATTGGTCGAGCTTTGTGTGCATGTGTTCGTGTGCTACTCTCACTCATACCAGCGCACCAGCACTATACACACACACGAACGCACGGCTACAGCGACAAAGACGGTGTACAGTCCACTTGTTAAATCAATAAAAATAAAAAGAAATCAAGCCAAAGGTAGCCCACAAGATTCGGAAAAATCATCCAGTTTTGGGTAATCGAAATTCTCATTGATTTCCAAGTCTGATTGCGGCACCGAATCGCCAGCAACCTTCAGCGAATGTCAAGGACCTATCGAGCACATGTGTTCGAACAAACCGTTTTTGAAAACTAATTAGCACACTTTAAAACACACTGAGATTAACACTTGTTGGTCGCACAATCGAGGCGCTTCTCTCGCAGGACTCTCTACTCACCAGGTCTCCAAATTGCTGAACTTCTTCGTAACCACCTTGCCGAGATCGATTCCCAGGCGATCGACGATCCGCTGGGCCAGGTCCGGATGCGAGGTGCCCGAAAACACTTTTATGTTCGGCATTCTGGAGTGGATTAAATTTAGACAACCAGCCTGTTTCTCCAAATTGTCTCGGATCAAACTTCTAGCGCGTACCGGATTAGCAGAACGAACTGGCATCACACAACCTACGAGTAGAAGTTTTTATTATAAATTTTTTTCGCCAAAAGTGGGGGCAGCGACGTCGCCGCTTATCGGTGTGCTCGCGCGAGCGTAAGACTCGCTCTTGCGTTCGCTCTTTAAGAGAGCAGTGGTGCGCATCTCGCTCTTTTGGTCACTCTTTCGCGTAAAGCCACCCCAATCTCCAGACCATATGATTTTCCTACGTGTTATTTCTCCAGGGAACTGAAAAGCTATCGATGTCGATTTCGGTCTTTTGAAGCGGTTCGATAGGCTTTTAAAATTTAAATATTTTAATTTCATCATATTTTGGTTTAATCATTTTATTCGAAGATAATAAATTTAAATCTTAAAAAGAAAATTGTAGCTTGAAAATAATGTTTTGTATTAAATTTGTTCAACACTTCAAAACTAAATATTTTAAATAAATCGATGCAGAAACCTTTCATAACATATTTATTTAAAAACTACAAATAAACTAGGTGAAACAATTTATGTAATATATTTTTTTTTCTTTTTTTTTTAAATATTTTGGTTTTTAAGAAATTACCTATTTCTCACATCATTTTTCTGAGTACCAAGCGGAGTAATATTTTCCCAATATGTATGAATGAAAATATAAAACGAATAAATATTTGTCTGACATTTATCCACTGTGTCTATTTAATAAGTCAAAGATGTATTACCATCCCAGTGCATTTTATACATTTTGAAACATAAAAAATACGCTGGCATGCCAGCAGGCGCGCGCCAAATGAAAAGCTTTTGAGACAAGCTAAACAGCTGTTCCACGGATGTCCCAAGTTGGCCATGAAAACCGACACACACTCACGGACAGCAGGAGGGACAGAATGTGAGTTCTAGGACATAATCTACGCACCATTCTGCTCGTTCTCGTTGCATTTCTTATCGGGCATTATTCACTAATCAACTCCCGAGATCAAGGTGCTGCGACAGGTAAGCGGCGACTGAGAAGAGTGCTGTTTTTTTTAGCGGCCCGTTTAACAACAAGTCGCACTCACAGCTGTTTTTCCCCAGGCTAACTGAAAAGTGCACTGTTTTAGCGACAATTGGGGATTGAGATTAGCAGCAGCAGAGCGCCGCATCTGGCGAAATTGAGCGAGCGAATGGAACTGAGCGCCGTACAACATGGCGTATGCGTCCATTACACATACGCACCGGTGCACACACACATTCAGTGAGCCAGAGAGGGAGAGAGGAGAGAGCTTCAGAGAGAGGCCAAGGATGAAGATGCGCAGTGGCAGTTGATGCCACTAAAACAGCTTTCGGGATGCCACAAATACAAACACTTTTCCGCTCTTTTTTAGGATCAGCTGTTTTTAGTGGGCGATTTCCATTGAATTTTAAATACGTCATATTGCAATTTTAGATATTTAAAAGCCTATTGAGTGCCACACTTAGCAAATTTTTAACAATAAAAAATACAAAAAAATAAAAGAAAAAAACAGAAAAAAAAAATTATTTAGGCCAACAAATCAAGATTTAAATTATAGTATTGCCAATATAACCTGCAGATTATCTTAGTTCGTGATTATGCAATTTTAAAACTTTATTGACTAATACATTAAAAGAAAAACAAACTATAACTTAATACTCTAGGAATTTCAAATTTAGTTTTAAGGTCAAGGTCTTATACAAATCGGGGATCTAAGACAATAATAAATCTTCGTATTTCCCCTTTTAAATATTAATGATCTATACTTTGTGTGCATATAAATTATTAGAAAATAATCATTGTTTTTTTCTGTGCATCTTTGCTTTGTACGGATTTCAATTAGCTCTGGAGCAATTGTTGCTCTGCAAACATGTATACAATTGATATCAGCAGGAATGTTTTGTTTTCTAGAATGCCAAAGACCCAGCACCGGTACAGTTTTTTCTTTTCATTCCTCGGGGGCTCGTCTTTGCTTTTCCTGCCCCTGAGATGCTATCTTGTTGTTTGTGCAACTGTACCTGAGATGCTGAACAAAAGAACGTCGCTGAAAACACTGCGATTTGTTAAATTGTTTTTGCGTGCCGAAGTCTAAATATAAACGAACTAATGCCAAATGCTGACGTACTCTTCTCCGTGTTTTATCCCTAAAAACTGACGCAAATGGCGTTGCAAGAGGGGCGTACGTACAAAAATAATGAAAGTGGGGATCGCGGGGTGGTGAGGCGGAAACCACGTGCCGAATGCGACGCACGTTTTAAGTCGAGACGAAAACAAGGGCACGCACACACGATATCGAAAACAGGGAATAATTACTCAGGACTTACTTGAAACATGTGCAGTTGAAAAGTGTCGCAAGTACTTTCAAACTATAAACTATTATTCACTATGCGATGCGGATGGTTGGACACGTTGGTCAAATGAATAGTGACGGTTGTAGTTTTGGATTCCGCTTGCATGCAGCCGCTTCTCAGAAAATGCAAAAGCTGAATGAATCACAGAATGCTTTCGACTCGAATTTGAGCGAGGGAAGTTGAGTTTCTGGAGTTGTAGTGTGCGAGAACCAGAGATAACGAGAAAGAGGGCTAACTCCACAAGTCGAAGCCTACACACCCTTAAAGATTAAAAAACAATCATTTACTGTACTGTTTTTTTATAAAAAAGAAACTGTGTACCATTTTTATACAAGTAAATTAAAAAAAATGCAACAAAAATATATACAAATTAAATTTACATTGGAATTATTTCTTTTATAGGTTAGCCGGTTCCTATGTGTTGCATACTTCTTGTCAAAATTATAATATCCTTTGAAAGGGTATATCAGGAGAGTAGGAGAGTGGAAGAACGTTGGATTGAGAGGCAGAGAGAGCCGGCACTTTTGTTTGTATCGGTCACTCGTTTTGTTTTGGGGCGAAACGAAAGAGCGGCGCAAAAAGGGGAGCACAAACACGTGTGGCCAACAGGCAAAAGCAAAAGAGTCCAAGAATGGCGAAACTCTTCCACTTGAATTTAAGCTCCCAATGTTTATTGGGTTATTTTACTTATCCGAAAACTGTTGCTGTGTTGGTCTCAAAACTTCCCCACACGCTTTTGCTGACACGTTTTATTTTTCTCGATCGCCATTTGTGCGAAACGTGAATTTCGGCAGTAAAAGAGAATGACGAGTTGGAGGTTTTCTGGGGCGGGGAGCATACCCTATAAGTAGGTCGTCAAAGGTGCATAAAATTCCATTTTTAAATCCAAATATCTTGATTTGCAGTTAGTATTTTGCAATAATGATACAAAAGACTAGATAAAATTAATTTAAAATCTGTATACGAAATACAACAAAGAGACTTTCTAAAACACCTTATATACCCAGCTGTACCCATTATAAACACAAGATCGTATGGCGCATAATTAATGCTTGTCTATTATTTTCGGACTGTTGCCAAGAGAGGCCTACGCCTTAGAAGAATAAACTTCTTATTTTTGTTTATAAGAAGCAAAACTAGTTTCAAATTTCCGACCGCAGACAAGGTAGGTGAGCGTAATAGAACCATATTACTGAGGTCATAAGAACTTCGATTATTATGAATTCTGTGTATTCGGTGTTCAAGATCAGAGGCTCAGGTGGAAAATAACCTTAGCTCTGTGCCAATGAAAATCTGCGGCTGATTGTTGCGATGGTAAGGGGGTGTTTTGGGTGGCGGATTTTAGATCCGATATCGAAAGTAGGTTCTCTGGGCCACAATAATAGAGCCTATAAGATAAATCTTTAACACTTAATCTAGTTATAGGGTGTTAAAAATAGAATTGTTAAATTAAAAATTAATTTATTAATAATAGTTTGCCCTTTATTTGTGATTTTTGTTTTATCATGTGATTTTAGAATCCAGTTCTTTAATCTAGAAGAGCTGGCCAAGAATTCTAGCACTATGGCGGTGGAGATTCCTTTGGGTTGTGACCCAGTTTCTCAGTTGCCTTTCTCAGAAGAGGATCCGTCATGTGAAGACGGAAAGCCAAAGCTAGTGGGAGATGGACTCGGTATTCCACCTACAGAACACAGTCTAGGTTTTCCAGTGGAAGACCCTGAAGAACTTAAACCATTGGTAGGATATCCACCGGGACAGCAACCCATTGTCACTCAACCTGAAATAGGTGCTGGAATGGCCCTAGATGGATTACCTAAGGACTGGAAAACTTTAATACCAAACTGCTCACGCGGATTGGAGTACCTGGCGACCATCGACCAGCTTCTGGTTAAGCAGAAGGTCGAAATTTTCGAGGCCATCACTGGTTTTGAGACCAACAACCGGTACTCTATCCAAAATGCCCTGGGACAAAAGGTGTTTTATGCGGTGGAGGACACAAACTGTTGCACTCGTAACTGCTGTCCCGAAAGACCCTTCCACATGAAGATTTTCGATAACTACCTCAAGGAAGAGGTGATCCACCTGCACCGTCCTCTGGGCTGCTCCTGTATCTGCTGTCCCTGCTGCCTGCATAGCATTGAGGTATCTGCTCCACCCGGGAACGTGATCGGTAGAATCCAGGAGGAGTTTTCCATTTGCCGACCGTGCTTCCGCATCCTCAACCAAAGTGGAGATCTCGTACTGCGCATCGAAGGACCCTTATGTTTTTGCTCAACTTGCTGCAATGTCCAGTTTAATGTGTGTTTGCTCTTAACAATAGTTTTTTGTGGTTATTAATATTTATTTTAATTTTTTATCAGGTGATATCTCTGAATGGTGAAGAGGTCGGCAGGATCACGAAACAGTGGTCGGGACTTGGTCGTGAATTGTTGACGGATGCAGACATGTTCGGCATGACCTTTCCAATGAACATGGACGTTAACCTAAAGGCAGTTCTACTGGGGGCAACATTCCTAATTGATTTTATGTTCTTTGAAAAGCAATGTGACTGCTGTCTCAGGTTTTTCGATTGTTGCCTTGGTTGCCTCAACAATGCATAAGAAAGGTCCGATTCTAAAGAAATGTGCTTGCGCGTACTTATCTACAAGTGGATAAGACTGAAACCTCAGAGGACTGAAACCTGATGCGAAGTTTAACTGTGTCCTTTGCTTACAAACCTTATAGCAATATTTATTGTCAAGTTGGCCAAAATTGATGAATTTATTGGAATATTCGTTGATATATGTAAATGTATTTTTGTTATCTAATTATGCTTATTAAAAAAAATGTTAATAAAAAACTTATTGATCAAAAATAGTTTTAGTAAGTAAAGAAGTCAGGATTGTAAAAATGAATAATCTTATTATGTAGATAAAATTATACATGACAATCACTTTTAGTATTTGAATTCACTTTATTTTGAAGTCGATGACGATTTTTCGCGCCGATTTTCAGAACGCCAATCGATAGGGGAGCTTTCAGAATTTTTGGACATGCGGCGCGCTGGTCATACTAAAAAACAAAAAAAAATAGCACTGGCAAAATAGTCGTGCTGAGCGCTGTAAAAAGTCATTTTTTATGAAATTGGGATATTGAGTTTGTTATTTGTTGTGTGCTGGTCGAGCTCGTTGCTTCGACTATTTCGAAAACCAAGCGAGAGGAGCGACCTTGGAGGCCACCAACCAGTCGTAATTTACGCAACGCACCACAAAATCCGCAAAATTGCACAGGGGCCAACAACAAAAACAGAGGGAGAACAGAGAAGAGGAGAGGCGGAGAAAGGAGAACGGAGAACGGAGCACACGGAGAGAACAGAGAAGAGAGCCCGAGAATCAGAAGAAACATCATGGCGAACATGGCCGTGTCGCGGATCAAGAGGGAGTTCAAGGAGGTGATGCGCAGCGAGGAGGTGAGTTTCGGCTACCAAGGACGAAGGACACTTACCCGCTCCCTCGGCGTCGCCAGCTGCACCACCACCACCCTTAACTGAGGTGCAGGGGATGGGGTCCATGTCCACGGACTTTGGTTCCATTTTTTGGCGCGCTTCTTGGTGCCGTGTTAATTTGCTAGAATACCGATATGTCGAGTGAAATGTAAACACCACCCGCACTGATTTGTATTAACATTTTTTATTCGTTTCCCCTGACAGATCGTCCAGTGTTCCATCAAAATCGAACTGGTCAACGACAGTTGGACAGAGCTGCGCGGAGAGATCGCCGGACCGCCCGACACGCCCTACGAGGGCGGTAAGTTCGTCCTGGAGATCAAGGTGCCCGAGACATATCCCTTCAATCCGCCAAAGGTAAGAATGTACTAAGGAGATAGCTTGGAGAACGTTTCAAGATTTCAAGAATCAATATTTTTGGTATCATAGTAGATTCGACTAATTTGCTAAAGTCTACCAAAAGTTGTACATAATTTTAATGAGATAATGATAATGATATTATTGATAAGGATATCTTAGAACCATTAAAACCCTATTTTCTCGAAAAATGGTTTATGTTAGTATCTAGCCAAAACTTGGAGTAACCATTGGGAGCTATAAAATTCATCACTCTCAGAAAACCTCGAAGGTAGTTGTTAAACAACTGATTTTGTACATTTTTTTAAAGAATTCTTAGATAATAATTATAGCTACACAATAAATAAGTAAGACCAAATTGAAGAATATATCATAAAAATATTAGATGAAAGTAATTACACTCCTTTCTTTGGCCATTAAAACAAGCAAATTTGTGTTTATAGCAGCGGTCGGCAGCGCCCTATTAAGTGAGCATAGGGTTTTGTTCTGCCCAGCCGCTGCTCGCTCACATATACTGTAGAACAGCGGTCTGCACACTCACTCTGATGATCTGCCCAGTGCAATTTACTCATACAAATATTAAACAAAACGTTATTGTATGTGTGTGCCGACCGCTGGTTTATAGTGATTCTATCAACCATAAAAACATAGAGTAGCTTTTTAAACGCTCAATAACTCAACTGGATTTCGAAAGAGATTTCAAGAAATGCCCCATACACTTTCTTTTTAATTCTTCAGAAGCTTATGACGAGGTTTTTATACCCGTTACTCGTAGAGTAAAAGGGTATATTGTATTCGTGCAAAAGTATGTAACAGGGAGAAGGAAGCGTTTCCGACCCCATAAAGTATATATATTCTTGATCAGGATCACTAGCCGAGTCGATCTAGCCATGTCCGTCTGTCCGTCTGTCTGTCCGTCTGTCTGTCTGTCCGTCTGTCCGTCTGTCTGTCTGTATGAACGCTGAGATCTCGGAAACTATAAAAGCTAGAAGGTTGAGATTTCACACACATATTCTTGGGCTTCCTACGCAGCGCAAGTTTGTTTCATCGAGGTGCCACGCCCCCCTAACGCCCACAATCGCCATAAACGATTTCAAATGTGTCTGGAGGCCACATCTTTTAAGATTTTAAAAATATATAAACGCCATTTTATAGTGTTTATTAATACCTATCGAAATGTAGAAGACATTTTTCAAATCGGACCATTCATTAAAAAGTTATACGCAATCAAAATTGTTTATATATCTATCTCCCTCGCACTCCCTTTAGCCCCAATAGATAGTCGGGACACCAACCCGAGTACAGCGTTCGCACTCCCTTTAGCTGAGTGACGGGTATTAGATAGTCGGGACACCAACCCGACTATAGCGTTCTCTCTTGTTTTTTTTTAAAGTAAACAATTTTTTAAATCGGGAACTTAATACCCTTGTAACTTTTTATTAGGTTCGTTTTATAACGCGCATCTGGCATCCAAACATTTCTTCGGTGACAGGCGCCATTTGCCTTGACATCTTAAAGGACAATTGGGCCGCGGCGATGACGCTGCGCACTGTTCTGCTGTCCCTGCAGGCGCTCCTGGCCGCTGCCGAGCCAGATGATCCGCAGGACGCTGTGGTGGCATATCAGTTCAAGGACAAGTACGACCTGTTCCTGCTGACCGCCAAGCACTGGACGAACGCGTATGCCGGCGGTCCGCACACCTTTCCCGATTGTGATTCAAAGATCCAACGTCTCAAGGACATGGGCATCGACGAGCATGAGGCGCGCGCCGTGCTCTCCAAGGAGAACTGGAATCTGGAAAAGGCCACGGAGGGCCTGTTCAGTTAGCTTGCCCCAGCCACACTATCATCAGTACCATTCACGGCGGCGGCAACACCAAGAACACCGGCAACTTCAGCATCAACCTTTCAGATCGGCAATCACGCTAAATTCTAGTACCCACACACACACACAAAATATTATTCGTACATTTTAGTCCACAAAATGGCATTGCCCTGTAACTATATCAATTGTCTCCTCTGTTTTCTATTTTTATGATTATCGTGCACCTTTTGCCGCTGGGTGGGTCACCAAAAGGTCGAACCTTGAGCCATGCCCGCGCCCCATCAAGCATGTGTTATGCAGTTGCATTTATTTGCAGGCCCTTTCTTAAACAATACAGTTTTTTTCATTTCAACCTTAATTTATACCACAAAAAAAAATTATTTAAAAAAAATTAAATGTGAAAATGAGAAGTGTATAACAAATCGAAGTCTTTGTAAATTGCGTTAAGTTAATAAATAAATAAACAAATATTAAGAAATGCTTAAGGAGAAGTTATGATTTACCTTGCTAAGTCGTGGCCAGACTGAAAATGAAAAAAGTTACTTACTCTTGCATGAAATGTGCATTAAGAGAATTCTCGTTTAATCCCAAGAATGCCAAAATATAAATAAAATCCAACCAAATTTTCTACTAATAATACACAAAAATAAATGTAAAAAGATAAAAATAATTTTCATTTTTTTGAAAAACCAAATTCATTGATTAGATGCAATACAATTGTTTATATATTTTTCTACATTTTCAATTAATTAATTTCTTCTACATATTCATAGGAATATTTATGATTTGCGCTAAATATTTGACTAGAACATTTGGTGACTAAATATTTGGTCTACGATCGTTGCTGGTGAATGCAATTAACTCATCAAAAACGAATTTCTACTTGTGCTTTTGCTTAGACATGACGGAAACGGAGGATCCGCCAGTTGTAATTGCAGATCCTAGACAGGTATTGCTGCTTTGGGGCACTGAGAGGCCAGTGGCATTGGTGCCTTGGATGTTGTGGTGGCTGTGGCGCTGCTTAAGCATCTCCTTCCACTCGGATTCGAGCCGGACATAGGAGCCACCAAGGGGTTGAGCGTTTTGGACTAAACACTGATCCGTTCCGGTCTTTTTGGTAACATAATTTGCCACCTGCTTCATTATCTTCTCTTCGAAATCTCGCTGGTGATCCTGGTTGCTGCGAGCCGACAGATCCCCGGACCAAAAACGACCCGATACATCAGTGGGGCTTAAAAAGTAATATAATAATCAAAATATTTCAATATTTGGTTATATTGTTCAGGTATGTATTGCTTATGTATATCCTGATCATGATAATCTTACCGCTTTCGTGATTTTTTTCCACGCGTTTTCCTGGGCGGTGGACGATGCTCCGACTCACAACCATCGCTGCTGGAACTGTAATCCTCATCATCATCGTGAACGTTGCGCATGCGTGGACGCAGGCATCGGGCATCATCCTCGCTGGTAGACGTCGTCTCGGAATCGGTGCTGGTGTCCATTTGGTAGCGCGATCCACGCATCCGACGGCTCACCCGGTGGTTGGTCACTGGGGAACAGAGATTAGGATGGAACATATCGCCCAGTAACCATCTACCCACCTCTCTTCAGAACACTGTCCATGCAGAGTTGCGGTAAAAGTCCTTGACGACATCTCTGGGGAGTCAGTGAGATTCCCTGCCAACTGGGACTGATCTCGCCGGCCGCTGCCAGTTCCTGGATCCTCAATGGTGGCTGTTCACACAAAGCATAGTTCTCGCCCACCAACTGGGCTATGGCCAGGATGGCACGCTCACGATCCGTCTCCACTAAGACACTGTGCTCTCGGAACTGGCAGCCCTACAAAAATAATGAATTTATAAAAGTTAACTAGAAACTGTAATTAAGTTTATACAAACATTCGGTCCAGGCAGCGTCTCGTAGCGGAAAGCCTGCTGACCGCAGCAGGAGAAGCGTCCAGCGGGTCCGGCATTGCCCACGGGACCCAGGAAGTTGGGTGTCTCCGGATGGAAGCGACACCAGTGCATCTGGTAGACCGGGAAATGAGCCTCGCAAGTGCAGCAGTAGAGATAATGGCAGTGACCCCACAACTTCCAGTACACCTTCCTCCAGGACTTGAGCTCCTTGAACAGCTGAACGATGTAGACATTCAGATCCCAGTTGGCATCGCGCACATGATGGCTCATCAATTGGCCCCAGCGATTTAGCCGTATGTTGCTGGGCACACAGCTCACGTAGGATTTCATCGTGTTGGTGACGCAATTGAAGCAGCGGGAGCATCGAAACAATCCGGACATGCTATAGAAATGTCCCCTCAGTGCCTCAGGATCTGGTTCGCTGAGGGACTGAATCAACTTGGTCCACAGACGCGGTGTCACTCTCTCCTTTTTATCCCTCACCATCTCCAGCTCCAGATTGGTGAACATGGCCGCCAGTCGGGTGACCAAGGCATCATTGAGGCACGACAGATTCGTGGATGTCCGGACCACTTCGCTGAGATGCGCATGACAGAAGGCCAGACACTCAAGCAGCAGAGGTTCCATCTGCAGAAAGCTGGCTGACACTAAAATGGGCACCACATTATTGCCATCCAACTGCGGTCCGGTGCTCTGGGTGGAGACTGGCAGATCCTGGCTCTGGGCACTGTGCTTGATCCACTTCATCAGCCAGTCGAAGATAAGAATGTCGCAGTGCACCGAAATGTCCATCTCCTCCAACCTTTGACCCGCTGTCACGTCCGCAAAGTAGCCCATCTTGGTCACCAGCAAATGTTGCGGGCAGGTGAAGTCCTTCGAGGTGTTCTTCACCTCGTCGCAGACGTGGATCACCACTTCTGGTCTAACGTGGATAAAGAATTGTTAAATTCAATTTATAATATAAACGAGTAGGAAAGTTAGCTTGCCTTACAAATGTCTTAAATAAAATAATTCTTATAAACTTATCATAAAAATATTTTTGTTATTTGCAAAAACGAATTATAAATTCAAAAATGAAAATAAATAGATAATATATATTTTTTTACTTAATCTAAATGTTGTTTAAAATCGTTAGTAACAAATATATGATTATATTATTTAAAAATCAATAAGTTATCCAATAAATAAAGGATACTTACTCCTTTCTCTCCTGCCTAGCATGCTTGCTGTCCTTAACCAGCAGCAGAGATTTGCGTCTGCCGGCGTTTAATCCAGCTGGCTTGGGATTCGGCTCCTTGATCATTGCCCGTACCATACTGTTGGGTATCGGATCTGGGTGCAGTGCATCTCCTCCGGAATGACCCTGCTGAAGGCAAGGAGCAGAGGGAGTAGCTGCAGGCAAAGACCCATGGGAATGGCCCAGCTCCATTAAGGATTTTGAGACTCCTGAGGGAAGAGGAGCCGCCGGTGGAAGAGGATTCGGAGTGGTAGTGGGCGATGTCTGTGTAAGAAGCTCTTTCGGTGGCTGGAGCTGCTTGGGCTTAGTCTTGCCAGTCTGCAGCTGTGTGGGCATGGGAACCGGGCATATGAAGGACAACACCGAATCGAGGACACCCTCATTTATGGCCGCATCCAGTTGCTCGCCCAGTTTGGGATGCAATCCCCGATAGGTGGACTCTGGACGGGATGAGCGGCTGTGGTGGCTGTGTCCCGAACGCAGTGCACTGGATTTCGCTTCCTGCAGCAAACGACTCTCGTCCGTGTGACGAATACTTGAATTCCGGGAGGGACGTCGAAGTCCGAGAAGTGAGTTAACCAGCGGATTGTCCGCCAGTTGGGCAAAATCAAACTCGTCCTTTTTGAAATTTCTCTTGGTTGCGGTGGAGGACGCACTGCCCTCCGTCGGCGGCACCGGCTCCCTAGTGTGTGGTTTCCCCATATCGGCCTTCGCTATCATATCGTTTACATGACAGGATAGTTTCAAAAACTCTAGGAACTCGTTCAAACTGATTTGAAACTCGGCGCCATTCCCGGAATCGATGGATTTCTGGGAGGGAGCCGTTTGCGGTTCCTCCGGCTGGCCAGCCGAGGCTCCCTCGTCGGAGCCCGATTTCTGCATCGTGGCCAATGCACAAATCAATGGGAACTGGCCACTATTGATTGATTTCTACGTTACTCCTGGCAACAATGCAGTTATGTAGGAAAAAAAGAAAAACAATGCAACTGGTGACCCCAATTGATTTTTTCAAGCCATCAAATTCCGAAGTCATATTCATACTTCATTATAAAATACAATTTTTAAGACAATATTTGAGCCCAAAATATTGGTCCTTTCATTTGAAAGAACATTTAAAGTTAACTTTTTTTTTTAAATATATATAAATGTATTATTTTAAGTGTACCTTAAATAATTATTTTCTCACTACCTGTTTGAACTTGTGGGATCTTACAAATTTCCCGTTGTACAAAAATATGTGTTGTCCAGAAAATGGACAATTTTGTTAAAATCTTTAAGAAATTAAAAAAAATTAATGATAATAACAATAAAATATGTAGTTTGTAATGAGTGCATCCAGCAGTACGGATATCTATGAAAAAATATTAATTATTTTTTCTGTTTTGTTTTTTAATTTTCATAGACCACGGAACTGGAATTAAATAAAATGATACAACACCATTCCTACATGCTTATAGACCGTGTTTACATGCCGCACTTTTTTTCAAATTAAATATTTTAATAAATGTGTAAAAAAAAATTGTGAAAAAAAGAAATTTAAATTTTCTAATTGGGAATGGCTTTTCTAGGTATCTTCTACAAGCGTCTTCTGTGTAACGTCTGGAAGTGATTTTCGCGACACTGATAGAAGTCATCAATGCTTTGAAAGTGGTACGAAGTAGCTCTCTTTAGTTCTCAAATAGGAAAATAGAAAAGATTGGAAAAAACGTTAAAAAAATTCTAGCTTCGGTGTTTTTTAAAGTATTACCTTCTCGTCTTGGGAACTAGTTCTAAAAGTTACTTTTAGAACCAGTTCGCCCATCGGCTGGCATTGCACATATCGATATTAAATGCTATCGATGTTATATACATATATAAAATATACATATATCAAAACATATATATACACAAATTCATTGATTTTGTCAACGTAAAACATACAGCGGAGCAGTTAAATCTGTATGCAGTTAAATAGCACGGCTAACTGAATTAGAAACGCTGGAGCGGCACAAGTGCGGCGGCAATGCGAACGGACTGAAGACAGAAGCCCCGAAGCGAAGGCTTTTCACCTGGGCCGCTGTCCAATCAGAACGCTGCTCCCAATCAGAACTGGGGGCTGGGGGTGGGCAAAGAAATCCGGATACGGGGGGCAGTAGCGAAAAAAAACACACAAGCTAAATACGAGACGAGCGTGGAATAGCAAAAGCAACGATGGCAAAATGACCAGGGATCTGAGATTACGGACCACGGACCACTAGTAGCGGATACGGCCGTAAAATGCCCCGGAACACTTGCAGGCCAAGTGAATGCGCTGCTAGCCAGGACGAGCCGGAGGCGAGTGCGAATAACAACAATAACAATGACAACCACAACACCAACAATAACGAGGGCATCATCAAGCAGGAACTGGAGGCGGCTCCGCCGGTTTGCCACCGGAAATCGGAGCGCCGGAGAGTGGCCCGCGATATCTTCCTGGTCTTCGAGGAGCAGACCACCCGGCGCCGGGGGAAGGGTGCACGGGGCAAGGCCACAAGGGCCAAGCAAAAGTTCGGACACCTGAAGGTGGCCAATACGCCGCGTATCAATAAGAATGTGCTGCGCGAAATCAAAACGGAACCAAAGTGCAGCTCGGAAGCAGTTACGCCGGCTGCTGCTGCCTCAGCTATCATACCCATTCCCGCACTGAATCCCCTCATTCCTCCACAAATAACCCCGCCCAATTCTGTTCTGCCGGAGGAGAAGGAGCAGCAGCAGCCAGCCAAATCCTTGCCGCGAGCGGCGGCCGTGAAATTGGAAACCAAAACAACAGTCACATCCATTGCCAATGCATCCAATGTGGCGGCACCCAAGCGGATCAGTCCCAAGCCCAAGGCTCCACCTGTTCTGGCGGCGGCGGAGGAGGTATTGGCAGCAACTCCTGCAACTGTTCCTGCCCCTCCCAAGCCCGTTTCCGCACCAGCGACCTCGCCCACGACGCCCAGCGTCAATCCCATCTTCCTGTGGGTCAAACAGGACGATACCCGCATTGTGGAGGTGCGCTGCGAGGATTACGACAAGCGGAACAGGATACGCCTGACCAAGACGACAAATGGCTGGCGCTCCATGCCGCGCACAGATGCTTCCTCAACTAGGATAGTCAAATTCTTCCACGGCTCCGCCGCCCCCCTGATGAAGGTCAAGCGCGAGCAGCACCTGCAGCGACTGGAGGAGGAGGAGGAGGAGCAACAGCATCAGGACCAGGAGCTGGAACAGGCTGAGGATCGCGAGCGGGAGCAGCAGGAACAGGCGGAGCAGCAGTTGCCCTCCATCGGGCAGTCTCTGTTACAGGATTGGGATGACAGTGCCACACAATTGCCGGACGAGATCGACGAGGAGGAGGAAGAGGAGGGGCAGGAGATTGATTCTGCATTGCAACAGAATGGTCACCTGACCACCGTGCTCGAGGACGTGGTGGTTCTGCCACCTGCCCCAGAGCCGGAGATGGCGCCCACGCCCTGTTTCGATGGCTTACTGGACAGTGAGGAGACCAATGCCTCCACCAAGGCCACCAAGACCAACACGCCCACATATCAGAGCTCCACGCCCTCGCCGCTTCAAATGCAGCTGTGTCCCAAAACGGGTCTGTTTCTGCCCAAAGGAGATCTTGCCCTGGTTCAGCTCCCCGAAGAAGATGTTCTGCCGGAGGAGGAAGACGACAAGCCACTGAGTGGCAGCGATACTGTGGAGTGTTTCGATGCGAATACCAAGAATCTGAAGGACCTGCTGGACGATGCCGATGATCTGCTGCAGAACTGTAGCAGTGATAATGGCAGCAGCGGAGCCGAACTGCTCGACTCCCTGGTCAAGCGCAGCTGCGAAGATAATCTCGTCCAGGAGGCAAGCACTGGCAGCAGTAACAATCCGCAGAACTCCTCATCATCCGGCGACGAACTGAGTTCCTTCTGTGTGCCCGATCTCGACAAGGACCTGCCCAGCATTCTCAACATGGACAACGACGACGCGCCCAAGTGTCTGTCCTTCAATGAGGCGGGTGAGATCGAGGGCTTGAACGGTGAGCTCTTCCTGGGCATCGAGGCCTTCGAGAAGCAACAGGAGGCTGTGGCCACCGAGCAGGAGCCACAGCCGCCCACTCCAGCGACCGTGGAACTGACCCAAACCCCTACGCCCACACCGACGCCCGAAAAGGAGAGAGATAAATCCATCGGAGTCGATGAGACGCCCAAAGATCTGAGCTACAAGAAGCGCGAGGAGGTGTGTCCACCATCGGAATCGCGAAGTCAGTGTGCGGTGACCTCCAGTTCGGATATACTCAAGTCCCCGGATCGGGATCTCCAGGTGCCGGCCAACTCCATACCTGCCGAGGTGGAGACCACCTCGGAAACCATTAAAAATCTCATACTAGAGCAGTTCCTCAAGCTCAACAGCAATCCCCAACAGGCGGAGCCCATGGATCTGGGCAAGGCTGGCCGTGATGGGAAACTCGAAACGGTCGTCATCGACGACGAGGAGGAGGACGAGTCCAGTCAGCCGCTGAAGAAGCGACCCAAGGCCGCCATCAAGATGGACAAGGATCCGGACGCACTCACCCAACTGAAGATGCTTATCAGCAATCCGCAGTGGAAGGTCCCAGACCCGATACTCGTGCCAAAGGATCGCCTCGGAGCGGTGTTGGCCTCTCCGGCCCGAGAGATTCCGTTGCTGCTAACGACCAGGCCGGAGTTACGTCTTCCCGAGGCCTTTGCCTATCCGGAGATCATCCAGAATCCCAACATTTTGGTGGTCACCATGGAGCAGCTGGAGGCCATCCTCAAAACGGAATCGGAACAGGCGGCCAAGGCGACAAAAGACCCAGATCCGGTGATCGTGGTGCCAAGCAAACCCAGGAGTCCCAGTCCAAAGCAGGCACCGCCCAAACCTGTGCTCGTTCAACCCAATCCTCCAGCTGCTGCTCCGGTTGCACCCACACCTCCTTCGCCGGCGGATTCCAGTCTCTCCACGGATCTCAATGCCACCACGCTGGCATTGCTCCAACAGATGCTGTGGCTACCCTACTTTGGCCAGTTGTCACAGGAGTTTTTCAAGACCATCAAAGATCCGATGGGACTGCAAAGGAAGTTCATGAGCAATCTGCTGCCGCTGTACAACAGCCAGTTTGGACTACAGCATCTGGACGAGCTGTACAAGCAGTGTATGAAACAAAAGCCGGCGGAGGAGCAGCCGCAGCCCAAGGTGCCCACTCCAGTGCCTCCTCCGGCGGCAGCTCCTCCACCTCCTACACAAAGTACAGCGAGCGGATCGAATGCTTTTAATGGCTTCACCAATCCCGTCGAGCTGGCCCTCATGCAGAAGCTGCTGCAGCCGCAATTGCCGCAGTTCCTTAACTGGGAGGCAGCCAAGGAGGCATCATCCTTATCTTCAGCCGCCGCCGCCGCCTCCTCACATCATCATCATCAAGAGCACAAGCGACCAAGAAGGGAAACCGAAACGGAGGCGATTAGCAACTTCACCAAATCCAAGCTATCATCCGGTGTTCCAAGTACACCTAGTGCTCCACCCTCCGCTGCGACTGCCCCGGTGGCCAACATCACGCCTACGGCACCAGCCCCGGCGGAGCACAAGCCCAGACTGACCATTAAATCGCTCTCGAATCTGCTGGAACCAGAGGCGAATGTGGTACCCCTGCTCAACGTGCCCTTCGACGGAATGCGAGGGCGTCCTTCCATGCACAAGGCGATGCCAGATCAGGCCAAAGGTGACGCTGGAACTGGACGCACCCTACGCTCTAGCAAAGCCTGCGTCACCTATAATCCCCTCGAGCAGGCCAAGCAGCAGATGCACCCAGCCGCCGGACAGCAACAGCAACGGAAGCGGGGCAACATGCTCGCCCAGCATGTCCAGCAGCAACAACAACAGCAACATCTTGCGGAGGCCGCGGCGGCAGCCGGAATGGATGCCAATTCAGCGCTGTGGCATCCTCTTTTCGGAAGGTGAGCATTTTATTTTAAAAGGAGGATGTAGGACCATTAAAACCGTTAATTTGCGTTAAAATTAGTGATTAATTGCAGACAGTTTATTTAAAGATTATTATTTATTATGAGGAACCGGAATGATCTTCTCCTAGCCGTCTATTCATATTTATAGTGTACACATTCATAATCTAACTGTGATTCACTATATTCAATAATCCTCACAACTCCCTACATAATTGCATTATTTTTAGCCCTGAATATTAAACGTAAATAGAGCGATTTGAGCCTTTGTTCATGTAGTAGATTAAAAAGCTCTTATTAATTTCAATCCCTTCTGTTTCAGCAATCCCAAACAGGGCTACAACAGCCCCTGGCAGTGGACCACGGTGACGGCATCTGGCGAATGACAGTCAACCCGGGCTCAAAAGGAGCCAGCACCTGCGACAGGAACAAGAACGGCCAGCTACGACGAGCAGCAGCAGCAACAGCAGGACTTCAGCAACTATCATGCCTCGGCTAAGCAACAGCAACAGCAACCACAACTTCCAGCAACCAACAATCAAAATCACAGCAACAATAGTAGCAATAAATTTTGTTATCCTACGGCGGCGGCCATGGAGAATATGTTCCAGAACAATCAGATGGCGGCCGCCGCCGCAGCTCGTGAATCGCTATTAAATTCGTATCTGTATCAGAAAGAAGGCGAAGCCAACTACATGTCGGAGCAGAGCTATTGGCAGCAGCATCAACAGCAGCACCAACATCAACAGCAGCAACAGCAGCAACATCAGCAGCAGCAGCAACATCAACAGCAGCAACATCAACAGCAGCAACATCAACAGCTGCAACACCAACAGCAGCAGCAGCATAAGCAACTCCAGCAACAGCAACAGTGGAGCGGCAACAACGGCAGCAACAACCAAAGGAGCAACAACTACGCCAACAACTATGCGGCGGCAGCAGCTGCCTCCATGTACATGCAACATTTCAATCCCTACATGCAACAGAAGGCGGCGCTGCTGGCGGAGAAGGCCGCCCAGGCGGCGGTCCAAAACAGCAACGGGAGCAATAAGCACGGCCGCTTCGGCGGGGACTATGGCTAGAGTCCACTGGGTTCACGGTTCAGCTAACCGGATCCGAAACACTTGCATATTAACATAAACATATAGGCATATATAACACTTTCGTGTAATAACTATATATTTAGAGGCATCGTATAGGCCGTTTTACCGCCAGGAATTGGTAAAGGATAAACCATGATTTTCCTTTAATTTAATACACAGGAACAGCAACAACAAGGTAACCGGAAAGCAACAAACAATAATTTATAAACAACAAGCAAGGAGAAAACAAAAACAGAAAACAAAACAACTTAAATTGAATTAGTAAAAATTTGTTATTGGTAGTTTGTTAACAAAAAAGAAAGCAAAGATGAAAAAGAGAAAAAAAAACACGATAAGTAAACAAAAATTAATGTAGTAGAGCGACGAGAAAGCGAAGGGCAAAAGAAAAACCTAATTATTGTATTATTGTTAACCAAAATCTATTATTATTATTATCTCAAGCTGCGTTATATTATTATTATTAACTCGTGTGTCTGTATATAGCGTTTTTATCTAGATGTATTACACTTAGTGATCCCCTCCCCGATCCCCATCCCAAGATCCCAGCCCGACTATCCACCCCATCGCCAGGACAATCCTCGGACCCTCGACCCTTACCAAAAATCAAACAAAACCGCAGCGCTAAAAGGCAAACAACCAATTTTGTATTCATTCCGAAATGTGTTTTCTTTTTTGTTTTTACTAGTTATTACGCTGATTATTTATGAACACGATGGAAATGAAAATGGAAATCCCTAACATGTGCAATCTAACATTTATGTTCTAGATACAAAAACCAAACACAAGAATCACAAAACTTATTAACGCGAAAATGGCAAAGCAAAAAGCATGAACATGAAAATGGAAAAATAAAGAGAACCCTTTTAGAGAATTTCGCTGATAAAGGCAACAGAATAGCAAATCGCTCCCGACTTTTACTTTGTGTTTATCTATGAAGATTATTCTGGGCGATTAAGGAAATTTGTGCGGATATACACAGGTGCTTTTGTATAAATATAGTTATATTTGCTTTTCAAGTTCAGTGTATAATAGGCATATAAAAGTTAATTTCTGTATAAATACGCAACTTTTCACTTACAAACAACATTATGTAATATTTTCTTGTTTAACATTTAGTTAGAACCACGCTTAAAGTAAGAGTTCCTTTCTAGAGGCATTTGAAATGCGCGCGTGCGAATGTTTTTAGCTATATTGTGTGTTTACTGTGGAAGTGTGTGCCCGGTGTGGTTTCTTTGTTTCTTTGTGCTCCCAGCCGATCTCCAGCGATAGGTCAACGGTTCAATCTACTCGATCTGACGGCTGGCCTCCTGCAGACGTGCCACCACGCCCTGGTAGAATTTAATCTGTTCGGCAATGAAATTCTTCAGCGTGTGCTTCAAATGCGTGTCCCGCTCGCTCTTAAAGTGGGTCAGCTCGGCAAGAACCGTGTACGAGACCACATCCGTGCGCCGGTTGACGTCGTGCAGCTGGGGAATATTCATCTTGCCCTCGCCGGCCAAGCGCTCGCAGTCCTTCCGCTTCTGTATGGCACCCTTGTGCGTGGAGAAGATGTCCGGAAAGCAGTTGAGAACGCCCCTTTTGAAGAAAACCAAATTTAGAAAATGGCTCTAGATCATTCGATGAACAATTAGGGACAGGAGGCTACTACACTTTCAAGAAAGGTCAGCAAACGTGGGAAAGAAGAATCTAAAATAAACTATTGGCACCTAATCGATTTTTCTTGCGAAAGTGTACGTTAAATAAAACAAGAGGCACTTGTGCATTTACCAAAGAACAATGGGAGATTTCTAGAAAAAAATGTTTATTGTTTGAATGTAAACAAAAAACTTGTTTTCTTCTATGAGTAGGCTAATCAAATCTTGTTTTAAAATTTATTTTTAAATAATACATACTTTATCCTACATTTTGTAATTGTGAGTAATCCCAATTATCTTATATTGCTGTTTACTCTTGACTGTGTATAAAAAAGCTACGAAAGTTAGTCATATAAAAACTATCAATATTACATGAACGAAATTTCACAACTATGACATCTTTCCATTACGAACCAATGACAGTTACAAGCCTTTTTAAAAACGTAGTGTACTATGCTTCCTATCACCTTTTAAGACACCAACTCACCTGTAGATATGCAGTCGGTCAGAGAGGGGGATCCAATCTTGTTTTGGCTGTTCGCCAAATGCCTGGCCAATACCAATAAAGATGCCCCCGATGCGGCCGACGCTCTCGGAGAGCGGAACCGCGTTCCGGGTGGGCGCACGCCGTTCGTCAATGGCCAATGCCTTGGCCAGGTCAGAAAGTCCGTCACCGATGCGCTGGAACTCCTTTTTACTCTGCGTCATCGAGCGCTTGGCCATGTCGTTGGAAATGTTGTTCAGGTTGCGTACGGCCACATCCATGTTGTGGATGAACTGTGTGCCCAGTTCAATTTGGGCGTCCACCTTCGAGAGCAGCAGATTCTTGTCCGGCGGCGAGATGGCCAGACAGTAGTTGACGCCCATGTAGGGATCCCGTTCCGCCTTGCGCTTGCCCGACTTCCAGATCTTCTCATCGCGACAGGTCAGGAAATGGTACCAGACCTCACACTTGGAGATCACCGGATGACGGCACACCCAGTCGACGAACTCCTGCAGCTGCACCCGCCGATGCTCCACGAATTGCTCCTCATAGCGGCCGGAGATCTGCTTGTCCGGCAGCGGTGGCACCGGAATCAGGCAGAACTTGTCCACCAAACGCTCATGCAGCCAGTCGAAGTGCTTGTAGCGACGCGACACCTAACGAAAGGGAAACCCAGATTAGATATGACCAATTAATTGTGAAATGTGACACGGAAAGAGGAGCTCGGAGCGGTTGGGGGTCGGGGTCGGCGGTTGGTGCTGAGTCATTGCCCGCGGCGGATAGCAAGCAGAAGCAATCATACCAGTTGGTCAGAATTGCCCCAACAAAGAAGAATTTTAAGTGCTTTTACGACGCTGTAATGCCCTACTTATTTGTATAACTCTTTAAAAACAATAATGGGAAAACTTTGCATTTAAAAATAGTAACGTATAGTTTTAAAAAATGCTTGTGTTTCTAAAAAAGTTTTAAAAATGGATTATATTCATTTTTTTGAGACTCAAGATTGGTTCAAAGTATTTTTAAAGTAAGTCTTAACTATAATATGAAATAGGGTTTAAATTTGATATGAAGGCTATACAATTATTATAGTAATAATCATTATTTTAAGAAAAAATAAATAAAATATTATGAAAAAATAACAAAATTAAATTAAAAAAATATATTTTTAATGAGCCTCCTTTAAAGTAAATTATGATTTCCAAAGAAATAACCAAAAGTCGAACTAAACGGAGAAGTAGATATACTGTCCAATTGAATTTAATGTGCAGAAAGGTCATTTTGGGTCGGTTCAGTTGGGAAAAGTTGGCCGGCAATTAGTGCGGAGTTTCAATAAACAAAGGATTGGTCTTTTCCTCCATTCCGGCAACGCTTTGTCTTCCCGAAAGCACATGACCCAGCCCAAATTACCCTTGGCAGAGGGTAGAGAACACACACATATTATCAACAAAGCACTGCACCCGTAGTTACACACTCATACGGCGGGGAGCTTTATCGTATTGTGTTGTTAATCACGGCGATATCAGCAGAGCCAACTTACGGATATGTTGTTGAAGCTAGGCGTCAGTTGGTAGGCGATGAACGTCTTCATCCCCTTGAATTTGGACTCCTTTTTGGGGCTGGCCACCACAACGGAGTAGGGCGAATGGTTCTGCGTCCACTGGTAGATGGAGTCCTCCACAGGTGTGATGTAGGCCATCTCGCACTCGGGTATCTTGTCCTTCGGGCTGGACAAGCCGAGTATATACGAGTCGGAGCTCTTGGCAAACATGCCCTTCTTGACGGTCCCGGCAGCACCAGTTCCTCCGGCCACGGAGGCCAGCGATTGGGTGTCATCACTGGGGGCGATGGGTAGGTGTTTGTTATCGTAGTCACTGGTGGAATGCGATAGTCCTCCAGCGCGAGCCGCCTGGCCAGCGGTCTTCTGACCACCGGGGCCAATTTCCGAGTATGTATCGTTGTCATCGCTCCAGTCGTCCTCGTCGTCCCAGTTGCTCCCATCGTCGTCGGCCGTGTGATCGTAACGCGGCAGCGGGGGCGAAGCAAAAGGATCAGGAACTTGAGGCACCGACGCGGTTCCACTGGCACTCAGTTTCTGGGCCTCCGCCGCCGACATCACCTCCACGTAGGCCGCCGGGAAGAGGCCTATCTGCCCCCGGGCGTTCTTGCCCTCCCACCAGCCCTCACCCACGTCGCTCCGCGTCACCGACAGCACATCGCCCGTGGCGATCGAGAGCTCCGAGGATCCCGGCTCCCCGCTAAAGTCGTACATTGCGCGCACGTACGAGGTCATCTTGGTCCTCTCCTGGTCGTTCCGTTCCTCTAGGCGAATTCCAATCCCGTGTCCACAGGGGCCATAAACAGACAAAAAATAACCACGGAATTTCTGAATCACCAAAAGTGTGTGACCGTGTTGAAGATTGCGAAACTATATCGAAATTTACTTCTTTGATTTGATAAAAGTGCAGTACTGCAAATGGGGGATTCCTGTAACTTATAAAACTCGAAATTCGTTAGTTTCAAAAAGGCCGTGTTTTGAATATGCTTGTTCATAGCCGACTATTTTTTTTAGAAATGTTTATCTTTTTTTTCTGTTGTGAATGGACGCTGAGGGTATTCCCGAAACTGTTGAATTGCTGAATTGTAGAATTTTGGTCAGCTGATAAGCTGTTCCATACAAAGTCAACTTTCAGTAATTTCAGTAATTCAACAGCCTCGAGGCTGTTGAAAATTTTGTTGAATCGTTAAAAACCAGAGTTGTCACTTTATTTTACTAAAGGACATGGCAACTCTGCAACATTTTACTAAAATAAGTTCGCATTATTTACTTTAAAATCAAATTAGATGGTCTATTAGGAGTTCTACTTACCTTACTAACAATTTTGGACAGTAACTAAGAATAAAAAACAAATTTTACATGTTTAAGTTCCGTAAAACTTTTCATCAAATAACAGCTGTTTGAAAATTCAACAAGAACCATTTTGGGCCGTTCCCTCAATTGCTGAAATTTTCTGTTGAATTGAATTCAGACTTGATAATCTAAGTAAATAACGATATATTGGAGATTTTTCAATGGAAAATCAGTGACTTTTTATTTAAATTTACTAAGTAATTTATTTTTACAAAGGATATCCCAAAGGACTTGCTTTTCAATGCCCAATTTAATGCACTTTTTGAAATGATTTTAAAAAATTACACTAGATGATTCTTATTCATGGATCGAAAAACTTATTAAATACATAAATTAAATTTCGGTCAGCTGTTTATCAGTTCTTTCATGGTACATTTTTAGTTGTTAATAACTTATTCATCATTTTAGTAAGTCCCAATAAAAATAAAAATAAAACATGTTGTTACTTCCGAAAAATGTGTCAACTAATCACAGCTGTTTAAAAATTCAACATAATCAACTTTGGGTCGTTCCCCCTTTTAGCGATTTTTGTTGTTGGCATTTTACCTATTCAGTTTACGGAATACCCAAATTATTTCAAATAATTGAATACTTTTTATTGCTTTAGTCACAGGTGTAACAGTCACGCACATAATTCGAACGAATACCCCTATTAACCCCAGGGCTGCAACACGTCTCAGCTGGCGATGTATCGGGATGCATCGGGTATCGAGTTGGCATGAAAAATCTGGTCTTCGTGTCGTGTTGTTCATTCCTTAATTGCGCGTTGCTTTAATTTGTGGGAGCAAAATCGAAGCTCGGCGACATCGCCAGTTGTGCAATACTCGATTCCAGCGGTATCTGTAAATCCCCCACCACTTGGAAAACACTCTTTTCGGCCGCATACTTGCAGATACTTACTTTTCGTTGTCGAGATTATATTATATTCTTAACGACCACAATGAATCGGCAGGCGAAATTCCTAGTCTTGTGCCTGTTTGTGGGGCTCTTCTCGGTGAATTTGTGCGACGAAGGTGAGTCTTTGATCAAATTAAATGGAATTGAAATCAAGTTGAAAACACGGAGCACTCATTTCTCAATTATGCACTCATACACCATTGCACCACTGCATGCGTACGTGTGCGCAAACACTTTCGTGTATGTGTGTGTGTGGGGGGTTTCTAAATGCCAATTCCTATATTGAATATCAATTCTCCGGCCATTTTCTCTCGCTCCGATTGGGGTAATACTCTCGCCGAAAGAATAATCTGAAACTTTCCCAAAATCAAACCTAAAAATACACGGGAGTCAGTTCCATTTACTTTACCGTATTTTCTTATTTGGCCATCTCTTGTAATAACAGAGTTTTAACCTAATTTCGGTGACACATTTTTCCGTCATCATCATCTCTGCTTTCTTTAAAGTAAAATATTTACAAAATATCTGCATAAATTATTTATGGATTTAATATTTACAAAGATAAGATTGTCCTGACCAAATGTATTTGTTACTTGTAAACAAACCCTTTCTTTTTTCTTTACCTCATTTGTAAAATAAATATTAATTATTGATCGTTCTTTCGAGAACCAATATCTTGAAATCAAGTGAATGACATTTGTTGTCCTCTTATCGTGTTTAACAAATTTGCTGCCTTTAAATTTTTGGTGACACATCGGCACACTTCTTATCTTTGCTGATTACTTACCAAGCCCAGTTCAAAATCCCATGACAATCAAGTTTTGATAAATATAAATTCTTATTTATTTATATTTTTATTTCTATTTCAAATTAAATAATTGAATGATTTTTATTCGTCTGAAATTTTGACTTTTCATGAGACGTTAAAAGTGTTTTGGCAAACAAAGAGATTAATCTACAAAAATGTAGTAAAATAAATATAATCTGCAAAAAAACATTGGACACGTGTAACTGAGAATTGTCAAGGTATTTCTCAATTTCAATAATTGAAACTTAAAGATAAGGATGCGAGAGTTCGGCCGAATCAATCAATGTCTACTTCCTCATAAGTTAGTTAGCAAAGATAGTAAAATATTCTTCGGAATTTGACTCCAAACATAGATAACCATTTTCTTACGTATGCATTTTTCATGTCTCTTCAGCGGCAGTAGCTGCACCCAAAGACGACACCACCACCACCACCAGCATCGCGCCGCCGGATACAACCACTCCTGTGACCACACCGGCGACCACCACAACTGAGAAGACAACTACGACTTCGACCACCACGCCAGAAACTACGACTAAGCAGACCACAACTTCTTCCACTGAGAAGCCCACAACTACTACTCCGGCCAGTACCACCACTCCGGCCAGCACCACTACTCCGGCAAGCACAACCACAACCACCCCGCCCACAACCACTAGCACTACGACCACTCCGTCTCCGAATTCAACCACAACTACGCCGCCTCCTCCTACGTCGACCACTCCGGCGCCGAAGCCAGTGCCATGCGGCCATTTCGACGGATCCTCGTTCATCGGCGGGATCGTGCTGACCCTGGGCCTGCTGGCCATCGGACTGGTGGCCTATAAGTTCTACAAGGCCCGCAACGAGCGCAACTACCACACCCTTTGAGCCGCCACAGCCTTTACGTCGGCCTTCAATGCGGCAGCCGGAGCGACGGCGGCAAGCAGCAGTGCCGCATCAACGGATGCGGAACGTGTGCGGTTCGTCCAGCCTTCGATACCGCTAAGGTCGCCGCCGACGCAGCCGCCACCACCACCACCCAACCAAGTGGGCGGCAGTGGGGGCGGGGCGGCGGCAGCTCCACAAAACTGCTCGCCATCGGCCCGGGATCGGCTGCTGCACACGTAATTTAAACGCGGGGAACAACACAATATTACCCAATATAACTGCTATCCAAAGAGATCCCCGGTTCCCAACAACACACAGAAAACAGTCAAGTAAAGTCAGTTTTAAAATTTTACGATAACCCCCAGAGCCGATTTAATGCGGACCCAGATTGTAGGAGCAGGCTCTAGATTCTTGAATACTTTCCTTATCAGTCACATGACCCAGACACTCTGAAGAAAAAACAACAAACATTTAACTTTTATGCATTGCATCCATATGTAAGGGTACGTTTTTTGCAAACATCAGTTTATCAGCAACTTGAGCGGATGTTCAACGCCTTAAAGAGGAGTCCGCGGAGCCTCTCCAAGGGCGACCATGAACAGAGAAATGAGTAATGAGATCCAAACGAAACGAAACGAGAGGAGTAAGAACAAATAACAGCAAATATGTGAGACTGCTTGATAGCGAGAAAGTGAACAGAACAGAAAATGGAAGCGGCTGGCGACGGCTTTGTTTCTGGAATTCATAGAGCTACGAAAGGAAATATAAATTTTGATTATATTTACACAATTTTGAATAACTAAAATCAATTCATTCTAGAAACTAAGAATATTTACTACCTAAACCGAGCTATACAAAATGGAAACGCGTTTCAACTTCCTCCTCATTCAATGTGCATTTTTTTTTCATCATAAAACTTAACGTTTGCTGCGTTTCCCCGGTCTTCGCCCCACTTATCTATCGATTCTCCCCGCCCCGCTCATCCCGGGGCCTGTAGTATTGCAAAAAATCAATAGAGTGACTCACGATGCACAGCAACAGGATTTACGGATTGTGGTGCACGGTTGATATGCGTTTATATGCAATATAAACAAGTATTCGCCGATGAGCAGATTGCAACCTGAGGAAGCCCCCATGTTAATGCATATACGCAAATGTTGAATATTTTGTACTAGAATTGAAACTATACATATGAATTACTTTTACCTACCCGCGCTTACTGTTGGATAAAGATACACCTTTTAAGCTACAAATTGATCACATGAACCCGTCAAGTTTACGCAAATGAACACTCTGTGCACATGAAAATCTCATAAGTATATAAGCTAAAGTAACCAATCAATGTATATCCAGTAAATCACTCAGCCGGCTTACTAAAAATATATATAAATATATCTATGTCTGTATATCGTGTACGATAATAAATATTTTAAAAAATTAAATACTGCACCGACTTTTTGTGAAAGTTATCGAGAGTTTAATAGGTTTTCTGCAAAAAAATACAAAGGATTGGGAACATTTTTATAATCGCAGTACTCTGATTGAAACTCGCTTTGTGTTTGGTTTTACACCTACATAACTGATTGTCAATCAAAAATGGTTAATTTTATTTAAATTATGAAACATAAACTACTTTCTATTCCGCGCTTAGTTTCTTTAATTTTTTAGGTGTTTTAAGACTAATGGCTTTTTCCTTGGGCGTCTTTCTCTTCAGGTTTTCTTTCGGTTTCTGTTGACTGCTTGGTTCTAGTTTCTTGCTTTTGGGGGCTTCCCCTTTTTCCGCCTTCGGCTTCTTGTTATCTTCTGACTTGGACTTCGGGTTTTTCTTGTCGGGGGATTTCCCATTCTCTGCCTTTCGATTGAGCTTATCTTTAGGTCTCCGCTTTTTCTGAGTGTTGAAGCGCAGTATCAGTGGCGTGCCCGCCAGACTGAGTTTTTGCTTGATGACCTTGCGTGCATCGTGGGTGGTTGGCAGGGTAACTGTAGCCGCACTGGAGTCGCGGAATTTGCCCTTGCCCGGCCGTATTTGAATGTCCACCGCCTCTTGGAACAACTGGCGCACCTGTGCCACCGAACTGGTCTTGGGCAGATTGGTAATGACCACGGACGAGGTGAAGTTGCCCTTGGTCAGCACCTTCTTGGTGGCGCGCTTCATCAGGGACTTGGTGCGTTTGTTCTCCACGGATGTCTGCTTGCGGTTCACCAGTTCGTTGACAAAATCATCGGAATCGGTCTTGGGCAGCGACACAAATATACCCTTGAACTCCTTGTCCTTTTCGGTGGAGGCCTTGATGTCCTCAAATGCTTGATCGCGATCTTCTTGGGACTGGAATTCCACCAGGCAGAAACGAGCGTGCTTTTGGCGAGGCTTCGATGACTTCAGTACCAGCGGATGCAGGGCTTTTACCTTGGCATTGAACTCATCCAAATCCAGAGGCAGTTTCTGGGGAAAACGCACGTACAGCCGGGTGCCCTTCAGTTGCTCGTACTTGGTGTGGATCTTCTGCTCGATGATCTCTGCCCGGGTTTTGGGCTCGGGCTTGACATCATCGTCCTCTTCATCATCCTCATCGGATTCGGTGGCACTGGCGGCCAGATCCAGTTCGGATTCATCGGAATCCTCCTCCTCTTCTAAGTCCTCCTGCTCGTCCGAGTCCTCCGCATGCAGATCCTCGTCGTCGGATGCCTCGGAGTCTCCTGACAGCAGTTCCTCCTCCTCGGATGCGCTTTCCACCTGCTTTTTCTTCATGTTTTATCGGGAAATTAAACTGTTTTCTTTTTTAAATATTAAAACACGTTCGCACGTGTAATAGTGGTGGAGAAACATTGATGAAATTATCGATGCATCGATTTTTATATAAATCGAACATCGATATTTGTACAGGCTAGCTAGAATCAGTGATGAGGACAGCTGCTAAAAAATATAGCTAAAACCAATGTTCAAAACTATATTTGGATTTAACAAAAATATATCTGAAATCGGACCGAATATTACAAATAAATAATCATTTTTTCCTTCTAAAAGTTATATAAGTTTACTAATAGTTGCCTGACATTAAATATTTATTCAAAGGACAAATCTGGCTACAGCTTGCAACATCACCCACAGACTGTGTCTTTTATTTACCTTTATTTACAGTCGCAACATGGCAATGGAAAATCCTTATTTTTGGAATGATTTTGAATTAAAACAACCTCCGTTGGTGACCCTGCAAGTAGAGGACACGGGTTTTGGTGAGTAGCAGCCATTCGCAATCAATTAAATCAATATTTCAAAGATTTCCCTTGACGAAACAGCGAAAAATGTGTTCGTGGTCATCAACAGGTTCCTGCAACAGTTGTCCGAACCGGATGCCAAGGAATTCGAGGAGACGGCGGCGTTGATTGGACGACTGATGGCACGCAGGAAGAACTCCTTCCGAAATATGCCAGGATTCCGGGCTGTTTGTAAGCTAAATGCCGCGCTGTGCCGCCTGCTCCGTTTGGACTTGGCCAGGGATCTGCAACAGTTCCGCGGTGCTCTGCCGGATGTGTGCGACGACGACATGGGCGGAGCCATGCCCACGCGGAGCAGCTTCGAGTTTATTTTGGTGCGAGTCCTGGGATTCTATCATCTCCACGAGCGGATCAGGGAATGCTGTCTCTCGGCGGCAACCTACTTCACAAAAGTCCTGCGCAACAACTTCTTCATGGACTTTACCACCCTGCTCATCGCCGCCATTGCCAAGATCTACAAGTTGAGTTCCCTGCAGGCCAGCAAAAGTGCCAGTCTATACAATAAGCTGCGCCCACAGGTAGCCAACTTTCCTCTGGTGGATAGACACAAGTTCCTGGCGGAGAGTCAAGAGCTTCCTGCTAGATTGGAGCTTCTTAAGAGTACACAAACTCAAACCAAGGCAGCAAACACACCTGATTTAATGCTGAACGCCAAAAAGGTTGTCACCAAAGTGGAAAAAGCCAAACTGGAGGCCAAGTCCGATGTGGGCACTGTTATAGCCAGGAAGGAAACACCCGCTCAAAATGTAACCAAAATCAAATTCAATGAAGAGATTCTTGCCACAGTGGCGGATGCACAGCAGTTCATTGCCCGCGAGTCCAAGGCCAGAAAGCTGAATCCTCCACCAGAAAGCTGCTTTACCAAGAAAATACCCAAGCACGAGTGGCTAGCCGCGCAGACGCTGTTCCAGCGCAAGCTGTCGAAGGATCCCGCAAAGGCATTAAGCATATTTCGCAAGTTTATTGTTAGTAAAATAAAGTAACTTCACATGAGTCAAATGATAACGTTTAGACACTCAACTTGACATTAAATTATACACAGGTTACCATGCCATCATCCAGCTGCAGACTCTTAAGAGCCACAACTCGTCTTTGTGGATGAGGATTGTTTGTCTATAAGGGGATACAAAACTATAATAACGCTTTCTGTTATTATTAAAATAATACTCTACCTTGACAAACTTTTTAAAGTTCTTACGCCCGCTGTACTTGCTCACAGAATCCTCAAGAGAAGCATCCACATCATCCGCTTGGGAACGACTTACGATATTTAGGTTGCACATGCGCACCTGTATGCTGTCCTTCATAGCGGCCAGCCACTTCTCCTCGTCGGGATCTGCCTTAATAGAAGCTTCCAGCTTAACTTCTGCATCAGTCTCAGATTTAATATCATCGTGTAGCCTGCTACACGATAACCAACCACTGATGTCAACTTTTTTTGGCAGCTCCTTCCGCTGCACCACTACGTATTTGGATTTATTTTTCTGTCCAACTTCCGGCAGAAACGGTTCGGTCAGCAGGGAATCCTGGTCAACAGCATCTCTCGGCCTCTCGGAGTTGAAGTTAAACAAGCCATCGGTGGAATCCTCATTGTTTTCCTCCTCCTGCTGCTTCTTCTTTTTCTTTTTGCTGTCCGCAAAGTTAAAGAGATTTTCACAATCATCGCTATCGCTTTCGTTGAGCAGTTCCAGGCGCAAACGTTTACGGGGTTGGGTCTGCGATTGAGACTCCAGTTGGGAAGACACCGATGAGGGGGGTGGCTGTGACTTTTCCAGAAAATTAATCACATTGATTCTGCCAGGCGGCTTGCCCTTGTCCGCTGACTTTGGCTTAGGAGCAGTATCCGCTGCCTTCTGGGGAGTTTTCCGGAATTGAAAGAGTCCCTCATCATCGTCTTCGTCATCCAAGGCCACAGATAGAACAGGTCGTTTTGTTGGCACCGGTAACTTTTCCGCCGGTTGGTTTGTAATATTCGTAGCCACTGATTTGGCGTTGAGACGAGGTGAAATCCTGGTGACACCTAAGGTTTCTGGCTTCTTTTTTGCCGCAGAAGGGGCATCGTTCACAGCAGCCGATGATTCTTTTGGCTCCTGGGAATTTTCGTTCTCCTCATCCGAAGAGTCCACACAATAGACTCGTTTGCCCTTACTTGGCAAGTGTTTATTTGGTGGTGGCACAGATTTCTCTTTACAGACAGCCTTGCTCCGTCTTGTCATATGTTGTTTTGGAGCAGGCTTTACAGATTCCTCGTTATCAGACGAGTCCAGCAGTATGTCATTCTTGGCTTTACTGTTTAATTCCTCGGCGATCACTGGTCTGGCTCGCTTGGATGGAGTATTAGCTGGTGGTTTTACAGGTTCCTCGTCATCAGACGAGTCCTGCAATATGTCATTCTTGGCTTTCATGTTTAGTTTTTCGGAGAGCACTGGTTTGGCTCGCTTCGATGCAGTAGCTACTTTCTCCTCATCTGAGGAGTCGACTGTAATGGCATGACTCCGCTTGCGCAAAGAACTTGTGGACGCTTCTGGTGCTGAAACGGGCACGGAGACCTCCTTCTCCATATCGCATGCATCCGACTCTGGCACCACTAGTTCTGAAATGGCTGTGCCACTATATTGGGGAGCACTACGTTCCGTGTTGGGCACAATGATCGAAGAGTTGAAGGCCATCGAGGAAGTGACAGACTCCGTGGTGGGCAATGAATCGCTTATGATGATCTTGTGCGCCGGGTTGCAGAACTCCTTGGTGGAGCAATGTATCAAGGCCATGCCAATCTCATATTCCTGTATAATGCGTCGTCCACCCTGCTCCAAAATATCTAAAGAAAGTGCATTTTATACTTGATTCTAAAGACTTGTTCAATCAATTCCGAACCTACCTTGGATACTATTGATTGATTCAGTGGCCTGAGACTGAGTTGAAGGCACATACTGTATGACTATCACATCACTCTTGGTTAGAAATGTTTTGCGAACCCCCGAATTGATATCCTTGCAGGTTGCGCCCGCTTTCTGCACCACTGATCCGTACATTTCGAAGTGTTTCCGATTCATGAAGACAAACGTCTTGCCGGCAAACAGACGGGTTCGTTCGGGTCGCCAGGTGACGTCCATATTGGTGGGCTGGTAGTCCTCTGGCTGGGGCCACCCCTCCTTGACATGTATGCTCTGCGCCGACTGGAGCAACTTTCTCCAATAGCCGAAAGTCACAATCGGTTTGTTCTCCAGCATAGCGTGCAGTAGTTTTACGGTCACCGAGGCTTCGTTCATTGTGAGATGGGAGCATTCATCGGTCCAGTTTGGGCTCACAGTTCCGCCCATGGGTTCGAGTATCTCTGCAAGTTCCTGGATCTCAGGACGCGTCAAGGCAGAGACAGTGGTGACCAAGTTTAGACGTGTCACCTGCCAAATGCTCAAGTTTGCTCCAAATCGCACCCGAGTCCCAACCGGCACCGGCGTCATGGTCTTGGCCGAGACTTTCCGGGGCTTCTGAGAGTTTCTGGGGAAAGTGAAGGTGCCATATCTGGAACCAAGGTCCTCTATTTGCAGGCAATCATCCTCCTCCTCGCCCGGCAGGTGAATTTTCACATGATTGCGACTTATACTTAGATCCTGCGCAACTATCAAATCCGTGGCCAGACGACCGACGGTGTAAACCTTTTTAGCGGGCAACAAAACGAACTTTTCCTCATCTGCGGGAAGGATTTAAAATGTGATTAAACAATAAGTCTTGATATTGTAGCCAAATAACTTGCCATTCGTCAGAACAAACATAATTTCAAAACAAACACAAATGAAAGAACAACAATAATTTCACAAATCCAAGTTATGCAGAGTGACCGTAGGTATCGCGCAGGTCAAAAGTAACTATACAGAGAAAACAACCGAGGATATGTATTTGAACTCAAATTTAAAATGGGGTAATTTTTTTTATTGATGTCTTATTTTTTAAAAGAGCGAAAGAAGAAAAGTAAATTTATAGTTTTATGTTTTTTCACAAAAATGATAGCCAATGCAATTTTTGGGGAACCCCCTAATAATTATTAATGTGGAATACCCCAATCGTAAAACTATCGTCAAGTGATAAACTATCGATGCAATGATTATAGTTGTTTCCTCCGAATGGCAAAACTTGCAAGAAGAAGCATTTGCAGCCGGTTTGTTTTTGTGTCGTTTTGGTTATTTCCATTAAAAACTGAATAATCCGGATCTTACACCGATAAATGTGAGTGGGGACACCTTCAATCATGGCTCACCTGACCGGCACCCGCGTCAGCACTTTCAACGAGAGCTTCCTGAACGAAAATGAGCACGACTCGAATGCCGTGCTCATGGAGCTGGACAAGGGACTGCGGAGCGCCAAGCAGGGAATCCAGTGCGAGGCGATCGTCCGCTTCCCGCGACTCTTCGAGAAGTATCCCTTCCCCATTCTCATCAACTCGTCGTTCATCAAACTGGCCGAGTTCTTTGTCAGCGGATCGAATCTCCTGCGTTTCTGGGTGCTCCGCGTCTGCCAGCAAAGCGAGAATCACCTGGACAAGATTCTCAACATCGACAACTTTGTGCGCCGCATCTTCATGGTGATGCACTCCAACGATCCGGTGGCACGGGCCTTGCTCCTGCGCACTTTGGGCGCCGTTTCCCGTGTGATTCCCGAGAAGCAACAGGTCCATCATGCCATTCGACGTGCCCTGGATAGCCACGATACCGTGGAGGTGGAGGCGGCCATCTACGCCAGCAGCTGCTTTGCTGCGCAGTCCAGTTCGTTTGCCATCAGCATGTGCGCCAAGATTTCGGACATGATCGAATCGCTGCAGGTGCCGGTGCCGATGAAGCTGCTCCTGATTCCCGTGCTGCGACACATGCATCACGAGGCCACCACAGCGGCCCTGGTCAGCAGGCTGTGCATGGATCTGCTGCCCAAGTATCCGGCCCAGAGCTTCGTTGTGGCCATTATAGACACCCTCACGCAGTTGTCCTCCCGCACGCTGGTGGGTGTGCCGGGTCAACTGGATGTCCTGCTGGATTTTATGCAGGATCTAAGAACCCCGGTGCGGATTCAGGTGCTGCGTTCGTTTAACGAATTGGCCGGTCGGCAGAGTGTTCATGCCTGGCCCAAACCGGTCATTGGAGCTCTCATTGGTCGATTCGAGCTGTGTACCAACTCTCAGGAGCAGTTCCTCTTCCTTTCCATCTTGCTGAAGCTCAGCGAGTGCCCACTTACCTGCCAGCAGTTGCTTCGCGACCATCGCGTGGCTCTGCTCCGTCTGTGCATCCAGTGCATCAGCAAGCTGGACGACTACACCACCGCCACTCAGGCCATGGCCGTCCTCTCCGTTTTAGTGGCTTTTGGCCTGAAAAAGGAGGCCAGCGGTGAGCAAGTAGAGGACATTCTGCATATGGTCAACCTTCACATGGAGGGACTGCTTCTCTGCACGGCCAAGCGGCCGGACTGCACCCGGGATTTGCGTAGAGTGCTGACGTACGGTATAAGAATCACCCAAGCAAACGCTGAGTTTGGAACATCCTTCATCGAAATCGTCACCAATACCCTGGGTGATAAGATGGCCTATCCGCCAGCCAATGCAGAACTGATGTGTGAGGCACTGGTTGGTCTCTGTGAGCACTTTCAGTTGCGCAAGTACGCGTTCTCAACCGCAGAAGAATTAATAGGAGATGATAGCGCCATGGATATTGATGAACCGCACCCACCGAAGGTAACTATTGGTTTGAGAAATTCCTAAATAAATTAGCTAACATTTCTAAATTCTAGGTAAATCCCATGCTGGCCCGCTTACCGCTCATCTTGCACAAGCTAAACACCATAATCGACCAAGAGAGCTGCGAGCAACAGTTGCGCACCGTGGAGATCTTGAGTGCTTTGGTTCTTCAGACCACCATGGGCTGTTATCTGCCGCAGAAGGTGGTGCAGTGCTTTGAAAAGTGTCTCAGCAGGCTCAACTGCTGGACTCTTTACAGGATTGCACGCACTGCCAGTCGCTATGGTCACCACTATGTGGCTGCCCACATCTACACGAAGGTCTCCCAGATAGTGATCAGCGATCATATGCACTATTTCCTGGTGGCTCTGTCTCAGATCTCGCAGGCGGAGTGCATTCTTAATTACGGCTTGGAGTACGCCTACATGCGAGACAATTATGCACCGAAAGCGGCTCCTGAACCGTTGATGCCGCTGATGAAGCGTCTGGAAACGGCCAGCAATCTCTACCAGCAAGCCCTCGCAAGCCTGCGGGCCTGCTCCTCACCCCAGCATCCGTGCACCTTTCAACTGGAGTACCTAAAGATTAGGGCGCAGTTTCTGCAGACCCTTCACCTGGCGGTGACCGTGAAGAATGCTCAGGTGATTGTGCCACCACCGGCGATAGCTGGCAGTTTGGCCCAAAACTCACGGGATTACCTGCAGAAGTTTGGGCATGTCACAAATCAGCTGCGCAAGCTGGTCAAGGCTTTAAAGGCATGTGAGGAGACCTATGCTAGACTCTACAAATCATCCTTTGATGCGGACCATGTGACTCTGGAGTTCCTGGAGGTGGCTGAGTTCCAATGTGCTCTATTTGCCCACATCATCGAATCCATTTGCTTTGCCACTCCACCGGAACCACCTGTATTTCTAACCACCGGCGATCACCCGGAGACGCGCTACTTCGCCGCCAGTTGCCAGCGCATGGAGCAGATGCAAAAGAACCTTCCCCAGGAGTCGGCCAACGCCAAGACGATTAGCAACCGACATCTGGACGTAATCATTGCACAGATCGAGATAATAACGAAAACTCCGCTGTGTCTGCCGCGCTATTTCTTCCAGATTCTGCAGTCCACGCAGATCAAACTGTCTGTGAGTCCACAGCCCAGGAGTGCCACCGAACCCGTGAATGTCCAGTCGGGTAGTAACCTGGTGATTAAGGTGGAGGGTGTCCTGCAGCATTTCAGCAAGCTGCAGAAGCACTTCCGGCGCGTGGAGTCCGTACAATTAAGTCTCACCTCGCAGTTGATCACGCCGCCACCCCGATCCTCCCAAGACCTTCCCAAACAGGCTGCCAACGACACTGTGACCCTGAACCAAATTGTGAAGCCGCAGCGCGATTTCCTCTCGGGCAGCTTCCTGCTGCCCATCTCCAGTGGCGGGCACTTTCAGGTGACGTTGGAAACATTCGTGGTGGACGAGAACGGAATAACCTGGTGCACCGGGCCAAAATCATCGATGGTGGTGCGTGTGCTGGAGGATCCAACCAAACAGGGAGCACCAGCGCCAAGTACTTCCCAGGCGGTAGGCCAGACAAGAAGGTTTTAGGTCAAAGCTGCTTATGTCTTAAGATTGAATATTTGTTGAGATATTCTTGTAAATTAAACATTTATTCTACAAACTTTAAAAATGATATTCTGTTAAAAAAGGTGGTCCACCTAGTAGGAAGAGCTAACGATCCTTATCGATAAGGGTCGCTCAGGAAGGTTGGCTAAATATCTTTAAGTTATTAATTTTCTTTCAAAAATAACGTATATTTGGCTAAAAATGGAAATGATATATCAGGTGTGTGCATTCGCTATATCAGGAGCTTGTATCCGCTATGTCAGCGAAGACACCCTCCTGGCATTTCCACCATTTATGGAATATTTGCGGTAAAATTGATCGACCATTCCGCGGCCACACTGCATGATTTGTTTTTATTAATTTTGGCGAATAAATTGGGACAAATGAGGCATCATTGCGGGCGATGCGAATTGTGACCAGCGGGCAGCAGCAGCGGCATGCGACACCGACACCAGCGGAGCAGCACCACCTGGCCAGCGTTGTAAGGGATTCCCCCGATAGCGACGGATTCCACTTGAAAGCGAGACCCAAAACGAAAACCAAAGGCCAGCGGATCAGCCGCAGTCGAGCAAGTGGTTCCTACACAGCGACACCCCCTCCCCTCCTCGCCCACCCTCTTCTCTGCTCTGCTCCACCTCAATGTAAATTTTAATTGAAGCCAATTGAGCGCGCACACCCGAAAACACGCACCAAAACGAAGCCGTAATCAAACCGAAACCCTCGACCGGAGAAGGCTCCGTTGGACAAGATTCCGCACTTAACCTGTTCAGGCGACGGCGGTGGCGGCGGTTGTGGTGCAATAAATGGACATAATTGCTCTAATTGGACAGAGCAGCAGCAGCAGCAGTGGATCGTCAGTGGGATCGGAGGAGCAACAGCACCAGCAGAAGCAGAAGCAGCAGCACCACCACCTGCACCTGCACCCTCACCACCCCCCCGGACAATAGGATGGCACAATTCACACTGTGAGTATATATCTTTTTGGTTATCAGTCGGCTGGGGCTGCAGCACATGGATTTCCTGCCTTTGCTAGCGGCCCCCTGTCAATGGAAGCTTTTGTTTATCTATTGACGGCGCTTGGCGGTATTATGCAAGTGAAATCGGTGGTTGGGTTTCAGTTGAGGCCGGGGGACTAATACATTTAGATCGTGGAGCATTACCATACCAATACGGGCATTACAGCTACAACAAACACAGCGCGCCGCCCAGTAGCGACAGTCGCGTGGACTGCGAACACGTACCGCTGTGCTCCATTAACGACGTGCAGCTAAGGTTCCTGGTGCCCGACGATCTGACGGAGGTGAGTAGGTCGGTCTACCAGTTGATAATTGATAATCTTCCCCCATATAATTGCCCCCAAACAGGTGCGGCAGCTGTGCCAAGAATGGTTTCCAATCGACTATCCACTATCATGGTATGAGGATATTACCTCAAGCACGCGCTTCTTTGCGCTGGCAGCTGTATATAATCTGGCCATAATTGGTTTAATCGTTGCCGAAATCAAACCCTATCGAAATGTGAACAAGGAGGTAATAGCCAATATGAGTGATAGTGATGAGTTGTACACCAGGCTGAGCGGTTTTCCAATGCAGGACAAGGGCATCCTGCCGGACTCGATGGGTCGTTCCGCCGACGTCGGCTACATACTGTCGCTGGGCGTCCATCGTTCGCATAGACGCAATGGCATCGGATCGCTGCTGCTGGACGCGCTAATGAACCACCTGACAACGGCCGAGCGGCACTCGGTGAAGGCGATCTTCCTGCACACGCTGACCACCAACCAACCTGCCATATTTTTCTACGAGAAGAGAAGGTATCTGGCCTCGAAGGGGTTTTCCCTTTGCGTGTCCTGGGTCTATTAATCGAGTGTCCCCCTTTTGTTCGCATTCAGATTCACGCTACACTCATTCCTGCCCTACTACTACAATATACGGGGCAAGGGCAAGGACGGATTCACCTATGTGAACTACATAAACGGCGGCCATCCACCCTGGACACTATTATATCCTTTTTCCAAATGCCTCTACGGGCTGGCATGTCTTGCTTTTCTTTTTATGATTTCGCTGTACTTTTGGTTGCCCTCTTAACTCTCTACCGCACAGATCACATCAAGCACTACGCGTCCAAGGTGCGGCACACCAGCAGCCTGTGTGCCTGGGTGGCCGGTCGAGTCCAGCTGGTGGTGCGGTGGTTCTACCACAAGCTGCTCACCCGCTTCAACTTCATCGAGTAGACCAGGCGGATTGCAGCACAACTGGCCAGGCATCCGCATCCTTCCGAGACGCAAGCACTACGATGGTGATTGTCAACGCATTATGTCATCCCGTCGAGCATAAACAAACAACACAAACATTTATATGTACACTTGCACCCACTCACCATACAGACACACCTTCATTATAAATGTTAGGCAACACCTCAGCAGAATCATTACGTTTTTATACAGAAGAAGAGAAAAAGATCTAGCAAAGAACAACATCAAAGGTATAAGTTGAAAGTTGTAACATAATTCGATAAGTGTATTATTACGTTTTAAAAGATATCTATCTGTTCACCGCTGTAAATAGTCTTACGATGTTTTGTTTGAACTGCTGTAACCGAGTGATTTGGAATATCCCCTTTTTCTGTTTTCAATGCAGTCCCCCGTAGCCCGTGTGAATGTTTTTCCTAACTTTTAAGTTCCACGCACAAGAAAGTCATTTAGTTTAGCGACAACCAACAACAAAGATGCTCATGCTTTAATGCTTAATTTATGAAAACTGCACGTAAATAGCTTTGAACTGAGAAACGAATTAATGTTATATGGCAAAACCAGTTGAATACCCAAAACCACCCTCCAAAAGGATAACCATTTGAAATCAAACTCTGTTCGCTGTTTCTATAGTATTTTGTAAAAGTATTTTAATGCATATTGTTTCGCAGCTAATTCTGATTACTTTAGGCACAATTTATCTAGCAAATTGTAATATTTTTAAAAATAAAAACTTGTAAAGTTACGACCAGGTTTTTTTTTTTGGCTTAATCCTAAGAATTGTAAAGCGGCTTTAAATTTGGCTGTCACTATGGATTTTTATTTATTCCACATATAGATAATACACCTTAAACAATTTAATCTTACAATTTAACATTTTAAAACTGTAATTTATTTGCGAAATAGTGAAAACTGCCAAACACTCGATTATTTAAAATTACGATCTTTAAAGTTAAGTTCAAAACAAAAATTGTATAAGCCACAGAAAGTTAAAGATTAAAATAAAAGTTATAAACCATTAAAATCCGCTTTTTTAACTTGTATTTTTATTTGTAGGAAATTTGAATTTGCCAGTGTTGTAAAACAGTGCTGCACAGTGCCAAGCTAACAGCTGATCTGGCAACGCTCGCCCAACCTGTCACTATTGTGAACTAGCAATTTCGGTGCAATTTAGTAGCATAAATTCGTCGCAACTGCCTGGAAAATGTTCTCGAGAGCCGCTCTTCTAACAGGTAAACCCCCAAAAACCGTGCAAAAGGATGGCCAGCTAATCCGTAGGCCCAGAACTGACCAGGGCCAAGTGAAAATCCGCCCGCAAATGACCGTGAAAAATGTTACGGCATTGCAAAGTCGTCGGACATCGTGGTTTATGTAATCACCCAACTTCAGTGTATACGTCAAAAAAAGCATAATTTTCGCAAATCAATAAGAGTGCCGAAGGTATAACTAATTGGAATGTGCATTTGCAGCCCAGCGCCCCTTGACCGTGGCCGCCACCCGGTCGGCCGCCGCTGCCGCCGCCCCCGGCGGTGCCATCGAGCGCCGCCAGCGCCCCGAGCATCCCGGCAAGGTCCGTCTGGGATTCCTGCCCGAGGAGTGGTTCCAGTTCTTCTACAACAAGACTGGTGTCACCGGCCCCTACACCTTCGGCGTGGGCCTGATCACCTATCTGTGCTCCAAGGAGATCTACGTCATGGAGCATGAGTACTACAGCGGCCTGTCCCTCGGCATCATGGCCGTCATCGCCGTCAAGAAGCTCGGCCCAGTCATCGCCAAGTGGGCTGATGGCGAGATCGATGTGAGTACGACCTAATAAGTCTGCGCAAAGAATTCCCCATTAGAAGATGATCAGAAAATGAGGCAGATTGATATCTCTGGAAAAACTTTAGTTAAATCATTAGAACTTTCATTTTTCTACATATTTCTAATGATCTAGGTATAAAAAAATTCGAAGGATTAATAAGTCCACTTGAAAGACGTCTCTTTATGGATGAGAGAGGTATCAAGTTCTTATCTTAAGGTCTCGTAAAATCCTATTAATGCGAGAGTTCTTGTTAGAAGATTATACAAAATCCAGAACTCAAGAATAACCACAATCGGAGATGGCACAGTATCTCTTTAGGTGAAATGCAAGGAGGATAATACCAGTTCCAATACCATTAACATTTTAACAACGCCCCCTTAACCTTCATCTGAGACCAACTCTAATCACTTCCTATTTCTACCACAGAAAATCGAATCCGAGTGGAAGGAGGGCCGCGTGGCTGAGCTGAAGGTCCTGTCCGATGCCATCGAGGCCGAGAAGAAGGAGCAGTGGCGCGCCGACGGTGCCCTGCTGCTGATGGATGCCAAGAAGGAGAACATTGCATTGCAGCTGGAGGCCGCATTCCGTGAGCGTGCCATGAATGTCTACTCGGAGGTGAAGCGCCGCCTCGACTACCAGGTGGAGTGCCGCCATGTCGAGCGTCGTCTTAGCCAGAAGCACATGGTCAACTGGATCACCAGAAACGTGCTGTCCAGCATCTCGCCTCAGCAGGAGAAGGAGACCCTCAACAAGTGCATCGCCGATCTGAGCGCTCTGGCCCTGCGCGTCAAGTCTGCCTAAACGATTCGAGTTTTAGTTGTTTAATTGTAAATTAAAACCCATTCGAGACGCTGGAACCATGAATATGCCCGCAAGATGATAAATCGATCCAATATATCTTCAAAATGTCCGTGTCTGAAAAGATCTTTTTGTGCAATATTGCGTTATATTTAAAATGTTGTGTTTAAACTTAAGACTGCTTTTTGTGGATCACTTGGTGTGATTTAGGGTTTTTGTTGTAGCAGATCGCAAGGCTAAAACGGTGGAATGATAAGAAAGTCGGTATCTTTTAGGGATTTTAAAATGTCGCCCCTGTTTTTTTATTTAGGAAATAGTTTAGTTACAAATTAATTATGTTACAAATCAGTCTTGAGCCGCACTTTCATCGTCTTCAAAGGCATCCGCCTCCACCTGCTCTCCCTGGAAATCGCCGAGAATTCCGAGGCGACGTACAGCTTGGAGATTTTGGATACAGTAATCAACATTGGTCACTATGCAGAGGGGTCGTTCACCCTTGTAGTAACCTGTATTGTCGCGCAGATAGACAACGTCCCTGGTGGCCAACCAATGTTGCAGCTTTACGAAGCAGGGACACTGCCAGGGATTACCTTCGATGGCCACGCGTTTCAGGTTCGGGAAGCTGACATTAACCTTGGACAGAAAGGTGAGACGATTGTTATCCACCAGGATCTCCTGAACGCTACTAAGGCTTTCCAGCACATCCAGATTGATCTCCTCCAGCAGATTGTGACCCAAATGGAGCTTTTGAAGGCGCCGCATCGGCGCAAACATCCGCACATCCAAGGACTTTATTTCGTTGTGACCCAGTTTTAGGTATTCCAAAAATGGCAGCGATGAGAAGGCCAATGGATGCAGCTGCTTTATATGATTGCCATTCAAGTTGAGCCTCCGCATGCGTGGCAAAGTGTTGCTTCCGAAGATCTGCTCCTCCAGGAACTCTAGGTTATTGTAGGACAGATCCAGAGTGTCCAAGTTCAGCAGGGCAGCAAAGGTACTCGACCTTATTTCTAGGATGGCATTATACTGCATGTACAGCTTTCGTAGCGAGCCCAAGCCCACAAAGTGACCAGGACTAAGGCTGGCTATGCTATTCCTGGACACATCAAGCATTTGTAGTCTGGCCAGTACCCGGAATTGGTTGTCGAACAGCAGGCGGATGCGATTCCCGGACAGATCCAGCTGCTGCAGATGCAGCACAAAGTTCTGGACCGCTCCAAAGACATTAGGACGCAGTGCTTCGAGTGCGTTTCGTGAGAGGTTAAGTATTCGCAGCTGGGAGAGCGGCTGAAAGGTTTCCTGGCCAATGGAGTTCAACCTGTTCCCGCTGAGCTGCAGGTCCAACAGACCGTGGAGTCCGCGAAAGGCGTTCACGTCCAACTGAAAGAAAGATTTTCTTATATTTGGTTGTTTACTGCAACTGTGCACATTTAATTTATGGTTTTTAAAAATAACTAAATTATAATTTTTATTTAAAAATCCCGCGCTATATTTTGAATTTATTGTTCGCCCCTTTTCCCCTCAGATTAAATATCATAAACAATTGTTTACAGAATGATTTTTCAAGTGTGAGATAAGACGTTTGCAAATATTTTGATCAGCTTTAAAATTAGAAAACGTTTTCTCATTCTCTCTCAAATTTTACTATTGTCATGTTAAGCTTTTCAATTTTAAATTCTAGCTTCAGTAGATAAACAAGAAATATTCAAATGTCATTTTACAACCCGGTAAAGAGGTATAGATCACCATGACCAATTTAACATCGGAAAAGTAAACCTCACTAAGCACACAGTTACTATTAAAGTTCGATGCGGTTAACTGAAATCAAAATAAAGCTGAGCTGATCAATAGATTCCGGCTGATCCCACACAAAGTGAACATATTAATGTTGAATTCAGAAGCCATTATTCCTTACATACACTTTTTAATTCATTTTTTGAGATTGGTGATAAACCTACCTGTGCCAGTTGGTTGTGATTTAAAATCAACTCCTGCAACTGAGGACAGACCCCAAAAGTGGCGTTAACCAAGCGATTGTGGCCCAGTTCCAGGCGATTGAGCAGCGGCATGTGGGGCAGATCGCATTGCCTCAAGGCATTGTGCGAAAAGTTCGCATAAATCAACTTCCTCAGGTTGCCAAAAAAGTCCCGGTCCAGAAGCTCCATTTGATTGTGACTAAAATCGAGCCGCTGAAGCGCTGACTCAACCGCAAAGTGGTTTCCCTTTATGTCAGCCAGACCACAGCCACTGAGGTTCAGGTACCGCAGGTTGGGCAGAATGGAAAAGCCGCTAGTATGAAGGTTTATTGGGGCTGCTGCTGTCAAATCCAATTCCACTAAGTTGGCCAAGTGAGTTGCAGTATCGCCTAAAAAGGTTTTAGAAAATATATAAAAATAAAAAAAATTTGTGGATCGGGATTTGAACTCTACTTATATTTAATTTACTCGTCAGTGTTGGATCCAGGATTTGCTTTGCTGGGATTTATTTCGTTGCATACTTTTTTAATACCCAATTTTTTTAATTTTTCACCCGGCTGAGGGTATTTATACCGTATACTTTAAATTTTTTTTGGCTTTTTAGTAAAATAAGTGGTAATCCTCTCCCTAACTTACCTGACCCTACCTCCAGTTCCGTTTGGACATTCCGTATAGAGAGCTTGTGCCAGTTTTCCGCACCCAAATCCACCAGATCCTGCAGGGAAGCGATCTCGTTGCACTGGAAATTCCGCCAGCCAATGGGCTCGCAGAGATCGGCGCCGTTCAATTGGGGAATTCCCCCGTGGAAGAGCCACAGAAAAAGCGGCAGAACCCAATTGGCAGTCAGCAACATTCCTGCTCCAGAGTTCGGCCTCAACTGGGGATCCGCGAGCAACCACAGAATGCGAATGGAAATGCAAATCCAGTTTGGACAGAGGGGGGAGATCGGGGGCCTTACAGAACGCCAAGCCGGTTTGGGGCGTCATCAATGGGATCTTGACCAGGGGCCGGCCACTCAACAGCTGTGAAATGCCTCCAAATCAAACACACACTTGTTTATCTTTCTCTATTGATAGGTACTTTCTATAACTCTTTAATAGTGGTTTACATACAGTATACGTTATATAATATCGGTTAATTACTTGACGCGCGATTATTGTGCTCTTGGAGAAAAAATATTATGTTTTGCTTCTATAGATACCTCATTCAGCAAGAGTGGTTTAGACATTTATCATAGCTCATATTATACAAATTACAGGAAAATATTAAACCGAGAAAAACTCACTAACTTAGACTAAAACTTAGGAGAAAAAACGAGTAACAATCAAAAATTATCTAGAATCTATTTTAGATTATACATATTTAAAGAGTATATACCATTGAACGCACTTATTTTCGTTTTGTGCTTATGGATATTTTACTTGGAGGCTCTTAAAAATGCTCAGATTGGCGGATATTGAATATCTGGCTAACAAATTGTTATTTGGAAGCCAAAACTAAGCCGGAAAAATACTATTAAATTTAGTTTAACATTATATTGAAGCAATGGATATACATACATATATGGAGATATTTAAAGTTCATTCCTTACAAGCAAATATTTTACTAAACTGCTTTTCAAGAGCTCTTGGCTAAGATGCAAATATATATATATCGCTTAAATTAATTAAGATCTTGTACTAGGTCTATTTTCACAATAATGGATTCTGTGTTTAGAGCGTTTTTCCCAGAAGACTTGCGACGGCAAACTAGATGGTTCTGAAAACTGAAAACTGGTATCTAAATCAGACTATAGTTACGGTTGGGTTTGTCATCTTGTTGCTGTTGTACAACGGCTGATAATGCGCACTCGATCCGTTCTTAACACTCTGACAGCCATTGGGATAGCGCATTTTGACCACGTTTGGATTTTGGGCTAGCGAAGATGTCGATGAGGAGGAGGACGATGACGAAGATAGGGATCCGGTTGATGATTTGTTTTGCAGGGGCAGTGCCTCCCCGATCAGCGTTATCCTTACGGGCTTGTAGGCGTTGCCATTGGGCAAGGTCGGGGTGGTTTCCCATCCGATGGAGGAGCGCCTAGGGGTATCCGGAAAAGCAGCCGCCAGCTGCTGATTGTAGTTGGTCAGCGTGGTGGAAATAATGGTGTGCCGGCGGGTCTGGCTGAGAGCTGGACAGGATTTCTCCTGCTGCTGCTGCTGATGCTGATGCTTCTCGTTGTGGCTGCTCTGGTGGTGGCGGATTATCGTGGTGGCTGCCAGCGTGGAGTCGTGCACGTGGAGCGTCGGAAAGTGCGTGGTATAACTGGTATATTCGGGCTTACTTCTGCGAACAGAGAAATGAGGATTAGCGGGATGTTCCGGGAAAATGCATTAATTTCTATAAAGGAACCATTAGCTTTGTCCATGCCATATAAGATTACAATTTTATAGAGAAGATGGGAAAGGATATTAAGTATTATTGTAACAATTGTTTTTTGGAAAATTTTTAATTTTTAATAATTTTAATTTAATTTAGATTTTCTGATAATTCATTTAAGCTGTAAACGCTTTTCGTAACTTTCAAGCCTTCTTAATAGAATTGTAAATAGGATTCAAGCGGAATAAATTAAAAAAAAATCCCCAAGTATGAATGGGAACTTATTCCCCGTAATAAATGTTTTTGTCACCCAATAAGAATGCTTTATGGTTCATGACTCATCTGAATCATCAAGGTTTTACTTTACTTTCGACCCATCCCATCTTCTCGACGTGTTCTGGGTTATTTTTTTAGTTTGCATTACCTTGGGACTCTATTTAATTGCCGCATGCAATTAAAACGTTTCACAAACAGTGTTAAATTTTCAGTGACAAATTAGTAACGTTCTTAGAGCTAAAGTTCGTAACTTGGATATCTTAGATATCTACTATTAAAGCTTATGCACGTATCATTTAGGTATGCTTATAGGTTGGTAAATGCTTTCGGGAACTATGTTTCTCAAGTGCAAGAGTTACAATTATCCATACAGTTATAGCTTAGGTGTAGTATACATATAAGATTGATGGCACAGAGCACAATGATGGCTAGGATGAAATCGCAAAATAGTACCTGTTGCTCCCCAAATTGTAGTCTAAATAGCGGTTTGTTAAAGATAAGAGAGGTGTGTGTGTGTTCGAGTTTGTTCCATGGGAGCATTTTAGAGGCGGGTGTGGAAGAAAGAAATTTAGATGGGTTAATCGGGGCGAGATCTGGTCTATTGTTGGTCGGATCAAAAAATGCAAATTCCACCTCCTGTTGCTGCTGCCGAAGAGCTGAGGCTGCAGATTTCAGCTTTCAGCTCTAGCTACTGCAGAATCGGCCCTAATTAGACTGCTCCAATTGCAATTTGCTGCCATTAACGTCAAGAGCCGGCAAAAAGTGGCCAACTGATTTGCATGCCAGCGGAGCGTGAAGCCAGCTGAAACCGATTCCAGCAGCAACAGCCACCAGCAACTTGCAACTTGCAACACCAACTGGCCAACAGCAAATACACACTAAAAATCAAATTGTATTGATACAGTACAAAGAAAAATTTACATGAAAATGGTAATTGAAAAATCTGTTTTAATTAAAATTACAAAAAAAATAATTTTCTATAATTTTCTAAACAATTATGGTTCAGTTTTTCTGTTATAAAATAATCTTTTATGTTTTAGTGCCCTTTTTATTTTCCCTTTAAAAATAAAATACTTTTAATAAGTTTCCATATAATAATTAACTTAAAATGAAAGGCCTAACCAAATTCCGATGTTAGCAATATCATTTTCTCCGAGTGTATTATCATTAACAAGCAGCAACAGGCGGCATCGTTTTGTATTAGTTTTGTTAGTTTGCGGCCGCACAGCTGCGGTTGATGAAAAGCCCCCGAAAATTACAAGTATTACACAAAATTACCGAAACACAAAACAAAAATGCAGAAAAAATACAGATAAATAATGCAGCATAGTCGTAAAGTATATGGCCGAAATTGAAACCAACATGAAAGTTTGCCTACCTGGACAAACCCTCCGCACCAATGGCAAGTGGTCGTGTCTGTGAAAGTGGAATCGGAATTGAAATAGTCGATAGCTTTCGGTTAGTCAATGTTGTGCAAACACATATGATCGGCCAGAGATATATACACATGGCCCGGAGGCCGAACGTACCCGCTCCGTTTGGGTGGCCATGCTGATGAGCTCCTTGCCCGGATCCCCGCCGGTTCCATTCGAAGCCTTCTGCCTCTTCTCGGCCTCCAATTGCTCGATGAGATCACGCTGCAGGCGGATGGTGCGATCACGATCGTCCACTTGACCCTGGATGGGGATTGGATTGGATAAGGGGATAAGGGGAGGTGAGACCAGAGATCAGTAAATGTCAGCTCACTCTTGTGGAGCGAGCCATGAAAGGTCACTAGTGGTTATATCTAAGCCAGAGAGTGTGAAAATCATATCTATATAGGTAAAACGCTATCTTGGCTTAGTTTTTGCTTTTTAAGACAGTCATGCTTTGATTACTTTATATAAGTGCTTCGCTTTTTGATTTACGAAATTAAGAAGCCAATTCGGTTTCCTCAATCAAAACATATTTTTTACACAACAGCTAAAGATGAATATAACTCTTCAAACTATGTATTATGTAGGTGTAAAAAAAAATTATTGTAATCAAATAAGCAGATAAAATCTTAGAAAATATAATATTTATTGAACAAAATAAAAAATTTATGTTTTTATTGATATATTTTCCATCAAAAAATACTTGATTTTTTACTTTTAAGTGATCATCATATCATTTTTGGAACAAAAATGTAGTCTTAGGTTTTATTTTAAGGCTAAAGATTTCTTTCTGCTCTTTTTGATTCATAGTAAACTTTCTTTAATCGATTATAGGGTTGTTGAATGATCTGTGTTCTATGGCAAGTCAAAGTGCAAAATTAACTTTTCATATATTACATATCAACACATGTATTTATATAAAATGTATGTATGTGTTGTTTTCAAAGATAGATTTACAATAAGCATAGGTATAGTATTATCTTCATGATTGGATATGTTACATGCTACATGGAGTAAGATTCCATGTATCTAATAAACATTAAAGAACAACAGCGAGAGTAAGAATGCGATAGAAAAGTCTTGTCCTGATCCGAAACGTTCGGTTTGTGAGGCCCAGTTTTTGTGTTCTCCCGGCTTACGAGCAAACGAAATGCAAAAAACGTGCAAATACCTGAAGGTAAACCACCTGTCTACGTAGATCCGATAGCTCCTGGAGCGGGTCCTCCGTCGTGGACGATGTGAGACTGGCCAGATCGATGTCATTCAGCTGCTTGCTGTCCAGTCCGCAGGCGGCGAACAGCTGGACGTTGTCGTTCTCGAAAGGATTGAGCGTTTCCGTCTGCGGATAGGCAATAAAAACCAGTAGGTTACTTTCCATTCATCGCTACTCCTACAGAAAATGCCCGGGGCACAAATAAATAAGTTCGAACGCAAGACGGCGACGTACCCGCTTTAAATCAAAATCTGGCTCCTAGGAGTTGTGCAAGTGAATGGTGAGTGTGAGTGATGGGTGTGCCATGGAAATGTAAGGAAAGAAAAGCGCAGTTGAAAGGAAAAATTATGATTGTACTTAAAATAGTAATTTCGGCTTTAATAAACAAACTTTTTTTTTAATTTTTATGACGAAATATCAATTTGCAGAATACATATAAATTTTAGTACATAAAACCGACTGAAAGCGGTTATAAAATATTAAATAAAATGTCATCTCAATAAATTGTTATCAGTTTTAATTATATTTTATTAATTATTTTTAAAATTTAGTAATAATGCAAATTACGAATAAAGAAAAAACATTAAAAAATAGGGCTTTAAAAGTCGATATACATTTTTTAATAGAAAATTTAATAATTATTTGAGGGTATAAATTTGAATAGTAATTAAATTTAGTCAGAAGTAAGGAATAAATTCTTTTTTTATAAATCCCACACCCATATTGGGTATAACCCTAATGTCTAGACACCACTTACCTCCTGGAGTATTCGTCGCAGTCGCAGCAGCTGCTTCTTGAACTGCAGCACATCCTGGATCATGGCATTGCGGAAGGACTTGTCATACAACATCAGATCGTCCGACGAGCTGTGTAGCTCGCCCCCGCACCTGTGGCCGGAAGTTCCGGATGCACTTGCTCCTCCTCCTCCTCCGCCGCCAGCTCCTCCGCCCAATCCCAATCCCAGGTGCTGCTGCTGCAGGTGCCGCTGGCGGGGCAAACTGGCCGTGGAGCCGGACGATGTCCTTGAGTTGGCCGTGCTTCTCTTCCGGGCAGCAGCGGCCGCCGAAGCTCCGCCGCTGTGGGTGGACCTCAAGCTATTATCCGAATCGTTGCCGTTGAGCTGTTGGTCCTGGAGACGCGAGCGGTTCAGCAATCTGGTGGCACGGGCGGGCAACTGGGCGCTGGAAGAAAAAACATTGATTTTATTATTAATTAAAGTAATGTTCATCGCACCACCGAGAAAAATTAATTCATAATTAGATAGAAATATCCAAGAGTGCCTGTGATATGTTTCGTTGGCCTGTGGCGCACTGCTGGCCATAAAGGTCGCATAGTGGTAGTGGATATGCCGCTGTTTGATGGTCATCGGTGAGCTGGTTCGCTGCTGACTCCCCAGGAATCTGTTTTCCGACGTCTTCAAGTCGGTCCGGACTCTTCGCACTCCGCTGGGCGAGGATTTGCTGGCGGGTTTGCTCGCCTCCGACATCGTCCAAGCTGACAAATCGAATTTCTTTGGGTCGCTGCTTGGTCCCTAATGCTCCATGTTGTTGCTCTGCGACAATGACACAATCGCGTCATGCGCAGACCATCAACAGCTGTGTGGAGACTTTGTAGAAAAATGTTGTGCGACCCCAAGTACACTTAACCAAATTGTGTTGTTTAATATAAAATACATATTTAATTTTTCTTATAGTTTTTTTTTTTTAAATAGTAAAATATGTGTTTAAGTTTCCTGATCTCACAGTTTTATTTTGAATAAAAGTTATTTCAATATTTTGATTTCGATTTAGCTTACTATATCCTAAAAATGAAAAACTTATATTTTAAAGAATATTTTTACCCTTTTGTATTATTAATAAAAAATGTTAGTTTTGAACTAATGTGAAAACCTGACCATACGAAATTATTAATACCAATATGTTGAATGCAAAGATTGCTATATTAAAACTTGATATATTCTTCCTAAACTATATAAATTTGAATAACTAAATTTGCCAAGTGTAGGGGTGAGTTTTGCAATTATTTAGCCAGTTCCAATTAACGCGGTCGCAATGAAAGTGAAATGCCATTGATTAGGGCTGGCCAAAGGAGCTCCGACCGGCAGTTGTCAATGGGCAATTAAGATGGGCGGTGGGGTCAGGTGGCGCGGGACAGGTAACCTGCACGACATGAATGCTGGAAATAAATCCAGCGGCTGCCTTTCGGCTGGATGGTGAAAGTCAACTGTTGCGTGTTGCAGTCACCCAAATGCAAGGGGAACTCAGGGGGAGATTGTATATGGGGGAGGAGGGCTCTTACACATGCGCGGTGTTCAAAATTGTACGCCATAATTTAAACAAACTGTTGAAAAACGTATAAAACGCAAACAAAAAAAAAAATCATTCAAAAGTAGTTAGCTCATTCGATTATTCACGGTTGTAACCAAAGGTTAATGTCTAATGGATTTCGGGTCCACTATAATAGCCGCAATTATGGCGATATTTCGGTTAGTGGATCCATTACGACAAAGAAAATTAATTCGAGCATCTCACGGACTTTGTGAGACTTTTCTCCGGCAAGCTTAATTATCCGAGTTCAGATGGTTAAGTTCCAAGAGTAATTGGCCCCAGGGAACTGGCACAGCGGCAATTTGAATATTTGAATCCGCGAACTTTGTTTATGGCCGCATTAAGATGATCGCGAATTGCACGAAATGGACTGTGAACAATTTTCAGCTCATCTGGAGCGGCGATGAAAGTACGAAAATATCTTTTATTGTTCCAGAGTCCCCTTCTATTTTCACCGTTAGCTGGGCTCGTCGGCGCTATAAAGGTTCTCAGCACTTTTTCATTTTAATTAATAATAAATTCCCTGCTGCGATGGTTTTGATTGCAACTTGTAGAAATGATCGGTCAGACTGATAAAAATTCATTTATCTGTTAAGTAATTCAGGTAATTTTTATTTAAGTTCCAAGTTTGATGGTTTGGTTGATAAGAAATGTGTCTTAAAATTGGTTTTTTAATGAAATATTAATTGAAATTAATTATAAATGTATTTTTTATGGTTCCCTATTAACTAAACATAAATTTTTACATCTAATTAATTAAGCTAACTTCTAATTAAACAGATTTTGGTAATTTGCGAAACAAGCAAACCGAAGCCAAAAGTTCAAATGGATTCACTCGAGTGTTTCCAAACAAAAAGCAATTAAATTGTACATTATGTCCAAACCATAAAACACAAAATACACTTTCCCAAATCCCACACACAACCACTGAGCTAGCAAAATTCCACATGTTTGTGAGTTTCGCACGCCAACTTTATGCGGTTTTTGTACTATGAATATGATTGCAGAAAACGGGCCCGAAGAGATCCACCGAAATCAAAACAATACGAGTACTTTGCACAACTCAATTCAGCGAAACTCAGCAGGCGGCAGTGCCGGATATTTCGTACTCCAAACCGAAAACAAACCGATTGTCAGACGACAAAATGCCTGTCATTGCAACAAGTGCAGCAAATGGATGTATATGAATGTGTATATAAGGCGATATCAGTAGCGCAGTAGAAAAGGGGGAAATTTAACGATCTTTCCCAGATTTACTTTAAGGTATTTCTTTTATCAATATATCTTGGTTGGTTTAAAGTTTCACAAAGAATCTTTGTAAATTTGATTTACAGAAAAATGTATTAAATTTATTATGAGTCTTTTTGTGAGTTTATCAATTTCAAATTTAATAACAACCTTATTAAGTGTTTCTTAGCTATTTTTGTATCTTAATGGTTATTGCTTCATAAACCAGAAACTTAATAAATTTGTTCTATCTTATAGTCTCTTTAAATTAACTCTGTTAAATAAATTTAAATGTCAAGAAAACCTAAATATTTACCACGAAATTTGTAAATAAGATCTAGATAAGACGGTAAAAGCACTTCGTATACGAGTTTATTATGTTACGTGATGAGCGTTCAAGCACATAATTTTCATTTCTGATGATAAGGTTTTTCCACAAAGTGGGCACAGAGCCCCCGAAGTTTGCCCCATGGCTACGCACCTGCTTTTCAGCTACCTTTCTACACATTCAGTACAAATGTGCCTCATTTGTGACTCCACACGCGCCACTGCCAACGGCAACTGTCGCTAACTTGGCTCACTTGGTTAGCTGCAACAGTTAACAGTCAACATCCAACAATGACAAGTAATCACAATCATATGGCGATCCACGGAGTAGAGGCGTTGACATGCACTACTCGAACTTCACTTCCCAACGGTACTTATCAATTTGTGCGGCAAAGCGTCATTTGTCATAGAGTCGGATACCTTTTGGGGCTGCACATATGTATATAGATATGGTGGCAGTACCTATCCATCTGTACATATAGGAAGGGGACGTGGAAATGGAAAGGCAGCTTCATTAGAGGCTCCGGGAAGGGGGCGCGAGCTGCAAGCCACGCAAGTAATGGTAATGGCCATAAAAAATAAAGAAATAAGCAACATTCTCACACGGCCGCCTCTGATGAGAATCCGGTGTGTATCTCGCATGCCCAGAGTTCTCAGTTCTCCACGCAGAGAAAAACTAGACTTTAGCCAAGAGATCAAAATATTAGTTCGAATTATAGTCTAAAGGTTATAAACCTAATGTTTGAACAAGTTCTGATGCTAAAAACAAATATTTTTAATCTTAAGACTCAAGATTTCTAATGTTTTGGGCACATATATCATTTGAGAAGTTTTATAAAAATAAAATAATATTTACACCCCCTTTCTCCTATTCTTTATAAAATATCTGATACCAAAAATAATTTAGAACTTGATCCTTTCTTTTTTTACAAAACATGTGCATTATAACGAACGATTTTGTAAAGTGTGTGAGAGCCGAGGATGATGATCAACGATGGTTAAGATGGGGATATGCCCAGAGACAGTGTTTGGGGCTGGGGAATTCGGAGTTGGGGAGCACTTTCGAGGCAGACAGGTAGATAGGATGGAAGGTAGCAGCAGAGGCAACAGTTATCTGTATCTGTATTTGCACTCGATGGTATGTTGGTAGTTTGTGTGGCAAACATTCTGTTGAATTATGCATGGCGATGGAGATGGGAACCCGTACTCGTATCCGTAACCAAAACCTGAACGCGTCGCAAATGCAACTGAACTTGAAGTGGCTGAAAAGCCATAAAAGGGGGCACCTCGTCCCCCGATGCCCCACAGCCTAGTCTGCCCCTTTCTTTATGTGCCTGATATCTGTAATTGTTACGTTTATGGCATCAAATTCCAAAAGATTTTCCAAACGTTGCCTGCATTTGCATGTGACACACTTTCCGTCCATTGTGATGGGCCTACCCCCGCCCCCCTTTCTTTCTTTTTGTTTTTGTTGTTGCTGCTTTTGCCCCCGGTTACATATCGAATTACGCAAAGCTAAGAGCGGAAATCATCACCCACTTTGGCTACCACTTGGCTAAGGTTTCTGGGCTTTGGGTAGCTTCTGTCTGCCTTTGTTAGCCCTGCCAGATTGTGCCGACAATTCGTTTCGTAAATACTACCACTGTACTACAGTTCTCAACTACAGTAGGAATTCAGTAATTCAATATAAATGGTTGAACTATTTGTTTTAACTACCTAGTAATCGTATAAAAATCGATGAATATCTTTATGATCCATTGAAGAAACAATAGATGATTAAGATACATTTGTTTAAATGTTTCTTATTAAATGACACACAGCTGTTTTTTTAAGATCACATTAAATGCTAGTTCATTTTGTTTAACATTTATAGTTTTTGAGTATTCAAGTTATAGAAGTCCCACCGTACTTCTTCTACTCACTTGAATCTGCGGGTCTAGGCCAAATGCGAAATGTATCCCAGGCGAAACGCTCGTTTCATTGACACTTGTGCCCGCGGCTTTAGTCTTTTGTTATGAACGCTGGTAGTTCGATGGCGTCGGAGTTGGCGTTGGACCGCCTTTATGTGGCTGTATCTGTATCTGAATCTGAAGCTTTGGATGGGTAGGCAGTATCTGTATCTGTGGCATGGAAGAGGCACCAGTGCGTATCACTGGAGGCGACGACTGCCTGCGGTCACTGGCTCTTGCTTTTGGTTATTTTGGTGTTTTTTTTTGGGTATTTTTTTGCCTCGGTTATTAACAACGCAATTTTATTGGACTACGCAATAGCTCCCACGCGCTTTTCGAGCAAAGACTCTTGCTCAATTTACCAATCTACAATTGCCTTTATTGGCAGCGCTCTTTAAACCGATATTGCTGATGGAATGATATTGGATTACGGATATAATTTATTATTTCGCATGGCTAACCGCACACAGCACTCATAAACCGAACCGCACGCTCTGAGATCTTGTTTAATACTGGAGCCGAAATCGAAGTTGGAGCCACCGCTTAAGTGCTGATGGAGTGGTATGATATGGTAATGGAACAATACAGTGGGTTTGCTTAGAAGGTTTTAATGGTAAATTATGGGGAAAATGGGAAGTGCTTTAGAATGATAATATAATAGCCCCTTGTGACTAAAGTTAGATAATTCCTAAGAACTTTATCAATAAATGATTTAATTATAATATTTTATTTATTTTTTTTATATTTAATAATAAGATGAATATTAAAACCAGAACCAAAGAAAAGAACCCTTCTTGTACTTAAATATCCCAATAATCATTTGCAAACTCTATGAAAAGCCCACTGTAATTGGTTGCTGTTGTTACCAATGTTTCGCTTTTCCAACGTTCCCGCCAGCAACAACAACATCAGCAGCAGCAGCAACACCGCTTACACGAGCAACATGAACGGCAGGCAGTGGTAAGAATGTTTCTGGTGGGCCGAAAGAGATGGTCGTGTGGGTCTGGGCCGTTTTTGTGTGTGGCACAGCCGTTAGACGATGCTGGCTGGCTGAAAGAATGGAAGAAAGCCAGATCTCTTGGTGGCGGGGCAGACAAGAGCAATAGCCATAATATTTATGCACCCGGAATGCCGAGATGGGGATCACAATGCGGCTTTTGTTGCATCCGTGTGAGCGGGTTAACTGAGAGGCAATAATAACTCAGATTGAGTGGGCTTGTTCAGCAGTTTCTGACGCAGGGGAGGGGGACCTGGCCACTATTATATCTTTATGACTCATACTCATTCACTGGCCAAGCGGGCAAGCCAGTCAGTCTCAAGGTTAATCCACAAGTGCGGTTTTGCATGTGACTGGTGGGCCTTTGAAGTATCTGCAGCTGGCTGCTTGCAGATTGGCCTTCTAATCTTGGCTGCAGTCGAAAAAGAAAAGAAAGAAAAGAAAAGGAAAGCCAATGTCCCGACGCAGGCGCATCTATTGGATCCATCGAGTGACAGGTTAAACCGCAACAACACATTTAGCCATGGCCAGCGGCATTTTGCAGTTATTTGGCTGTTGGCTGCGAAACAGGTTCACATATATTCACCAGTCTTTATGTAGAGGCAGACAATTGATTTTTCCTAGCAATAAAGTTTTTCCCAACTTTTGGTTACAGCCAGAAACGACTCCATCGATGTTGATGTCGTGCCGTTGCCGGTTGTTGTCGCTGTTGCTAGTGTTGCTGTTGCTGGTGTTGCCTATGCTGTTGCCGTTGTGACTGTTGCTAGTTCGTTGCCATGACAAAAGAATGCGGCACTCGCCATCAAGTCTCCGGCCAAAGTCAAAATGTTATCTTAACTACGACCACGATTTGGCCAAAAAGCCAAGACCCAGTCTGGAGCTCCCATAGATAGAGACGGGATTGCCACACAGAGAATAAAAACTTACAAGTACTATTGCAAGGAATTCTTGAAAATGCAGAAGGACAACAAGAACTAAGTATGGAAATATTTCAGAAAAACTGAATATAAAAAAAGCAAACTTCGGAAAAGGCATACTAAATAAAATACAACAAATATTATTCTGATTAACCTAACATAACCTTAACCTGAGGTTTAATATTTTGATCAGATTATTTTAAGTTGCTAAAAAAATGAAATATATTGGTTAGGTTTAAAGCCCCTAAATTATTTGGATTTTTCCAAGAATGTAAGTTCAAATGGTTCAAATGCAGAAGTTAAACTGTTGGATAACTCGTAAATAAAGTCTTACTTGTATAAGAATTCTAGGATATGGTGATCTTAAAGGAATGTAATATGGATAAAGTAAGATTAATAATATTTTTTCCAGTACAAAAGAAAAAGAGAGGTGGTGGTGGGAGGCATAGACAATTGGAAATGCCAAGTGCCGTTGCCGTTGGTCGCGTCTTTGGCTTTGGCTTCGCCCAGAATGCACAAGGCCCACACAGAGTTGTTGTTGTTGTCTGCAGCATTTTGGGCCATAAACATGCCCCAATGGCTCTCCCCTTCTCTTTCTGGTAGCCGGCGCTAAAACACGGCAATTGGGACCGACAACGGGAACTGCAATGGGAATGTCGGATGGATGGATGGATGGATGGAGACGCCAATGGGTTCGCCAATGGACTAAAAGTAACCTTTGGCAAACACAGACCAAACCTGTGAGTTCCAACCTGTCCCTGTGCTTCGCTGTCCTGTCCTGTCCCACTGATGTCTGTCTAATTTTGGGCTAATTTCAATTTCCATTCCCATTTACCCTTAAAATAAAAGTGGGCGTGGCGGCGGCGGTGAAGGGAAAGGGGAAGGGCGTGCCAAAGCTGTGAGCTGGCCGAAGTAAATTGCATTTGATTAACCCCAGAGCGCCCTTTGGCAAACAAGAAAGCAAACAAACAAGCAAACACGTGAGATTTTGCTGGCTGTTTATTTTGGTAGCTAAATCAATTAATGAATATTCCTGGATAAGCGTGGCAATTTAAATTAACTCTAGAGTGTACAGGGGTTTTTTTAATAAAAGCATTTAGTAATGGATATGCTCCTTTATAAAACACATTATTTCTATAATAATATTTTTATCCCAAAAGATTTCATGATTATACCATAAGAAACGTTTCTAATCGTTTTTATTTTATTTAAGTTTTTATTTAAAAAATTTATTTATTTTAATTATTTTTTTTAAATTGAATTGTAATGAGTTAAGTCATTACTTCCCAATTTATAAATTTTTAAACAGACCCAACTATTACTTCATGTATTTATTTTATTTTATTTCACTTATTGCTCAGGAAGTGTCTTTCTAGGGCTAACTTGAGTAATCTTCTACCGGCCGGCGGAAATTTGTCTAGCAGCCAAAGAGAGAGGAAGGCTGCGCTAAAAAGAGGGAGAGGCTGCTGATTGATTTGCAGCACCTCAAGTGGAAGGGTTGCAGGGGAGCAGGGGGAAACTGCCGGGAAAATGCACTTAATAATTTTCCAAGAGTCGCTGGCCGACTGCCAAGTGCAATTGCTAATAAAACCAAATCAAAGCCGATTCAAAGAGCCACCGCCACCGATGCCACATTTCTGACCCGATGCATCCAATTCAATTAGCTTTGGATGGGTGAGGGAATCGAAATTATTCCGAAAGCCAGAGATCGCTTTTAAGAGATAAAACTTAAGGGCGTGAAACCATATTTCGAGTGGTTGAGATGCCGAGTTACGTGAGACCAGGCAGTTAGAAAGCATGAACTTTTGACCTATTTAGCCATCCCTAAATTCAATTCCTAAATAGTCAATCACACTATAATTGTCTAATTCACATAATTCCTTGGGGTTGAGATATCTAAAATATATTATTTTCTATTCCGATTGTTTAAGGCATTCTAATAACTCATTTGTATTAAAAAAAAACGACTTTCAAACTCACCTTATTCTCTCCCTTGGTCCTCCGCGCTGCCTCCTTCCTCGCAATAAGGTATTGAGCTCCTTCATCACATCGCTGCCCCTGCGTTCCAGCTCCGAAAGAAGTTCCGCCTCGGTCTCCGCCTGCATGGGATCAATGTCCTGACCACCTCGGCCAATCTTGTGAAGATCCGAGCCACTGCGACTGCGTCCCGTGGCGTTTGCCATGTGATCGATCGAGTCCACACTGCTGTTCATATCGAAATCCATCATCAGGTCATCGGAGCAGATGGATTCACAGGGTGACAAAGTGTCCAAGGATTCAGCTCGATCCATCACAGCCTTTCGCACCGCCGCCGGAGTCCTCAGACTCAACTCGATGGCCTGCTGAAGAGCTGTTCGAGCCTTCGACTGACTCTTCAGGGATCGCAGCGATCCCGTTTGGGTGTGGGTCAGGGTTTCCATCAAAGTTGGCGTATCCGTGGCCACCTCGTGGGCTTCACTGTTGCACAGCAGAGCTGGCTGATCGGCGATCTCATCATCTATGAGATTTCCACAATCCGAGCCCAACGAAAGCGAATGGGAGGCGTGAGTGGGCGTGCCAGGTGAAATGGGACTACGGTTGCCGATGGGATCCAGATCCAGTTCGAGAACCGGCGAAATATCATCAATATCGATGTCATCGATGTCCTTCTGCTGACGCTCCTCGTTCAACTTGTGCTTCTGCAGCTTGCCACCCGCCTCCTCGGAATCCTCGGTGCTGCTGACCAAACTATCAGTGGGCGAAGTCTCGTCATCCAACAGGAGGCAACTGCTGCTGGCCAGAGCCAGCTCGGCGAATTTGGATTCATTTAGAGCATTGTTAAAGGAGCGGGGACGAGAGGTGCCCATCGCCTCCCGATTGTCCACCAGGTGAAGGTTGAGCAGGCTGGGCTCCTGACCCACATTGGGTAGAGTTTCCGTCATCGAAGCTGGAGGAGATTAAAAGTTGTTCAAAAATAAAGCCAGGTCGAGAAAGTAAATCACTTACAGATTGTGCTAAACTGCATGTCCGTGTTGTTGATCAGACTGATCTCGTCCAGATCCAGCGACATGTCCTCCTCCTTGTCATTGTCCCTGGGATTCTCCGGAGCCTGCGTATCGCTACTGATGCTCATGCTCATGCTGCTGCAATCCTGGGCCGCCAGGGATTCGCCCGCCTGCAGACGCCAAGTGGAGGCCACCGAGGATTGGCTCTGTTGCTTGGCACTCTTCTCGGAGGTGGACGAGTCCAAATAGAGCTTCTCCTCGTCCACACTTTCGCTCTCATCGGAGCCACTTGTCTTGGGTTTATCTGGTTCCTGATCCTGGTGATCCTGCTGATCCTGGGATCCTGGTCCTTCAGCCTGACGTCGCTCGTAACTCTCGCGACTCAACACCGTATTGGATCGCACCAAACCCAGTAACGGCAGTGGAATACTCTGACTGCCATCAGTGGGCAACTTTGGAAGTGCCAGTGGTTCCACAAAGGAGTTCGACTCACTGGATGGCGGATCATCGGCATCGCGCACCTCGAATGTGTGCCGTCCACTCATCACCATCTTGAGGTTTCTGGGCCGGCTGCGACTCCTCTTGGAGCCCACCGAGCTGCCCGAGCTGCTGTCCAAGGCCATGTCCATGCTAGCTATCCCCGAATCGGCACTGATCTCCCGACTCCCAGAGAATCCTCGACGCGTGGAGTTATTTGTCAGCTGCTTCACGCTCTTCTGGTCGAGATGCCGCGACGACTGTGGCTGGACATGCACGGAGGTCAGGGGATGCTGACGGGAGCTGGTGGTGGAGATGTCCTTGGCCCGGGCACCTGTCGAGTGGGCGGGCACCGGCGATTGCACACTGCTGCTGGGCGTGGTCGGTGTGGTGGCTGTCAAACTGATGGCCACCGGGTACTCCGGCCTCGGCAGGCTCACTGTCTGGAGGGTAAACTTGGCATAACTGGCTGGAGTGGGTCGCGGTGAGGGGCGAACTCTGGGAAAGTTTAAGAAAATGGATGAAAATTAATATTTATTTTATGATTGATATTTTTTATTTGTAGGACTAAGAACCTTCTTGTTTAATAGTATCATTAACTTTCTTAAAACAGTGTTCGGAGAACGGAGGTAGTTTAATCTTAAAAGGCAAAATACTTCTTCGGAATAATCACTCTTAAAGGATTCCATTAAATTGAACTAAATACAAATTTGTTGTTTATCTTTTAACGACTTGTCTAAAAAACATTAAACTAATGCTCGTATATCTTTAGGTAGAAATATTATCGTCGAGTTTTGATAGCCAAATACTTAATTTTTCTTATGTACATTCCCTTTTGTATTATTATTTTTACTAAAATTCCGAATTACTCACATGACATTGGCATGCATGCTGGCCAGGTTGTTGTAGTTATAGCGGGGCTGCATCGCTCTCGATCCCGACCCAGATCCGGCTCCCGAAACCGAACCCGAAACCGACGTTTCATCCGCAATCTCGCCGAAGAACTGACGCCGCTGGTACTCGATGGTGGTGTTCTGGTTCAGGTTGAACGTCAGCGTTTTGGGCTGGGCTATTTTGGGCTCCCCATCCATCGCCGGATCGTCCGGCGTGTGCGCTCTTGGAGCGCCGTTTCACTGCGGGAATATCGAAGGAAGTTTTTTATTGGAGTCCGAAATGGGGAAGCTCTGGTTTATTTGCGGCATCGACACTCACAATTGCTCACCAATACCGGACAATTTCCCGCTCCCCGATTGTTATTGTTGTTGTTGTTCTGTGCATTGGCCGTCGAATCCGATTCGGATTCTTCGCTGGGCCCAGTTAGGCCCGCAGAAGCGGGGCGTGGCACCGCCCCACGATAGCCGAAACGTCCACCGGCCGCACCTGCCACCGAATTGCCAGTCTTCTGGGCAGCGGCGGCGCCTACTTTCTCGAAGTGAACGGGAGCAGCTGTCCGGTAAGAGAATGAAAGAAAAGAATGTGAAATGTTGGCATGTCAACTCATTGTTAAATTGACCGAATTGTCGCCAAATTAAAAAGCAATAACACTTGGTAGGCTATTTGCCACTTTACAAGGGATATAAGCTCACTGTACTAAACTTATTTAAAGTCAAAATAGGGACTGTGCCTGTTTTATAATATAAGAGTTCTAAAAAGTATGGTCTGAAGTCTGTTTTCCTTTTATTATAATTTAAAAATTATTTATTAAAAAAATGTATAAATGATTTCTTTTAATTAATTATTTAGTTGTTTTTTTTTTTAAATATTCTATTCTTTTGCTTTGTTTTGACCATATAATTTTCCCCAGTTGATAAGCAAATATAACTATTTTTATTACCTCCCTCAAAAACTCCATTTACTCGACTCACCTGCATTCCCATTGTCGTCCTTTGTGTCTGTGCGAGTTGCGCTTTTGTCGCCGCCTTCCAGGAGTTTCTTGAACTTCTTGGGCGTCCCATTGAGCTTTTTGCGGAAGCCAAAGGACATGGCGGTGCCTTTGGTGTGCACCGCCTGATTCTGATCCATCGCCTCCGTGGGATTGCCATTACTATTTCCGTTGCCATTGTGGTGGCGGCGACTTGACTTGCTGCCCTGCTTCTTGCTCTCCGCCTGCCCCTAAACGGGTGAAAGTGGAGAAGGGGGTGAAAAGCGATTAGGATGAAAGCGAAACACATTTGAAAATCGGGTCAGCACAGATGAGAGGCGCACGGAAACAAAGGAGCCCCGAGGACTTCCCCAACAAGAGACAAAACACAATAGACTACATAGCTGTTAGCTAACTACATGAGTCACTCGGTTCTACGAACAATAACTATTTGCGAGATACTTTTAACGGAATCATGGTAACTATCAATATGGATACAAAACCAAAACATAAAGTATGTACAGGTTTTTCTTTTTATAAGAAATAAATTCATTTCACAATAAGTATAACTATTTCAAGTGATAGAAATTACTTTCTATTATAACTAAATAATGTTTTTATATATTTCAGACAAAACAAGAGTTATGTGAGAAAGGAATTCGAACAAAGCAGGATGTATACAGCTCTAAACGACAAAGTTATCTCTAGAGTTTTTGTACAATAACTAAGCGATTATATCCCCTAGTAGTAGGTACCATGATGACTGCCTCGACTTCCGCGTCGATTGCTGCGTCTTCCTCGACTGCTAGTTTCCGAAGGTCCTGCTCTAGGAGCGCTTCCTTATCATCGATATCGATGTTCGGCTCTTTGTGTATTATTTGGTGCTCCTGATCGGAATTTTCCGCGCTCGGCTCGGCGACCCCCTCGTTTAGCTGCTGTGATGCGAATTTTCCTAGTGAGACGACGACGGGGTTGTCGCATTCATCCATTTTGCAGGTCGTCGGCAGAGGAACTCGCTTTTCCGGCGAGCCTCCGTCCGTTTGCTGTCCCCCCGTGGAGTCGTCTTGATCCTGGTGTAGAAAAAGTCCGCTTTGGGATGCAGTACGGCTATGTTCATGACACGGCCGAAACGAAAGGCGCACAAATTACGCCATTTATAATTGCACTTGAGCCGCACACACAGATACAGATACACAGCGAGTACCTGCCAGTACACCCACACGGGGGTCCTTGAAAATCCTAACGGCTTGCTGGAAAAATCTTTCGCAAATTGTTCGCACTTTTCACGCCTCACGTTATGCAAACGTTTTTCGCACTGTTCTCCCACTTTTCTATATCGAATTGTCTTCCTGTTTTTGTTCTTTTGCTATTTGTTGTTAGTTTTTTTTTTATAGTTTTACTGAGTTTTTCCTGCTGCGGCAGAGTGGCGACGATTTTTCACTTGTGAAAGCACGGCAAACGGAAAATTGAATGGCGAGCTGAAAATTCTCACGGAGCGCATGGGTTTCCCTGTCTTCTTGTGGTGGGTCTGGTCGTTATACTCTCTTCTGCTTGACCACAGGGGGAGAAATTGGAAGATAGACGGAGAGAGTTCCCGGTGTTCGCTCATGCGCAGAACGGGGAAAACAAGTGGCTGTTCGGAGATAATGGTTTAAAATCGGGGGTGGCTTGGTCTGGCGCCATCTAGCGGCTGGGGTGGCACTTAGCTGGGTAACGAACCAAGTAGTAGCTTTTATTATTACGATGTAAAATAAATTACTTGAGGTTTTGGTAAAATAGTTTTAAGATACTGCAAAAAAAAAATTCAATGGATATATAGGTTGATTGGGTTTGACTTCAAAAAAATGATTGAATCAAAAAGGAGCGATAGAATTTGACGGTAATAGTACTGAGTTGCAGTCGGTTGCTTTTGCTGTAATAAATCAATGGGAACACGAAACTGCTGATCAAGACTCATTTTTGGAATTGATATCAGAACTATCTTCATTTACTTTCAAACTTTAAAAGGTGAAATTTGCAAAATTTTAATAAATTAAGGATTTTGAAAATATATAAGGAGTGTGAGGTTGATTTTCACTTCTTTCATGCTCAGTGATTCATGTAAAATTCAGATGTAATAAGCCCTCTGAGACATTATCCAAGTAATATAAAATTTGGTTAAGGTCAATTGCCGTGGGGGAGGAGAGGGATAAAATGCCTCGGCTAAGTATGAAAGATGATATGTGGGTTGGGAGCCGTTTTCGACAGCCCCTTTCGCCCCACACCATCTGGGTTGTTTATGTAAAATTACCTTGTAATAAGCCTTGCGAGAAAAGGAATATGAATATGTAAGCTCGAACTTTTAATGGAAAGGCAAGGTAAGTGATTCTGGAAAGTGAGTGAGAGTATTGGGTTATTTAGCCCAAATTTCTATATTCTTCATGTTTATCTAACTAATATGCCTTGTCTGAAACTATAGCATGTTTCAACAGAAAATAAGTAAAAAAAAAGATGGATACCTAGTAGTTTGTAACTTTAGATCTATTTTAAAGTACCCTTCCTTACGTTACATATATTTTGAATACGCTCAGCTTTAGTTCACTTTCTTTTTAGAAACAATGAACATCGAGGTTGACAATAGTCTGGCGAATGAATAGATTGTTGACCCACAATCTCTGACACCACATTTTCGCCAGACTCAACTTTCCAGCCCAGAGTTCGCAACTTATTGATAGTGCTTCGCCAGAATCCTCAAGTGAGTTGTAAACATTTATCAATATTACTCACCGCCAGCCAGCCGTTGTTCTCGACTGGTAATTGAGGTTCTGGCCTGATTCTGGCCTGATTCAGGATGTGGCCGGAGGAGGACGCCTGCTCCTCGGCGCTCTCGATGGCCTGCAGCAGTTCGTGCAGCAGGAATTCCTGGCAAGTGGAGTACTCCGATCCGCTGGCTGATGTCGTCGTCAGTGGTTCCGCTGGGGCAGCATCATTGTAAAGGGACTCGATGTGCTCCGGTTGCTTCCGCCGGCTTATGGTGTAATAAAAGGGTTCCTCCTGCTCCTGCCGGGATGATGGGCTGGCTGCTATGTATTCATTACTCGCTGTCAACTGTTGCCAGATTTTGTGCGCCTGGGCGAGATCTTCGTGGGACAGTGCGATTGTCAATACAGATTGATGATGCTCCGCGGCTGGGGACGCGAATTGGTGGAGCGGAGGCGTCTGCCGGGAGACACACTTGCCCATGGCATCTTACAACAACAACAACCGGAGTTTTGTGGCAACACGTCTTCCTTCTCCTTTCGAGACTGCAAAAAATAAACAAAATATTACAAAAATGCGTCAGCTATTTGGGGTTCCTCAAAAGCCACCGAAATAGCTTCTGTCATTTCCTTATCAAACTGACATTTCAATAATGAACAACAATAGGTCTTATATAAAAATTGGAAGGCCAATCGAAAGAAACAAATTTACTTCGAACTAAAGGTTTTTAATACTTATGATTGGGTAAAACAAGTATTGTTTTCTAATGTTGGGGTTAATATTACGCTCACAAAAACTTAACTTAAATCAGTATAATTAAATAGACAAAGTTTGGGATATATTTGCTTAAAGAATATTTAATAGAATTATATAAGAAAATAAAAGACGTTGTTTTTTTCCCATGTACGAATAAATTTATCAGAAGATTCAAATGAGTAGGTTGGTCATAAGATCCTCCCCGCACGGCATATTGATATGCTGGGAGCTCGTCTGGCTTGCGGTTGGCGTGCAGGTAATGATACACCTGTCCCGCTCAACCACCAAACACCCCCAAACTGCCCCGTCACCACCATCGCCGAACCCCCAACCCCTTGGTCGAGTCCATTGCCATTGCATTATGCCGCGCTGCACGTTTTTTATTAAATTTTATTAGAGTGCCGCACATGCACAACACGGACTGGTGAAGGTAGAAGCGGACCGACCTCCGCTCCGGATCCGGATCCAAACTTCTTTCATACCTCCGATTGCAATGTGCCAACGAGGGGGAGAAACAACAGAGGGACGTCTAGCAGAGAGAAAAGGCATATATATTCACGCAAATGCAAGCAGCCTTTGGGAGAGCCGAAGACCTGCATCCCAGCCCGGTTTTTCCCCCTGGTTATCCTCATCCGCATGCCCATCCTCATTCTGGAGCTACTGCTACGTAGCTTTATGGCGCATTTGCCGCATAACAAAATTTACACCCACCGGGAGCCGTCGACGCGTCGGTGCACTCAATGGGGCTGCCCTTTGTGCCTGTGGTCCTTCGCGCCGGATCGAGCCATATCCACTAGGTCGGAGGTTTCGTCGCCACTCGATAACAGAATTTGTTCAATAATGAATTTAAGCAGGAAATGCATTTTGCCAAAGCCACCTGAGTGACAGGGCTTATTCGGTAGGTAAATATATTTTAAGTGCGGATTGACTTCAAGTTGTTGTTGAAGGAATGCATAAGAAAAACAATCAGCTTTATTGAGTACCCTTATACTTGTTATTGACGTTGATTGCCTTATTGGTTTACTTGTCAAAATTGGCATATAAATATTTTAATCTAGATTTTAGTTAGGTTAAAAGGGGTTAGGTCTACCAAATAATACTTCAACTCTAATAACATCTAATACATTAAAATGTGGTTTACTTTATTAACTTTAATAGATAGAAAAAATAAGAGAAAAAGAAAATTTTTAATTTTAGTTTAATCTTTATTATAAATAAATATATATTAAAGGACTTTTTGTTCAACAGAATAATTTAATTTATGCTTTATAATCACCACTAATTTATTATTTTATCCGTAAAAGGCAATTTGAAATTCCAAAAAACTCTTCTCGCTTTTCATCCAACAGAGTATTCCATCTGCTGTCTTTACGAACATTTTCAGTCGATCCGGCTGTGTTTATGCCTGCTTATGTCGTTTGGCTTACTTACATTTGCCGCGGCTTTGTGCTGCATAAATTTTCAGTGCCACGCCCCCATGAAGCAACACCGGCCCCTGTTAACCCGCCAGCCCATCGCCCACCGCCCATCGCCACCCCCTGAAAGCTACGTGGCTCTTTTGTGCTAACTGCCAACTTTTATTTGCTGCCTTTTCACATAATGAGGCAATTTTGCAGTTTGTTTTGTGCGAGTTTTCACTTGTTACTCTTCCATTTAATAAGCCAAAGGCAGCGGCAGCGGCAAAGGCAAAGGCAGGTGCCGGTAAGCTTGTAACTCCCAGTTTTGGTTTTGGTCCTAATGCAACATTTTGTATGCGCGCGGGATAAATCCCGGGCAGATCCCCGATATTGGTCGCATATGCAAATGGCTGCAGCGCAGGTAATTATGCGCATAAATAGCTCCGATTGTTGGCCAAGAGACTGCAGATGCAGCGAGAGACCTCAAGTAATGCCCAAGATTGGTCAAATGGGTGGAGACCTCGTTTATAGGGGGTGTTTCCTTTTGGGTCGCTAGCATATCCTGCGGATGCCCCATCGGTTTCCCCCGGACGGCGAGGCTCATGCATAAGCATAACCATTGCCCATTTCGAATCGATGTGGCATGCAACAGCTGCTCGCTTACAACACTTCGGATTGCCATGGTCCATGCATTTTAATTGTGCAATCCCGCAAAAAAAATACGGAGTGGAATGCGTGCACCCAAAGAAAAGGGATCTCAAACTTCTCGTTTTAAATAGTTTGGTTTTTTTTTTATAAACAACATTTTTAAAGAAGGATATTGGGTCAAAAAAAAAATATAATTAAGTGTAAACATTTCTCAGGAAACTCAGTTTATTGAGTATGGAAATTTAGAGTTTGAAACCTACTTTAAAGTCTTTAAAAAAACTCCAAAGCTAAAAGAAATAAAGAAAGACCAATAAATACAATACACTTTGCCAAGTTTTAAATTTGTATTTTTATTATACCGAAATTAATTACAAATATTTGGATAAACGCCTAGAAAAAATAAGTATTTTAATTGTTAATTGAGGAAGAATAGACTTACTTCATATAAATACAAAAAAATATTACAAATTTGTTTTTAGCGCATGTAAAAAGCTATAGCTATTCAATACATTTTACAAAACAGAACAGTTTCCATTTGCTATCCCCTTTTCTTTGTGGGTTTTAAAAGCCCTATTTTTCGGCAGAGTGTGTAAGGACTGGGAATGGTATGCCATCACATGCGTCGCAAATAGGGGCAAAAGGGACTTCGGGGGCTAGAACCCATCCAGTAAGTTGCGCTGTCGGGGCAAAGTTTTGTGCCATGATTAAAACGAAACCTCACCAAAGTTGCCACCGCTGACAATTTTAATGCAAACAAAAACTTCCTTTTCTCTTCCTTGGAACGCTGACAGCGGCAAGCAAGAAGAAGGCCAACTTATTTTAGCATGCAACTTTTTTTGCCAACCGCCAACAGCCCCATTCCACGCCATTAATGCAAATTGACGCGGATACAAGTCGCTACAGGTGCCAGATCCTTTCAGGTTGTTTTCGTTTTTGGCCGGGTTATCTGGGCTGGGGCTCGGGAAAACTTCTGGCAATTCGGGCGGACATTTGCGGCTTTTCTGCCGCCGAAAGCAATTGCATTTTGGTAATTGAACAAGTCAACGCTTAATTACAACGCACTACAGTAAAACACCATAACTGTCTGCGGCATTGAGTGAAAATCCAGCCGGCATTTTCCATTCAGCGAAAGCGAAATAATTTCCATTTGAAATGCGCAAAAATGAGCATTTGTATTCTTTTCCGTCTGAATTTCGACCCTTTTTTGCACCCCGCTGTTGTTTTCGCCTGTTTTTGTTTGAAGCGTTTAAATTGACGGCTCATTTTGTCTTGCTGCACACATTTCATTGGGAATCAGGGGCGGAATTGCGAAAGAACAACCCAACTGGGCGTATACGCAATATAGAAAAATGTAGAAAAAATTTTAATTTATTTTATAACAATCAGTAAAACTTATGGGGTTTCTAAAAAAGTTTTTTTTTGATTATAATTCTTTTAAAATGGTTCTTAAAAGTATGCTTTAAATATTAATTTCAGTCTTGGCGACTTCATCTCCTTCTCTAAAACACATTTCTTAATTTTATAAAGCAGGCAAAAAAGTATAAAAAATGTTCTGACTACACCCCTTTTTTTCGGTAGCGAAACCATTCAGCAATTTATCGATTAAGCGCTACGAACGGACAAAAAAACGCAGTGAAAATGACTTAAAGCAATTCCATGGGACAGTGGATTGTTAAAAACTGATCTATATGCTTGGTTATTGAGCAAGTTTGGCTGTGGCTGTCGATGGCTCAAAGCCTTCAGCGGAAAAATGTATGGCCAAAACCAAACCAAACACGGCCGAATGGAAAGGGGAGCGATGGTGGCCCAAACAGATAGCGGCAGTAGACACTTGATAGGTTTTTTGCGAAGCCCCCTTTCGACCCGCTCCCCATACACTATTGGCCATAAATCAATTTTTCAAAAATGACACTGGGAAATGGAAAAAGTAAGCTCAAAGCTGGGCGAATATTGAAAGCGTCCGCTTGCCTCGATATAAACCGATACTCTCCTATGAATTGTCAAACGTACAAAATATATGCATGCATGCATACATCTATATAACTCATGTATGTATATGTTTATATATATTAATAAAAAATGTATGTTTGGTCCTAGCATTTTTTGGGCATCCTAGAAGCTCTGGTATTTTTTATGCTATCGCCCGTCGGTTTTTCGTTTTTTTTTTCGTTTTTTTTTCTGGCTTTGCAAATCTTTGCAGCTGGCGTTGAAAGTTTGTCATCATAAATTTTAATATTATTTTGCGAAGCGAATGCAACAGGAGTTGGAGCAAAGGAAGCGTTTTGCGATGCGAAACTTGCCAAAGAAGCAGAATCCATAGTTCGGCAAGTGGGGAAATGAGCACATTAATAGGAAAGGGGCACCGCACCCATTCCCCTGGGGAATTTCAAAAACTCGGTGTAGCACACGCGGCGTATGCGCAATGCAGCAGCAGCAGCCGCTTCTGATTCGAAAAATGGAGAGGAGAAAGGAGAAAGGGGCGCTAGGCAACATATGGGCGGCTGAGCGGCAGAGCGGCTGGCCGGAAGCCCATATTCCCCAGCATGTGTGAACCGAATGTTGATGAGTGCCATATAGTGAATGCATATGAATGAATTACATCCCCAGCACTTTTCCCCCGATTTTTCGGTCCCCGTTTCTAGCCCGGTTTTGATTTTGGCCTTTGAAAGCGGCTGAATGAAGCCGCCTGGCTTTGGCGGCATGAATTGCATGCAAAAGATTGTTTTGCATAGATGAGTGAAATCACCGGGTGCATTTATTGAACCTCTGTGTACCTGGTGACAGCACACGAAATTGACATTGATTGGTCCTGGATCCTGAATCCTGAGCCCCAAAGGACTAATGACAAAGAATCAAGAGGAGCTCAATTATTCCAGTTTTCTCTGTGCGCTTGACTTCCTTGGATTGATGCAATCGGGCTTTCAGTGGTTAGATTGCTATTGAGGAAAAAATATTTCGGTTTTTATAATAGCAAATTTAATGTTGACAGAAACGTTTTCTCACGAGAATCAATATTATATTTTATTGGAAGTCTTTTGAAGTATTAAAATCCTAAGCCAATGCCTCATTTTATTTAAATAAATGTGCATGAGAGAAATACTTATACCCAGCTAACTCTAATCAGTTACCCATCATTAAGTATTATTGCATAATGTTTCTTAGCAGCAAATAGCTGAAAGGCCTCACGTTTAAATTAATTAAATTCTCTGCACATTCGAAAATTGCCTGCAAGTATAGTAATTATTAGATCGGCTCTAATATGCATATGATTTTATGCTCTTGGATTTCGGACTGATTACCGACATTGGCTGGCTACTGGAATTTGCTTAATATTCACCGAAAATTATTCGAGCAAATTTGAGTCACTCCGCCTGCAGGCGGAATAAAGACTTTTGGAGTCAAGCGATACGTGAACCGAATACGAAAAGCCAAGGGTTTAAGCCTTTAAGTGATGCGACAAGGTCGCAGGAGCGGGTGGAGATTTCGGGTGGGATTATGAAGTGTGGGGGCAGATAAGTCCGACTGGAACTTCTCCTTGGGCTTATTTGCATGTTGTGATTAAGTGCCGGGTCATAAATGCAGTCTGGCAGAGGGCATTTCGGCCATTTCGGCTCGCTTCCAAGGCAACCATAATGCTTGCCACTTAATTATTACTTAGTCTTTATTAACATGGCTCACAGCTTTTACTGGCCTCTCGCTCCCGATTAAAGCCATCAGCGGAGCGTGCAGTTTGGATTCCATTTCGGCGGCGGCGGGGGCCAAAATGGGCTTCATTTCGAGGCCCGGTAATTGCGAATTGTTGCCGTCGTCTTCGCCTGCGTTTGTTTGTCAATTTGCGTACTTAAAAAATTCTTTTATATAAACCAAGAGCAACGAAGACGACGACGCACTCACAACTCGTTGTCAGTGTAACGAGCCATATGTGTTGTGCACATAATAATTACGCAATTGGCAGGAGCTCCCCCGCATCTCCCCTTCTCCCATTTTGGCCTGGCTGGGTTCCTCTTTCGCCCGAGTCGAGTGTGTCATCAAATTAGTTTTAATTATATATTATATTCGTTTTGCACACATTTCGGCATTAGCAGGAAGCACGAGAGGCAGTGGGTCTCCAGTGCGTATGGTTGATATTTGCCATGGCAATCGATTTGTATGCCCGGCAGCACTCTGCCAGTTGTTCTTGTTTAAATAATTTCACCCGCTCATTGGCTTTGGGCCCATTCCCTAGAGCCACCAACAAATGGGAAGGGGGATTTGTATGTGTGGTTCTCCAAACCTGTACCAGATATCTAATATGCATGGCATTCAGGGAAACGAAAGTAAGCGCGTCAAGTGAATAGTGACTGCACAGTGAAAAATAGTAGCCTAATGAGTCACTAGTGCGTTACTTCGTGAAATCAGAAGAGCTATTTATGGGTACTAACGTATTAAGCTATAACATTATATTTGACAAAATATATCAAAATTATTACAAATTAAATAATAATATTCTTATATTAAAATCTTAAGAAATTTTAGGAAGTTTTTTTTACCCGTTTGATACTATTTTTAAACTGAGTAGTTTTACACCTTAAATTTAAAAAAAAAGCAGACCATAGATTATAAATTTTCCCTTAGTGTACCATTGTAACTACGACATCGACACTTTTGCGGCAGTTGCTTTGGTTTCGCCGTGAGTTTTTGGGTTAGTTAGGGTTTCAGTTACAGCCACAGATTTGTCTCGGCATGCTAATTTCCATTTTTCACCACCAGACCCACCTTTGGCTTATCTTATCGCTGTGCACATATGTGAGTACATTTGTATATTTGCGCCCGTGTTGAGGGTAATTAAATTGAAATTCTCAAGTGGTCGTTGTATTTTTCGGGGCACTTGATTTGACACTTTAGCACTGCGAATTCTAGCTCACTTCCACCTACTGCTTTTCTTTATTACTTCACAGCGCGACCTTGAATTAAGCGATCAGCATTTTTTTTTTTGCCATAACTACACTTCCAGTCAAGAGAGTCGCGTCATATTTGCTGTTATTATTAATAGTCAAAAGCGTCAAAAGCAACTGACTGCGGACTACGCATGAGACTCGAGACCCGAGCAACCAAGAATCTACAAAGCTGCGATCGGAGCGTTAGAAAAGCTCGCTCTTTATACCATCTGGCTGGGCTTTTGGCCAGGTTTCTTCTGGTAGTAAGAGAAGCAAAGAGAATACAAAGTGATTCACAGCTGATAGGAGACTTTGTTTATGAGTGTCCATTGCGTGCAGTATGTTTAGCAATTTACAGTGCCTTCAAAGGGGTTACGAATGCAGAAAAAATAATATTATAATATTATAAGATAAAAATCAAAAAATATTTAAATTCATTATTAAAAAAATGACAATTTACCTTAAACATTTGACTTACTCAATAAAACAATGGTATCCCTTTCAGTCCCTATTCAATATGCACAATCAAATTCAATCAAATCCGCCCTTTGACACCGCATTCTGCACCCTTTTCCCTTTGTGTACAAATATCCGAGTGTAGGGCTATTAAAAAGCACTTTCTTATCAATGCAGGAAAAGGCAAACCGAATGAAGACCCGATGCAGGCAAAAGGTGCAAAGGAAACCGAACAATGACGGAAAACGTTGCCATTGCCAGCAGCTCAGGAGTTCAGCAACAAAGCCCTACCTAACCCAAACCAACCCAACCCCACCGCCCACTAAGCAGAAAAGGAGCCGCTGCGGCACCACCCAACCACCCACCACCCACCGAATGGCTTGGCTGAGCGTCAAGTGTCATAAAAAAATAGGAACAACACTTGCAAGCCAAAAACTAAAGTGCACGAGTTGCCCGGCCATGTGGTTCTTCACACACCACCCACCTTTCCAGTCAACTTTCTCCACCACACCCCACCCCACCCCACCCACCAAACTGCCATTCACTGCCCCATTCACCGTTCACCACACTCTCCTATTACTACTAGATCCATTTTCGCTCATCTTTCAAAGGCGCAGTGTTGCGTTTGTATTTGTGGTGCCTGCAGGCAGAGAAAATATTATAATATTAGTTGATTTTTCAACATTTGTGTTCTTAAATTTTTTTTTGGAGCAATATTGAAATTGTTGAATTCCTATGAAGTCCTTGTGATGCGATTATATTAATCACTGTTCTGAAGCATTAAAGAAACTTTGTTTATTAAGTTATAAGTAAATTTATAGTAGTAAATCAAAAGCCTTCTTTTAGTTTTATGACTGCTGATCATGCTGATATTATGTTGTAAATTATAATTTAAATTAACATTAACAATCTTAAAAATGTAGAAAGGACCTTATTGAACTGAATAAAGTATGTAGGTATTCAAATAATAATTTCTGTGCCAATATCTTTTCTTTAATTATATATTTTAATTGAAATAAATAAAGGTTTTTATTACCCCATCAATTATATAGATTTTCTCCCAGTGCTTGACATCGGGCATATGGGTAGCTGCAAAGAAATACAAAAGAAAATATTTACAAAACTTCCATTTCCGCTTTATGTGGGCAGTATTCGCAGGAGCAGTCGGGGCAGTAGTCGAGCGGGGAAATTGAAAAAAGATAGTTTCACATAAACCCTTGGGCATTTGAACCAGCCCCGCCTCCCCCCCCCCCCCTCTCCACTGAACAAAACTCAAATACAAATACCAAGGCAGAGCCTGCAGGTGAGCATTCCGCTATTTCGCTTTTGGGCGACGGAAGTGAGCATTGTTAGAGTTTTGCAGGTAAATCAAATGATAAAATGAAGATGTAGTCCAGAGTCCAGCATTGCAGCAACAACAAAAACAACGGCTGATAGCAACAGTTTTGGGACAACTCTCAAAAGGAGGAGAGCTTTTCACCACGACAGCGACGCCTGCGCCCGAAAGTCACTCCATTTTGAGTGATTTTCCTTTGTTGTTTACCTTTTACAACGGTTACAACGGTTGTTATCGTTCAACGTTGCCTACTTTTCGGCTCTCTTTTTATATATATTATTATTATAGTCTGCTTTTGGGCTTAACTTGAATTCTGGGCCCCATTCGTATGAGTAATATTTTTCGCTTATCAATTAATTGACTTTTAATCGTGCGAATAGTTAGAAGGGGGAAGTGCGGTCACTCTTGACACTTTGTTTATACACCTTCTTTAGCAAAGCCCAGCGGCTTGAACCATAAATTTTCCTATCGCCACTCGATCAAAATAGCCGTCCAATCGACCATAATTAATTTGTTGAAATGACAAAAATTTCGCACCACTTTTCGGATCAATTATCAAGTGTTGGTGAATTGTTACAGTCAATAAAAAATTAATATTTTCACAACTAATGGAACTCTGACGTAGGCGGCTATCGGAAAATGCCGAATTGGAAAGTCCTGGTCTCGCTGGAAAGCTTTCTGTTTGCCCTTATCAGTGTTACCTCACCCCAAAATACACACCCATATGCTGACTGCTTTTAATCACTATTTGGCGCAATTGTACGTCATAAATTTTCAAGTATAAACCCGCAATCAAAATTATTCGACATGTAGACGTTGGTAAAAATTATGACCAGCCGATCAGCTCTCATCGAGTGTCGCACAGTTCTTAACGGATCGATTGTCGCCCCTCATTTCAAATGCAAATCAATCAATTAGAGCGGCGGAGACCGTTAATTTGCATTGCGTGAATTGCTGGACAAATATTGGCTTTTTCAGCCAGTGCTGTTTATTTTTAGATAAAAAATCAAACGCAATGATATTAATAGATAAGGCAACCATCCAGCGGGGGGTCCGAAACGTGTCCCTGCGAAGGGTTAAACAGCCTGGCAAAAGAGAGAGAGGGAGAGCGAGGAACTGTCAGGGGACTTGAGCCTGTCTGAAAGTGAGAGAGAGAGAGATCTTCGACGAGGAGGGTGGCACAGTGGGGAAAGCAAACCGTTAGTTAATGCTTTATTTTAGTATTTCTTGGAAGCGTACCTATATAAAAAGCCAACATAACAATAGAATAGTGCTCTAAACATAAATTCTTCACCAGAATACATGTGCTTGCCAAATGCCATTGGGACAATATAAAAAATTGCGTAGCCGACATGTTCAACATTTCCGTCTGACGAAACGTTTCGTCTTGAAATGTTGGTTTATGTATATATTTATTTTAGAAAAACTCACGTTGATAAGGCAAAGTAAAATCTGTTATAGTGAGAAAGTTTTTCAGATTTAGGTATATCCATTATGCCCATAGATTACCAGGGATTAATCCCACTGTGCGGGAGAGAGCGATCGGTGGCGAGGGTGGGCGCTTGGCTCTCTCTTTTTCCAGCCCAGCTGTTGCGGCTCTTTCTCTCTCGGCGGCGCGGCATTCGCGTTTGCGTTTTCGATCGCTCCGGTTAAAAACGTGCTGCGACAGGAACTGTAAATCATTACGCTCGGAAACGTGCTGCTGCTCGCACTGAAACAGAAACTACGGATAAAGGCGGAATACTGAACTCGCCAAGTTCAAGTTTGTCCGAAACACAGAAGGTCGTAAAACGGAAAAAAACTAAAAGTAAAAAGTATAAAAAAGGTTCCACCACCACCGCGCTGCTCGCACGCAACAATAACAACAAAGAGATTTGTTGCTCTTTCCTGCCAATTTTCGTGTGTGCCATTGCCTTTTCCTTTATCGCCTGTTGTTTTTATCGACGCGTTCGTTCTCGCGTTCTTTCTTCTCCAGCCAGTGCGTCGTGAGTGTGTGTTCAGTCCCCCCATATCTTTCTCTCTGTTTGTTGTCACCCCCGCGCATAACAAAATAAGAAACATAAAAACCCTATAAAAAAAACCAAGAAGATAAAAATTAAAAACAAACCCTTTATGCTAATCAATGAGCCGTGTCTGAGGCACAGTGGAAAATTTTCGAAATTCGCAAAGCGGCGACGTCATCAGTGGTCGCTATTGTTGTTGTTGGCGCCCGTGGCCGAGTAAAAGGTAAAAAGTAAGAAAGTAAAAGAATACTTGAAGTACGTGTCAATTATAAAACAAGAGAGAACGCTATAGTCGGGTTGGTGTCCCGACTATCTAATACCCGTCACTCAGCTAAAGGGAGTGCGAACGCTGTACTCGGGTTGGTGTCCCGACTATCTATTGGGGCTAAAGGGAGTGCGAGGGAGATAGATATATAAACAATTTTGATTGCGTATAACTTTTTAATGAATGGTCCGATTTGAAAAATGTCTTCTACATTTCGATAGGTATTAATAAACACTATAAAATTGCGTTTATATATTTTTAAAATCTTAAAAGATGTGGCCTGCAGACACATTTGAAAATCGTTTATGGCGATTGTGGGCGTTAGGGGGGCGTGGCACCTCGATGAAACAAACTTGCGCTGCGTAGGAAGCCCAAGAATATGTGTGTGAAATCTCAACCTTCTAGCTTTTATAGTTTCCGAGATCTCAGCGTTCATACAGACAGACGGACAGACAGACGGACAGACGGACATGGCTAGATCGACTCGGCTAGTGATCCTGATCAAGAATATATATACTTTATGGGGTCGGAAACGCTTCCTTCTCCCTGTTACATACTTTTGCACGAATACAATATACCCTTTTACTCTACGAGTAACGGGTATAATTAATTTTGGTCTGCCGTTCTTGTTGTTGCGTCTGGCGGCTATTTTCGTGCGAAAGATCTTTAAATTGTGGATATTTTGACTTTTCTGTCGCATTTCCCACACAGCAAAAAAAAAGTTTGGTAAATTTAAAAATCATTAAAAAAAATAAAAACTTTTTCTTATTAACTTTTTATTTGTATAATTAATGCTGAGGTTTTTTGGGAACTTATGTACCCTTAACCACATTCTTTAAACAGTTAAACCAAATATATAATGCAAATAAAACCTTTTGTTAGCTAACCGACATGTTTTGATTCTGCTCAGTTACACAGAGAAAATTATCAAAAGTTTTAGGTGCAAAATAAGGGGTTAAACATTTTAAAAAGTAAAACGATTCATACAAATTTTATTTTACTTTGCATTTTTAAAACGTTTTCATTTTTATTTTTAAAAAGTTTTTATATGAAAACGGCACCTAAAACGTTGTATAATTTTCTCTGTGTACATATGTTATGTTACCCAATTTCCATTTATTATATAATCGTCCCACACCTTATTTTTCTCAGTGTAAGAATAAAAATTTACTGGGCTGTTTCGCAGTTGGAAAAGTGTCAAAGAAAACGCGAAATTTACTCGGCGGCTAAACAATCAGGGAACTAAATAGTGTTAAATACTGTTTGCTGGCCAGCTGTTGGCTAAGAACTTTTTGGCCCCGATTTTCAATTGCTGGCGGACAAGTTATTAAGCAGTCAAAAGAGATAAATCAAGTCAGGTCCGAGAGCAACTGCAGCATGTGACTTTGAAACTCTCCGGAAACTGGTTCTATTTTGGACCTCTGGCCAGGGGCGGTGTGGGTTTATTTTTTTGTGTTCTTGATTTTATGCCTTTGCTTTTTTTGTTTTTGTTTTTTTGTTGTTTTTGTATTTGTTTGACAAGCAAAGCTAACACAGTTTCAGTTGTACCGGGCACGTAGTGCCACGTTCTGTGCTCTCTCTCCTTCCCCATCTGCCTTTTCCTCCCCTTTCTCCACCTTCAATAGCCACCTTCTTCCATTCCCCGCGGCGCTTTATGCTAAGTTTGTCTGCTTTTTATGCAAATTTTCAGAAACAACAAGAAAAACAAAAGGGGCTAAAAGCACCAAAACTCTACTTTGGGGGAATTTCTGCTATCAGCACTGAGTGTGCTCGAAGTCCCCCGTTGGACCCCTATTTGAACCCCCCCGGTAGCCCCGCGCTCTCTTTTTGCACAGCACGTGAATAGCTGGTTGCACTTTCTCGCCTGCACTAGCAGAAAATAATCGAATTGTTTTCTAACAATTTTCGAAATCTAAATATCCTCTTTCTTGAGTATTATTCTTATAAATGTGTTGTTATATGGAACTTTATTCATAAATCCCGAGACTATCCCTAAAAAAACTATTTCCCTAGCAATAATCATATTCTGTGCTGCATATAAATTACTTTGTAGGTTAAGCTAAAGTTTTTTAGGAATTCCAAAAGTCATATGTATACTACTGATAAGGACTAAATCGATATCGCAATAAACTACGCAATGAATACCCAATTTCGGTGATATTTTTTGCTGTGTGGAATATATTTGCTCTCGGCACCCTCTCGCTCTGACCGCCCCCTGCCCCGCCCACGAAGTTTCAACTGGTGAGTAATGGCTCAATAATTTGGCTTTCCCCCGCCACGCCCCTTTTCTGCAACATCTATGTATGCTGCAGTCGCGACCCGCACACGATAAACACACAATGTTAACTAGAATTTGTTTATCTCGACTCGGGTGGTTGTTTTTTTTGCCGTTCTTGCTGTTTTCTGGTATTGTTCTTGTCTGATATTTAACCAAAATGTATCATGACGCTTAAAGTTGGGTTTTATTGTTATTGCCGCTTCTGCCGGGGCTGTAATTGTTGCTTTGCACTTTTGTTTACACAACTTGTGGCGAATCTGTTGTTGTAATTTTGCGTTCTTCGAGAGTAGTATTTATTGTTCCTGCGAAACGATACACAGAACTTGCAGTGGCCAGCAAATTGAAGTATTTAATAACAATAGCCGATATGGAGGAAGTATAGCGGCCAAAGACACTGGCGTAGACAAAGGGCGTAAGGTGATTTCCAATAAATAAACATTAGTAACTAAAGATAAATAATAAACAATTTCTCACTTTCAAACTCTTTTGAATTTGATAAAAGATATTTATTACTTAACATTTGTATTTTAAAGCATTTGAAAGTATGCAACTTTCGATAAATATTTGTATTTTACCACTTATTTAATTATAAAATTTAATACAAACAAACAAGCAAGTGATTAAAAAATTTAGTATTAATATTTAGTTAAAACTAGGAACTTATTCATACCGTACGACACCCTATAGATAAGGCATTTCGTCACGCTCAAAAATCTTTATGAATCATTAAAGTGAAATCGCCGACAACTGGTGGAAGGGTTAATCAGCTCAGGCGCATCGCTTCGTTCTGGATATGACAAAGATACCGACTCCCCTTTTGCAACGGCCATGTCTGCCATCGATATATGTACATGTGCAGGCATTCTCGGGGAGTGATTTACAAAAACAAAGGAAAATAAACTTCTGCTGACTAGGTTTCGGTTAAGAACCGCTGATGCCATCTGTGGCGATTTCCGAAGAAAACCGTATACTCTTGGGAAAGTAGCTCGTATTTTTAAAACAGCTGACGAATAGTGCTTATCGGGTAAAGGAAATAAAACCAAATTGCGGCGAAAGGCAGTTGTCTGGGCGTTATGATTATATTAGTACATTCATGTGCGGTTAGTCAAAACCCTCACAACGGTCGTCGATCCAGTTAGTAGATCGGTTAGTCATAAATAGAACTGCAGTAGCCAAATTAGGGCTTAGTTTTACATTTGCAGTTGGAATTGCATTACAGCCTTTTCGTATGTTTAGATGTTGTGTGCGCGGTGGTGCGTTGCCAAATGTTTTCATTCCGTTTCAAATGTCGTGCTTTGAATGGAATTGATTTCAAGTGCTTTGAACCTTTGAACAAACGAACACTGTCGATCATAAATCCTTCAAGGCCCCACAATATTGTCACTCAAGTGGAAAGTGGAAGTACGGTGCTTAACGAAAGTATAAGTCAATAGGGAGGAGTTATTTATGATTTTCAAATAGATTTTTATGAAAAAAAGTGTTATTGGTCGCCAAATAGTATTGTATCTTGTATCCCAGCAATTTATTTACAAAAAGCGTATGCTAACTGACTTTACTACTGTACTACATTAGTGAATGTATTGTGTTGCCTTACATATATTCAATAATTAATGCTAATTACATTTTTATACCATTTTTATGGTTCCATGAACGCAAAGGCTTTGTGTAGTAATACACTGTAAAAGCATATGCGATAACCGCAATTATTCGGTCGTTTAGCTACTGTAAGCCGACACTACTTGATAATATGAGACTTTTAAACAGAACTCCGAATGGTAATTGAAGCTTTTCAATTCAATTGTAAAGTGTAATCGTATGATTACTAACCTATTCCAATAAGTGCACTTGAACCAGCTATTTGTGTGCTTTAAGTATAGTTTATAGTAATGAATCGCACGTCGAGGGCTCGGTAATCAGTCTGGGGATCGTTGAAAACAAATATTTATGGGCCGCTAAGATTTATGGCGGCACTCAAACAATGCGTTTTCAATTATCAAATATTTTAATGCACTCATATATTCGAAAATGGTATATGGGCACACTTCTGAATAATTACTGGAGTCGTCAACGACATTTTCGCAGGTAGCCGCTTTATGTGTACGTATATCTCGAGTGGTTTTAAAACATTTGACATTTATGCGTTCGAGTGGTTAACGGCTACCGTATTGTGGAAATCGGTGGGGGTACGGGGGTAAACCCCCTTCCGGCCGAGCTGAGAAATGGAAAAGAGTCCGAGGCGCTTGAGTGCTTTCAAGTTCAATGTCAGCTGCAGTTGCAATTCCAATTCCAGTTGCAGCTGCCTTTTGCAGTGTTGACTGTTGCAATTTGGCCGACCGAATAAACCGGTTCGCAACTTGTTCGGCAGCACGTGAATGTAAATTGTGTGGCATTTCCAGCGGAGTTGGGATCCGATCCGAAAGAGCAGCTGACTGACAGAAACCGGTTGGATCTGGAAAGATTTGGCCGGGCAGAAACACAGTGCTCGATAAGGAGACGTCGCACGAGACTGGACTGATAAAACTCAAACTTTTCGGCTGATTACATAAGGAACACTGGGCTATTTAAAGCCCTCTGGGCCATTTATCATCTATCAGCAGGCGGCTAATTGACGTGTCTCTGGGGTTAAGTCAAATCAATTCCGGAACACGACACATAATAGACAATTTGATAATTTATGAAGCCGCCGAACGGCAAATCCCATACATTACTGTCAATTGTTTTAATAAATTGGAGCGGAATCTGAATCGGAATCGAAATCAAAATGAATGGCTAGCCCAGAGCGATAAGAACGCTAAGGTGTAGGCGGTTCTTTTCTGATACCCGCTAACGTTTTTATACCGGTCGTACGTATATACAAACAAATAATTTAAATCAAAATTAAGTCAGACCGTCGTACGATCGATCGTTTGGCGTCATTTCGCCAGCGCACGCTAATGAACCCATAAAATTGATCACCACGTTAATTTTCACTTCCCCCCGCCCCATTGGAACTTTTTGGGGTTTTGAATTGTAACACCTTCGGGTTTTATGGGAACCTGCGGCCACGCCGTTTCGTTTGCCTTTAAGTGTATTATATATTTATAAGTTTTAAGTTGCCTCTAATTTTGATAACATGCAACTGACTGCCATCCGTCTATTTTCCTTGTGTGTGCCATAAAATGTGTAAATTTATTTGTTTTCCCCCAGCGACGTGCACTTTATCGTAGCGAATTCGGTTAGAGTCACGCGATCGCCGATCGGTCGTATCAAGAAAAATACCAGAAATATCAGCTAAGTTGGTCCAAACGAAAATAGCCCTAGAATTGTCTTCCTCTCTTGTGGTTTCTGTGTTTTGCAATCATTAAATCTTAATAGAGATATTTGTTAATATAATACTATTTTTTTAACGGAAGAACTGCAATAAGTTCAGGCATTGTTAGAACCAGTGTTTAATATGTAAGTAAACATTATTTATCTTCCCAAACTGTTTTTTTTTTTAATTTTTCCCCGTATTTAAAAATAATACAACATTTTCTCGTTTCATCTGTTTTTAAAAGACCTTTAAGATTCCAGACCGACTTTTGGCTTTCAAACAAACATATATTAATTAAAGTTAAAAGATAATAATTAAAACAAATTAAACACAAAAACACAGCGGGCATACCTTAATTTATTTTATAACCTCTACAAATACAAATTGTAGGGTTGAAGGCAAATATATAAGTACCAATAATAGTCGGACCAATTTAGGGATTTACCAAGCATTCCCTAGGGCGGCGAATTGATGGACTGGGTGTACAAATATTTATTCGGCAGCCTTGGAAGAGCTTCCGCCCTCGTTCAGCCATTGATCAACTTTGAAATCCTTTTATTAGTTAATAGCGTTCACCGTAACATGCCACCCACTTTTGTGCAGAGGCGAGCCAATATCAAGGTTGTGGAAAGCCAAAGTTTTGTTTGCTCAGCAACTTAACTTTAATCCATGGTCAGACGGAGGAGACACATCAGTTTGTTTTTATCGAGGAACATATGGCAAACAAGACCGAATATCCAAGGCACATGGAACTGGAACCCCTCCCCAAAGACCAGTCACATTTTCTTACATAATCAACGCGACCAAGTGAAAATTTGTGGCTGGCGAAAAAAAAGAAAGACAAAAAACCGTTAATGGGACGGGCTAAGTTAAGGCGCTGCGTCTAAGCACGAGACTCATGTTGGATTGTCTACGCGATATACGATACGAAGCGAAGCGCTGCTCCTCACACAGATACACAAACCTATACACGTACGGCGGGGTTTTATTTTTGCAGTTCGTAGATACTTCGGGTGGCGGCTCACTTTCCAAGCGTTCTTGGCGGCAGAAAGAAGCTCACATAAATCAGCGCATTCGCAGCCGCAACAGGTTCACACGGCATTCGTTCGCCACGGAGCAAGCCTCGTCGGTGTCCTGAATATCGCGTATCCGCCCCAGTGGCCGTAGATCCAATTCGCGTTACCAGTTTCGACGTGCAAACCAATGGCCAGCGGTGCCTAATTGAATTTGTGTAACTTGCCTTTCGGTTCCTCGGCCATTCTGTTTTTGTCCTGCCATAAAGGTGCTTACTGAATTATTAAGGACCTTCGGACACGTAACATTTAACACTGGACTGCGGGTCTCCACTGTCTGTTCGCTGTGTGTTTGTGTTCGTTTCGGTTGATTGCCGTTTAGGTTCAACGCTTGCCACGCCTCAAATCGAAGGGGCTGCTATCACCACAAATGGGCGCTGCCCATTATTAACATAAATTCTGGGGTGTATTTCAGTCAGCTGTCATCGTACGTTACGAAACTATCGGAGAGATCGGTATTTGCTCACAGAAAAAAATAAAAGAATTATTTATGTTACTTTGAAATATTAGTAATAAACAAAGGCTCTTTATAAAATTATTTTTAAATAACTCACTTCTCTTAAAAAACAACAATAAACACTTCGAAATTCTTCTAAGTATTTTCTTGCTCACTTAGTTATTATAAGTACAATTCGATAAGCTGTCAATTAACCATATCGCAATCATTTGTACTAAATTTAGGAATGTGACACAAGGCATGATATTTAAAAAATCTAAAGTCTATTCTTATCCCCACCAAAATATATTTCTGATGTTGATGAAATTTTAATATTAAATTTCGATAAGCCAAGAATTGATTAAATAATTTTATTATTGATAAGAAACAATTGAGATAGGTACTAAATCATTTTTGTCTTTTTGGCAGTACAAAGTTTAATTAAATTTTTGTTGTGAATAATATTTTAGCTTTTGATTTTAAAGATACAATTTGGTTAGAAAATTAATGAAAATATTTTGTAAATATTTGTAAGGAATAGAACCACCGGTTTTTTTTCCAAGTGTGGGTTTTCACTTGAAATGGAGATGCAGATCGTTAAGTGAGCGGTCTGAGTGGCAAAGAATACCGCCTTGGGGCGTCGATTGCGACACATTCATGCCCCCCGAGTCCCGAATAATAATTGAGTGTTCAAATAACGCAAATTGATCACGAGCGTTCAACGAAAGTCGCGTGCTTCATCGACCCCGCCCCCCTCCGCCGCCCTAACTATGCGTGTGGCTGCCATTTAACTTTAATTGAGTCGCGTCGAATGGTTTTTATTGCGCCCGGTACTTATGTCTATATTTTTGTGCGGCATCGCCTTCAATTGGCCTCCTTAGGCAGTGACAAAAAAAAACAGCAGCAACAGTCGAAATTGTTTATTAATGAAATTGCGTTCCAAGCACCCGCTTCTGTTTGTTCGACTGCTTTTTTCTGTATCCGATAATTTTTGTTTCTCAATTTCAGGGCGTTGAATTCGCTGCCCCGAATGCCGAGATTCTTGGAGCATCCACAGTGGCCGCAGCAAATTACCAAGCACACCAGCACCTCGATGCCATTGCATTGCCTGATCATCAAATAGGCAGCTCAAAACCCCCCTTAATCTTCGGATTGGACTCAAAATAAACCACAAATCAAGAAAGGAGAGCGGACGAAACACTCAAGATGAGCTTCAGTTCGGCCAGCGGCAGGGAGAATAATGTCCGCAAATTGTCCTTCCTCGGCTTCAATACCAAAAAGAAGGTGAGTGTACTTAGAAAATATTGTACACAAGGATAAAGGATTAAGGATTTATAACTTATTAAAAATTTCTTAAAGATGGTAGCGAAAAGAATTTTATAAATACTCCATTTCGAGCTCTTAACAATTTTTGAAATAAATTTTTAAATTAAATCGAACTATAAATGTTAGTTGAAAATCTATGAATGCCAACTAAACATTTCCATCATTTCATAAATGCATTTCCTGTGTGTAGATAGATAGATTAACTATAAATAGTCCCGCCTAATGTATTGGCTTTTGGCTGGGAAATTAATTAGGCAAATGTGGGAATGAGCTCATACTCTGGCCGATGATGATCCCGATACGACTTTTACCTAGTCAAGGTTCCCTCCAAACTACTTTTTTCGTACATACATATTTCAAAAGGTGAATATAATGTGCTGCTGTTGGTAGTTTTCCATTAAATAAATCACTTTTTATATGTATTTTTTTCGCTATTGCCAATTTGTGAATAATTCATTCGCAAGACCGCACGGTAATGTCAAGTAATTGTTATTGATTTTTTTGCGGCTTGTGTTATTTCTCCGTTGTTTACTTTTCTACACATTTCCGCAGTGTGTCAGTTGTTTTGGGCACACCGGCATATGCCCGCCAGCTACCAAGTGACACAATTTAGAAACCAGTTTCCAGCAAATCGATCTCGGTTTCAGTTTCAATTTCAATTTCGATTTCGATTTCGATTTCAGTTTGGGTTTCGTGTGCGAGTACTCGGCCCAGTAGATCACAGTGCCCAATCATGCATTCATTCATGCGAAAGTGCTGCTTTTGTGCTCGAATTTTTGCCCACATTACGTATACGCCGAGTGGTGCTGGGGGGCGACAACAAGTTGTCAGCTTAAAGGCTAAACGCTAAACGCGTCGAAATAAACGCATTTTAATTGTGCTACTGGCAGCCGACAGTTGGCAATAACGGTAACAGGAAGCTAGTTAGACATTCAGCATTCAAATGAAGCGCACACATTAGACCTACACGTACGTACTCACTACACACATTTAGCAAACACAGAACGGGAAATCGATATTCGTGGTCAAGGCTGTTGCGCTGTGGCACTCACTCTGGCATTGACAATGAAAAGTAATAGTAATAGTTCAGCGGAATTGTAATCGCAATCAATGCATTGACACCTGGCCAGGTGAAAGCATCAAGTTGCAGTTGCCGTGGGAGCAGTAACCTCCATTAGCTTAATTGCAGCACAAAGTATGCCATGATTTAGGAGCTACATTAAAATTAGAATGATCTAGAAAGCATTTGTATGGAAACTGCTCTGCTATACTTAAGATTTGAATCCTTAAAAATTGTTGGAAAATTCTTAAGATTTTTAAGACCGAGAATATAGCATTCATAATCTCAGAAATTCCATTTGAATGTTTTAAATATTTTAATTATTCTTTTATTTGAATTTTTAATGAATTTTTTCAAAAACCTTACTTATTTTTTAAACCGATAATATAAACATTCATAAAAAGAAAAGAAAGGATAAAATATTGTTGGTGCAAAAACAAAGGATATAGCCCCCAACCATGAAACCATTTGTTCAATATTTATTACATATAGCAACAATCGATCAATTACTAGTCGTGTCATCCATCCAACCCATTTAATGTTAATGGTCCCATATAATTCAGCTCCCCCGAGGGGATGATCCTATCATCTCGAGCTGCACTGTACTGTCACATAACTCAATTAGCCATTACAACTCGCCTGTTATCGCTAATTACCCAAAGTATACACACATATATACATGGGTGGCCAGCTAATGAGCCTTAATGTACTGGCTTGCTGTTCAAAGTGCCATCAAGTGAATAGATTTTTGTGCATGGCGAAAAAAGCTTTTTGTATTTTTTGCCATACACAAAACACTAAGTGTTGGCCTTGAGCGGCCTTGACCATCAACGGGAGGTCCTGTGAGCGAAAAAGCTTTGCCATTAATTATGCACTAGTGGGGGAAAGCGACACGACGAAATACAAAAATGCTGGGCACACGGAGCTTTTGGCCTGCTAGCCAAAGCTTTTTGGCGAAAACTGCATTCCGATTTACGTCAGCAGCAGCATATCCTGGGGGTGGTGGCTTCAGAGGTGGCATAGTAAAGCCCGCCCGCCGCTTTGGCCCTGAGAATCAGCTGAGCGTGGCCGAAACGCTGCAGCGCTGCCAGCTGAGCGGCCTGTTCTACCGTTATACGCGCGCCTTAACCCACGCCTGCGCAGTGGTCCAAAAAATCAGGTAACAGCAGCAGCAGCAGCAGGCAGCAGCCACAAGCCATGGCCCCTCATTTGCTGGGCAGCCTTCCCAGACAACGGAACAGGCTCGATTTTTTGAACCGAATATAAAATTACAATATTCGCGGGTCAAAGTGCAACAGGCAAAGGGTTTTGCGAAAAATAACTATTACCAAACTCTTGTGAACGTGATTGAAAGTTTTTTGCAACATTAAATTGAACATCCGAAGCTGGGAGCCCTCAAGGTAAAGCGAAAAACTTGTGAAACTTGTTTGATCTATAACGTTAATCAAAAACGCACGGAAAGTTGGCTAGCACACAAACTTTTCAAGAGCACACAACCTTGAAAATTGTTTCAAAAGAGCCCATGCACACACACATAGACACACCGACCGAAAGGAGAAAATGGGAAAAACCTATAGACATACAAATTTGGTCCTTTTCTTTTTTTTATAAAATTATAGTCGAAAAGTTGGCAGCTGGGCACAACAAGTGAGTTGGCCTTTTATGGGCCCAAAGGCAACCAAACTCGGAGATCTCTGGCATACACATACATAAATGTGTATATGTATTTTCCGGAGGAAATTCGTTTTGGGTGTTGCATACTTTTTGGGGCAATAAAACGGCTGAGCGGCAGTGAAAAACACAGAAATGTTCCCGAAATGTTACCCCAAGTGACAGGAGTCAAGCTCCATGAACTGACACGTGTGTCTGCGGTCACAAATGTATCTGTATATATATTATGGGCATATACATATACATTTCAAGGTGTCTTTTGTGTGCGGCATCTTAAAAATTACCAATAATAACCGAGTTTCATTTCGGTTTGCCGGATTGATGAATGATTGACTGCTTGAATGGGATTTTGCGGTTTCGTGTTTCCAATTTGTCTGCATTATAAAAACGTTGTGAATTATTTAGCAGTTCATGCATTATTTATACCGACTCACACCTGTATGGGGAAAACAGAGAGTATTCACTTGGCTGAAGTTTTCCTTGCAAGGTAGGAAAGTTGGGAGAGGTTTAATTATACCCGTTACTCGTAGAGTAAAAGGGTATATTGTATTCGTGCAAAAGTATGTAACAGGGAGAAGGAAGCGTTTCCGACCCCATAAAGTATATATATTCTTGATCAGGATCACTAGCCGAGTCGATCTAGCCATGTCCGTCTGTCCGTCTGTCCGTCTGTCTGTCTGTCCGTCTGTCCGTATGAACGCTGAGATCTCGGAAACTATAAAAGCTAGAAGATTGGTATTTGGCATGAAGATTCTTGGAGTTCCTACGCAGCGCAAGTTTGTTTCAAAAGGGTGCCACGCCCCCTCTAACGCCCACAATCGCTTATATACGATTTTAAAAATTTCAATATTTCGGAAAAGTAAAAATGCAGTTTTATTGTGTTTATCAATACCTATCGAAATGTAGAAGAAATTTTTCAAATCGGACCATTCGTTAAAAAGTTATACGTGTTCAAAGTTTCTATCTCCATCTCCCTCGCACTCCCTTTACCTGAGTAACGGGTATCTGATTGTCGGGGCACCCGACTATAGCGTTCTCTCTTGTTTAAGTTTCGTACGAGTTCCGGTTATGTGAAAGTTACACAAGCCGGTTAGTTTTATAGTTTATAGGGAAAGCGTTATAAGTTGTAAAGTTTTCATGCGAAAATTTAACCAAATACTAAAATACTAAATCAAAACAGAAACCCTTCCATTTTCCATAGTATTTTATATTCGGTTATTAAGATTTTCCCCTCTATAAGCAAAGCCATTAGATGTAAAATTCCTATAAAATTCCTCACACTATCCGGAATATTTTCAATTCACTTCCGGCCGCAGGATAATAAATAGAGCAGGCCTCAGCTATTTATTGCTGAACGCTATCGCACACCCACTCTTACTCTCACCCGCACACGGACACAATGCCATCGACTGACCTTGAAGTATGCAACACTTTTCTATCGAGAGAGGCTATAGTGAGTGTGTGGATATGGGCGTTCAGAGGGTGAGCCGCATTGTCAGCATGATTTCCCATCACTAGATTACGTTTACGACGCTTTAACGCCTTTGCGTTTGCCTCCGCCCAATGACCAGTTTAACCTTTCGCACGTGTCCGTCTCGTCGTGCCCCCTGACCCCTGAGTCCTGACCCCTTACCCCACACCCCGCCGATGTCCTGTACCCACTTTTCCGCTTTTTCCGTCACTCTTCTTGTGCTTGTGCGAGCATTTCCGCTGCGGAATTCGCATTAAATTAACACAGATACACAAAAGCACACACACCACTGTGCGCGAGCTGACAGTCAGACAAAAACGTTATAGAAGCATCGTTAATTTGTGCAAACAAACAAAAAAATATATATAAAAAAAAGAAAAACCTAACTGCGTAGCGAAAGCGGAGCAACAAAAATCAACCAAATTATGCACAGGCCGTGGAAAAAATTCGTCAGCTGCAAACAAATAAAAAGTTTTATGTATTCGTGCATAAATATATCCAACTCAAAGTCAGAAGTCAAATGTAAAATTAAACGGTTTATGTTTTTGCGCAAGTTCAGTGCCCAGCAATTTACAGTTTTAATGGGCATGTTAGTTTAGACTTTGGGATGTGCTAAAAAATATAATAAAATATTCTTCCGTTTTTGTTTAAATTTATTTTGAAATAACAACTCTTTCTGAAATGCAATAAAAATTTTAAAAATACTTGAATGCATCTAGTTGGTACTATCAACCAACATATTTGTTACCTGCCTCTAAGGGTAATATGAACTTTACCAATTTCCAGGTTTCACCTTTTTTCTGGCCATTTCTTCCTTCGACTTTCTTTTGGCAACTCACAACAGTTTTCCAATAAATACAAAGTTATACGCGATACGTCCCACAAGACTAACTTTTAATCTGCTGTGCGGGCCAAGTGTAAAAACTTATTCGCCGGCGATGACAACAACAGTTGGCAACTCGCAAAATCTTAACAAGTTTCGCTTTAGCCGCAATTCGATTCAATTTGGCAAGTTGGGCAAAAAGTTGTTTAGGCCACGAGCATCTAACTTGGTTATGACTCGTAAGTCACGTGCCGCCGCTCGCTTGCCGCCTCGCAGATGTCAAATCACATCAGAAGCACTCCGCGAACTCAGCCCCAACTTATTGTGGCCCCAACTTGGAGTGGGCTTCTGAGCTGCTTACATGCACGCCAGCTTTATGGGCGAACTTATGGCATAACTGTGACTGAGACTGCACACAACGCTTGTCAAGCGACTAGGTGCACTGAGTTCTTGGGAGGTTTTTGGGCGAGCAAAAAACAAAAAACGCAGATGTCAAGGCATGTTATGCAAATTGAAAGGAAAACGCTGTGAGTGTCAGAAGGTGGAAGGAATTTTTAAAACACGAAAAACCGCTGAGATGAACTAAGAGATTTTTATTTCTTGAAAATTTAAATTTGTAAAAAAAAGGTTTAAATATATTGTAGATTTAATAAAAAAGATTCTTTTTGTTAGAAAAATATTGTAAAATTAAAATATTTGATTAATATGGTTCTAAATATTATACAAAAGTCCACTAATTCTTTATAGACACATTTGGAAGACCTATTTATTTTAGACTTTTAATATTTATAAAAATACTACCATTCTGCCTTATTCTCTGCCAAATTCATGTTCTGGATGATCTCATTGGGCTTCTATTTCTTTGGCTAGCTACTGTGTGCATTTGAGATAGGAGTACGACCCGTGCATATTCATTTGGCTCCGCTCCGAACCCTAAACAAACAACAACGAAAATTGACAGCTCAGACGGCTGGTGGGCGGGGCAGTGGGCGTGGCAGCTCGTCGGGCTGGGACCTAAGCATACCATCGATTATTTTTGATAAGCGCCGCTGACATACTGCACAAAGTGCGACGCTCTGTTAGAACGGTGCTTACCTGAAGAGTGGGTGGTTTGGGGGTTGGGAGGACTTATGTAGCTGGCTTGTAGCCACATTATGATGGGCATCAAGCTAATGGCTGAATGACAAAATACTTTTACTGCCTGCCTGTTCGTATCTGTAAATCAGCAATGCCAACAACTTCATAATGATGACCGAAAGCGGCATTAGTATCAAAGTCATAATGGGACAACTTAGTGTTTATCGATTAATTAACGTAACATGGCGCGTTACGCCTGAGCTTATCACATGCAAACACCACCCACAAAACCCACCCACTGGGGTCGCACACAGACACTTGGTCGTTGGTCTTCCCTTCCCGGTCGGTGGACACATTGACGTTCCCACGTGCAGGCTCTCAGCGTTATTAAATTTTTTCTATTTATAAACACAAACTGAAACTCTGTTTGCCTTTGTTTCTGTTGCCGCCCTTATCTGCCCCCGGCTTATCCGGAAGTGAATGTAATTGTCAAGGATACGCTCGCCCAGTGTATTAAAGTTGGCATCAAATATTCAACGACTGCAGACCTGTAGACCTGACCGGGAATCGGCAGTCCTTCGGGTGCCCGAGGGGCCAAATCGCATTTAGTTAATTCCATTTGCATTTATGTACCCACATCTAAGCATACTATAATTTTCATGTTGACGCAGTAAACAAAACTGGGAAACCACTCGAGCAACTAAAGCTCCCATTAAAGCTGAAAGTACCTGGCAAAATATGTGGACTGACTTGGTTGGATGTGGGCAAGGTTTGATGTATTCATTATCAAGCAAATAAAGTAGAAATTGTATTCAAACTGGGTTAGATTTCATGTATTTTGTATATTCATTTTATTTTGGCATCCGGAAAAATCAACTAAAATAAGAAACATGTTATTTTTGTTTAAGAAATTATTTTATATCTGCAAAACACAAGTTTCCGAAATAGATTTTCGCAGAAAACAATCTCCATTGATGGCAAGAGGCAAAATTGAATTCCCTGCAACCTTTCCTGTGATTTTCAATAAACAATTTGAGATTTTTCATATATTTGTAATCTGATAGCCACACAACAATTGCAAATAATTGGGTTTACTTGTTTCTCGCTCGAGGCAAAGAAATGTGCATATATTATTCCTCTGCCAGATGATGTTGATATTGATGTTAATGGTTGAGAGAAGTGCGCAATCAATGCCTTCGTCACTATGAAAATCAATTGAGCTCGATTAAAAGCAATTAAGAACGACGCCCAAAGAATCCAGTTTGATTTTCAACAACAAATGTCTGGGATATTATGGTGGAATGTTCAGTTCTTAAGGGTTCTTATTGCGTACGTTCGCACTTGCTGGTAGATGATTAATGTCCGCACAGAGACGTTTGCTGCCCAATTCTGCTCGCCCCTCCAAGTGCTTTCCGCAGATCGTCAACATGTCGAAAGACTCGTGACGACGAACAATAATGCTGCGAGTCACATGACTTGTCCGACTTTGTTTTTCCTATAGATACTTAATTGAAAAGTATTTGCGCCAAATTGACTCATGCACAACGTGACCAAACGCATGAAAACAATTGAGTAACGACAATTTGTATTTATACCTTTTCGGTGTTTTCTTCTTTGCAGTCCGGCAATGAGGATCCCGACGAGGTGCTGCTGGACTCGGAAATGGACAAGGTCTTTGCCGGCACCAGTTCACGCAAAGACAAGTTCGATGTAAACACCTTCCAGGACAACTCCCAGCTGCCCATTGGATCCCGCAAAAAGAATAGCAGTATGTAGTTCTGTGGTGGGACTAACATGGTTGTGCTTTAATTTTGGTTTACTTACAGTCCGCACAAACGATCTGAACATCGAGGAGGACTCGGAGTACGAGAGCCAAACGGAGCCTTTGAACAATGCACAAAACTACGATGACATCCCCGAGGACTTTCCCTTAGTGTCGGAGAGAGCCGGACACGGTGATCACTCGGACAACTCGGTGGACGAGAAGCACGTCCAGTTCGGCGGCAAGAAGAAGATAGTCGTCACGCCGCCCAGTTTGAGTTATGATGAACAGCCCACGGATCAATCGCACGAACGTAAACGCAGAAGAAGGTAAAGATAACAGTTAGTAATAAGGCTAAATGGGTATCACAGACAACACTGCGTATAAGTGATGTGTGCTGAGTGGACTTATAGACTACCAGAAGACATTACGTATTAAATTAAAGTGAATTTTTTTTAAATTTAAAGATAGGACAAATTAAATACAAAATAACGATGAACAATAATTTCTAAAATTTATTCTAAAAGTAAAATACCTAAACAAATAAGGAAAAATAATAATAACACTGTACAATTATTCTTGCAGCCGCCATCAGTATTATAGACAACGTAAATTCTCACATCAGGACAGCGTGGAAGCCAAAAACAAGCTCGAGGAAAACGGTGATGCAGGTGCGCGTCGCATCTCTGTGCAGCCTGAGGACACGGCATTGGAGGTAGGGCCCCCTAGTACACTTGGAGTAGCAATCGATTCCTCCCGAGAACCCCTACCTCAACTAACAACTAGTTCAGATCATCTAACTAAACTAGCTATTGTGTCTCTCCAACTCTCATTGCTAACCCACAAAACATACGGACTCACCTGTAGACAAATGGCCAAATGCCGGCTAAACAGGTTGACCATCTTATCCTCGGCCGTGCCCTTAGCCCCAAAATTAGCTCCTGATTTCAAACCATTGTTCTAGATCTAATCCTTTGACTTTACCCCCTTATAGGAGGCTGATCTCAACGAGCTGAGATCACATCGTTCTGACGACCCGCGAGCCCTGCGCCGCCACAAGATCCATCACTCATCCATCAAGTTGCGCGAGTTGCCACAGATTACAATTTCCCCCTTCACCAACAAGAAGCCCGAGGTGGACCATAGTCCTCATGAGGTCTGTATAAGGATCTAAATAATATTTCCCTATTTTAATTGGGCTGAATATAATTGTTATGTAAACAGATCTTTGTGCAACTGGACGAGCTCACGGGAGTGGGCGAGGATCGCGAATGGAAGGAGACGGCTCGCTGGATCAAGTATGAGGAGGATGTGGAGGAAGGCTCCGATCGCTGGGGCAAGCCCCATGTTGCCTCCCTCTCCTTCCACTCGCTGCTCAATTTGCGTCGCTGCCTGGAAACGGGCGTTGTCCTGCTCGATCTCAACGAGAAGGACCTGCCCGCCGTGGCCTATCGCGTGGTAGAACAGGTAAGATGATTTAAAAACTGCTTAAAAGTATTTTATTATATCAATCTAAACTGCAATATATATTTCTCCCTATTAGATGGTGATCGAGGACCTGATCGACATCAATGACAAGCCCTCGGTGATGCGTTCGCTGCTCCTGCGCCATCGTCATGTCAACGAGCACCAAGGTGTGCTGCCCTTCACCAAGAGGAAGTACAACAGCTACACCAGCCTGCAGGTGAGATCATCTCCTCGCCCACAATGCTCATCCAAATGGTTTCGTTAACACCTCTGTGCCTTCTTCTCGTCATTCTAATATCGTATTATCATCCAACCATTTATCTACTGACATCTCGTGCCTGTTCGCTATAAATAATTGGCTTTCAGTGACAATTGTGACAAAAGTTTGTTAATTTCCATGATCGTGGCCATTATTCTCTTGTCTATTTCTGCCATCTCATGACTCACAACTCGTACACCAACATCAACAACAATAATAATAACTACAACATCAACAACAACAGCAACTTATACCCAAATCGGTAATGAATAGCCAAATTGTATATAGACATGATCGTACAGATATCTTATAAAACGCCGCTTTGTGTATCTCCTGAAATTCTTTCTTTTCTGTACGTTTACTGATTTTTTTCGTCACAAACAAAAACCGAAAAACACAAACTCCTCTTGCACTCCGAAAACAAAAGTTTCTTTGGATGGGTGCAGAATCCTCCCACCAGCAGTTCCAGCAGCAGCAGGGACAGCAGCAACCTCGCAATTTGGCCAAGGCCAGGAGGAGCATCTGCGTCACCTCCAGTGCTCCGCCCACGGCGGCGATGCTGAACGTGACCACTGCCACCGCAGCAGCGGCAGCGATTGATCACCGGCGCCACTCCACGATGTCCTACCTGGGTGTAATGAACTAGAACCCCCTAAAAAACCCACCTCCTCTCGTACTCCGCTCCTAGAGCCAGGGAATGAAACGAAAGAGTAGGAATGGTGTATCCTGTGATTTTAGATGAAAGAGAATGGATCATATTCACAGGAAAAAATGTTCAAGGAGAAATATCCTAATTTACCAAGACTCAAAAAAACAGATTTGGCTTTTTTCCATTAACTAGTGAGCTTTCAGACTTATAAATTCTATCTTCAAAAATTCCCTGCCTAAGTGAACATAAAAAATCGTTATACTATCAGCAGCTTGGAACTATCAAGAAACTTTAGCCAATATACTGTAGCCCCTATATTATAGGTCAGCAATGTTATTAAATCAAAATATCATTTTGAAAAATATTCATCTCTTGAGAGATTAGATAGCTTGATTTAAAATATTATTTTTTAAGGATTCAATAGTTAGAATTAGAAAAGTTGATGTAAAATAATATTTATAATGTTTAATGCTCTAAGAAAGTGTTAAAAATGTACTTTTCTTTAAGAAAATATTATTATTATGTTTCATTCCCTGGTGCAAAAGCAGTCGAACTGCGCTTATAGAACTCGCGATGTTTCTTTTTAGCCCCACCACGTTTTAGCCAAGTTCCGTAGCCCTTCTCCCCCTTTAGATCCACTGTTTTTATGTGTGCTCTCCACCTCCACGATTGGCAAGTTCTCAATTGTGATTGTGATTGTGTTGTTCAAGTACCTTAGATCCCTTCCACTCGCTACTCTAAAATCTTCTGCTGACTAGACCGCACTCTGTTCTACTGTATATTCCGATTTAGTTCAGTTGCATGTCCTTACTATATAATAAATATTTTGTGTTCAGTGTTTTGGCACCAGCTTTGCATGTGAAGCTTGCTTGATGTTCCCTAGTAAACGAACTAACCCTTTGGTAGCAGTTTAATTAATCCTTAACGAAATATTCCACAGAACTTGTCTGGTGGCACAGATGATAAGAAGATCAGGATCATGCCGGCCAACGAGATTGGTGGCAGCAAGCGGAGCAATGAGCTGAAGATCGACATGAAGGACGACATGTACTCCTCGTCGCAGGAGGATCTCAAGAAGCTGCAGAATGACACGATCCTCAAGAGGATTCCAGCAGGCGCTGAGGCCACCACTGTGCTGGTACGTTGAAATCTTTATTTGTATTGTACTATAAACCCCATTCTTATAAATGACATCCCTTCTTTTCCAAAGGTTGGTGCCGTGGAGTTCCTGGAGCAGCCCACCATTGCCTTTGTCCGTCTGTCGGAGGGTGTCCTGATGCCCACATTGACAGAGGTTCCTGTGCCGGTGCGATTCATGTTTGTGCTTCTGGGACCCCGTAACTTCGACCTGGACTACCATGAAGTGGGTCGTTCCATCTCCACGCTGATGGCCAACGAGCACTTCCACTCGATTGCCTACAAGGCTGACGATCGCAAGGATCTGCTCTCGGCCATTAATGAGTTCCTCGATGATTCCATTGTCCTGCCGCCCGGTAATTGGGATCGCCACGACCTCTTGCCCTTCGAGGAGTTGAAGGCCAAAAAGGATTGGATCCGTACGCGAAAGATCAAGGCGCTGCAGGTGAAGCGTGACAGTGAGATGATCAAGATCGGCAAGGATGAGGAGAAGGCGTTGCTGGAGAAGCAAACGCTGGGAGCCATTGGATTCACGATTGGCGGAGGTGATGGTGGCGGAGACGGCGGATCAGACGATGATGATGGAGGCAAAAAGAAGAAGGCTGGTCCACTGGAGAAGACCGGCCGCCTGTGGGGTGGACTGAGGAACGATCTGAAACGTCGAATGCCCATGTACAAGAGCGATATCCTGGATGGCCTGAACTCGGAAACCCTGGCGGCCACCATCTTTATGTACTTTGCTTGCCTCTCGACCGCCATCACGTTCGGAGGTCTCGTTTCCGCCAAGACAAACAGCTGGATTGGCATCTCGGAGACGCTGATCTCGTGCTCCCTGGTGGGCATTGTCTTCCATTGTCTGTCCTGCCAGCCGCTCGTGATCATCGGCACCACGGGACCCCTGCTGCTCTTTGACGAAGCTCTCATGGTGTTTTGTACGAAAAATGAATTCAATTTCCTGGAGCTAAGGGTGTATGTCGGTGTGTGGTTAATTATCATAGCCCTGACGGTCTCCGCCTTCGAGGGCAGTGTGTATGTGCGCCTGCTGACGAGATTCACACAGGAGATCTTCTCGGCGCTGATCACTCTCATCTATATTGTGGAGACGTTTATGAAACTGATTTCGATCTACAAGGAGAATCCCCTGCTGGCGGACTACAATCTGCCTCCGCCGACGCTGGTTGCCCACGATCATGCCACCAATGGAAGCCTTTTCAATGCGACCTCTGGTGTAGCAGCAAATATTACCCAGATGGTCTTCTCGAACATCTCGACAACGGCCATGCCGATGGGTCCGCAACCCTTGCCAAAGAATCAGCCCAACACGGCTCTATTCTGCACCATTCTCACACTGGCCACCTTTGTGGTTGCCTACTACCTGAAGCTCTTCCGAAACTCACACTTTCTGGGCCGCAATGCTCGTCGGGCACTCGGTGACTTCGGTGTGCCCATCTCCATTGCCATTTTCGTGCTGGTGGACTACCTGGTGCCGGCTGTGTACACGGAGAAGCTGGTGGTTCCGGAGGGCCTGTCGCCTAGTGATCCCTCGAAGCGGGGCTGGTACATTGGTTTCAATACCACCTCCACTTGGATACCATTCGCCTGTGTGGTTCCCGCCCTGCTCGTCTACATTCTGATCTTTATGGAGTCGCAGATCTCCGAGCTGATTGTGGACAAGCCAGATCGTGGCCTGAAGAAGGGTTCCGGCCTGCACTGGGACATTGTGCTGCTGTGCCTTCTCAACTGCGCATGCGGACTGTTTGGAATGCCCTGGCACTGCGCCGCCACTGTGAGATCGGTGACCCACGTGTCCTCCGTCACCATTATGTCACGGTGAGATTAGAGTGTCAAGTTTAAATCCACGGGAAATAGACTAATGATATTTTTGTTTGATTAGAACCCATGCACCTGGTGAGTCGCCCAGGATCGTTGATGTGAAGGAGCAGCGCCTGTCCGGATTCTTTGTGTGCCTGATGATTGGTCTCTCGGTGCTGATGTCTCCGCTCCTGCGACTGATTCCCATGGCCGTGCTCTTTGGGGTTTTCCTGTACATGGGTGTGGCCTCCATGAGTGGAGTGCAGCTATTCGAGCGGTAAGATTTTAGACTACAGATCTATACAATCGGATTATTTATTTGTTAACTCCCTTTTGTGCCACAGAATAAGACTGTATTTCATGCCGGTCAAGCATTATCCTCCCACGCCATATGTGAAACGTGTGCGTCCCTGGAAGTTGCATCTGTTTACCACCATCCAGGTGCTGTGCCTCGTACTCCTGTGGACCGTTAAGTCGTCCCAGTTCTCCCTGGCCTTCCCCTTCTTCCTGATCATGATGGTGCCCATTCGGCAGAACCTGACGGCGCTCTATAAGCCGGAGGAAATGCAAGCGGTAATATAGTGGAACTTAAATCTTAAGTTAGTTATATTAATGGATGCGCATATACTTATTTTCCAGTTGGATGGCAGCGAGATGAAGAAGAACGACGACGATGAGCCCGATTTCTATGAACAAACCAACATACCAGCCTAGGATTGGTTTGTTTGGAACTTAATTAGTGTTAGATTGAAAGTATTAAAGCCAAGCCACGTTTTACGATGGCCCCAAAAACAAAAACAAGAAGAAAATAACAATAGTAAAAGCAAAGAAAACAAAACTAAAACAATACAAATACAAATACAATATATTTGTTGCGAAATTCTGGTGTGAAAGCGTTAACGAACTACCTGCAATTAGTATTTAGAGACAAAAGCCGCAAACACACACCTGAACTACCCGGGGCAGATATATGCGATATACATATTTGTATAACATATGCGGGGTATGCACCTTGTGATTTTGTAGGCGAATTGAGCTGCAGAAGAAGGCGGAATCGTGTACCTAAATTGCAACTGAAATCAAGAGACAAATTAGATTATTAACCACATTGACTTGGAGGAGGAGAGAACAAGAGCATATTTTTGAGGCCAACAAAATCAGTTGATGGTTTATCAAATTTGAAATCGTTACCTCTGGCATGTCAGGACTAGACAAATATCCTTCCGACGGAAAGGAGGAGAGTCACAAATTTGCATCACACACAAAGAAACCAATGAGAGGAACAAATTATTTATTCAGTTGGAAATTCGCATGTATTATTAGCAATAATTGCATTTGCATATACACAAAACTATTATAAACTTGGCTTAGACCTATCAAATCGAAGCAATCCCAGCGTGGAAAACTAAGAGAACCCCATTAACTATTTACCTTCAACTGGCGTAGTGATAATTAGTGTCAAACACACACAAAAACCCCCCTCTTAGATCGAACGAACAATTGTTTATAACAAAATCGTTGTAAGCTCTTCAGCCGGAGTTGTCTTTTAAAGTGAATTCTCCGCGCCTGAAGTGGCCGCTGTAAGTTTGCCTTCTTTGTATTTGTAGTCAGATAATTGAAACACATGAAACACACAAACAAGTTCACGCAAAACACATTGTACTTATACATGACTATGTTATATATATACACCCGCATATACTGTTTAGTAAGTTTCAAATATTATTCGTTCGGAGCTGAGAGCCTAGCCCAAACTATTTTTATGTAACTTGTATGTATGAACTTGTACTTACTTCTAAGTAGTTGTTGTCTAGTATTGTTTATTCCAATTCAAATAAAATTTAAAAATCCAAGCAATTGTTTTATTTTTAAACTGATATTTATAAAGGGATAGGATTTTCACCACTTAGCATATGAAAATACATTTTCGTATGAAGCCGGTCAAATATTTAAATCAGATTACTTTCGAAACGGTTTTGTAAACGACTCAAAAGTGGTTAAATATCTGAGAGTATCGGTTTCATAATCATCTTTATGGAACCGAAGCAACATTTTTATCGTTTATTATTTTAAAGATAATTTAAAGATTTATGCAAAGGATCACAGCGGACGGCAGTTCAAGTAGTGACGAAGCGCGCAAGGAATCTTAATGGCGTTACAGTTCAAAGTTTAAACAGAAAGTGTAAAATCAGTTTTTGAGAAATTAACAAAAAATCTTGAAAAAACATCTTTTTGCCAAACATTTCCAAACTATGGTACTTTCACAAATTAGGTTAAGATGGCAAACATTGGATTAAAATACCTTTCTAACGTCTTATTAACTTATTGTAGGTATATTTTTTTTTCGTCTCACTTTCATTGATTTCCTCAGGGCAATTAACGTCTAATTTTAAGCTGGGAGAATTATAAATGCTACCCAATTATATGGCAAACTAAACCCTTTTAAACCATTCCAATCGAATTAGGGACTTCAAAGCGTTTCCCGTAGCTTAGTGTAAATGGCGCTTGGCAATTAAGCATACAAATTAGCCGAGTCAAACTTTTAGCCAACAAGTTGAACAAATCTTAATTTTATTTCCGACATTCCGGCATTTTCACCTTTCGCGACCCGACAGGACCTGCCCTGCCCCAACCTCGAGTGGTTTGCCCCCCGGCAGCTGGACGTTCGCTCATGGGGGAATTTTGGGCTCAAAGCTCAAAGGAAAAGCGCTCAAAAGCTGTTTGCCACTCGAAAGCTGTCCCAAGAATCCCGAACTCGACTCGAAGCGCAGCCTGTGACCAGTGCAATGATAAGAGCAAGTCGCCTGTGACAGTCCAAGACGAGCGTCCGTGAGCATCGCACTCCTCGGGATTACGACTCCGGGATTTCCAGAATCTCTAAAATCCCGAAAATACGCGCCTTTGACGAAGAGCCGTACTCCGTGTACATCCGCATTAAGTTGGCGCGTTTTTATTGCTCCGGCGAAAAGAAAAGTGTCTCATCATTCCGGCTGCTCTGCAAGCAACGTGTTTGTGTGTGGGGCAAGTGAAATGTGCGCATCGCATCCGCTCGTCCCGGTTTCCATCATAACGTGACAACAATTTTGATTTGGCTGTGGCGCGAGTGCTTGTGCCGTAACTAAATACGGGTTTATTGTGGTTCTGCTGCTGCTACTGCTGCCAGTTTGCCATTTGCCATTTTGCCATGTCATTTGCCACTTTTTTGTTGCCACCCAATTCATTTGCCATAATAAATGCAAATTCGAAGAGCTTGTCACCCACACACAGCAGACAAAAACATACGCACACATAAGCACAGCGCACACACACAGCACACTCTCAAAGGCAGCGCGTGGTGTTTGTGCAAAAGAAAATTGCAACAGCCAGCGCCTGAGGATATGCTACAGAAATGCACGACACATTACACATACGCCTTGTTGCACACAAATTATGTAATATCGCATTAGGCGACCCCGCTCGACAATGGCAGCGAACGCGGCTTCTGCTTCTGTTGGCATATTGATGGCTGTGATGGTTGGACTCGTTGAGCTTCTTAAGCGATTATCGAAGCCAATTTAAATATTCCCATCTTAGGAGTTCAATGAGCACATCAATTCAATCCCAGCCGTTCAATCACGACCTCTCGAACCTCTCCAAAACAAACTGAAGCTTTCTTAACATATGGTTTTGTATATTTTAACAGAAATGTATTTCTATTCTAGGACATGTTGTTTATTAAGCGTACTAAAAGTCAGCAGAGAAGCGTTTTAGAGTCGAGATAAAATGGTTTCAAATTTAGTTTCAGCATTTGGCAGGGGACACATTAAAGGCGCAATTATTATTCTCAGCTTACGTCCACCCTGCACTTATCTCATTTATTATTTATATCCATTCTTAAGTGATGATTGATTGGCTAGTAATTCATGGCAAAACAAATCTTGACTTGAGCAAATACTACAGAAAGGCTACGTCAAAGTACACAGAAAGTAGTCAGTTGAATTTACTATATTGATTTTAAAAATGTATTACATATTATAAATTCAGGAGTAAATATCCTGCAGTATCCCAAAAAAATCAATCTCTTATTAATGTTGCCAAAAATGTAACTAAAATCAGAGATTCAATTTAAATATTTAATTTATTTAAATCCAATTTCGGGAGTTACTAATAAGCCTAAACATCATTCCCTAATCGCTTCTCTGCCGAATCCTAGTACTTTTCTTAATGGTACAGCTTCTTTTTCTCCGTGTAGCTATGGGATTGGCTTGAGATTGGGGTGGGTGGGTGTTGTTGCAGCATTCCTACGATTGCAGTGACTGGCGAATATCGGACTCGGCGGCCACCAGCGGGGCACGCACCTCGATGCCACGCACGGGCGCCCTGTCCAGATGCGGATTGAGATACTTGTACACCTCGCTGCGATTCAGATCGATTTTGCGCTCCGGCTTCTGGTACTTCATGAAGTTGACCCTGCGAATGGCCAAGGAGCCGCTGTTAAATTGGAATTGCGATTGCTGCAACTGGGGAATGAAACGCCATGGTATGGTCTGGTATGGAGTGGAATGCAGTGCTCCCGGGAGAAAAGGAGGAGCAGCGCACAAACATATGCATGCAATGAACCGGAGAACATAAGAAAACGTCCAATGTGACAACTTACTTTTGCATGGTCAGGCCGAGACCCTGCAGCTCCCTGGCGAATCGAATCGAGAGACCGTCGAGAGCAGTCCGTTTTCCCCCATTGGTTAAGTACAAGACAAGGGCGGGCAAATACACACAGCAAAAGCAAAGAAAAGTTTTTAGCCTCATTAAAGAGTCGAGAAGTGAGGGCAGTGGTATGGAGTCCAGGGCAGGGGCGGGGAGTTCCGGATTCGGGATTGGGGTTGGGCTTTCGGGAAAAAAAACTTACCTGAAGCGCTGGCGTGTTATATGCGCGCCATTGAACAAACGATTCCAAAATGCAATCTACAATGAAAATCAAGAGGCAAAGAGCGAGGAGAAAAGATATCCAAGAGCAAAGGCGGCATGCATAAAGAACTCAACCGGAACGCAGGAGGAAAGTCAAATCAACTGCAGGCCTTGTGACAGGACACACACAGCACACAGACGGATGAAAAGGCGAATGCGAGTGCGAGTGCGAATCGGGATGAGAGTCGGGATGAGATGGCAATGCACAATGGGTCTCGTAATGCTAACGATAATGCCAACGATAATCATAATGAGAGTGCTAGGTGCTACGTATATGGGGTTTCTGGTACATAGCATCCGGGGCACTTCATCAGGCGAAACCAAATGAAACACTACCTGGAATCGTAGCCCAGCAATGGACTTTCGTATGGGCAGCTGCTAATGCGCAAATTTATGGTGCAGTGGACGATGTAAAGAGTCGAGGCGAGTGGCCATGGAAAAGTGAAGAAGTGAAGAAAATGAATGCCTGGGATGAACTAACGTTATGGTTTTCAGTGGAGTGTCTGCGGGAGCACTGAGCAAAATAATCACCAAAATTATATATCTTTTATTTTTTAGTATTTCGAAATCTTTTTTTAATTGGTTAAACTTCAAAGTTTAAACCTAAGCAGAAAAAGGAATTTAATTAAAGAAATTGAATCTATAATATATGTTAAATGTAAAACAAAAATCTTTACTATTCTCTAGACTATCACAAATCAATTTACATAAAATGTTTCTTTCCTCTTCAGTGGCATTTTCCTTATATTATTCTGGCCTTCAGAGAAATCTTTACAAAATTAAAAGCAATAGTCTTTCCACTATTTCCCAAAAGGGTGCTGTCATGCTCTAGCATAGCCACACAAAATTTCAAGCTTTCTATTATTTTTAAATACCTAGAGATAGGATTTGGAGAGTTAAAAAAAAATTGCATTAAAATTTAATTTAGATAGATATTTTGGTGCTTTCTTTTTCTCGGTGCGAGTGCTTGCTCTGTGGGCAAAGCAGAGCGATGACATGAGATGAGATGAGAGGCGACATGAGGCACAGCCTGACCACGGCAAACATGGCCAAACATTGCCAACTAGCCGCAATAATCAGGGGGGGTTTTATAGGGGGGATAGATGGGATGCTAGGGGGACTGGGAGTCTGGGGGACGGGATCTACCCACCCGAGAGTGCTGCCCGTGATGAGCTCCGCCTGGGCGCTCAGGGTCTCGGCAATGAACTCATCGTTGTAGGCATCCTTGGGACGGTACCAACGCCGACCGCCCGGAAGGACCAACGGACGCTCCGAGGATGGGACCAATGGCCCAAAGGCCCGCTTCGACCGCCGGGGATTGTTTTTGCGCACCAAATGCTCCTCGAGCTCCTCAATGACATCGTGTCTCTAGCAAAACCAAACAGACGGGCGGAAAGTGCACACGCCCACGGGGTAAAAAAAAAGATGAGGGCCATGGTTAAAGGGGGGTAGGGTAGAAAGCAGGGGGGGTGAAGAAAAAGAGACGAAACAATGTTGAAGGGCTTTCCACTTGGTGCCTACTAATTGTCTTTTGGTTTCTGCATTTTTCCCCTGCCGCTGCCAGGGCTTTATTCGTTATTCAACTAGAGAACCATCTTGGGCACAACGCTACAAATAACTTGCTGTTGGCAATTTATCAAAATTTAAACTCGATTAAAGCTAACTAACTACGTTTGGAAGCGCACATTATGCTGCAAGTAGAAAAAGACAAAAACCAAATGGCATTTTAGTTAATTTGATTTGTGGACACGGACGTTGAGGCGAAGACAGGATGGGCAAAGGGGGGGTCAGATCCGCAAAAGCTCGGGAGAGAGAGAAGGTCCAGCTGCCCGCAGCTGGATAATATAGCTCAGAGCATGTCGGGATAAAAACTGACTTCGGAACTCAACCGAATAGTTTGATGCCTTGCAGAAAGCCCTTCTTTCTTGTTTCTGGGCGAGAATACTCCTTATAAAAGCTTTAGCTGCTATCTCAATAGAAATAAATCAGGGAGTTGAGTATTTTTTGGGACTGTAATGCCTCTAGGACAGCTAACTAATGGATCAAATCTGTCTTAGTTCCTCAATCTAAAATATAGGTATTCCCAAAAATATTTTTCGAAATAATAATATTTTATATTGAGTAAATACTAATATTTCCCATAAGAAATCATCTCAGTCCATCATCTAGTAATACTATTTTTAAATATATTTCTCATTAGCCTGCTCTTTTCTACCTCCCCTAACTTTGCTAATATAAATTCCATCAACAAGTGTTAATATTTAATCAAGGCCCAGCAAATCCTTTGGCAAATCATCTAGGAGATGCAAACCCACTATTAAAGAAGTGGTAGAATATTTTTCTGCCCCATCACTCAGACAATGAAACATTCCCCATAAAGCAGGCCGCCTAATCCTGTTGCTCTAAATAGTTTACCACGAATCCGACTCGCAGGTAGAGAAACAGACCGACCGACCCAGGCTCTAATGCCATTAAAACCTGCTAGACCCAACTCATGACAGCCTAATTACATTAACTGCCCTGCCAGGGATTTCATTTCGCCATGGCTCCCAAGGCCAGTTGTGCCGGTTGCGAACTCACCTTCTGCTTCTTGAAGCTCTGCTCCTCGGACAACGGCTCCTGCTGCTTCTCCTTCTCCAGATCCTGTTTCTTGTCCTTGGCCAGGCGATTGTCGTCAGTGGAGCGCGATATTTCCGCCACTTCCCGGTCATTGGCATCGCATCTATCCTCATTACTCTCACATGGCCCCAGTGGGTTGTCAGTCCCAGATATGGATATGTCCTTGCCTGCAGGACATTCAAAGGGAGAGGGGAGCGGAAGTGTGGGGAGGTTTTGGGGTTTTGGTGGAAAGGATATACGCAAAAGTGCGCCATTAGAGAAATTTAATTACTGTCGACCTGGGCATAGTTTTTTGCACCTGCATCCTCCGTTTCGCCTGCGGTGTTGGTGGTCGCTTCCCCTTCCCCATCCTCTGCTCTTTCATCGATTTGCGGCAGTTGAGCTTCCGGCGCAGGCTTCTCCCGCTCCTGCTGCTGCTGCAGCTTGAAGGTGGGCACCAATTCGGCCAGCTGCTTGGTCACCGCGTCCAGGGTGGACTGTATGGTGGAGGGCAGGGACGAGAGGGCAGCCAGTTGTCTCTGCACATCTGCCAACTGGCGTTCCAGGGCCAGCTCCTCATCGGTTTTGGGCGGAGTACTGGGCTCAGCCGGAGGGGTTGCTGCCACAGGCTCGGAAGCGCCTGGAGAGCCCGGCTCGGATGGGACCTCTTCCGCCTCGCAAACCTCCTTGGGGACATCGGCTTTCTCCGGCTGCTCGTCCGGCAGCTCGCTCTCTGGCAGTTGCTCCAAATTCGGCACCTCGCTGTCCGTGGGCAGTGGCTCCTCATCTTTCTCGGGCTCCGGCTCGGGCTCCTGCTCTTTCTCCTCCTCCGGAACTGGTTCTTCCTGCTTCTCCTCCTCTTTGGGCGGTGTGGTCTCCTTTGGCGCCGGTTTAGGTTCCGGCTGTCACACGTAAACACAAATTAACTTCTGATCCCGACAGCAAGCAATGCACTCAGAGAAAAATTGTCTTTGAGTATGATTAATTTTGTATGGTCTTTTAAATATTTTAAAACTCATTAATGCTTAGCTTTAATCAAAAATAAATTGAAAGTATTTACATTTTAAAATAATCTTACTTAATTCAATATTTATTTAATAAGTTATTAATAATAGCGATCCGGAAACTAGTTTATGTAGTTCAATCGAATTACATTTTTGAAAAATCGAACGACAATATCATTTAGATCATACTAAATTAGATGTCATAGGAACGATCAAAAATAAATCAGAAAATATAAAGCAAATAACTCAAGATATAATCCTATTTAACATGGCTTTTGTAATATGATTTTAGTTACAATATATGGGTTTAAAACTTAGAACTTTGACTTGCCAAAGCTAGCTTCCGTTTTTGGTTTTTCGAAACATTTGTTTGCCCTTAGCGTAACTATTTCTCTGAGTGTTTATAAGCCCTAAGCATCCTTGTTGGACAGGTTTTCGGAAAAAGGGTGATTTTTCAGCATACGTTTTGGCTACTCACCATGGGTGACTTCTCCCGTGGCGCCGACTTGACAATCGTCACCTTGTAGGCATTGGCCGCCCGCCTTTCCGCCTCCAGCGATTGCTTGCTCTTGGGCACCGGGCGATTGGGACGCTGCAGGAAGGTGGACCACTGGCGGTTCTCCTTGTCCTTCTCCAGCTTCGTCTTGGTCACCTCCTCGTTGAGCGAGCGCAGGACATCGCTGGACATGCAGACGCCGGGCTTGGGGAAGATCCTATAGAAATTGACGCTATCATATGGAAGCGGTTAAAAGAACTCGCCAGTGGACTGGCGCATGCCAGTAAATCGGGAATCACTCCCATGAGTGGCGAGTGGAGGGAAGCGGGGAAATGAGCGAAATTGAATGCTACGCACCCGAGGACATTGTGCTCCTTGAGCACCTCCGACTCGCCGGACAGCACGGCTGCAATTTCCTCCTCCACCAGCTTAATTTCCTGCCTTTGGGACAGCGCCGAGCACGGGCGATCGGGCAAATCGGGCAAGTAGAGACCCTCGACGGGAACGGCTTCTTGTGCCTCAGCTGGCACAGCCCCGCGATTGTCTTCCGAATGCACTTCCGACATGGCTTGGCGACATTCCGCCAGGACGTCCACGTCCACAGAAGGCACCGTAATGGGGGCGAATTCCCTGGGAGGCGGGACGAATGGCTCCGGTTCCGGAGTTCGTGCATTTGTGGCTTCCGTCAGCTGGGACAGCGACGGAGTCGGCGATGGGGAAATGAATGGCGTTGGTGACTTGGTCAACGAACCCTCGCTCGTGGGAAACCTCTTCAGGCACTCGTAGGCGTCCTCCTCGTTCTCCCTGCAAGTGGATCAGTGCCGAAAAAATGAGCAGAATTTATGAAAATACAAGTAGATTCGGTAACAAAGCTTGGTATATCCTTTGTGAGGACACTCTAGGATTTATCAAGGTTAGGAAAAAGCTGGTATCAAACAAATTAAAAAATATATTTAACTTGAGGCTAAATCACATTCTAAAGAAAATTATTTTAGATTTCTGAATGTTTTCAAGTGTCATTTTCTCAGCAATATAAATAAAATACAGTTCAAATTTTAAAACATATGATTAAAAACGTAATAAAATCTTATATAAATCATTTCTAATTTTTATTAGATCTTGATTTGGTATAAAATTTGGTATAAAATGTAAAATGTTCTCAAATCAAATAGTTTCAATAAATGGGTAATACAAAACAGAGCACCATAAATATTTAGACAAGCCAATGTTTGTGCTTTGTGAATTCCTCGAGAACTTAGAGCTCCCACCGCAAGGGTATTAGGAAACGTTCTTGGGTTTTTAGCCCGCTCAGCTGTGATAAATGGTCCTCGGCGGATGGGATACAAAGGAGCGTGGGGAAGGGACCAGCACAAGGACCACGGCCAAGAAAGGACAGGAAAGGAAAGGAAGGGGCGGAAAGCTCACCGGTAGACGCCGAAGTAGAAGACGCTGCCGCTGTTCATAATGAGGCGGTGGGCCTCGTCGTGGCTGAGGGGCGTGGCAGCCGTGTCATTGATGCGCACGATGATGTCCTCGACCCGCAGTCCAGCCTCGTCAGCAATGCTGCCCTCGGTCACCTATCGTCAGAGCATGTGGACATGTTTAGATTCAGATGCGGATACCGAGCCATCCGAGAGATACGGATGCCCCATGCCAGCGGATAAATGAGTGCGAGGCCGAGATACTCGCACAATGGATGCGATAATGGGAGAATTTCTATTAGCCGACGACGGCGACGTCGCGTGCTAAGTGCATAAAAATAAAACGCGCGCCAAATGTCAACAAAACAAAGACCAGAAGACCAAGAGACCCAGACCCCAGCGCAGGCACGCACATCCGAGCGAGCCGAAGACAATGCCTCAGAGGCGGGTTCCGTTTGGGGGCGATCAGAACGAGGGGTGCTCGAGAAGAAGTGGCAGCTTCAGTTAAGTGAATTACCCATGTCTAACCACTCAAGTATAACGATGTTAAGGGGCTCCAAATTGTTGTATTATTATAGTTTCCGCTCTTAGGAAAAAGAAACATATTTACATATTTTCATAATGGTTATAAGTTGTGAACTAATAGAGTTTGGTTAGATAAACACATTTAAGCTCTAGAATTAAGATATTAAATTTACGGTGCTTTGGAATGTATTTTCCTCGTATTTAAAAATTTCATTTTCACAACTATGAATCAAAGTGAGCCTTACTTGATGTCCAAAATATGTGAGAACAATACAAGCTTTATGGCTTTTGTGGGTAATAAAGTACAGACGAATTGGCGCAAATTAAGCATTTAAATGGAAGGTATTCATTTAAAATTGTTTTAGTTCACAGAGTGGAAATTGTTCGCACATTAGGGACTTTTAGCAGGCCGCAACTTATTTTTGAAATTGGAATTCACCTGCCAAAGCTCATGATTCGCACTTAAAGGAGGAATATCTTAAGGGTTCGCAGCATTTTATTGTATAATTCAGGTGGTTTTGTAACTCTTTCGTGAGCAAATAAACGCCTTTGTTTTCGCGGCGATTGTTGTCGCTTCCGTTATGCGAAAGCCGGGCTCATAACCAGAAAGTCACGACACTGGCTGCCAAGAGGACTTAGTAATGCAAATACTGCAACCGAGCAGCCGCAAAAGGGGGCGGAGGAAAAAAAGAGGGGGTGGCAATAGCAGGGGATTCCCCCCACCAAGCTGGGGGTCTTTTCTTCTCCCAGGGGTCTCTTGCATTTCACTTATGGCGGAGTCAATTTCCAGCGGTGAATTCGCAGGGCAAACACTCGACATCGACGGAGGTTGCGAATATTTATAGAACACATGCTTAGGGCTTAGCTTGAAAATACATATGTACGGGACTGTATGAGAGGAGAAGAAGCAGAGTGAAGAGTGCTAGAATAAACAGAGGTTTTTCAAAAGATTACCAAGGATTGTTTAGTGTTTGCAGAGCCAATATGCGGAGGTGTGTGTTTGCACATTTCATAAAGTCGTATGGACTCAAGCTGATGTATGTGCCTTTTGAGTTTCTCAAAGCTTACATTCTTGTAAGCCGCTGTCAAGCACATTCAAATAGAGTTATGGGTAATAATTCCCATAAAGTGGCAATTAAATATAATACAAGATTTTTAATTGTTCAGAATTCGTATTTTGATAACCTGATCATTTATTTTTTGATTTATTTATGATTTAATCAGTTTATTATTTATTTAAATTATCAACCTTGGAAGAACCTAATATTCACAATTCCAATTAAAATGGAAAACAAATGATAAAGCATATTTTAAATTGATCACCGCTTAAAGTGCAAATTAGGCATAATTTGTTTATGTAAAATAAACGCAATTTGTTAAAAAAAAATATGTATACAAAGTAAAATACAATTTATGACCTTTTCCCTTGAATGTTTATTAGATGCTGGGGCTTAAATTGATTTATTCAAAACGAGAGAAATGGACCCTCGCATTTTGGTCATTTGTGTGTGTGTGTTTCACAGTTTGCCAATTAAAAATCACATTTGTTTCGAATTTGCGACGATGTTTGGCCGTTGTTGCTGCTATTGTCAACACAATGTTACAAAATGCGAATAACGAATTGCCAAATGCAATTTATGCACATGCAACAAAGCGCGACTGCAACTGAAACACAATTAAAATTTGAATAAGTTTATTGCCGCTGCCATTATGCGGCTCATTAGCGGCAAATACATGGCGCTGTCGATTAGATAAACAAAAGACCACTGGCCTGCGAGGAATTACTTTAATTAACTAATTTGCCAATGCACACGCACTGCGTTACGTAATGGCAGCCGAAAAAAGGGGTATCGAAAAACAGCGAATTAATCCGCCAGGCGATTAGATATAGATGGAGAGATGGTTTTTCCAAAACCACAAACGAAACCACACAGGTGGCGGGGCCTCTGGGGCCAGGTGACACAGGTGAGGTGAGAGGGGCACTATATAGATGTCGTTCCCTTCCGAATCGGGCCTAACCTTAACCACCGTCAGCGGGTAGTCGTAGTCCGCCCCGCCCACGAGCCGAAAGCCCCAGGGCACATTATCAAAACGGCACATCTTAATGTCGACCACCATTTTCCTTGATTTATTCCGATTTTTTAGATCTTTCCGATTTCGTTCGCGACTTTCTTATTTTTCCTCGCTTTTCCGGAGCTTTGCGGTAACGTGGGAAAACGTTTCGAGTGCAGCGCTGGCAACCAACTGTTGGCATCGCCAACAATCTGTCGGCGATCGGAGCGATTTCGCACACTGCCGCCAGAGGAGCCTCATCGAAGCATACTTTCCACCTGGCCACGACATGCTAATGAGGCTGCCACTCTGTTAGCCGTCGAGTTGCGCCGCCCTCCCCCCAGAAATCGCTGAAATCGGGGGGCGTAGTCGTAATCGCAATCGACAGCAGTCAGAGCCTCTTAGGGGCAAAGTAACAGGTTAAGCGAAAGGGTTCTGGAGTGGGCGGAGTTTTTGGCGGTGATTACACTCGAACAAATTAATTGGTCTAAATGTAATAGGGTATACATCCCATAAAGAGGTCGATTTCAATCTATCGAAACTATCAAGAAAAGAGGTTATTACATTATTACATTACTACATTCTTAAGAAATGCTGTTTGCTTTTTATAATACTATGTACTTTCTAGACTTGATTAACAGAGAGAAAAAACAAAATAGAACGCTATAGTCGACTATCAGATACCCGATACTTCTACGACTGCTGGCACTGCTTGCATTTCATTATATGCTCTTAACTTTTTAAAATGGTCAGGACTTGTTTTACCATTTTGTTAAAAAGGTAAGAACCCAATTACTGAAATAGCAGTGCATGGTATTTCCTTTGAAATTCAAAGAAGAACTAAAAATAGAAGTTTGCATTTTTGGGTGAAACCATGCCTGAAATATAGTTGGTAAAAGTACTTTATAGGGGGTATGCCTTTGGGGACTGCTATGTTGCAATGCAAGAAACCAAGAGGCCATTGAACTGCATTCGCTAGCAACAAATTCGGCGGTATAAATACCACTTGCTGCATACAGCAATCAGTACAGAGCGAAGATGTTTTGCAAGGACAACGGTGCAGTTCATGGCCTCCGGCTCCTGCCGCTGCTAATCGCCATCCTGACTGGAGTAGCGATGATGGTCACAGTCACGCCGGGCACCAGTGGTCACCAGCTGCCCCCCGGGAACCACAAGTTGTGCGGTCCCGCCCTGTCCGATGCCATGGATGTGGTGTGTGCCCACGGCTACAACACATTGCCACAGAAGCGCGGAGGCGGAGGCCTCCTCCTCTCCACCTCCTCCGAGGAGGATAATGTGTGGCAATCGCTGGCCGGGGCAGGCTACTCCTTCAGTCCGCTGCTGACCAACTTGTACGGTTCCGAGGTCCTGATCAAGACGCGTCGCCACAGGAGACACATGCCCGGTGGCGTTTACGACGAGTGCTGCGTAAAGTCCTGCACCTACGAGGAGCTATCCGCCTACTGCCTGCCCAAATAGAGCACTTAACCCACTCATTACCCCAATACCCATTACCCAGCAAGCATACACATACATAGCATATACATACCGACAGCATTCGTAATCCGATTCGTAATCACTTATTTATGCAGCACCAACTTTGACTAATGAATAAAAGTAGACAGTGCAAAAAGAATTTGTGTGAGCAAAGACAACCGTCAAAGGAGAAGGAGAGGGAAAAGTTCTAAGGAGGCGTAAATCGTTGCCAAGATGCTGGCTCCTTTCAGCTGGCTGCTCTGGCTTCTGGCCTACTCCGGCCTGGCACAGGCGCGCACTGGTAAGTACGAGGGGGGTTGCGAACCAAGGACTCATTTGGTATTCATAAATGCAGGGCTTAGCACGGCCTGGCTGTTTATACATAAATTGTTTAATTGGCTGACAGCAGACGCCCACATTCTCCGCCCCCCGCCCACAATTTTCCAATAGCCATTTGCATAAGTCAGCTTTGACATTGAACGAGTTTAGCCAGGCGTTAGTGCGGGGGGGGGGGGGCCTATGAGCCAAGAAAGGGAACTCCGAAATGCACTCATCGCAATCTAATACAATTTGACACCCTGACTTTTGAGGATAACATGTACGTGTACATGGACCCCGACCCAGACCGAGACCCAATTCCTGAGCCCGAGGAGCTGTATAAAAGCCAGCTCCTTTGGGCCAAAAAGCATCAGTTACCTCTCGACCCGACTCGACCCCAGTTAATCCTTTCGATCGTAAAGCAACCCAAATAACTTAAAACCATGTGCAAGCCTTTGTCCTTCATCTTGCTGTCTGCTGTGATTATCCTGGCCAGCTCCCCAGCGCAGGCCAACGCAATGCGGAGTTGTGGCGAAAAGCTCATCGAAATGATGAACTACGCTTGTTTAACCTTCAATCCCGTGATTGGCCAACAGAAACGAGCAATGCGTAAGTTTTCATCAGCTTTCGGCTAGCCTAAAACCACACACTGAATTCCCTCGTGTTTTTCCTATCAGAGTCCAATGATCTGGACCTCCTCGACCCGCTGCAGTACGTTCAGAACTTCGAGGAGGACAACTCCCTCTCGGAACCGGAGCCCAGTCGGCTCTTCCGCGGCAACTCCTTCGAGAGGGTCCTCAATTCCCTGGCTGAGATCCAGCGACGCACTCGTCAGCAGGGAATTGTGAATAGGTGCTGCAAAAGTCCCTGCAGCTTCGCAGTCATCCAGGAATACTGCTCCGTACCCAAAAGCCATTAGGTGCCCTGCTACTTGAAACCGACGTCCCGTTCCGAAAATTGACCGGCTATACCTGATTATCTCTGGATCTGGTTCCAAACCAACCATGTGAATATATATTTGAAACCGCGTTTTTATACAGCTTGTTGCATGTTACAATTTATGAAGCGATCGTAAAAAAATAAATATATCCTGCTTTGGGCTTTAGCAAACAAATGCTGCTGAAATACCGTGTTATTATAGCTTTGGTGGTGAGAAGGGGCTGTTGAAATCTAAATAATCTTTACAACCACAGCTTGTACTTTTGAGCAGAACATTTCAAAGCCAGAAATTAATTCATTAATATTAATTTAAAAACGATTTAATACCAAAATCATTATGTTCGAGTAATGAGTTTGCCCATATGTCATTAAAAATAGCTTAGAACGACAATTTAATAAGCGAAACAAGTTGCAAAATTATAGGAATATTAGGTATTAATATTTAAATAACTGTTTTCATAATGAAATTATTTGACTTGCGCAGAGCTAAAAAAACACAGCATGGCCGCAATTTAAATCAATTAATATAGAACACATCTCAGTTTATTGATTTAAGTAAAGTATTTATTTAAAGTAAAACCCCTAAAAATAAAAATAATTTAGATTGAGCCAGAATTTGGTTGGAAGCACTTCCCACTTTCAGTGTATTTCCAAATAAAGTGCCATTTACTTTTATAACAGCTCGATTTATGTCATATGCCATCCAATTGCTTTCCAAATAATAATCGCCCTCGGGAAAGGGTAATACCTTTGAAAACCTGTGATTAACAAACTCGACACTAAGTTTATCAAAAAGGATATCAGTGTGAAAAACCAGATAATAAATGTATTATCCAAAAGCCAGTCCTCCTACTCACGACAAAGGGACAGGTGTGATTTAGGTTTGTGTGGGTTGTCAGGAATCCAGAAAAGTAATAAACAATTGGGTTAGTTGCGGGATTCTGTAGGAATCTCCAGGCATCCACAGTGACATTATATAAGAAAGGTCTGTATCCACTAAATCGTTTCTTCAATGAAAAGTGTACCTAAAATAACAGATCAGAATATTATTATTCAAGGTTAAAATACACATAGGAGTACTGCTCTTACTTTCACTTTGGTCACTGGGGTTTGAAATAAATTTACTTTTAGTGAGACGTATTTGTACGCGCGATTCACCGACTTAAGAAAGCAATATTCAAAGTTATCGAACTCTTTATCCAAAGAAGTGCAGTTTATATTTGTAAACTCAAACTTCGAAAGGTTCTGTGGAGTTTAAAAGTATTTAGTTATACTTCAGAATTAGTCTAAATATAAAACAAAAGACCTGATAAATGAATAATAAAAAAATAGCGAGCAGAAAAAATCTATTTAAATTAACAGACATGATGAGAGCTGGAATACAAAGAAGATACTAAAATGGAAATAATTTATTATCCACTCATAACACACATTAACAGGCCAATTTGTGAGGTAAATTATACAAAACTTTTTACCTATACTTTATAATTGGTACAATATGCTGTTTTTGCACGGCAATCAGACGGAAAATTCTTTGTGATTACGAGGAGGTACTTAATATAGTTTTGGAAAGCATATTAATAAATAGTTAAATTAATCATGGCCTAAACAAAACATCTCCACATCGGTTGTAGGTAGAAAATACAAAATGCTCGTCGAAAATTCTTTATTTCCATTTCCGAGCCCTGCCCTGCCAACAAGGAAGACTCCCTCACTAAAAAGTGTGTAAACTGCCAAGGAAACCACACAGCAAACTACAGAGGCTGTCCAGTCTACAAGGAGATGAAAAGTCGGATGCAACGAACGACAACGGCACGCTACCAGAACACACAGAACAACTACATGAGATCACAAACGACACCGGAAGTTTTCTTCGCAAAAGCAGCCAGGTCTTCATTTGGCCCTTCAATTCCCACCAACGGCATTTCTTACGCCAGTGCTCTAAAATCAGGCACAGCTCACATAGAACCGAAAATGGATAACATCCCGCAGGCCATGGGACATCCCCAAAGTGACGTGGAAACTATGATGATCACTTTGCAACATAATATGATGGAATTTATGTCCTTCATGAAAACCACCATGCAAACCCTTGTGCAAACCCAAAACATCTTGTTAAAAATACTTGCAGCTCAGCAGTCCAAATAAACTATGCCTAGTCTTCGAATAACTTTGTGGAACGCCAACGGTGTTTCACGGCATAAACCTGAAATAAGTCAATTTCTGAACGAAAACCACATCGACGTTATGTTGCTGGCAGAAACGCATCTCACCAGCAAATATAATTTTCAAATACGGGGATACACGTTCTACAGCACAGATCATCCAGATGGTAAAGCACATGGCGGAACCGGAATCTTAATAAGAGACCGCATCAAACACCACTTTCACCAAAGGTTTGCAAAAAATTATTTGCAAGCTACATCGATAAAATTACAGTTGGGCAACTGCAACCTTGCCATTGCCGCTGTTTACTGCCCACCCCGTTTTACAGTCTCCGAAGACCAATTCATGGACTTCTACAATTCACTTGGGGAGCGATTCATAGCAGCAGGAGATTACAACGCCAAGCACACACACTGGGGATCCCGCCTTGTGACCCCCAAAGGAAGGCAACTATATAATGCACTCATCAAGACATGCAACAAACTGGACTACGTTTCGCCAGGCAGCCCTACATACTGGCCTACAGATCCTAGAAAACTACCTGACTTAATTGATTTTGCTGTGACAAAAAATATTTCTCGCAATCTAATATCTGCAAAATCGCTTTTGGATCTATCATCGGACCACTCACCAGTGCTAATAACTCTTCTTGAAAGCCCGGAATTAATCGAGCACCCTTGGAGGCTGACGTCGCATCGAACCAACTGGCTGAAGTTCAAAAAGTACGTAAGTTCCCACATTGAACTGACTCCACAGCTCAACATCAAGGAGGACATCGACTGCTATGCCGATGCACTGGAGTCTGTACTCGTCGCAGCAGCCAAAGTCTCTACACCGCAAGGGAGGGATGGGCGCACACACCAACACAAAACTAACTTGGAAATCGAACAGCTTGTTTTGGAGAAAAGACGTTTGAGGCGTGCTTGGCAAACCAGCAGATCGCCGTCCTCGAAACAAAGTCTTAAGGAAGCTGGTCGCAGACTTACCAGGGCCCTAAGGCACGAAGAAGTAGAAGCACAACGCCAGTACATTGAGAAACTTTCACCCACCAGCACCAAGCATCCCTTGTGGAGGGCCCACCCAAATCTAAGTGCGCCGTCCGAAACAGTAATCCCCATAAGAGACTCTTCAGGCAGCTGGGCCAGAAGCGACAAAGACAGAGCTTGTACATTTGCTTTACACCTTCGAAATGTCTTTCAGCCAAACCCTGCAACAAATTCATTCGCACTACCGTCGCCGCCAATTCGAATCGAAACTGAGACGGACCCAATTCAGTTTCAACCAAACGAAGTTGCAAAAGTCATCAGCGAGCAATTGAAACCAAAAAAGGCCCCAGGCGGTGATCTAATAACTCCCAAAATGCTAATTGAACTCCCAAACTGTGCAGTTAAGGTCATTTGTAAACTCTTTAACGGGATTACACGACTTGGCTACTTCCCAAAAAATGGAAAAAATCGGTAATCATAATGATCCCAAAGCCAGGAAAAGATCACACAATACCAGCTTCATACAGACCGATAAGTTTACTCTCGTGTCTGTCAAAACTGCTCGAAAAATGCCTTTTGACGCGCATAATCCCATATCTGAAAGAGCACAACGTTATTCCGGCACATCAATTTGGCTTTCGAGAAAGCCATGGAACAATAGAGCAAGTCAACAGATTAACAACGGAAATACGGTCTGCATTCGAATATCGAGAATACTGCAGTGCGGTATTTCTTGATGTTGCACAGGCTTTCGATCGAGTCTGGCTTGATGGCCTTATGCACAAAATCAGAACTATTCTGCCGGAAAACACTCACATGATACTTGAATCGTACCTTTACAACAGAGAATTCGCCGTGAGATGCAACACTACAACATCCGACGATTACACTATAGAGGCTGGAGTTCCCAAGGTAGCGCCCTTGGTCCAACTCTATTTCTCCTTTACACCGCAGATATTCCCACGAACGTCCGGCTAACTACTTCCACATTCGCAGACGATACCGCGATCATAAGTCGGTCCAAATGCCCAATTCAGGCAACAGCACTACTAGCTGATCACCTCGTGGTAGTGGAGAGGTGGTTATCAGACTGGCGTATAAAAATAAATGCGCAAAAGTGTAAACACATAACGTTTACTCTTAACAGACAAACGTGTCCCCCGCTAACTCTGAATAACACGCCACTTCCACAAGCTGACGATGTAACGTACCTTGGCGTCCACCTAGACAGGAGACTTACATGGAGGAAACATATCGAAGCTAAGAAAATTCATCTAAAACTTAAATCCATTGGCCTCCATTGGCTCTTAAATGCTCGCTCCCCCTCTGCCTGGACTTCAAGGTCCTGCTCTACAATTCAACGCTTAAGCCCGTCTGGACATACGGCTCCCAGTTGTGGGGAAACGCGAGCAGCAGCAACATTGACATTATCCAGCGAGCACAATCAAAAATCTTGAGAACTATCACTGGGGCACCTTGGTATGTTCGGAACGACAACATCCACAGAGATCTTGGCATTCTGCCCGTAAAAGACGAAATATCAAAACAAAAAGCGTCCTACCTCACCAAGCTAACTTCTCATCCAAACCAGCTCGCCAGGGGCCTAGCCAGGGTCTCATACCGGACCCGATTGCAACGAAATGACCTTCCAGCTCAGCAATAGTTATTAGAGCCCTTTAATCTCGCGTCAGTCATCTTGACTGTTAGATAGCTTTTTAATTTAAGATTTTATATACTTATTGTTAGTCTCAATTCAGAGAAGATCCAATAAATAAAATGCATACGTAATAAAAAAAAAAAAAAAAAAAAAAACTTAGTTGCAAACAGAAATACGGCCGCTGGGACAATAAATAATTAACTGCAATGAACGACAATGAAAAATCAATGTAATACCCGTTTAATTACCAATCAAGTTGGCCAATCTGCAGCAGTTTGAATACATAATTTATTTAATAATTTATACCCAGCCGATGTATTCAGGCCATATCTACATGCATAACATCCCGTGTTCCGATTCATTTCGCGTGTCTGTCTCTGATTTCCGATCATAAATTATGCGCACACATCCCACTCGCATGTGCATATATATTATATCCAAATCTGGATTTGAGTAAGCTTCCATAACGACTTAACAACTACGAATACGTGACTTTTAGTCCCAGGCGGATCATATCATTTCGGCAATCTTAGGTGTCGTCAGAAGGTTAATAGAAGGTTCACGTTTTGGGTTTGGGAGCACAATATCTCAGGAGTTCGTCCATGGAGCACGACTTCAAGCAGCACTCGTCGAAGACCCCTTCCCGCAGACGTCGTGTTTTCAGCATCTGGGCGGAACTCTCCACTAACAACCGCTCGAGAAGCGAACCGTCATCGAAGCCCAAGCCAAGTGGAGCGGCCTCTATAAGGTTGAAGTTTACGGGATCTATGGATGTTCGGTGAAATTTTATAAATATTGTAGTAAATATTTTGGATAAGATTAAACACCGAATAACCGGATCATTATTTAAATTGTTTCGGTCAAAAGTAAACATTTTTTAGTGAAAAATCAGGGTCTGGGAATTTGGTTAAAAATAGGATTTTTCATTGTGAGTTTTTGCTTTCACTTTGCCGAAAGTCGCTCTAAATCAAAAAACCGTACTGTTTTGGGTAGGTAACAATAAAACAAATGTATTTCTGGTACTTTTTTGCGATTTTAGAAAAAATATTATTTTTCCCAATTTTAACATTTTTTATAAGTATCATGATTTTTTACAAAAAATTGACAAAAAATAAAATTTCAAGGTTTGATTGCGAATCAATAGAGAATTTAATTACGAGCTCATCGAGGTATGACATTCTATATTTGGATCATTATTTCCATTATTTTGGCCAAAATACTGAAATTTTTTGGAGTTGAAAAACAGGATCTGCGTTTTTGGTAAAAATATGATTTTTCTTTGTGTTTCTTTTTGCTATAACTTGGCCGAAAATTGTCCAAAATCAAACAGTCATACAGTTTTGGACAGCTAAAAATCTAATAAATTCATCCCTCTTTCTTTTCTGCAGAATTAGGAAAAAAAATATTTTTGCCAATTTTTCAATTTTTTTATAAGAGGTTACATGATGATTTTTTGCAAAAAATTGACGAAAATTAAAATATCTAAGTTTGAATGCCAAACGATTGGGGCTGAAATTACGAGCTCAACGAGGTATGACATTCTATATTTGGATCAATATTTCCATTGTTTTGGCCAAATTACTACATTTTTGGGTGAAAAATCAGTATTTCTTTCTTCTTAGCAATTTAATAAATGTATCCTTGTCAGTTTACCTACCCAAAGTTCGCTTGGTCATCGCGTTGAAGCCATAAACACAGATCCTGGACAGGGCTTCGGGCAGTTTACCGCCGCACAGCTTCATGGCGCACTGCGCACTGCCGATCATCAGGACTAGCAGGAGCAGGCTGGGTAGTAGGATCCTCGAGTCCCTGTTCCGCCACATCTCGCTGCCCATGAGTGAGTGTTCTCGGATAATGTCCCTCTCCGGAGTTAATGTCTGTCTAGTGGCCCGGCCACAACTGTTTGGCTCCCAGCCATCGGCAGAGGGTTTTATACGGAGCAGAATCGGATTGGAACCGAGTTGGATGTCTGGTGCGCGCATCCAGCGTCTGAGCACTGTCAAAATGCGTTAGCCAGGGTGTCAGTTGGCACCATAGTTCGGTCTGGTTTAGTTTCTCGCCCCGGTTCGGTGTGGGTTGTTATTTATCCCTTCGTGCAGGCATGAGATGTCTGAAATGATGATGAGCCTGGGGGGTCTTACGCATATCAGCTGACGTTTGTTTACGTTCTCACCCAAGAACTAACGCACGGATCTTGATTGCTTAAAAACAAGATGACGTGCATCGAGCACCCTTCGGCAGTCGAGGGTGTTCAACAATTTTGGCTTCTTGTGCCGCAACTTATACTTGGTTGGGAAACTTTAAGCACATAAACTTCATCATGTTAAACTTCAGAGATTTAACAAGATATTTGCTTGATTAACTATGCATTTAATTAGTGGCTTTTATTAAAGTGGATTTACATTAATGGGCTTATAACTCTCTCATAGTCACAGAAGCTAACTTAATTTTCTGGATTTAATAACTAATTTGCACTGCCTACAACCATAAAGCAAAACTCTCTATTGATATAAATATTTATGTATAATATATAAATAAAAATTTGTACTTGAAAATATTTCTAAATAATTTTAAAACTACTAAAAGTTCTAAAAACATTTCAACATATAATCACAACAAAACCATTTCCAAAATTCCTTGAAATTGTTAAGTAAAAACAGAATTTATCTGATTTTAATAACCACTTTTGCCGCTTCCCGAAGTGAGACTTCATTTTCCCAATTAAATGAAAACAAGAGCTGACTAATTCCATTGCTTTTGACTCGAAAACAATAACACGCCTTTGTTATCTGTTAAGTGCTCGGGTACTTTATGGTTTCCCCAAGTCCCTGTTCAAAATGATACCACGCCTGAGCCTTTGAGTCCCTGGAAATCAGGTAGATTTCTACCTGTAAGCCCGGAATTATTATCAGTGCAAATCTTTGTTTTAATACGGTTTATCTGTGGGAAAACCCTGCTGCTGATTGGAAGTTGTTTACTTGTTTGTCTATCGATCGATAACAAAAGTCAGGCCCAAGCAAAAAAGGTAAAAAGAATTGTATCCGAAACTGAAACTGAATTTGAGTGTATTCCCCCGTTCGTTTCGCCTCTGCCTTTGTTTTGCTTATTAAAATCAGAACGTCATCTAATTAAGAATTCATAATTTTCATTATTGTTCTCGAAAAACAAGGGCACCGCACGGTAGGTGCTGAATGGCAGCTGCCTGTGGGTTGCTCGCTGGCTTGGGTGTTTGGGTTGTTTTCGGTGTTGGTGGGCCGGGGATTCCCCTTGCCGCACAGCTGGAATGCCGCCGGGCCGAAAAAACCAAGAGACTCTTCTTTTATTTCTGCTGCTGCTTGGAGAGTAACTTTATTTGCTTCCACTAGGAATTTACAATGAAATATTTGGGAAAACGATTACGTTTATAGTTAGGTCTAAGTGTATTGAAATGAGTTGGAAAACGCCTGCCGGTTGGATGCTGCTTCTGGTCATCCTGCCCCGTGTGCCCCCTGCCGCCAATTTTATAATTATATAAGCCAAATCGGGTTCATCTGGAATCTGGTATCTGGTGTCTGGTGTCTGGTATCTGGATAGATGGTGCTGATCATAGGGCGCAGTAGTTCATAATGTCGTCGTAGGTGCAGCCATCCTTGCAGCACTCGTGGGCGATATTACGTCGGTGGCGCCGCAACTTGCGTCCACTTCCGGTGGCATCCAATGGTTCCTTTTCATTGTCCTCCTCCACCAGCGGCCGGAGCCTGCGGATCAGGGTTCGCACTCTATCCTTCGGCGCTTCTTGAAAGTTAGTTAGATGTGCGATAGAAAAAAAGGAAAGCCAGATCTCGCCACTCACCATTGCTCCGCTTTGTTCGCGATGGAAAGCCCTTAATGCAAATGTGAGTCAGTTCCCGTATCAAGGCGTCGCCGCACATCTTCCGACGTCCCTGGACCGGCTGCAGCAACTGCGACGCGGTGGCCACCAGGAGCAGCAGCGCCAGCCCCAATCTGATCAGGCTCATCCTGCTCGATCTTTTGCTCCTCCGTCCGTTCTCTCGCCAGGCATAAAAGATATGCCTCCTATGTCTCTGGTACTCGGTCCTATCGCGAACAGCTCTTCTTGCTCCTGGCAAACCGTTCGATGGGCATGCCAAATGAAACTGATCTCTGCTGTTGGCCGGCGCTTAAAACGTCGCCTCGCTAATTGACCGACTTTGTGACTTCGCGCTTTGGGCCAGGTAGAAACCAGCCTCGGCTCAGCTCAGGTCAGTCAACCAGCCAACTGCAGGGAAATCTGACGGAGTCCCAGGTTTTCCTTATAGCCGACCAGCCGGCAGGCAAATGCCCGGGAAATGGCCTTTCCCGGCCAGGAATTGCCCTTAGAATTAGCCAAAGTCAAAGTCTAATCTCGATCCTCGCTTCACAGAAGAGAAATACATACAAACTGTTACAGGGATTGGGAAAAGGAAAGGAATTATTGCCGAAACATTCAATTTATCAATACAGATAAACCAAATTTAATAAATTTAAATTATTAACTGAAACAAGAGAGAACGCTATAGTCGAGAACTTCGACCTGAAAAGATAACCGTTACTCAGCTAAAGGGAGTGCGAAGGAGATGGAGATATGCAGTCGTCAAAGCTACTGGCGCCATCTAGCGGTTACTTCATTTTTTACTCATAACTTTTAAATAAATTATCCGGTTTACAAAATGTGCCAATAATATTATATCTACACACTTCCACTTATTTGCTCACAGGCTTCTTCTGGCACATCAGTGACCTGCACCTGGACACGTTCTACTCCACGCAGGGTGACATCTACAGGAGCTGCTGGGACTTGGCTCGATCGGTTTCCGGCTCAAACGCCAACAATGCGGCGACAGAGGCGCCTGGTCCCTTTGGCCACTACAACTGCGACAGTCCGTGGAGCCTGATCGAGTCCGCAGTGAAGACCATGAAGGCCAAGCAGGGCGACAATGTGGAGTTCGTCCTGTGGACCGGCGATGCCCTCTCTCATTCCGCCCAACCGCTTTCCGAGCAGAAGCAGCACGAGATCCTGCGGAACATCACTGAGCTGCTGGGACGCAGCTTTTCCTCGCAGTTCATCTTCCCGGTTTTGGGCCACGAGGATGGGAGCGGCAGCTACCGAAGATTGGGGGAACTGTGGCGCCACTGGCTACCCTCGGAGGCCCTGGTGACCTTCGACCAGGGCGGCTACTATTCCATCGAGCAGACCAAGAGCCGCCTGCGCATCGTGGCCCTGAACACGAATTTCATGCGACATGATTCCGATCCGGATATCAGGACATCGCACAGTCTGCGATGGCCAACGGAATATTTCACGGAGCCCAAAGCATCCGTGAGCTCCATTTCGGCGGAGGACGAACTACTGGCGGAGCAACAATGGCTTTGGCTGGAGGAGGTGCTCACCAAGTCCGAGGAGAAACAGGAAACGGTAGCGAAACAAACCTGATAGCTATCATATTTTACACAAAGATTTTATAAATCCCCAATAAATATTATTAACATTGTTATCCAATTTTTTTAAAGTTACAAATTAATCTTTCGCATATTTCAATGTAACACATTTTTAAACCAAACCCGAAAATGTCTCAAATTAACAAAACAAGCTTAAATATGCCACAAATATTTTAATTTCATGGAAAATTTAAACTTTCCACCCGCAACGGCTACATTTTCCTGATATTAACGAGATATTTAAAATCATTTTTCATATGTAAATATTCAATATTTTTATTTCCCTGCCTTTTGGCTATCACATGCCAGAAAATCCAATCGGATAACGTGCTGCCCTTTTGATTAATTATAATATTTAATTTGCAGCAGGCAGAATTGATTTCATTTTATTCATCAGTCGGATTAAATGAACTGAAACTGTTGACTTTTGTCCCCAGGTGTATATAGTGGGCCACATGCCGCCGGGCGTTGATGAACGTCAGATGGGATCTCAGCGCAACCAGTTGACTTTCACCGAGCACAACAACCAGCGCTACCTGGAGATAGTGCGACGATTTGCCAAAGTCATCCAGGGTCAGTTCTTTGGTCACCTTCACTCGGACACCTTTCGCGTGATCTACGATGCCAAAGGTTCGGTATAGTCCTTGCCACTTACTTTAAATTAATTCTGAAAATCAAATAAAATTTAATAAAAAAGTAACAACTATTTAGTTATTAATTAATAATACTTAAGTCACTTATATAGATTCTTCTACATTTTTTTAAAATTGGTCAAATTCAAAGAATAAAAAAATATATATATTTTATTAAAATGCAATACATCAAAAAGGTTAAACTAAAATCCATATTCGTTAAAAGAAATAACCATATAAAATCCCCAAAATTGCCAACACTTTGCAATTCAACCAGAACTTAAAAATTCGTCAAACATTGTTGCTTCCGCTGGCAGGCAATCCCATTTCATGGCTGATGATTGCCCCATCGATTGTGCCCGGCAAGGCCGGCATCGGCTCACCGAATAATCCCGCCCTGCGGCTCTACAAGTTCGACACGGGAAGCGGCCAGGTGCTGGACTACACGCAGTTCTGGCTGGACCTGCATTTGGCCAACCGGGCCAACGAGCCCACCTGGCAGCTGGAGTACAACCTGACGCACCACTACGCCCTGCCGAATATCTCCGCCGGCGCCCTTCATAATCTCGCCGAGCATTTTACGGACAGCGATTCCCCCTGGTTCACCAGGTAAATTATTAGGGGCAAATTATGCCCTGGTCGATTGATCATTGGAGCTGAAAGATAGATTTGCCTGTGCAAGTGACACTTACGATGGGAAATAATGTATGCAGTACAAAATATATGCATCAGGTTAAAGACCATTAGTTTTTTTTGAATGGGTAAAACTTTTTCTGTAAAACCTAGTGCAATTATTACAGCCCCTTTCATTATGTCGTTTATTAAGTGTTTAAATTAATGTCAATACAAAACAAATTTAACAGCCGAAAAGAATCCCTATTTTCAGTAATGAGAAGCCCAAAAGCCATTTTACTTTTTGGTATTTTACGCTCAATTAATCCAACATACAAAAGAAAATATTTTTTAAACTTATTGAAATCATTTTATACCCGAAAAGCATTTTCCGATTAATAGTAGGTATGTACCTTAAAAAGTAATCTATTTTTTTGCAATCCGTTACCCCCCTTTAATCCCAGTTCTCACTTTACAAAGCCTACTGGAAAAAATAGTATAGTCAACTTATTTCTTTAATATGATCAAATACATCAAACCCCGTTTAAAAGTGAAAAACCACTGAAAAACTTATCACAACTAATTGTGCATTTTATTGTCAGTGCCCGAACTATTTTTTGTTGAAAGAAGGGCGTTATTTTAAAGAAATGGCTTTTTTATGTGGGAAAAGTGTCTGTTGATATTTTAATTCGTAAGGCATTTATTTTTTTAAATTTACAATTAAAAGTTTATATTGGTTATCAGTTGTTTAAACAGTTCAGGAAAATTTAAAAATAACATAATTTTTATCAAATAATAGACTCATTCAAACTGCTGGCTTTCATTTACTTGGAATTTAAATTGCAAATTTTTAAGTTATTCATTCGGAATCCATTTAGAGCAGAATTTAAGGGGACACAGGTAGACTCCTTCAATCAGGATGTATTTGAGGAGCAAAAGGCCACCTGCCCGAGAGAAGCTGCAATATGTAAATCAAAATGAGAGATAGCGGCTCGGCTAAGAGCATTTATGAAAGCCCGGCTGGCCGGCAGTACAGGCTAAAACAAACAAATGACACCCTTGCTCCCCGCTCAGTGCTATTTTTTCCCGTTTTCACTCCTTTTTCCCCCTTTTTCCCAACCAGATACCACCGAGCCAACGACGTGCGATATGGGTCGGCCTGCCCCGGCCCCTGCAGGCTCAATCATTACTGCGCCATCACGCGCCTGGACTACGATGAGTTCCGTCTATGCCTGGAGAAGGAGCAGCTGGCGCTGCAAGGACACGCCCCCGCCGCCCGAGCCCCCAACTCGTGGAGCTGGCTGCTCGGCGTGCTCGGCGTTTTTTATGGCCTGGCCACGGGGTGGTGGGCCGGGCGATGCAACAATTGCCACATCCAGCGAATTTAAGCGTTCTCGCTTAAGCGGAACCATATCAATGTGGGGATGAGCCCCAGGATGCGCAGGCACTCAGAAAAAAGTCGGAAGTTGTGCGGAAATTAAATTTAATATTTAAAAAAGCCGTTAGCCGAAATGATAGGATTGAAAAATGTAGTCTTCTAAATTATTCAGAGTTTCATATATTTTTATTTCCTACTTACATTGTTAAGAATCAATTAGTATTAAGTAATAATTCTTTAAAAAACTATGATACAAGAACAACAAGTTTCAGACATTAAAATTTAAAAACAAATTACATTGTCAATAAACCCAAGGACATTTGATTATTTTAAAATTTATGATTTTGTTATTACAATTTGTTCAGAAATAAATAGGGTTTTTAAAAAATTATTTATATGTAAAGTAATGTAAGATATATCTCAAACTTTAATTGTTTACATTTTATGAATTTTATTATTTGTCTCAGTATCATTATCATAACCATTACTTGTATTTTCACTTGTAATTTTTTCATTTTTAACACATCTTTTACCCTTAACCTTAAAAATCATTTTAGGAAATCATAAATTTATTTTCAAAAAATGGGCTACCGTTTTAAGGTCGAGATTTTTCTGAGTGTGATGATGGGAAAATAGATAGTAATGGAAATAGGACGAAAAGGAGGAGGGGGATTACTTGCGCCCGGGCTGAGCAATTCCTATATACAAGTATAGCGCTAATTTACTCTCAATTATGCTGCATACGAGCCAGTATGCGTGCCATATCGTTTGTGTGTGTGATATGATTACGAAGAAAATCGTCTCTGCATGTGTATTCGCGGATATATATGCCTCTATGTATATGTGTATTGTATGGACTTGGATATGTATATGTTTATCTGGATGTACTTATTGTATATGAAATAAACGAAAAATTTTTAATGTTACTGCCCTTGCTCAATTTATTTTTCGGCAGCGCTTCGCTTCCGCTTTCTATAAATATTTAAGCAACAAATTGTGGTGTAAATAAATGTGTTAATTTGCGCAAACAAGTCAGCAGTTAAATAAAACGATTGCAGATGTTGTCCGGGGCAGGGGCGGAATGTTACGAGGGTTCCGGCTTTTTTATGGCCCAGACCATTAAACGGCGAAAACCGCATCGCAGTCGTATAAAAAAGTCATTGACAATGGCCGGGCCAAGACGAAGGAGTCATGGCCGTTTGTCTCACTATAGAGAGACATGCATATGGATGAGAGGAAATGTTCCGAAGGATATTCCGAATTACCATTTCGCTGTAAATTCACCTGGAATCATTAATCATTTAGGGAGGGTATGTTGCGAATCAGCAAACAATGTATTATATTCTCAAAGCCTTGAAACAAAAAGTTTTATTTAGGTTGACCATGATGTAAAGAAATAATACTAAGATCCATATAATATTAATATAAGTTTTAGTTTCCAACAGGTCGATCTAGTAACTTAAGTAAAGAAATAAATTCATTCATTTGAAGTCCTTCTGATAGCCAATATTAGACAAGAAAAATAAAAATTTGTGGTTAGTATCACCACAGTTAAATGTTTTGGTAATAAGAAGACAAATTTTTATTTTTCTTTTCTAATATTGGCTATCAGAATTGCTCTTTAAAGAGTTAATAATTTCTTTTGAAAAAGCCAAAAATAGCTGGAAACGGAAAAGCTCCTTTCTGTTTTGATTATTGTTATGTTTTGCCTTTTTGCGCTGAATTTTATAATACCTTAATATTTCACAACTCGTAGCGGAAAACAACTGCAAAAGTCGAGCCAGTTTACAGTCAAACATTCTCCTCCTTCCCAAAGTTTTGGTAAGTCACATAGTTCCCGAAAGTTCCATAAAGGTGCATATCAAAGTCGTTAAAGAAAATTTACGGAGCGCTCCCCAGGCGATTTGAACTCCCGAAACCAACTTAGTTTTCCCATTCGGCGCCGAAAGATTGATATCCCAGTGCAATTATATGCATAATAGATGGGCATATCTATCTCGAAAGTCAATCCGCATGCAAATGAATGCCTTTCTGATTTGGATTTGAGTTTGATTGGGATGTATCCAATTTAGTATCTGAGAACATGCCGCCAATGGCAACTAAGATACCTTGTATCGGACCCGAGTCATTCATAAGTAATGCATGAGCGGCCACCCAATGACCCCCAGAGCTTGTTGCACGGCCCCACCACCCACTGGCCACCCACCTCCCATCTCATGCGTGACTCTGCTACGTGATGGTCAAGTAAAGTATAGGCGAAATTGAAACGGCCATCTTCGAGGCTGCGGCGCTTGGCTAGCAGTTTCCCAACTTGGCCCAAACGTCCGGAGGGAGTCTAAAGTAGTCGGCCGACAAGTCGTTGCATAATTCGAGGAGCAAGCAGGTGAAAGCCAGAGTGGTGCCACCAATAGAAGGTTAAATATAGCTTAAAGAATAATAAAAAAAAATATCTTACTTAAATTTATCCCAATTTCTTTTTAAATTCTGCTAAAATAATATGTATATTTTTCTTTAGCTAGGTATTTACTATTTCATTTGATTAAAGGTCTACAAAATAACTATTAACTGTCTAAATGACGAGAAAAAAATGTTATAGATACTTCATTTAGTTCATTTTTATTAATTAATTAAGAAAAGTCTCTAAATTTTCTTAATAAAAAGATACCTTACAAACTATACCTACTTTAACAACTAGCGCCACATATTTTTCCAGCACAGTTTCAATATATCATTTTTCAATAATCTAAAGCAGCCTGAAGTCAAATCGCATATTTAATTATTTATTGGTCCGATGACAATGTCAAATGTAGCATTTCTTATTTATTTCCATGCGAATTAAATGCGAATATTTGGCGATAAAGTAAATATTTGCCAATAAATAATTTCACATAGTTGATGTTTTATTTTCCCTTTCAAAATATACCACAAACATCAAATTATATTTGCACGGGTTGGTTCAATTTGATGTTTATTAATTAGCAAAACAAAATATTTTGGAATATTTTGTTGAACATTATTTTCCCCAAACTGTTGTCGCCCGTACCAAATATTATAGGAAAAAAATATAAAAGAGAGGCCATACTTATAATTTGAGCTAAAATAATAGGAATTTATTATATTTGCCGACAGCTAAAATTATTTTGAAATGATTTAAGGAAGTGTAGCAATGTTAAATACTTTTGAATAATAACACACATCAGACAGTTGCCAAATGTGCAGCAGTTTGTTGTTTCGACCCTGGAGAGCAGCCAGTTGCGGCTAGAAAAGCGCCGAGTTGGCAACAACGAGCCGGTGGCAAAGGACCTGGTCCACAGGTAACCCGAGTCCATCAAAGTTGCACTTGCACCCAGAGCCAAAGTGACAAGCACATGCCGGGACACCCGCAGTCATTAAAGTTTATTAAGAAATTCTGCCAACTCTTTTGAGGGGGGAGGGTGTTTTTTGGCGGAGGGGTGTACGAGAATCTATCCATGTGCCTTTCTTGCGGGTCCGGGACCTGGACCTCCTTCGCCTCTTCTTGGGGCAACTCGAAGGAACTTCAACAGCAGGCGACGAAATGTTTTGGTTTTGTGGCTTTCGCAATTTGGCAAAGTTCGTTTGGATTTTAACTTGAATTGGGGTTTGCCGGCATCGGCTGGGGGCCGCTCTTCCATCTTCCATCATAACGCATTGGGGGCCCCCAAGGACACACACAGCCGCACGGAACTTGGCAGCCGAAATAATACACACGACTAAGCAAATACTTGGGGAGATGGTATCGCAAGGTATGTATGGTGTGGTACACGGCTCAAAATTCTCAAATGAGTTATAATAACATATAGTTTTTGAATGAAATAATATTTGATGCATTATAAAAATATAAATAAATACACGGCACAAAATGGTATTACCAAATTACTACACACAAAAAAAACACGTCGCGGTTAAATCGATATGCGCATTGTATATTTCTGGTATTGCATACTCAAATCGTCTACACCTCTCTCGGAGATTCTCTGATTTCGAAAAAGAGAGTAAGAAGTAATGTGGCGACTTAAATTACATGAGTGGCAATATAGCGAGAAGTTACATGAGTGGAAGGGAGAATGATATATTCGATCGAGTTTCGATTTCGTTGTTTACATTTCGAGCATATCGAATTGAGATGCCCGCAATATCAAGTCAAAATTTATACCACATAACAAAAAATCGATCATCGTTTTATATTAGTTTTTTGGGTGTAATATTTAAATAGTTAAGCGATTATTATAAGGTTTTTGAATAAAATAATATCCTATGTAGTATATAAACATCAGTAAGAACGTAATAATAATTATATATATAGGAAAATGTTTAACTTTAAAATTTCTTTATTTAAAAATCAAGTTAACATTTATTATGATCAATAGTACAGTGCAGCTTGAATTAAAATAATTTTCTTCTGTGTACGGGGCACTATATAATATGGGCACATACTCACTCGATTTTCTGTGTATCTTCTGCCTGGTTTTTGCCTCTTTTCCGCACTTGGCCATGCATATGCGATACATTATAAACACTCACCTGTTCCACTCAGCTAGCAGCAGCCAAGAGCACATACTATATGGGGGGATATAAATATTTGCACATTATAGCAATGTATACAGTGCTCCGCTGCGCTTTGGATTCGGATACGGATTCGGATTCGGGTTTGGATACGGATTCCTCTGCTGCTGCTGCTGCTGCCGCGGCCAAAAACAATTTCAATTCTAATGTGCCATTAATCATTCACAAACATTAAACATATTATTTTTTGTTGGCTTTCTAGCGTGAAATACAGGCAGCTTAGTTGCCTGTCAGGTGCTCTGCAGCGGAGCTTTTTGTGCATGGGTTAAATTTCGCTGACAGGAGGAGGGCACAGAGGGGTTAACAGGAGGAGGGGGCCGGGGCGGGGCAGGACAGGTGAGAGCACAGGTGAGAGATGCCGAGAACACATTGAATGCACTAATTGTTGTGCTTGAGCGCACCGAAAGCACATGAACTTGTGAAATTGCAGAGTGCACAACAAAATACAAAATATAAAATACAAAATACAAGCGCTAAGTTGTTGATTCTGCCGATTCTGCTTCTGCTCTTGATGGCAAAACAAAATTTCCAAAAATATAAGCAGATGAAAACTAAAAATACTCGAACCACAAACAATGAGCGGGATAACGAACAAATATCGAAACGTGTGCCAATAGACGCCTGCCTAATGCCATACTCGAATATCACACTTAAAAAAAAATATTAAATAAATATAATTAATTCATTAATTAATATTAACTAAATACAGACTTGTAAAGTTTTTATAATGTATACAAAATACTACTATTTTATTCTACTACTTGTTTATATTAAAATTCTTTTAGTGCAAATAGCCTATATTTCATTGTATAGTTGGGTATTAAATCGAATTAATTAAAAAAGCCTAGGATGATTTTTAAACTAAATCTACAGTTCGGCCTTTTATCTCTGTGCAGATATTTCAATTGTGTGCGGTTTCACTTCAATCGACTGCAAACAGAAAACCAATCTAAGCCCAGCTTGTGCTGCCAAAAGTATGCTATGAAAAAATATGAAACGTAAATAACTAAATATTCCTACTAGTCAGTATAACCCGGTGTTTTGCGCAGGGCATAAGAACTGCTCTCAATGGCTTTCCAAAAGAATCCAAAAATAAATGTTCAATATTTAGGAAAACATGCATATAAAAGTAGTCTTGTGTTCGCGTGTGTGTGCGAATAGGTGGAAAAATATATAGTACATATATCGGATCGTTGTTTTCTTGTTAATTAGGTGGTTTAGCACACACAACCGTGTGTGTGTGTGTGGGGGTGCTGAATATTTATCGCTTTTCGACTAGCGCTTCATGGCTTGAAGTGTTTTTTTTTTTTTTTTCATCTTGTATTGGAGAGTAGAACCGAGGCATATGTGATTAGCCCAGTGTCCGAGGCTAATTTATAATCGGGCATGAGTGGGCGTAATTTGGTTTTTTTCCTTTTGGATAAGGGGAGGGTTTGGGGCCCACACACACACGCGCACACACACTCGGTGGGGTGTCATCATCTCCCATTTTCCATGGAACATATAAAAAAGCAACTAGAGCCAGAGCAACTTTTGCTGCTTTCGCGAACTTTTCCGTCGGCTCGGCGGACAGTGGCAGCGACTTGCGTTGAGCGGCGAGTAACAATAATAATTCGCACCGTGGTCGCGAACGTGGTCACCACATCAGTTCCGAGGTCCGAGTTCCCAGTTCCCCAGATCCCCGAGTCGAATTTGCGAGTCCGGTACGCCAGTGCATTAGCGACAGGTGCAGCTTTGTGTGGGCATAGTGTAATTTGTGGACTGCAAGGCGCCACCGAAAGCCAAAAATAAATGCCAGAAAATGTGTCACCAGCAAATAGTGGCCAACAATGCAAAAAATACGAAAAATGAAAATATGAAAAACTCCCCACCGCGAACGGGCCATCAAAAATTAATTAAATAAAATGCATTAAAGGAGAGCCAACCGATATATATACATATATATGTATTTGTGGGCTCGCGCGCTGCATTTGCAGCCAACATCCAGCATCAGCATACACAAAAGCTAATTAGCATTTAAAGCACAATTAAAAAGTGAAGCCGTAAAGGCTGGCAAATGAAATCAACTTCAACCGCGAGAAAGCCAAAAAGCCAAAAAGCGCAAAACCAAAAACTGAAAAGCCAAAATACTGAAAATCGTTTGCTGCAAGTGAAACAATTAAATGACATTTTAAGCGCATTTCTTCCCATTTTCCCGTCGATTTCTATATGGACTCTTTCAGCTATTTTCGTGGGGGAAAATCGCTCCCCAAAAAACGGGGGAAAAATGTTGTGTGTTGAGCTGACATCGCTGGCGAGGACGTGGAAAGCCAAAACGAAAATCAAATAAATAAAATTAAAAAGAAACAGAAACAGAAAAATACAAAAAACAAATAAAAACGAAGAACTACACTCAAAAATAGAATATTAGAGACGTGCTGGGGAGTGCGGCAGTAAAAGTGCTGTAATAGTCGGGCCATAAGACCTGCATATACCATCTATATCTATAGATACAAATGTATCTATCCATCTTTCGCTGCCGCTGTCTCCATCTTGTCGCTCATCGACGGCGACCGAATATTTTTTATATATAATTCATTTTTTCTGCTGCTCTCTTTTCAAACTACTCGGTGTATTTGTTGTTCTTGCTGGCGGGCGGGTGGTGGGTAAAAGCGGTCTAAATATGTGGCCAACTAACAGTGGCGGTCGGGAAAAAGGTGTCCCCCTGCTGTGCCAGTGAATCACCCTCAAAATTGTGGGTGTTTTGGACATTTTGCCATCCTCATTGCTTCGCTTTTGAACTGTTTAGCCTGTTAATCTCCTTTGTCTTTAATTTTGATTCAAGTCAATGCCGTCCTCCTCATCAAGGTGATTCTGCTTTCGTTTTGAATACCTGCCAAATGCGCTTCAATGTATTTTAATTTAATGCCATCATTCTTGTTAATTAGGTAATAAAAGTCACTCACCCATATGTGCAAGTGCGTAAGCGGTTCGGCTTTTGCATATAAATCATTTTAATTAATTGAACTCTCGATTTCTGGCTGCAAATTTATCAATATTTTTAGTAGGAATACATTCTTGCAATTTTTGGCAACCAATTTATTGACATTATTTATTTGTTAGGTTGAGAAAATATTTATTTGAAAGTGGTTGAAGGGTTTGAAATGGTATTTTAATATTTTAATCCATTTGTGGATTGTTCATTTTTCTCAGTTTCTTAAAATTTAAAATTCTTCTGTTTATGAATTAAAATATATTGATTTCAATTTAAATAAATGCTGCAGAAACTTTAAAAATTCGACCATGATTCACAGTAAATTCGTTCAGATTTTAGAAACATTTTTTAAAGCCGATATTTTATTTTTAAATTTTACAAATGATTTACAAATCTGCGAACTTAATCTATCCTATCTTTTGAAATTCGCCTTATGATTTTTTTTTGAATATTTTAATATTATACTATTTTTTCGGAACCGCATTGCAATGCACTTTATTGCGGCCGCCAGTGTGGAGGATTGTATCTGAATCCACGCACTCGCTCGTCCACGGATACAGATACATTCCGGCGATGGCGATCCGCAGCCGCTTCTTCTTCGCGGCGGTGCCAAAGATGTGAAAATGTAGACTGATGAAACGGAATACAAGAAAATAAAAGGAAAAACAAAAACAACAACAAAAGCCAAAGCTAAAGGCGCCGCCACCGATGATCATTGCGTAAAGTTTGGCGTTTTTGCCGCTGCTTCGCTTCTGTTGCTGTTTCATTTTCAGTTTCAGTTTCAGTTGGCCGATGGTGCGCTTACAAAACGCCGGTTGTCGGCGGACGCGTTCGCTTTCGCGCTCCTCCAAAACCGAAATCCCCGACAGACCCCGCACACTCGGATACTCACCCACCCACTCACTCACACTCACTTAAATTTGGGGGCGGTGAAAGTGCATTTGGAAAGTGCATTTGGAAAGTGCAGCGGAGGGCGGGGCACTTAGGGGGGTTTAGGGGCAGCACTCTGGAGCGAACTTTGGCAATTGGTTGGCGTTATTTTTGGATTAAGCAGCGCCAAATTGTAACAGACGGTAAGCACCCACATTAAACCAAACAAATACGTATTTCTCTCAGTGTGTCTGTGTGCCTGTGTTCGCGTGTGTGTGTGTTTACACTTAAGCCAGCCCGTGTGCGTGTGTTTATTTTGTGAATATTAGTGTGCTTAAGTGCAGCCCCCACCACCCACTTCTAAACCGAAAACAAGTGGTGTGCACAGAAAACAAATTAGCCTAAGTTAAACTCCAGTTTTTGTAAGCTAATTATGCAGAAGTATTCGCTATTTTCCGCTTAGATTTCTGAAAACTTTTAATAATATGATCTGATCATAAAAAAATACCATAGTCTTACTAATGTTGTTTACTTCATTAAGTTCAAATTTTGCATTTATTATTTTTGAGCTTTAGAAGACTCGTCTAAAATTAAAATTACCTGTTAGGTGTTTATGCTGTTTATAACAGAATTTTTGAAATGTTGTTATTTAATTGTATTGTATAAGAATTCCTCTTTAAAGATAAAAATTTGAGATTGTGAGAAATAAAAGCCTGATATCAATTACTTGTGACATTATCAGGCTTATCAAGTGCTTTATATACCAGTTTTGCACACTAGATGCTCAAATTGCACCCGTTTAATGAAATATTTTTGGTTTTGCGTAGAATGAAAAATGAAATATTCAAGCAATTCAACAAAAGCGAGAGCTGCCGTAGCACAATGCTGAATTTAAATAATTAAATCAGCAAAAACATGGCAGGCAAAATCAACAGCTCTCATCCAGTTTCGGGATTTGGGATGTGCAATCCATGAGATCCACATACGCGTCGACACCCAGATTTGCGAAATACCTCGCCTCGACGCAAATCCAACAATATTTGCACCTGATTCCAATGCATATGTGTGCCAAAGCACACACACTCGCTCACACATTTAGCCACCATTATAGTTTATATAGCACTTTCAAAAAGACACACCCACACATGCCATGGAGTCGAACCGATGGCTATGGCAGCTATGATAATGATGTCGATGCCAAAATAAAGACACTGAAAAATGAACAGGGGAGAAATGATAATTAGGTTATGGGGAAGACGTCATACACTCACCTTAGGAATCCGATATAAATAACTAAGTACACCTATTTCCTGAAACACCGGATTACAAGAAATTCTTTTGAAATATTTATTTGATGATTATATATTGAGACTAAATAATATTTTACAGCTAAACAAGTTCTGAAAAGTTTAAAAAAGTATATTTTTTAATACAAAAATTCAAAGTGAAACTTTAGTTTTGGATGGAAAATTAAATAAAAGTGTAACATTTAAATCGTTAAACTAAAATCGCACCTATGTATAACAGAACCGTTCCTAGGGCAAAACACTTTCAAATATTTCTGTGTGAAACCCATAACATATTGAGTAATTGCAGAAAAATATTATTTAAAAATTTAGCCCAAGGCGAAGCTGTGTGACATATTGGTTGATTGACTGTTGCCAGGGCAAAAAGATTTTTAAAATATACATTGTACATTTTACAATGACTCTCTCTCTCTGTCATTTGAAAGCCCGAAACAATTTGTTAAAACAAATGAAGTGGAAAACTCTTGGCTTTGCGACTCCGTTGTAATTTTAATGCACACATGTCCCGGGGCTGGTAATTTGTTTCGAAGAAGAGTATTGAAAGAGTTGGGTGGGCTGGCGTATGGTATATGGCAAACAGCAAACAGCAAATGGCAAATGGCAGAGCGTTATGTTTGGTATGGAACACCCACTCCTCTCATTCGTTCATGCTCATTTTGCTTTTTTTGAAACATTATTTTTGCTCGAATTTTTTATGCAAATTCCCTTACAATTCCTGTGCTAAGTACACAGAGTGCAGCACGCACCTGTTTGTGTATCTGTGTGTGGGTTAGCTGCGAGTGTGAGAGTGGGTGGTTGGGTGTGTGTGTGTGTGTTTGTATGAGTTTTGTGTTAAACTTTAATTGGGACATCAAGTGGCAAGCTCTTGTTGCTGCTGGCTCGTACTCTCTCTCTCTCTGTTTCGCTGCTTTCCTGCCTTTTGTGTGTAATTTGCATAATATTTTATTAAATGTTGATTAATTTGTGCGATTCTTGGTCCGCTTCCGTTGGCCCAGTCAGAATATTGCGTGCTTACGGGGGCAGCGCTGTGGCAGCTGCAACACGGCAGCAGCAGCAACAGCACGGCAGCAACAGCAGACGCACAGCAGCAACAAGCAGCAATTAAAAGGCATAAAATGCGAGCAAACACAAAAATACTTCATTACGATTATTTCAAGTATCTTTTATTGCAATTTCCATCTACCATTTACCCATACCCTGCCCTTGTGATTTTCCCGAAATGACGCAAATCTAAATAATGGTATCTTTTCCTCACAGCTGCTAATTTTATTTGAGGTGACACACAAGGCGGGAATTTCAAAATAGAGACATCGCGAGAGCCCGAGTGTGTGTGGAAAATATGAGTGTGGCGAAAAAACAAAAATTGAGCACATTTCAATATTTTCGCCGTTGTCTTTGGCTCTATTTTTAGGCCAACGCACAAATAGCAAGACAACACAAATCTGAAAGTCTGAACACACAAAAATATTCGAATTTTTGTTTTGCCAGCCAGGCAGTGCTCAAATTAGTTTAAGATACATTTCTAAATGTGACAGTAGTGAGTGAGTGTCTCAGGAAATTGGAAAAATAAATACTATACGTGCCATTGTATATTTTCGATATTTCGCACGAGTTTCAACATTTGTAATTTGTTAGCAACAGCTGTAATATCGAAAGGAATTTCTATAGCCAGTGGCATTTAAATCGTTCCAGTTCGCAATTGAGTGCCTTATAAAATGGAAAATTCATGTGTATCATTAGTTTTGGATGGCATTAAAGTGTTATATATAGATCGTTGACATTGAAGTGTCTGTGCTGCTGGAAATATTTCTAAAATTATTTCGCTCTTACTCGAAAACTTTTATGAGTCTCCCAGTTTTGTTTTGTGTTTATAATTAGACTTTTATGCATGCATATAGGAATATAGTGATTCGTTATACAAGGCTAAAAGAAATATCAAATAAAAACGTTTTGGTTGCCATTAAACACATTTTTTTTACATTTGTAAAAGGAAATTACATTTGCAGGATTTTTATTAGGCGTTGAAATATTAATCAACATCCTATCATTAAAAAAACAAACATATCAAGAAGTTCAATTTAGTGAATTTGATTTAAAAATTTAGTATATGCATTATTAAGGTGAACTAAAGCTATATAAGGTTAAATGTCGATTGTAAACTATAATTACTGTCCATAACATCTTTATTAATACTAAAGTTAAACACACAATTAAGTAAAAAATGGGTTATTCAAGTTAATTTGTAATTTTACCATCCAAACAGTTTGGAGGGAATTCAAGAACTTAATGTGTGCCCTATGAAAATCATAAAAGGTGGCCATTGAAACCTAATCGCATTATACCCCTCTTTCAATTAACTCCCGTTCGAATTAAGCTTCCACTTTGCTCATTATCTCATTCAGTTTTGTTTTGCATTTCAATTACAGAACGAACAACGACCGACAATTAACGATTAACATTAAGTCCATCTGAAGTAGGATTCTTTTTTAAGCCGCCCATTTACCGCCAGCAAGGAAGAACAGCAAAAGAACACCGATAGGCAGAATAAAGTCGAGTAGAAAATTTTAAAAAATATTTTTATCCGCAATATTTTTTTGAAAAACTTTCGAAGACATCCGAAGTAGAAGTTGCACACAGAGAGCTCCGAGGCAAACAAAGTCAGCCAAGACGGAATCGAAGTTAAACATTTGAAAGGAGCAACTTGAGTCCGCAGGAAGAAGCAGTCCAGAAAGGATACACATACATATATACATCTCGGCATACATATATATAAAATGGCCGCCCTACAACGGAAGCTGGTGCACAAGCAGTTCAACTCGCCCATGGGCCTCTATTCCCAGGAGAACGTGAAGGCCACCTTGAACCGCGAGCTGAAAGCCTTCGGCGGCGAGGGGTGAGTACCGGGGAAAAAATTAAAAAATAAGTAAGAAAAAAAAGGAACGCTTCCCTGTGTGCCCAAGCGAAATGATTATCATACATTTAAATGCATAATTTCATAAAATAGATGAAAGCAGCCAGCTGGGGAAGAGTGATCGTAAAAGGTTCGGCGGGGTAATTGCGTTTGCTTTCCGCTTAGTCGAGGTATATAATTCATAGTAAAGCTTCTAGTCACTGTCAGGGAACTAAATAGTTACGAATTAGCCTTTGTGGAAAGCCAAACAATATATTTTATGAGGCTTGGATCTTAAAATAAACTAAAAACCAGATGTCCTGCTAATAAATATGACTTTACAGTACTAAACCTTAATTTACTTATACTTAATATTAAAAATATTTTGTATTTTTTCTTTATAATGGGTGTAAAAATACTATAGAAACAGTTATTGTAATTTTGGAGTAAATTAACCAATGAGTAAATTAAGAAATTATTTTAATTAGAGGCATAACCTTATTTAATTTGGTTAATTATCATAAACCAACATCTTAAGAAACTCTATTCACTTTTTTTTAAATAAAACTGGAAGTCTTTTGGTAACACAAGCCCCATCAAAAGCCTCCAACGTTGCTTGTTCTATTTTGACAGATACAAAATCCGCTGCCACAAAACAGGTGCACAAAACACATTAATTAGTGGGTGGCCAGGGGGGATTAAAAGGGGGAAGCCCCCACTTTGGGCATTGCAGCGCGACTGCAGCGTCGACCGAGGCAGCGGCAGAGGCGGGAGCAGCGACTGCAACTGCAACTGCTGCCAATTTGTTGTGACACACAGATATACACGGAGATACTCGAAAACACGATGGGGACAAAAACAACCTCTACAATTAAATGCTTTGACGTTTAATTGTAATTACCGAAAAGCTTTATAAGCAGCACACGGCGACGCGTATCTCAGCGATGCTTTCTAGACTTGAATTTATTTGTAGCTGGTGCTGTTGCTTTTGCCTTTGCTGTTGTCGCCACAACAACACTATATACGTGTATCTCTCCCATTGTTGTTTGCAATTGTTGTTTGAATAAACCGGCCTCAGCACACCTCACCTCAGCTCACCTAACCGATCCGATCCGCCAGAAAGATATAGATATAGTGGTGATCTGCTCTGATGAGCAAAAACTTTAAGTGCCTTTCAGTTATTCGGTGACTATGCGTGCGACAAAACGTGTTCAACTGCAACGGAGTCTTTAAATTTAATTACCAAAGCCCAAAAACTGAACGCTGAACGCTGAACGCTGAAAACTGAAAACTTTCAATCGCACATTCGCGCGTGAGTGTGCGTAACGTGTTTTCCCGCATTAGGGAGTAACTTTTCCAAAAACAGCTGAGCCAAGGCCTCGCACAACTTAAAACTTCGAAAATAAAATGTACGTGTAGCGGGAGCATCCCCGAAGATACTTTTTATATAACGCCAGTCAAGTGTAAAAGAGAAAAAGGACCATTTAGAAGCATAAACTTGATCTTAGGATGCTTCAAGAGATCACAAAATACATCCACTAATTTTTAAGATATTTGTATGTTTATAAAACATAAAACAATCATAATCTTGGAGGATTATACAGTGAACAGTTTTGAAAATTAGCCAAAGTCTGCCTTAACTTGCGTGAAATTAGTAATAATGATTTATGTAGATCATAAAATATATTATATCAAACAAAAGTATGCTTATAACATCGCTAAAGGGCGTATAACAATTATTAAAAATATTTTGTCAGGGTAAACAAACCCTTACCAATAATTTCAAATGTTGTTCAACTTATTAAATATCATAAATATTGAGTTAATCATTTAAATAACCACTCGTTTCTGCGTGTGTAGAGTAATTAAAAATAATTCAAGACGTCAGCGGGTCGATGAGTCACTCGCCAGCGATAGTGCACTGATTTAATGCAACAAAATCGAAAAAGAACAACTAAAACAATGTCAACAAACAAGCGGCAGGCGTCTAGCCAAAAGCTGTGAGGCATCTCTTGACTTAGCCCATCGGTGAATCACAGGGAAATCGCACAGTAACCGATGAGCCGCAAAAATAAAACAATTTAAAAACTGTTCAACCAATTACAATTAGTAATTATAATCATCAGACGCCACAAAATGAATTTTTGGCAAATATTTGACGAAACCACAATCGAAATCCAATGAATTGAATTTCTCCTTATTTCTGAGCAAATATTTGCTTGCGGCAAATGAGGTTGTCACAATGTTTGCGATTGCTTGAAATTAATCAACTAATTAATGTTGAGGCCGACGGACGTGAGCGATTTTATTTTGAAGGGACTCTTCAAAGAGGTCAATGTCAAAACTAATGGGAAACGGTTTTCATTTGCTTTAAAATGCTCAATGAGCTTTAAGCTTTGCGATTATCTCTGGACTTTGTTGTCCATAAATTCTTTAAGGTCTTATCTCAGCAGGCACATTTTCTTAGCTTAAATATTTCTGATTGTTATCTTGGAGGAAGGCAAAACATTTCAGGCAGATTAAGATGATGCGTTGAGAGCAAAACATTTCAAGCAAATTATAATTAAAGTTGAGAACTCTTTTTGGCAGCTTAAAGAAAATCGCAAGGCAAGCGTAATGCATATTTTTGTTTGTGCGAAATTTCCACTTAACTTGCTGCGATTCAAATCAAAATTCGCCTTTACTTGCACTCAAAGAGAAAATGATGTACTATATATACAGCTGCATTGAGAAAAGGGCTTAAAAATATATTTTATAGGGAATTTATATTTTTCTGGTCCTTGCCTATTTTTAATTTCTTTTAAAAAACCATTTCGATTCACAAGTCAATGGATTATATGTGAAATCGTTTTCTTTTTTTACCTTAAATAATTTAAAAAAAGTTATAGAAAATTAAATCACAGTTTAATCTAATAAAATGTTCACAAAACCGAAAAACGATAAATTTGTAGTTAGACAAATTAATTTTAAAATAGAATTCTTTCAAAGATTTTCCTTCAAAATGTGTTTTCAATTGCGCTCGTATATTTATTTTTTTATATTTTTTTCAATGATGTGCATATACTATGTATTATAATCAAAACGTAATATGTAGTGTATATATTGATGGATCAGGTCTCGTAACAAACTATTGGGAGTACTCCTATTTGCAGTAGGACTTAAGGGTATTTAAAGAGCACGATTTACGGCAGCACTGGTCCACAATTCCCCGAAAGTCGCGTCGCAATCCAGTCAGCGAGTTCATCCCACCATTGTGGGATTCGGGGACCGCATCGGCGTCACCTCCATCCGCCATCACATAATCAAAAATCACTAGAAATGATTAAACCCACCAAAAATAGTGAATTCGTGCTGCTTTGAAAACCAAACGAACCGCCAATACTCACTGGAGTCTCGCTTTTGGTACATTCCGGCCACTCCATTGGGGCACATCATCAGCACCAACTCGGTGAGATCGGGTCCGCAGGCCTGGTGCCAGCTAAATGCCTCCGCCGATTCCAGGAGCGGGATCAGGAGCAGGAGCAACGGCATCACGGATCGGAACATCATGGTTATGCTGGATTTGGCTGCTGGAAAGGATGTGATGCACTTTCCGCCGCCGTCAGCCATTTTTATATCCTCCGGCGCACTTCAGCTTGTCAGAACTGATTAGACTTTTGGGGTCAGCGTGGGTCGAAGCCGACTTGCTAATTTCAATGTCAGGACATCGAGGAATGCTGCCATTAATTTATGCCCATGGCTTAGCATAACTCTGCGATTAATAGGATGCACCAAGGGGTGGCGGAATCTATAAATAATATCGCAAATTTAAATATAGAACCCTATAATTAGTCTGCATTTTTTGGTTTCTTATTTTTAGTAACTTTAAATGTGAATGTGTCTAAAAAGAGATAAATAGCGAAATATTGAAAACTATATTTTTAATAATTAAAAAATAAACTAGACTAATTAAATTTAAATATAATACATTTATAATTAAATCCTGTTCTGTGAGCAATTTTCATTAAAATGCAGACGTAAATTCAAAATTGGCGCCAACGCTAAGCAGTGGAAGCAGTTCAAGCAGTGCATGCCGCCAAATTCAAAATGCTTTTGAAAGTATTCGCTGATATATAGAGATTTGAACTAAGTGCTTTCTTACTTTTTATTCCCCGTAGGATTGAAGTCGACGACCAAATCTCGAAGCCCCTGAACTTGGCCAACTCGGCCGTTCTGCGCGCCGTCGAAGAGGAAGAACAACAAGCCAAATCTGGTAAGATAGTATAGCTATTTGTTAGTCTGTTGCCCGTACGTGTTTATCAAACGTTGCCGCAAACATAAAGAAACAGTGTGAAAACATTCAACAAAACAGCCACTTCAAGTCCCAGTGTCCATTGTCCAACATTGGTGTTGTTTTCCAGATAAAATTTCAGTAAATTATGGGGCTTGCCCCGCTAAGATTTCTACACTAGTGAAAGGCAGAGCCGCCAGCGTCAGCGTGGCGATGGGGACGCACTGCATCACACGCTGCACCAGCAGCTGCTGGACCAGATCAAAACGGACTATCTCAGCCACCAGCAGGACATCACCATCGATCGGGACACGGTGCTCAAGATCAACCGACTGGCCACCAAGAGGCACCTGCTCAAGCGGGATCACAGCTGGCCACCAGCAGAGCAGGATCCGGTTGTTATCAATCCCGAGCAGGGTCATCCGGTCGCCTGTAGTCCCTCGCACAGTATTGAGGCATTGAGGGAGAAGTTCCAGAGCCCCACTAGGATTGTAGAGCCAACAGCCAAGCAGGTGAGGGAGCAGCGACTTCGAGATGGTGGCTCAGGCTCCAAGGAGCGATCCCAAACTCCCCAAAGGGTTGACCCTTTGGAGGTTTTCCATCAAACCCCCCTGGCGAAGGGCTTTTCCGCTCCAGAAACGAAGGCAGCCGACGTGGACTTGGGTTTGGTGGCGCCACGCTGCGAATACTACGAGCAACTGGCCCACAAACGGCCCACCACTCCAACCACTCTGCCCACTCCAGTCACACCCTATCGACCGAGGCCGAAGCGACAGGCCTACTCCCTGGATCGCGGACGCTCCCGCAAGCGGACAGTGGGTGCTGCTCCGGAACTGCCGCCACCCAAGCCACGGACAGCCCAGAAGGTGCCAAAGGTGCAGCGCAGATGCATCAAGCTGGCCACCGAGGTGAAGATCTCCTATGGCCACGACGGCGACAGCGAGGAGGAGCCCCAGTCTGGCCAAGATGTGGACTTGGAGACCTTGCCGCTGCCGCCGACACCAGCTGCCGCGGGACTCAATCAAGCGAAGACAGGGGGCCAAATGATAATTGACAGCCTGGCAGTTAAGCAGCAGCAGCAGATGGCTCTGGCTTTGGCCACAAATGGGAGCAAACCGAAAGCGAATCCGAACGCGAGTCCCAATCCCTTGGCCAACACTCGCATTGTGCCCGTTCGCGTGGAATCGTCGACGGATCCGGTGAAGCTGAGTGCCCAGCAGATCTACGACGACGCCTGTTCGTATCTGCAGGATCACCAGGAGATGGAGGAGAGTCCCACCTATGTGAGTGCCACCAGTGGCATCAAGTTGCTCCAGCGACAGGCGAGCAGCAGCAGTACGCCAGGTACTCCAAATCCAATTCCACCGCCACCTCCTCCGCCGCCGCCAGTGATGCGTTCCAAGTCTGGCCAGGATTCGCTGGCCAGGGAGAAGCTGACGAGAAGACAGGGCGGCATCTACCGGCTGGAGACGGAGACGGAGAAACAGCACGAGGCCCATGTGGAGATTGCTCAGCTGGAGGCGAAATATGCGCACATACAGCAGTCCATAGCGGAGCACTTGCTCCAGATCGATGCCTATATGGAGAATGCCAAGCAGGCGCTGCAGAGGAGTGCCCAGACCACACCAGCACCCACTCCCACTCCACCAACACCTCCTCCGCCTCCACCTCCTCCTCCACCACCAGCCAGACCTATTAGTTCGGGATCCAACGAATCCTGGGACATCTTCGCCCATCGCCAGTCGCCCATTTTGGCCGTGGAGAGTCCACTGCAGGCCATCCTCCGCCAGATTTACACCCGGGCAGCTGGATTGCCCACGAGGCTCTCGAAAGAGATAAAGGAGGAGACCGCCGCCGCTGTCCAGGAGGAGGAGGAGTCCCTCACCGAAAACGTGCCCATTGTGGAGCGGGCACTGGAGGATCTGCACAAGATTGCCGTGGCGCTGGAGCAAAAACCGGAGCCCGCGGAGCACATAGAACACGTAGAACTCCGAACGACGCCAGCTGTCATTGAGGCCGAGCACGTAGTCATCAAGGACGAGGAGGAGGAAGTCGAGGACCTGGAGTACAGACACGTATCGGATGTAATTGCCAACTATGAGCAGTTGGCCAAAAAGGAGTTCGAGGAGTGGCAGGAGGAGCAGGTGGGAAAAAGGGAGGAGTTGCCGCCCAAAACAGAGCTACGGAAGGCCATAGAGGAGCAGCTGGCCAAAAAGGAGTTGAGGGAGGGAAAAAGGTAAATCTAGGGGAGGAGAAAAAACTGACCAATAAGGATGAGAAACAGGATTCAAATGAGGAAGCACTCACACTGAAAGAGGAACTACAAGAGAGTAAAAAGGTTTCGGAAACACATAAAACCAAAACAGATCTTCCAACGGACGGAGATAGATCCTGCCTCCATGAGGATGCCTCAACCTACTGCCCAGTTTGTGATGAGCTGCGCTGCTCCCCAAACAACTGGGGGAAACTCAACAAGGCCGACCAGTGGCGCATTGCCAATCTGCACAACGAACCGCTGCGGAACTACAAGGCCACCTATGAGATTCGAAGTCCCTACATCTCGCGCCAGATCTCCTGGGAGGATGCCCAGTCGGCCAAAGAGACTGCCTCGCCCGAGAAGCTGCAACGTCAGCGGAGTTTTGTGGAGATCGTCACCACGCCAGCTCCAGATTCCAAGCCTCCATCGCCACCACCGGTGCCGCCGCCGCCGCCTCCTCCACCGAAGCAGATGAACCGAAACCTCCAACCGAAACCGGAAACGGAAATTACCTGGGAGCGCAGTCGTTCGCCCAGTCCGCTGCCATCTCGCAAGTATCCTGCTCCACTCATCGAAGCCCCCCAGCGTTCCAGCTCCCCATATGGTCTGAATCCCGTCCAGACGAAGGCCACACCGTCACCAGTTAATCTTCCGGCGAAATTCTCGCATGTGCCGCAGCTGGAAGGCCATAATATCGGACTCCTGGTGAAAACCGCCACGGAGCCACTGCAGCAGAGCATGTCGGCATCCTCCTCAATGCTGGCTGCCACGCCCCCGGCCACGCCCCGTTCTGCGGCCCAGCCCTCGCCCTTCGAATTCCCCAGTCTCGAGTCCGGGGAACAGCACAAATTCCGATCCCTCGCCTCCTTCGACGAGGTGCAGCGAGATTTCAGCGTCAACCGATCCTTCGATAATGTTTCGCCACGCCCATATTTGGGTATTGAAGGTGCGTGATCAGCCCACCGATTTCTGTATCCTCTATACATATATGTGTGCTTCAAGGTGTGTTCTCCCCCCTCACTTTGTTATATATTAATCCCACCATTCTTTGTGTGACTCAGTGGGTCTTGAATCATGAGCACTTAGGGATTATTCTTAGGGGAAAGATCTTGATCTTGCCAGCCAAATGATTCAGGTCTGAGTTCTTAAGTACCTATATTTTCAAATGCAAAGCAATAGTTCATGAAACAAATATTAAAACAATCATGAAAATTACTTAATTTATCATCGTGTTATTTTAAAAGGATTTTTTTATCAGTCAGTATTTCGCTTTATACCTTAGTATGTCAAACACATTCATCTTTTTTATAGGTAGATCACATGCTTCTATTTTAGAATTATATTGCCCATCTTAATGGCAGACTTATGTCACCGGAATTCGTTGCCAATGGATAATTTAGTTATATAGATTATTTCGGCGCCATGAAAACCCATAACCTCTTATGCCAAAACTCGTTATAAAATGGTTCAGTTCCCTTATAAAAATAATAAAACCATAATACATATATGCGAACATGTGTAGATGTCTTCAGAACCTATTTCTTTGTATTTTGTAGCCAAAATCAAAAATTAATTGTCTTAAGCATGCACAAATGACTCTTTGTGGGCCAACTAGATAATGTAAACCCCAATTTTTTGTATTTATCTGTGACGTTTGGCGGTCATCAAAACGAATTTGTTGCGTGGCTAACGAGCAAACCATTCTTATTATATCAAATAATTGCCAATGAATACATGGGCGTTCATATGGGATATATGGTGATATGGCGGGTAAATAGCAGGCATACATACGGGTTACAAGTTTGCTAATAAGTTTAATGAGCCAACTTTTGTCGTACACCTGTGTGAATACGTTTAAAAACAGATTTGTTTTAGTTCGCCCAAGATGACAGCCGTTTAAATTTAGCCACCGCTGTCTTCGCTGGCTTTGAGTCACGGACTACTTATATCTGCTATGGCCACAAGATGGATGATAGATAGTTAGTTGGCTGGGATCAGACAATATCCGCAAGATAGATGGGTGTGTGCGCCCACTTGATTTGCCGCTCGCCCATAACAAATCGCCATAACAATAAACAGTAGCCAACCTACTTGGGAATCCTATAGAGATCTGGGCAAAGAACCGCAAGTATGCGACTGTATCATCCATATCTATAGGTATATATAGATAGCTGCCGCAGACACCTTGAGATCGGCTACCGTGAGTGAGGGAGTGGGCACGATTCTGATGATCAGTATTTCAAGGTGGGGCCCACAAATCACACAAAAATCGAAGGTGTAAACAATGCCAGGAGTTGGCTGCCTCCCAGTGGAGGACCCCTGATCAAGATCAGCATACTTAGCAGACCCTCGCGGCATATATGTTTGTTTCTCGGAATATCTTTGCATCTCACCCTCTCTCAGAGAAGTCTTTACTTTGGCGGATCGGGGATCGCGGATCGCGGATCGGGGATCTCAGATCTCGCAAATACGAAAGTCCAACGCCGAATGTGTGGGTTGGAACCCACACGAGTGCCAATGTTTCTACATCTTGGCTACGCTGGCTAACAATAATTTCCTCTGCATTTCTCTGGCTCCTCACTTAGTAGCATACATCGAAGGCAAACATATCGCAGCGCGAACGATCAACGAATTAGCAAATAGAAATAGCCAATAGCTATAATAGAAAATAGAAATTAAATTGGGCAAACGCACGCGAATTGAATCGAATCGAATTGAGTTAAATTTTATTGAACAACATTAAAGCCAAACACCCATCGCCGTGCTAGCCGAATCATTTTTTTTCTGATTTTTCAACGATATCGATCCGAAGGATAAACGAAACGCGCGCCGATCTGCAAAATAGAGCCTAAAAAGAGCCATAAATCGGAGAAATCGAAATTCGAAATACGAAATTCGCGAAACGGTGGTGTTCCCATCAGCAGTCTCTCCAAATATCGAACCCAATTGATTGCACCTCGGGGTTATATAACGCTCTTCTCGACTTTCTGCGAGCGGACAAGTCAAAAAATAGCCGCAAAAAACAAACATATACATCTTTGTATATAAGTGTATTTGTTATTTTTGATATCTATACGAGAATATTTTTATTCTTACGCAAAGGCCCGATCCGCCAAATAGATAGATAGATAGCTAGATAGAGAGAGATACCAAGGAATAAAAAAAGAGAGAGCAATATACACATATAACCATGGTCGCTCAGTGGAAAATCATCAACGAGAACTACAAAAATCTGGAGGGTAAACACAATTTTCACACCATATATCACACACAATATTGCCGATCCCACACGAGCCGATTCATTCCGATCCCATTTTGACCGCACAATGTTGCTGGTGCAGCGGCAACATGTTGCCGCGTTGCACGTACGGCGACGACGACATCCTCAACATCCCCATCACCCCATGAGTAATGTCAAATTCTTAGCTTTCGACTCGTTCTCATCGTCTAAATTTAGACGCAATGACAGCCGTGTATGATTTGCAGAATCGGCCCCCGCCGCCTCCATTCCGCCTCCTTTGTTCGCACATTGCCATTCCGATGGCTATAATTTTAATTGGCTTAAATCATTTTCAAATTGTTTCGCTAGCACTGGGCAGAATGCGATGCAGTGTGCGGTCCAAGGTTATAGTGACGCCCACGTTTTGGCCGCATTTTGTTGAATGTTTTTGCACGGCAGCTGCATTTTCAGCAGCTGCAGCGGCCGATGGTCGTAAAAAGGAATTCCGAGTATTTATCGTTACCTTTTTTTCTCTCTCTCTCCCTTTGATTCAGGCTACAAGCGTGTGGCCTGGCCACCGGCCTCGGAGGAGCGGATCATCCGGGAGTTCACCCCCCAGCCCCAAGCCCAGAGTCCCGCCCCGGGCTCCGGGGGCTACTATCCGCAGGCTCAGGCACAGGCACAGGCCCACCTACCCGCAGCTACTGCTACTGCCCCACCCCAGGTAATTTCCCAAAAACCCCCTCTAGCCACCCCCTCACTTTGACCAATGAATTGTACATACTACATATATAGTCAAGTTAACGTGTACGTCGAGTGTAAATATAATTGTATCCGCCACACTGCCACAATTCGTATCTCATTCGGTGAGGCACAAAGCCATGTACATAGCATTTGGAAGTCCCAACATCTGCCATCTCCCGCACCTAACCACACTGCCAACTTGCAGGGTCCCATTTATAACAACCTCCAGCCACGCACCACCCAACCACCACAAAATGTCTACGCACCAGCACCGCAACCCACCTCCAACACCACCCAGTTTGCAGATAGTTATCCGCAGCAGCAGGAGCAGCATCAGCCGCAACCTGTGCAGTACACACAGGCCCAGTTCAATCGGCAGAGGTCGAGGGAACCCGTCCAGGTTCCAGCTCCATCTCCAGATCCCGCGTCCGATCGCAACGGCTATGCCCATCCGAACTATCAGTCCAACTATCCGCAGGAGCAGCCGGGCGGTGGCTGGAAACATATCGGCGCTCCGCTGCCCAAGTCGCGCAGTGATTATACCGCCGCCGGAGGAGCCTATCCTCCGTTCCAGGGATCCCCACAGCAGCAGCAGCAGCCATCCTATCAGCAGCCGCAGGTATAATCACTGTACTTGGTCTTGGTCGGATTGGATGCAGGCTTTTGGCTAAGCGAAGCGATGCTACATATTGCACTGCGGCTGTGATCTTCTCTGTCTCCTGCCATCGTTGATCTCCTTCTATCTTAGATGCTTTCCTGTCTTGTCTCTTAGTCACCTACTAACTCCCACTAAACTCCTCTCTCTTTCTTTTACTAAACAAGTCTATCATATAATTGTTCTAAAATATTATTTCAGACACTCACTAATCTTTCTCTCTTACTCTCACTAAACATCTATAAGGTCCCTATTTTAACTTTTATCTTAGAAATAACCTGTATTCCAATCTTATAAACTTACTAAACAAATTTACTACAAAAATTACATTTAAAAATTTAATCCTAAAACTTTTCTTTTATATATTATGGATTATTTACGAAACAACATAGATCGAGGAACGATTTATTAATATCCTACGATTTTAAAGTAGATCCGAATTTTTGGAGTAGTTTAGAAATTTAGTGGCTTTTTAATATAGAAAATTGATTAAAACCATGCACTTATTTTTAGGATGCAAGTTCAGTTTAAATTCAGTATAAATGTATTTCTTAAAATGATCACACTTTCAAATCACACTTTCAAAATTCTGTTAGTATTTTTGTACTCACTCGCTTTTGCATGCTAAAATCTTAACTAATCGCTGTTTATATGCAAATACTTACTCAACCACTAGCTTATACTGCTTTTGCTTCTTTCTCTGCGACTTTCAGCTTTAAACTGCGCATAAAACTTAAGCGATACCTAACTCGAAACTTAACCTCCCGCCCTCTAACTGAGTTCTTCTGTCTATCTCTATCTCCAACATATTCTATCTGTCTGTCTACATCCAATGTGAATGTGTCGTATGCACCTCCCCACCAACGAAACAAACACCACCCATCAACGAAATCAAACCATAACCTGTGATCGAAACCCCTGACAAACATGCATGTTGGCACCACCAAACACCACTGCACCACCGGTTAAACAGCAGCAGCAGTACGGTGCTCCGTCTTACGATGGCCACCAGCAGCAACCTGCACCACAATGGCAACAGCAGCAACAGCAACAGGTGCCACAACAGCAATATCAGCCCCAGGTTCAGGCTCCCTACCAGCCCCAACCACCACAGTGGAACCAACAGCAGCAGCAGCAGCCATCGTACCAGGCTTCACCGTACCAGCAGCAGCAACAACAGCAGCCATCCTATTACCCACAGCAAAACGGTGGCTCGACCTTTGCTCAACCCCAATACAATTCTTATTCGCAGCCCCAGGTGCCGTACTCGCAGGATCAGACCGATCTGCAGCAGCAGCAGCTTCCTGGAGCCTTCGCTGGCCAGGATAGCTACCGGGGCGCCAGTCCCGGGATCATCACCCTGCGCAAGGAGGCACCAGTCAGCCAGCAGCCTGCGCCAGTCTACACTTCGCAGCCAGCCGCCGTCAGCTATCAGGGTGAGTCAGGGGATTAAACTAGATGGGATACAAACGAATCTTTAAAAAAAAATAAAATATTATTCACTTTACTGATGATGTGATATTCCTATCTCTGAAATATGGAATACTCCTAGTTACAGATATCTTTTTTAAAATGAAGGATTATAATTATTTTCTAACCAAATATAGTATTTAGATACTAGCGATTATATTTCCAGTTTATTTGTCTGAATCTAAAAAAAAGTTGTTTAAAGAAAGCTTTTTTAAATTTCAAAAATAGATTAACAATCAAAGTACAATCTTTGGTGATCATATTCCAAGATTTTTATTACTTCTGGTCACAGAAACAATATTTAACAAAACTTACTTGCAAAATTCCAGGAGGCAGCAAATTGCGCGGAGATTTGAAATGGCCACCACCGGAGTACAAGGAGGCAGCGGCTCGCGAGAACGAGGAACGTCGCCAGTTGGCGTTGGGCCCCGTCTGCCGTCCCAGGAGAATCAACCGGGTAGGACTTTGTGCCCCTCAAGACCAAGGTTAATCCGATATTAATATACACATATTTACCATCCAGGACTACACCCCCTTCTTTGCCAAACACCAGTTGAACAACGGCTATCCCAGCTACAAGGTGCCACCTGGCACCCAGCACATGTTCGGTTAAGTCGAGGAAGGAAATTATAAGATGCACAGAACAACAGCAGAAAATTCAATGGAACCCACTTCATAATAATACTGAAAACGATCATGTATATGTTACTAAAACGAATCACTAACGAACCAAACTATATATAGGATATATACAATTGTTATACTAATCTTAAATGACCACTAACGACGCCATATATATACATATGTTACGAAACGAACCCATGATAGGTGAATGCAATACTACAGCAGGTGTGACTCCATCCCATGAATCATCATCGGTATTTTCCGAATAATGGATGCTTGCTGTTGTTTCGAACAGAACGCACCCATTGAAGATGATTAAGATGGTGATGATTAGTGGCAATGGAACCCTGATCCGGATGCCCAAACGGGGCGATGGATAACGATATTCTCTATGTACCCATACTATATACACATATTTGGAGCATGTGCATATAGTATGGCTAAGATAGCAGAGCAGAACTATATACTAAACCATATAGTGTTAGATTATAAGATGATTGTTAAACTGTTAACTAGCTAATGAAATGGAATCGATGCGACCCAAGACGGAAACTGATAATGAGATTGAACCTTGTCTTAGACCTAAGAGCACTACTAATCTATTTATTGTGAGCATATTCTATTTAACGGAGATCCTGTGCGGCGATGGGCTCAAGGAACCTCTTCGGAACCATCCACTAATTGTAAATTGTATAATGATGCGTTCTTGGATAAAATGGCTTATCCTTTGGAGCAGTCTGCACAGGATTCTCAATGTTTACTGTTTGAGTTTGCATGCTTTTTGCTTAAATCTATACTATATGCACATATATATATTTACTTTGACATTGTTAAACTGCAAATTATAAAAAACCGTCAATTATCCCGCTAAGTAAGTTATACAAGAGATTAGGCAGTCAGGCCGAAACAAATCTGTGAGTTCCCAAAATGCCATTCAAGGATATAAAAATCAACGAGCTCGTTCGATCCCCCAATAAGCCCAGTTAGCCCCACCCATCCGCTCAAGATCGGCATTCTAGTTCGCCAGCTGACCCCAGGCAATAATATGAGGATGCCTTTGCCTGCTGGACGAGCAGCCGCGGACTCAGTGCCCAGATCTTGACGGATGGTCCGGGGATGGGGCCGGGACAAGGTCGAGGACGAGCCGAACAACTCTCAGACTTTACCAATTACTATGACCAGCAATGTCTATACCCAACTACACTACGATGTATAACTAATATGAAATGAGAAACTAAATAAACGGCAAGTTTTGAATACTCGCGACGAGAAGAACTATTTCCGAATGTTTTCAATTGGGTTTTGGGCTCTCTTTATTGAAACGTTCGCATTCGATGGCTAAAACTTAATAGTAATCATAATAGTATCGTATTAATAAATAACTAAAAGTAAGGCCAAATCAACTTCAACGCTAGTTACAACAAGTAATCCCTTATGTGGCACTGGGCATCCAATCAAATTAAATGCTGCGAACGGGAGACTTGGACCAAAATTTAAAAGACTTTTTTGTTTAACTACATTTGCAACAGTACGCTACGGCTGAGACGCATACGATAATTATATTTGCTGTCGTACAATCAAATTTTCCGACCTGCACGGTTTGTGTTGTAAAATCAATTTGCAACAAATAATGCATTGGCTTATCGGCTGTGTTCACTACTCGATGACGAACCTCCTTGGCGACGGTTTGTTTTTCGTGTTTAGATGGGTTGATTCAATTAATCATGAGTGCTCCCCGCCACTCTGCTAACCAGCATCCACTTCTCACTCCGCGCGCGCACAGCACTTGATATAATATAGTTTCGTAAGTTCATTGTTTGGATGAGCGGCCCTCAGAATCGTCCATTGTCCGCTAGGTAAACATTAGTGATTGATTGATGGGTTGATATTGCTTCTAGTTGTTCGATGGCTCCAGGTCCATGTTGTGGCCGGCGCTGGTAGACGAGGATGTGGCTGGGTCGACTTTGGCGCCCGACTTTTTCGCCGAACTGCTCGCAAAGCGGCCGGAGGTGGAAGCGCCCTGTGCCGAGCCCGAGGGCCGGCTATCCGCGCCCTTGTCCTCGTCCTCGTCGTCGTCGTCCTCCTCCTGGATCAGCTTCCGTGCCAGCTTGACGGCCTCGAACTCGCGATAGTGCGCCTTGCGACGTCGCTCAAATTCGCGCCGTCGTTCTGCAACCGAAGTACATGAGAAATGTTTGCAATCTGAGTGGTTCATGGCACTTACGTCGCTCCTCTTCGCTCAGGGGCTGGTCGTCGCCGGAGGAGCCCTCGTCCTCGATGCTGTCCGTCGACTGTTGTGTGTTGGCCGCTATGCGGAGCCTGCAAGGAATGGAATAGTTAAACTATTGTTGTAAAAAATAAATAATAACAGCTAACTGAATAAGTTATAACCTGTCAGGCTCTATTCAAAGTTTTTTCATTAATGTCCTTAATTTTTAAAATTTTTATCGAGTCTTGCGAAATATAAATTGAAGAGCTACGTTGTTTAATATTTGCCTTTAAATAAGTATGCCATTATCAATGATTATTTAATCAGTAAGTGATGGGACATTAAACAATTACGTTCTCCATTAAGATGCTTGTGAACTGCGCACCAAAGACGCATTTTCTGGGAATTGTGTGTTTGCTGGCCTGATCCCTATGTTTATGGTATAATAGTCCCATCAATTCTCAAACGAGAACAGTCTTTGGTATGTAATCATAGTTTGAAAGGCTCCCATACTTCTCCACGAGCAGCTCCGTGTCCAGTTCGTCCCTATTATCCCCGAAGGACTCCGTGTAGTTGTAAGGCGTTTTGGGCTCATCGATTTTCATATGTCCGTAGTCCTTGTCGGCCGGATGGAAGGTCTGCATCACGTTCAGCTCATCGAACTTGGCACTTTTGCGAAAACTGTTTTGAGAGAAGCAGCGGGAGTTGCAGGTGAGAAGGGTTCCTAACTGGCGTGCTATTATTAGATGACCTCACCTGGCTCCCGACTTGTCGAAGCTGCGCGACGTTTTGAGGATGCCCTTGCAGGGCAGCTGTGGGCTGGGTTGGTTTTGCATCCTGGGGATCTGCGTTACCTGTAGGAGCGGGCGAAGGCCAGAATTTGATTTAGTTGCGGTCAGTGCACGCGCATAATTACGTCAGGTGCTTGTGAGTCGCTGTTGAGTTTGTTTTGCTGCTGCTGCTGCTGGACAATCGTGAATCACGGCGGCAGTAGCCGAAGAGGCACTGAAATCGCGACGCTCGCCAGGTTATAATGGCACAGGTCGCGGTGAGACCTCGTGCCCTTGGCGGGGTCGCCAGCGCCACCCAGTGGGTGGTGGCCAGAACGGCCATCAGCCCCCCAGCAACGCCCAGTTGGCCAGCCGACGCCTCCACCTCCATCTACGTTCCACTTACTTGTGTGTTTCGCCTGTTAACTTTGCAACTGCAACTGCAATTGGAGTGCAATCTACGCCTCAATCTTCGAGTTGGCTGCCAGGTTTAGGGATTTCGGGCGGGGGCTACGATCTCATCGAAGTCGCCAGCCGGGCGGGTTGTTCTCAATTTGGGTAACGTCGAATTTGGCGCTTTGCGGAATACTAGCCACTGCTATTAACTTAATTCCTACTCTCTTTCGCAAACAAAATGGAATCCGGTAAAAATATTCTAACAAATTCGAGCTGGAAAACGATGGCCGTATCGATTAATTATTGGCATCGATGTTGTTTTTTCAATCGATGTTTCTCTGTGCTCTAAAATGAATACCCCAGATGGAAAAGAACTTACTCAGAATTTAGCAGAGATTCCAACCAAATAAGCTATATTTCAGGTTTCAAAATGTTTAAACATGTTGGCTAAAAATGATTTTTTTTTAATTTAGACCAAAATACGATACGACAAACTGGATAAAGGACATATATTACACACTACTTGCTTGTATTTGTTACACGGTAAGGTCATTAAATACTTAGAGGACTAAGGAGTAGAAAAAATGCTGCATTTATCAGTCTCTCAGTTGAAGCGCTGTTGGAAATTTTGCTGCTGGTTGAACATCATCTGTTGCTGCTGTTGCTGTTGTTGCTGCTGCTGCGCCTGCTGCTGCTGGTGGTGGAAGTCTTGCTGGTTGCCAGCTCCGGACAATCTGACCCTCTTGGCATTCGGCTCGGCATTCATTTGCTGCTGCTGTTGTTGCTGCTGCTGTTGCTGTTGTTGCTGCTGCTGTTGCTGCTGGCGCTTGTTGTCCGTCTTATCCTCCTGGTCGTCGTCGGTAAGGAACTCGCGCTTGGGATACGGTATGGGGCAGCCGGCAAACACGTCCTGCGTGGGCTGCGGATCCTCCTGGAAGTACTGATCCTGCATTGCCTGTTCGGAGGTGATGCGCTTGTTGGGGTCCATCAGCAGCAGTTTCTGCAGCAGGTGGAAGGCCTTGCTGTCTGGCTTGATCTTGTGCCTTTCCATGTATTTGGCCAGCGAGCAGGTGGAGTAGGTGGAGCGCTTAAAGTCCTTGGTCAGCGTGTGATGTTCCGGCATCTTCTTGATATCCTCCCAGTCCTTGTCCTGCGGAAAGCCCATCACGTTGAAGATGCGGTCCAGTTGATCGTGGTGATACGGATTGCTGGTCTTGATGTCCTCCTGGCGGCAGTGAAAGATGGGCTCCGAAGTGAGTAGCTCGGCGAAAATGCAGCCGATAGCCCAGATGTCGATGGCCTTGGTGTAGTGGCGAGCTCCGAGCAGCAGTTCCGGGGCACGATACCAAAAGGTGACCACCACCGGGTCCAGATCTGCCAGAGGTTTCAGCGGCGCATTAAAGAGTCGGGCGAAACCCATGTCGGCGATCTTAACGCGACCCCGCTCGTTGCCATCGCCCATCACAAGGATGTTGGCAGGCTTCAGATCGCGATGCAACACCCAGTTACTGTGCAGATAGTGAATCCCATCCAGGATCTGGTACAGCAGGCTCTTCACCATGCCCCGGGGAACGACCACCTGCTTCTTGGTGGCCTTGGCCGCCCGATGGAACTTGATTATGTGCCACAGGTCGTGCTCCGCGTAGTCGATCAGCAGGAACACCTTGCGGTCGTTGTGCGACAGGAACACCCGGATGAGGGTTATCACGTTCTGGTGCTTCAGTTCGCGCAGCAATGCAATCTCGCGGCAGGCGGACATGGACAAGCCAGTGCCGTCGATCTGTTTCAGAGCATACTCCTTGCCATCGCTGAGGGATAGAAATTATATTTGTAAGTAATCATTGGACTTCATAGATGTCCAGCTCACCTCGTCTCCTTCCACTTGGCCTTGTAGACGTGGCCGTACGTTCCGCGCCCCACCTTGCAGCCCTCGTAGTTAAACAAGTCCTCGACCTTTGTGCGCTCAATCTGCGTTTTCATCTTGAAGTCGTAGTCCATTTTGCATAAAAGGTTTGCAAATTGCAAAATTCCGAAATTGTTTATAAACTCGGATGCCGCCAGTCAGCTGTCCGCCGATAAACGATAACAAACCGCTCACCAGAGCTGGGAACGACGCCATTTTCACGCTAAATCTAGCCGTTTTATTTTTAAAAAAACACGAAAGGAAGTTAATTACGGCAAGCCGAAGTTTATATACTCTTGCAGGTAAAATAAATACCTATTGTTTATAGTATATAGTTCATGGGAGCCATAAGATATAGTGTTTGCAGTGGCGGATCTAGGATTTTGTTGTGGGGGTGATATCCGAACAATTTTATTGTTGCATACTTTTTGAATACCAAAATTACTTTAATTTTTCACCTTAACTTTTTTCAATGCATAGATTCCACACACCCGGCACAAACCCACATAAAACGCAGTTAAATATATGTATGCAACTATTTATTTATTTATGCATAAAGGTCGATTTTTCTAATTTTTTTAACAAAAAATAGGGGATCCTTTTTTCTGTTCCATTTGAAACCAACACAGAAATTCAATTTTTCTTCTTGAGACTCGTGAGAACAATTTAGTTAGCAATTGCTGGGTAAAAATAAAAGTAGGTTACTCGTCGAATCGTTTTTCCTTTTCATTTTTTTGGAATAAAATTGCTTCTCGAATAATTGTCACAATGCGAATAAAACTATTCAACAGCTTTAACTCACTATAAATGTATCGTAAATACGCATCAATGTCAATCAACTAACACACACGACTAATTCAATTACCATATCGTAAGATATCACAACAGTATGCCAGATATTCCTAAAGCACGAGAATGAGGTACTGAACTGGGAGGGGATAAGATAAGGATACAAAACGATAGCCAAACCAAAAGAAAACAAAATAAAAACATCCATTGGCGATACGCTTTATTTTTCGCTAGAAAATATATCTAGATGTGTATATTTTCGATTCTTTGCACCAACAACTTATTAGCTAGGCGTGGAAAAGGTAAACTAAAATTAAGTTCTTAAAATGCAACTGAAAGTGTAAATGATCCAAACAAATTAAATTCATAGCAACATCTCGTCGTGTTTCTCCGTTTCGTATCTCTATGTACATCATGCAGATATTACAATTAAGATATGCACAAAATATTGGAATGCATAAACAAAAGGCTATATGATTAAAAGCGGCGGAGGAAGACACTTTTTAATGCGATCGATGAACAATGAACTAAATATGGCAAAAATAAGATTATTCAACATAGTTTCTAGATGTGTAATTAATATTGGAAGAGCTTTGGAAACAAATCGGTGGAAGTAAGTCGAAGCAAACCAAATTGTTAACAGTTTACTTGTTTTTCGTTTAAGTTTAACATGAAATTAAATGCATTTAATAAATATTCGTGTGCGTGTGTTAATGTATGTATGAATGTGTGTGTACATGCAAAATGGAAGTAAATTTGTTCTTAACAATGATTTTTGTTTGTATTCTAAAATTTGCCGAATACGTATAGTGTGTTTAACATTAGCTGTATGACAGTTATAAAAAGTAAATATACATTGTAGATGTATGTTTTTTGTTGCTTTTCGCAGTTTTTTTTGTATATAGCGTTCACATTTTTTAGAATTATTTGCTTTTTGTGTGTGTCGCCTCTGGGCAACACGCCTAGATTAGTTAGTTTTTAGAAATTTTCGCTACGCCTAAAATAACTGGTATAATGTAGTTAATATTACACATATAGAGAAATATATACGCGTGCATCTTCTATTTACATTGTTTTATTTCGGTACTCATCTAGCGCCGGTACTTAGCCTAGGCTAGGCTTTACAAAATCTTAGCAATTGTTGAGTTTTTAGTAGATTAGGCTTATAAAGTTATCAGTTTTCAGTGGTTCTCTGCCCTCTTTGCGCTCTCTCACACAAGAGTAGAAATGCTCTTCCGTATTGGGTGTTCTGTTTGCGTATATCAATAATGTTAGCACATACAAAAAATAAATAGGCTTATTACTTATAAATATAGCTATTTTAGATTTCGTTTTCTTTTTTATTTAATCTTGTTGCTGGCGGTACCGAAAATATCTGGTGTACAAAAATCTGTTAATTGATAAACTTAGTCTAGACCTTCACAACGTTAGATTCGTACAACATAAATATCATACAAAAAAAAACACAAAGTTAGCACTTAAAACGGTTCGTACAGCAGCATCCTCTGGTTGGGGGCTTCTCCTCGGTATCCAAGCTGCCATGATAATGCGTACTCCCTTACCTGGTCGTGATGATGGCCCGCGGCAAGGCGAATACGCACAGCCTTGGACGCTAATAAATCGGCGGAGCTGGCTGCGACGATGAGGTGGTACTGGGCGGTGCAGCCACCACACTAGAGGTTGTGGACGATGGGCTGGAGGAAGAGGCATTGCCGCAGTTGTTGTTGTTCAAGTTATTATTGTGACGCTGCAATTGGTGGCTGCGCAGCGGCTGAAACTGCGACTGTTGCTGCTGTAGCGGCTGGTGTTGCTGCTGCTGTTGGAATTGCAATCTCTGCTGCTGGTGCTGCAAGTTGTGGAGATAGTAGGCGTTCATATTGCTCGTGGCTGGCTGGTAAGGATACGCCCGAACATTCTGCATTTGCGGCAGCACAGGCTGCGGCTGGAACTGCTGGAGTTGCTGCTGCTGCTGGAGTTGCTGCTGTTGATGATGCTGCTGATTCAGCTGGCCGGCGGCTCGCATCATGTGCCAATAGTTGTCATCGCCGATCGGAGCCTGTCTGCTGCCATACTTCAGCTGTCGCGTTATGCCCTGCTTGTAGTCCCGATGATCTCGATCGATGGCGAACGCCTTCTCTCTGAGTTTCTCAATCGTTCGCTTGAACTCCGCAAAGGCCTGTGGTGAATGTTTTTGCAAATCCGTGGCCAGCGGCACCAAAGGGTTGTGCTGCTGGTGTTGCGTCTGCGGCAGATGCTGGTGGTAGGTGAGCGGATCTAACAGAGAATCCAGCACACTCATGTTCGACATGATCAGCGTGTGGATGCGCTGCAGATCGAGCGGTGGATCCAGGGCCGTTACCAAATCCATCTGGAAGTAGTCCATCTCCTTGTCCGACACGTTCTTGCAGCCAGGGGAATTCTCGTCCGAGCGGCCGCAGCAGCTGTAGAAGCCACTGACAAAGGCCGAGGGATGGAAGTACTGCATCCGGATGGAGTTCATCAGACAGATCTTGTGCAGCAGGTCGAACCACTCGCGTTCCTCCACGCAGTTCGTTGTCTGCACAATCAGCGAGCGATCGTTGTGCACAATCTGTGGGAGAAGAGGCGAAAGTAAATCTTAGTCTCATCTTTGTGCAATTAACATAAATTCTCTGCGCGGCGCAATTGCAAAACAATCGCGCCCAAGTGAAATCGCTGGCTGAGACAATTCCCACATCTTGGCAGAGATATAAAAAACAAACGTAACGCCAAGAAATCGCACCCACGATGACGATTCTCTTCTGCGTCGGCTGCAGATTTTTCTAGGTTTTGAAATTTCCCTTTTTGTCTTACTACCTCGAATGGCAATAACAATAGCGTACGCAAAGCGGGCCTCCGCCAGCTCATCTGCATAATAATGCTAATTATTTTTAATTGCCGCAACTTGTCATTTGCCACACAAAACTCTGGCGGAGTGAGTGATTAGTGAAAGTTTCTCGGGCAACTGAGGTTCGGTTTTCACTATCGCACTGGATGGGCCAGCTGCTGCCACCGATGGATGGCATTGCCATCGATTAGGAGCCACTGATACACGCCCACACAGCCACATGTCTTAGCCATGAGACGGAGGCAGTGATGGCAGATGCTAATGATTTTCAGATGTAATTTTTCACTAATTTAGTTGAGTGAGAACATGTAGACAGCTGGTCGAGGAGAATTTACTTGAATAATAAGTACAAGTTTCATATTTAGCAAAGTGACAAATATAAAAAAATTGGTTTCTCGATATTTAATTTGTGTCGAAAATATCGATAATTTTCAATATCTATTTTGGCTACTTTGAAACAATTTAAAACAGTTGAAGATTAATCAATTATATGTAAAAAACTATAGAAAATTACTGAGATTTCCTTAGTTTTTCTTCTTGTAAGCTAAACGACAACCAACCAGCTGGCCTGTAAAACCAGCTAAACTCTCAGCACTGCCCGGAGGTGTGTGGGCTTTGGCTGCCTATTTATAGAGGTGGCGTGGATCGCGCGTTTCCGGCACACTGCTCGTGTGCATTATTCGCTGCAACCAGAGGCGCATGGTAATACCAGCCCCCAATTCAAATCGAAGCACATCGAATGCTCACCTTAAAGCAGTTCTGCATCTTGAAGCTCTTGTCCTTCAGCTGCTCCACGCTGGCGATCTCCTGGAGCGGTATATCACAGATGGGTTGTTTGCCCTTCGACTTGGCGTAGCTGAGCGAGTGGGTGGTGAGGCGGAAGTACCGCTGTTTGAACTGCCGGCCGAAGCGCTTCCGGGATGTGGGGTACTTGGTCATCATGCTGCAGGGAAGGAGAGCAAAACAAGCGGTGTCTTAGCAACTGCCCTTTGAGTACTCGCACTCAGATCTCTGTTCTTGTCCCAGGCGCATAGTATACGCCACTTAGAACAAAAACAGAGCTAATTGTTCAACAAATTACAAGCAATTTCTCTTACCCCTCGCTAGACGTTAGTATAGATTTAATGTGTGATGAATAAGTGTGATTTTTGTGTGGTGGGGTGTTGATTGTGTGATGTATTGTGCGTGATGGATTGATTTTGATTTATTATTTGATATATTTTTTGTAAAAGCAGCGCGCGGAAAAGAAGAGAAAGACAAAGAAAGTTTCGGTATTAGAATAAAACGAAGCGTAATCAACCAAATGTCTTGGGTGGGATATGCCAAATCTATAGAATAGGGTTTATAGAGGGAGCATTGCACAGTCCACCAATCTAGAGTCTATAGGAAAACACCCAATCAAGTGGTGAATCCCTCAGAGTAAATTGCTCAACTTACCCCTCTTTAAGTAATACTGGTTGTAGTGGCGTTGCCGACGCCGCGGGATGAACGCTGCTGCTCGCCTGGCTGGGCGTGGAGATCACCTCCAGAAAGTGCTTTACCGCATCCACGTGCTGCTCCGTGCAGAACTTCTTGTACAGCTCGACGGTGAACTCTTCCTTGCATGTCTGCTGCGACGACCGGGAGCTGACCAGGTTACCCAGCGATTGGATCGTCTTGGAGATTAGGGTCAGCGTGCGACTCGTCTGGGCATCCTGTGAATAACAAAGAAATAATATTATTCATATTTCTCTCGATATGTCGATATGTCAATGGTCATGCTTGAACATGAGAGATTAAACTGAATTACTCAAAGCTTATAAATAAATCGTCGTTTTGCAGAATCTACTTACCAGGCGCTCGGTAGTCAGGTCGAAGAGCTTGGGTCCCAGAATTGCCGGAGCAAAGAAGCGCAGGAAAATGAAGCCGGACACAACGGAGTAGCGCACCTCTCGATTGCTGGGGAAGTGCTTACCCGCACACTCGCGCAGGTCGTGGAAGATCTGACAGAGAACCTTGGGACAGCGATCCGCACTCTTTGTGATCGCCTCAAAAACCCTCTCCACATAGTCCTGCAGGTTGTGCAGGTTCGTGTCCACCGCAGAACGATCTTTGATCTTGCTGGGATCGATCTCGCATGGTTTCTTTTCAGCAACGATCTGCGATAGAACGGGACGCAGTGTCTGGTGAAGGTAATGCAGGCCAGACAACCGCATCGCCTCGTCCATCATCTTGGAGACCAGTGTGTTTCCCCGGAAGATGGTGGTGGGGTCCGTCAGATGGGAGATCTCGTGATCCGCCAGCTCCTTGATGATCGACGCAATGCGTTCCGTGTGCGTGAAGAGTCGCACCAGCGGCTGGGCCACCTCCGTCTTGCCCGAGACCAGCTCGCCGAGGATCGACACAGCCGACACGGTGATGGGTCGCTGGTCCACTGACTCCAGGAGCAGGTTCAGCAGATCATCGTAGGTGGCCAGCGGGAAGACATGATCGGCGGTGTAGTTCAGATTGAGACGCAGTGATCCGATGGTCGAGTCCACGCTTAATCTCGTCCCTGGGGGCGTGGCACATGAGCGGGGTGTGGCGTTTAGCGAGCGGGAACTGTGCGTCATGGAGCGGGGCTGCAGATAATACCAGGCCGATGGGGAAACCGCCTGTTGCTCTTGTTTATTGAGCATTGGTAGCCGCACTTCGCCGAGGAACACTTTATCGGACATCGCTCCATGGGCGTCGTGCCAAATGCTCACCACTATCTCCACCAGATCCGCTCCGCCCAGTGGGTAGATGGCATAACCCTTGTTGGCCGAGGATTCCAGGGAACCTGTACTCTTATTACTCGCTGTGGTGTTTGTGCTGCCCGCTTCGGCATCGATATGGAGATCAAAGTACATGGCCTCGTCGAACTCCGGATCAACGGTCTTCTTGCGCTGCTTGGTTCGTCGCGTCACCTGCTGTTTGTTGCTGTAGTGGGCGGTGCAGACCACAAAGGGATCGCAGGTGCCCTGCTTCTTGGCGAGATCCACACAGGCTGGTACTTTGATGGTCACGCCAACGAATCTCCCGTGTGACTTCCAATTGGCCAGCTGATCCGACGACGTTGATGTGGTACTAATGGTCGGGAAGTGCTGAGTCTGAGATGGAGGATGATGCACGTGACCAAAAAGACCGGCGGCTCGGGTTTTCAGGATCATGGCCGTCGTGGAAGAGGCCGCCGTCCGCTGAATCATGCTCAGTTCGCTATTCTCCTTGTAATCGTTCAGATGCGCCCGCTGCTGGTGGCTGTGGTGGCTGTTGTGGTGGGGAAGGTGCTGGGGGTGCGGCAGTGTGTGCTGGCCCAGATCGATGCTCTCCGAAAGAGACTGCGTCTGTGGGGCTTCCGCAAAAGACACCTCCACATTGGCCATGCCCTGAACCTCCGAGTCCTGGTCCACTGGCCGCAGCGAGAACCAATGGTCCTTGTGATTGTACATGTGCAGCTCTTCCCGCTTAATGGCAATCTTGCCAATGGGCTTGTCCTGCTTCATGTCCCGATCCCACAGGTAGATGGAGAGATAGCGAAAGCGACGGGGGATCTTGAACTGGTGCTCCTCGCCGAAGAACGGCGTTAGTGTGCGTTCGATGGTGGGTGTGCGGCAGATCTCCTCCTGGTCCAATGCAATTGTGCAGTAGACATCGCGGGTGCCCTGTGTGCTGCAGCTTGTGTTGGCGGCATTGCGACTGCTCAGATTCTTCGCTTCGCCTGGAGTTGGACGAAGAAGATATAGCGATGAATTAGCAATCAAATTGATTTTGAAAATATTAAACAGACTAAATGGCAATGATAAGGATTATAGGGCAAGTACGCCTAATACCTTTTATAGTCACAATTTATCAAGCTTATCGAGTAAACCCCTCAGTAATTGTTTGTTGGTATAGATTACGGCCTTTGTTCAAGGTGAAATACATTAACTCAAGATTAAGTAATTATCAAAAGTGGCGTTTAAATAATATTTGGGCTATTTGTGAAAAAAGTACAAATCGGTTTACTGATTGCGACTTGACAATGATTTGCTTTAACAGCTGAGGAAAGACCTAAAACCGACTTTCTCCCAACCGGAAAGACTACTAGCGGCTATCAGACATTGATTAACATAAATTAATATAACATTATCCCCCCTTTAGGTATCAGTTGATGCTTGGCCTTGACACCTGCCAACTGCTGCTGTAAAGGCTGTAAAAAAGGCAGAATCTATCCATTACACCATATATTCCAGCGGGCTCTTTTGATTTCCGAAAGCGGCCAGCGGACGTGACTTCCTGTGCGAGTGCGTCGATGCCTCTATATATATTGTATTGTGCACCGATGGATGGTGGTCGCAATCTATTATGGATGCTCCACCACCTGGGGCTTGGGCTGGGCGACAACAAATACAATCTTATACAAACAACTAGGGGGCAGGCAGGGCGGGGAGCACATTCGCAATGGCTGGCGCTTGGCTAGACTCTAAACGTTAACAATAAACGGCAGGCCTTGATAGGCGCAAAGGGTGAAGGCGCTGCCCACAAGGCAAGTACCATAAAGTTGCTCAATGAAAGAAATTAGCGGCAGTCGAGCGGAAATATAATAAGTGCACACACATGCCATGTATGTATGTGTCTGTGCCGGCATCTGTTTCTGTGTATGTGTGGCAAATTTGGTTTTGCCCAGTTTCTTACAGTCAAACTTCCATGACTAACACCCCATGATAAAAATGATTCAAGTTAGCTTTGAAGAAAATCAGTTATCATTCTTAAATACAACTAATATTTCAAGTAATGAATGGACAAACACAAAAAAATAAATAAATATATTAGGAAATCTTAATATTTTCATTGGAATAATTGACTATTTCATGGGTTTAGGTATTGTAACTAAAGGAATTTTGATCGGATATTGAATTACTTTCTTAGAAACAGATTCGTTTGCAAAATCCCAATAATTTATGTTATAAGTGCAAATACAAGTTAGGAAACTTAAAGGATTATGATCTTTAGAGTTATAGACGTTGGACTGTAGTTAAAGTTTGTTGTTCATTGAGCTGTGCGGGGTGCCCCGCCACGTTTTCCGCCCCTGTTGACACAGCTGGGCGGTGGGCAGTGTGAGCAATGTGGGCTATGTGAGCTGGAGGTGAGCTATAGCTTCGTTTTTTCATTACACACTTGTATTCAGCTATCACCTAGCGACTATCAATGGGGCTATTCGTTTGTGTGTGTGTGTGTGTGTGTGTGTGTGTGGTGTGGGGCTCGAGTATCTGTGTGTTGGCAAAACAACGGCACTTTTCACAATCACAATCGCATGCTCTCACACTCTCTCGCTGTGCGTTTGTCGTAGAAACAAGAAAGCCGCGATAACAAAGACATTCGTTTTCCTTTTCCCAAGTGTGAGTGTGTGGTTTTTTCTTTCATGAATGAAAAACCCCGCAAACAGAAGCACATTTTATATGCAAAGCAAAGCAAAGTGAAGCAAGGCAATCGACAATCGGCAAAAAGCCAGAAAACAAACACAAAACGTCAAATGACGAAAAACAAGAGTTCATTTTTTCGGAGGAGAAAAGCAAAACAGTAAATTTCATTCATAAAATAATAGTGGTAGTATTAATGGGAGAAAGAGGAAGAGGAAGGGAGACGGGGGAAACCCGGCGCAAAAAGTGTTGAAATTTTTGCGTTTCTGTGACGTTTATAATTTATTTATGTGTGTTTTTTATGGCTTTGCCTTGTCATTGGCTGCCCCACTGAATGTTTTTTTATTACTCGTTTCGTTTTCGTTTTTAATACCCTAGCAGAGGGTGTTATAATTTTGTCCCCATCTTAGTAATTCACTCGCTTTCTGTACGATTTACTTGCTAAATCGAGACTATTCAACATTATACTTGATTTTTCTTTAAAATATTATAGCTACCATAAGAATAATTTCCAGGGTAACTAAATATCGACTTGACTAAGCTATCTTTCCTTCTCGATTTTTTGGCTGACTGCCATGCAAAGCAGCCAGACAATCAAAGTTTTCTAAATTTAATGACATAATCGGTGGAATTTCTATAGATTTCGCTTACTCACAGACAGAATGAAAGAGCGATGGAATCGAACGAGCCCCCACAGAGAATGGCGAAGCTATAGCCTATCCATTTCGTTTAGATATGGATTGAATGTGTGCATTCTGGGCTCCATCGGTCGTAGACCGTCCGATATCCGACCTTCAGATGCATTAAGCAACACCACACAGTCACAGTGACGGACGATCGGGTATGCATATATCATCTTACATATGCCAAACACGATAAACGGAACCAGAGCTCGATGAACTGGGAAAATCCAGAAGGTTTATGCATGGATAAAGTCAAGCGGAAGTTGGCTCATCGACTTTTTTTGGGGTGGAGGATCATTTTGGAATTTTTTTGCAATACCATGAGAACGGAAGTGGTGGGATTTCTTTATTTTACAACAAAATATTAATTGGAAATCAAAATAACTTCCTCAACTTTCTGATATGAAAAGTCGACCGGAAGAAGGACACTTTTTAGTAATCAAGTTCATTTATGACTTTTATAAACTCAAAATTGGGTACATTTTTTATCAGGAGAGCATGGAATTTAGAAATATGTGTACAATTTAGTCATTATATTTTATATTTTAAAAATGGGATCATATAAAAATGTTGATTGTGGTTAATTTGTATTTGGCTTGTAATCCACCTCATATTAAACAGGATGATATCGGAGTGACTCAAAATACTTTTTACTATCGCTGGTAGTCAAGACTTTTAAAATTTAGTGTTTTGAAAAAAACAGGATTTTGCTAGATTTTACTATTTTGTTTACTACTCATTAATTGGAAGTTTTTAAAAAATTTCATAACAGATTAATCCATTATCGAACACTGCTTACCCAGACTTATCTGACAATTAACCAGATCGCCGAGATCTACACCAACATCAAGAAAAACATGCGGCATGTTTCTTTCAACATTCTCCGGGGTCCCCAAAAATAGAAACATCCTGCCATGTGGCACATGGCTATGTGCCACAGCCCCCAAAATAAAAATCGAAAACTTCTAAAGTCAGCACCGCTGAAAATTGCGTTTCCCCCACAACATTGACATTTGCCTTGGGGATGCGAGTGGGGGAAAATTACAACACGATCTCATTTCCACACCCATCAGTATTGGGTCGAGACAGGGTCTCATTAAATGTCTGAAATTTCCATGATTTCCCTTGCAGACGGAAAATTAAATTTAAAGACTTTGTAAGTAGATTTCCCTTTTCCCCCTTTTGCTTCTCTGCACAATATGCAAATTGATTCAGTGCAGCATGAAACGCGCGCGAATTAATGAGGCGATTACTCCGCGAGTGCTGCAAAAAAAAGAAGGAAAAATAAAGAAGGAAGCAGACTAGCAGACAGCGCTGTAATAAATTCTAAAAAAGCAAATGAAACAAAAACCAGCCAGCAGAAGCAGACATTTATGCAAAGGAGCGGAAATAGAGATAAATTCTTGTGTATTTTCTTTCAGCTGCTTCGCCAACGGAAGGGAGATTTACACAGACAGATCTCTGTGTCTGTCTGTCCGTCTGGCTGTTTGTTTAAACGCCAGCTTCCTGCGGCCAAAATGATTGTTTGCACTTTTGGCGGAAAGGTGGGAAAAAGCCCTCGGCTTCTGTTGCACTTCCCCTGCACTCGATTCGATGGACCTGTGTGCATTATATCCCTCTAAGTGCACTTCCTTTTCCGTTGCCACTTCCTTTGGCCATAAAACCAGAAAAGGGCTCTCCTAACGTGTTGTTCCCTTAGCCAGGTTGTGGAGGAAAACCGGTTTACTAAGCATCACACTAACACTGACCAATCCCGGCCTAACCAGTGGATACATTTGGGAATGGAATATTGGGTATTCTTTACCATTTACAAAATATAAAAGTTCTCTTAGGAATCATTAGAATATGTAATTGATTTGAGACTGCTGTGCATTTTATTTATTTAGAGAAACCGAGAAACCTGAAACCAGTTTCTTGCCCCATCATTTTCCCTCCTCCCCTGGATTTCTTCGTACGTGCTGATCGATTTCCGGTCTGATTACGCTTCTCATGATCATCTCACGATCTTCTCCTGTTGTGGCCAACTTTGTTTGGCTTCTGCCTTATACATTTTTATTGGCCTTTCATCAACGTCATCGACATGGACTTTGTTTATGAACACTTTTCGCAGTACGCAAGTGTATTGTGTATGGTACTTGCATTGTCCTAATCCGAAGTCCAGATGAGTAATTCCCAGTCGGATTGTCATTGCTCTCACCAGTCCAAATTCGATGCCAATTCATTGCTTTCTTCGACTTAAATTTTCGTGTTGCCAATTTACCTTTTTGGCACTATTAACCTTCAATTGCACACATCACTCAATGTGAGCGACGCGAACGCACGACTTCCATTTCGAAATGGCCAAATTGGGCAAATGCCTATTAACACAAAAAAAATAAAAATAAATACAACTACAAACGCCGCTCATTAGAGGCAAGTCAACTGGCGACGACACAAAAACTCGCCTGACTTTGTGCCATAAAAATTTAATAATGATAAATACACTTTGTAAGGCGCCCACACAATTTGGCAGGCGGCTGCGAAGCAACCAAGTCGAATTGGCCTTGGCTAAAAGTGGTTTTCTATGAGGCGATAGTGGAATATATGAGCCAAGGATCAGGGGTTGTCAACGTTTTGTGGGAACGAACTATGTTATGGAACTAAGAAGAAGGTTACATTATTGGGTAATCATATTATAACACAAAACTATTAATTAAGTTGATTTTGGTGAAGCTTTTGTCTCTTACAATTAAGAAAACATAATTTAATCAATATTATTCATTTACCGAAAAGGATTAACTTGCAAGAAACGTATGGAGAATATAATTTAGCTTTAAGAACACTCTTCTTAAGATTAAAAAATGGTTTGCTATACGGTTTTTATGCTTTTGATAATCAGAAACAAAATAGAAGGCTACATTAAAAGAAGTACGTAAGGAACACTTAACCCCGTCATTATTCCACGTGGTTATGAGTTACCCCTCCCCAAAACCTCCTCAGCTCGAGTAGTTTAGGCGCATCTAACGACTCCGAACGATCCCTCTTTTCCCATTAAAAACTTGTCCCCAGCCCAAGACAATTCTTGGCCCCTGACATTTCCGCTGTTGTGCTACCTTTGAGAAACTACCACACCAACCACAGTAAACGACACTTGAAACGAGCCAGCGAAGCGCACAAATTGTGCCTCAAAACTAACAACACAGCCCGAAAAAGTGGAATAAAAACAGAATTCATTTTAATTACAAATTACAAGAGACTGATTGTGAGATGAACCCTGCGAGCGCCACAATAAAAACAGAGAAGCAGCGTAAAGTTCAAAGCCTTGGGAGGTGGAGATCCGGACGACAACTGACCGGGGGTTCCACAGATGCCTCTGACCCCGGCCAAAGTCAACAACATCAAAGTAAATGCGAGGAGGTCAAGCGTTAAGTCATAAAAAAGGGCCCCCTAAAAAAATGGGATGGGGAAAAGGGGAAATGCGAGTATGTATAACATTATAACATGCTGCTGCCTCATTGTGGAAAGTCAGAGATAAATGTTAATCATCGCAGGCAGAGTCATCAACGTCATCGTTGTCATTGCGATTGTGATTCCCCTTTCCCTGCCTATACACAGAAAGAAATTACATGTTCCACTTGACAACTATAAAACTACTTAAAGAAGTTTAAGAAATGATTTGCATTTAATATCAACAATCATTTACTTATGAAGAAGGCGTCCTAACGAACCATTATTTTCGAAATAGGGTAAAGTTTACATTTGCATAATCAGACCATTCGACTTTTATTTACAGACCAAATGCTTGGACTTGGAATATTAATCATTCAATATAATTTGCAAAACGATCTTATTTCTTTCGGTGCCTGAAAACCACAAGAAGGCCGACTTCGACCTGAATAAAAAGTATTTTAGAATGCGCTAATTACATAAAAACCCTGGTTCTTTGGAAGCGGCAAACAAAGTTGTTGGGACAAACCTCGCTTGGCCAATAAGCCTCCGGCCTTTGGGCTAATTAACATTGTTCCCCGGCCATATTTTCAAATGAAAATATTCCGCTTTAATTGTGGCTCAAGCTGAAAAGTATATGTATTAGAAAAATGATTTAAAGACACGACCCGGGGAGAACTAATTGTCAACATCGCATTGGCTTCCAAAGAGTACGAACGAACCAGCTAGAAAAGTTCCAAGCGATCTTTGGCTCGTTCAATTGCAACCAGTTTTGGCCTGGCCAAATGGAGAGGGGTGAACAGCGAGGTGGAAACTTGACAACCAACTGGAGAACAAGACAACACAACCGGCTTTTAATTAATTACCTTTTTTGGCCAAACTATTTATTGTTGTTACAGAGCCAAGAAGAACAGAGTCGAGTCCATGTTAACTAGATAACTCTGTTCTGGGTCTTCAAGTTCAACGAAATCTCAATTGCGTGTGGTCTGAATAGTGAGTAATTCCCCAGTAAATGTCATTGATATTCAGGGGAGATCGGTAGTGAGTCATACGCCCACACTCCTCGTTTTTTCTTCTTTTTGTCTCGTAGAAAACGAAATTTAGGTTATGCGCTAAACATTTCAATTAAGTGGAAAAGTATTACGCCAATTTCGGTCGGGTGGGGAGGTTTCGTGTAGAAATCGCAACGATCGACAAAATGGAAAGCTCCCAACAACAAAAGCGAAACTCCGTGTGTAATTGAAACTGAGCACGATGTGGAAGTATTATTATTAAGCATGCAAAGCATAATGAAGTGGAAATATGAAACTTGGGAGAAGAATGCAGGGAGCACAGTGCTTATAGCGATATGTATACGGCGGATGGGAACGAAACCGATTGGTTGGGGGTAAATCGGTGACACAGCTAATGTGCCATAGTGATGCGATAATCAATGATGATTATAGAAAATGAATAACTTTCATTCTCCAATCATCTGAAAACGTGTTTCTATGTCGACTCATATATGCATTTCTTTAAAGGCAAAGGTTTTTGGGTGGTAATTTTTACTATAAACGGGGTTTCTGGAATTTATACTTCACCACATTTTGCAGAATCTTCAATGGATAAGAGGATAAATACCAAGCACAAAGGCGAATGGATGAAATGGAGGTAAAAAGGTGACAGCTAATTTGCCATAACGACCCGATAATCGAAGGAAGTGCATAACTTTCGTTCTTCAATCAGCAGAGAAACGTGTTTTAATTCATTTTCAACCAATATTGTGCCATCTTCTCCGCAGAACCCAAAAGGGCGAAAGGGGTTAAAGCTGCCGGAGGAAGAAAGGAAGTGGCGAGAGAAAGGAGGGGAGCGAAGAGGAGGCCCCGACAAAGACAGAGGCGCATGCGAAAACAATTGAAGCGTGCAAAAAGCAGCTGGGAAGGGGAAGACAGAAAAAAAACAGAGAAGAAAAGCAACAGAAAAAAGCAAGAGTTTTATGGCTGAAGAAAAAGAACACCAAACCGCATCGCACGAAGGGAAACTCTGGCGATGGGAAACGGAAATCAAAAGCGGCTACAAAGTTGTTGTTGCTGCTGCTGCTGCTTTGCATATAATTTACGTTGCGAGCGTAGCAAAAGCTGCTTATGAGTTGCGAGATTGAAATTGTAAGGCGGAGGTAAAAATAAATGCGTGTGCAGGTGTGAAATTGAGATCACGGCAACCTTTTTTTCCCCGCCTGTGGTTTTCCCAACAGGAAATGTAAAACAACCGCTCTCCCTGCCTCCGAGAACGAATTACATAGAACGGCAGAATAGCGAGAAAGAGAGTGTCATTCATTAATTTGACCTTTTGCCAATATATGTATGTATAGTAGGCCCATTAATCGAGGCTCTTTTCGGCTCTTTGCGCTTGTTGCTTGATAATCATTCATAAAACAGACACCTTCGTATCGAGAAAAGTACACCGAATTCGAAAATTCCATTCATGAAAAAACCCACACATTGTATTGTTGCTGGGATCTCTCCCGTGTGCCGCCAGTGTGTGTGTGTGAGCATGCGCTGGAGCGTCACACACACACGCTTGATTTCCGATTCATTCACAAAAAGGGGCGCATTCAAAACGGTGGGGGGCGTGCGTTGGAATCGGGGGGAAACCGCGGGGGAGGGTGAACCGAATGCCGTAACATTCAGCCTGGGCATCCATTACTTTTCCAGCGGTAGCAACAACAAATGCAATTGCACTGCTGCACGAAACGAAAAAAAAAACATTAGGGAAAAGGCAAGAGAAACACACACACGCACACAGCAACACGCGAGGAAGAGCGAGACAGCATGCTCATACACTTGAACACAAAATGCATTTGCATTAACAAAAACACATTTGTTTGCTTAATTAATAGATTTCCTTGGCTTTAGACCGCACAAACTAGGATTTGCCACTCGATTGCACTCATTATTGAGTGATTTTCTCGCCTTTTGCCCACTCTCAATGTTGTTTTCTGCACAGAAGAGACTCCGCGGGGGAAACGGCGACGCTGCCAACATTCCAGCACACTTTGCACTGGGAAAAACGCTCGTTTCGACCCGAATTTCACACAACGTTCATGGCCCGCATGTTCTTCTACACTTTTGCAATGTTTTCATGACATTTCGCACTCGATTTACATACCAATTTTCACTTTTAATTGCTCTTCAATGCGCACTTCGCGTGTATCGGCCATTTTGTTGTTGTTGCTGCTTGGCTCGACGGCGAGCGAGTCAATGTTGCCGTCTCGCTCGTCGTACATATAGCGCTTCTTCTTCAGCAGCATTGTGCGCCCGTTTTCATAGCAGGGAGCTGTGCGTCGTCGGCCACTATCGCTGGAACTTGCAACACGCGATTTGGAAATCTTCTTGTTTTTTTCACGGTGTTTCGGGGGTTTTGGTGATTATTTTACACTTTCTCCTTTTAAGTAATGCTAAAAACACTTTGCCATTGATCACGGACTGCAGCTCTGCACTTCTCTCTCCGAGCTGGGTTGACGAGAAAATGAGTCGATTTGCTTCAGTTCAGCTGAATTATAATGCTTTTGATTTTTTTGTTGTTTTTGTCACAACTTATGATGAATTACGATTACTTCGAAATTGCGGTTTCTTGCTTTGATTGTTTATTCCGCGTCGCGACGACCTTCCATTAACAGAGTTTCGATTGAATTCTCTAAAACAATCGTACTGTAACAATATCGAAATTAAGCGGTATTGACGCATTGACCATCCTGATCATTGTCCACCTAAACGAAATTGGATGGTAACGCTTTTCGTTCAAGTGCAACTCTTTTCATCCAAATGCACTCTTCTCAACTCAAACCCAGGACTGGAGTTTCGATATAGGAATTCGGGTGTTAGGTAGAGGTGGAAAAACATCGATGGAAACATCGATGCATCGATGTTTTACAACTTTTTAGAAACATCGATGTTTTTTGGCGACAATCGATGTTTTTGTAACATTACCAATTTTAAAGAAAAAGGCGGAAAGTTTTTAATTTAAGTTTACTGTATTGTCATGATTTTAGATACTCAACTGGTGGTGTAGGATGGAAGCGGCGGTGGATTAAGCTTTTTATAATGCTATCCGGTAATACTATAATGTAAATATGCTGATCACTTAAATTTTGTTGATCAATTTTGTTTAATTTTTTTGCCGAATAAAGTTTATAAATGAACTGTAGAAGTTTTTCAGTTGGGCTATATTATTCTACTGATTTATTTAAAAACAAAATAATAATAGGGGGATTCCCTAAGCTGTTGAATTGCTGAATTGTTGAATTTTGGTCAGCTGTTAATCAACTGTTTCATACAAAGTCAACTTTCAGAAATTTCCGCAATTCAACAGCCTCGGGGCTGTTGATAATTTTGTTGAATAGATGAAAAGCCAGAGTTGTCACCTTTTTTTTAAAGTCGTGGCAACTCTGTAACATTTTAGTGTCACCAGTACGCATTATTTATTTTAAAATCAATTTAGAAAGCATATTTGTGGTTCTTTTTACCTTGGTAACACTTTTAGACAGTAACTAGCAAAAATAAATCAAATTTTACATGCTTTAAGTTCCGTGAAAAGAGGTGGAGAAAAATCGATTTTTGGGAACATCGATGTTTTCGATGTTTATGTCAAAAAACATCGATGATTTTTGATGGTTTTGACTAAAAATGGACATTTCTATTGGATTGGCGTATATTTGCATTTGTTTTTACACATATAAAAATGAACATAAATATACATTTGCAGAGGGTATTTTAATTTCAGCTAAAAGACAAGAGCAGGAGACAGACCGGAACAAAAAACATCACGGACCGTGAAACTTTTCAACAAATAACAGCTGTTTGAAAATTCAACAGGAACCATTTTGGGTCGTTCCCTTAATTGCTGAAATTTTTTGTTGAATTTTCAACAATTCAGCAATTCAACAGTTTAGGGAATCCCCCTAATAATTTTTGTAAAACATCGATGTTTCACTCGATGTTCTTATTGAAAACATCTAAACATCGATGTTTGCGAGCATCGATTTCTCCACCTCTAGTATTAGGATGTGAAAAATGTATCAATAGATCGATATTCTTGAATAAAAATAAATATTTATATCGAGTTATTTTTGGGACCTGATATATCGATTATTGCTATTTTTAATAATATATGTTTGATAATTTTTAACTGTTACTGTGTTTATACGACGCCGAATTCACGCAATCATTTCTCGTTTTCAGCCGATTCGTGTGTGCATAAACGCCTAAAAGCGTGATTTGGTGACAAACAGATCTGGAACTCTGTATAAATTATCGACGTTGCCAGATCGCTAGAAATTGAAGGCCCTTCAGAGGCTATTTCTCCACTCAGCATAAAAAGTTAGCGAAAATATTTAATTTCATATGTTATAATTGAAATCAACAAATGTTTGTAATGCAGTCTGCTCCAACGAGCATTTACATATTTATATAATTATCTTTTAATTTATCTTTAAGATTTTCACTTTTTGATATTTAATGTAATTCTTGTTTTCACAATTTCATTGGCGGCATGAACTGAAATTTCCAAGCGGCAGTGTATGCACCCAAAATTTGTGAATGAAAACGCACACATGCGCATATAAATGGTCGCCTACACGTAAACAAACACATGTTGCACCGGCGCCAGCAGCAGCGGAAGCAAACCGAAACCCTAAACCGAATATCGTCGGCAGGAAAAGCCTTGGGCATATGCGACATAAAAGTGCGCTATCATAACCCTTCAGTTCTGGGTGGTGACACATGACAAATTCATTAGGCCAAACGAACGGCCGCTGCCGACGTCAGCAGAGAAGTCGGCGCAGCGTAGAAGACTGCGGACGAAATCTATCGTGCGAGAAAGGGAAGCCGATATTCATATATTGCTCTCTCTTTTTCTGTCTTATCAGTCCCTTAAAAGTTACTTCTCCACGATCGCGACCCTTTTTGTTTTTGTAAAATGTGTTCTGTCGTGTTTATATATTCCAGAAGTTACTAAGAAGTGACTTCTGGACGAGAGGCGAAAGAATTATCGCCTTTTTTCTTGCAGGGTAGAAGTCCCTTCGAAGTTACTTCACCACGATGTGTTCTATCGCCTTTTTATCGTCTAAAAGGGTCTCAGAAGTTTCTCCTTTGCGATCGCGATTCTTTTTTCGGTACTTAAATGTGTTCTATCGTCTTTCTATCGCCTAGAAGTCCCTTAAAAGTTACTTCTCCACGATCGCGATCCTTTTTGTTTTTGTAAAATGAATTCTATCGTGTTTCTATCGTCCAGAAGTGACTTCTTTGCGATAATGTATACATCTACCTAGTCTGATAAAACAAACTTGCGCTGCGTAGGAAACCCAAGAATATGCACTGTTAATCATAACTTTCCAGTTTTATGGTTTCCGACTTCCAGATGTAATTTCGGCGACACTTCCTGAAGTCACTTCTGAGTGACTAGAACATATTACAATATAGTCAAAGGGGCCTTAGCCCATATTACAATATGGTCAAAGGGGCCTTAGAACATATTACAATATGGTCAAAGGGGCCTTAGAACATATTACAATATAGTCAAAGGGGCCTTACGTCTAAAGGGAACATTAAAAGTTAGGCGGCTTAGAAGTTCTAGAGAATCAATATCACCTCTTTATGCATAAAAATAGTACCAAGCATTATTCTACGATTTGCAAGTGTTGGTAAATTAAGCAATAATAATCTACTCTGGTAGGAGGGTAGTTACGTTTTGATCCCAGTTCAAATTACGAAGAGCAAAAAGAAGAAATTTTTTTTGAACCGAACTTGGTATTGTGGGCTCCAAACCGAAGAACAATATTCCAATATAGGACGGACAAGGGAGGTAAATAGTATTTTGGTTATATAAGGGTCGTCAAATTCTTTTGACCAACGCTTTATAAACCCAAAAACACTCATAGCTTTGTTGACAGTCAGCATTATGTGGCAGTCAAATTTAAGCTTCGGGTCCAGAAGAACGCCTAAATCATTTACTGAATATATACGGTCAAGTGGCAAGTTCTGAAGCAAATCGAGTATTACTATAAAAGAGTAGAAGTCGATTTGCGTCATGTTCCCCCAGCCCAAACCATAAGACCTAAAATTCTGGAAAAAATTGGGGCTGAATCGTGTGTTAGAGGAGGTGTGCACTAAGAAAGGATTTTTTGAAATTCGGCTCGTAACTTATAAACGTTGGAGTAACCCTATGAAAGGTCATTACGTTACAATTCAAGCAGTTCAAATTTAAGAGGTATACTCACACCATACTTGAAAATTATCAATGTCTGATTGTAAGCCGAAACCAGACTCTATATTATTGTATGTCAAACAAAGCTTAACATCATCAGCATACAACAGCAAAGGACCCAGATGACTACCCTGGGACACTCCAGATGTCACGTTGATCATTATAGAAACAGCGTTCTTAAATATAACCCTCTGAGTCCTCCCATTCAAATAACTTGAAATCCAAGTTAAAAAATTACATGGAAACCCAAGCAAGTCTAGTTTGAATAAAAGAAGAGAGTGGTTAACGGAATCAAAGGCTTTACTGAAACCTGAAACAAACACAAGATCTAATTGTCTATTTAAAGAATTTCGTATAAAGCTAACTTGCTGTAACGATAATTCTAAAAGGCCATCCACAAAGTCATGGGCGGATAAAGGTAGAGCGACAAGTGAGTCAGTAGGAGGGGACCAAGAAATATCCGGGAGATTGAAGTCACCCAAAACAATCAAAAGGTCCCTATTGGAAAGAGAGGATAAATAGATTTAATAGCAGCTAGATGTTGCTCATAAATTATAAGGTCAGAGCCAGGTGGAATATAGGAACATGTAATAAAGATAGACAAGGATTTGAGGGTAACTTTCACACAAACAAATTCAATGTCACTAGGGACATGAGAGTAAATTCTCTCAGAATTTAGGGTAGAGGTAACGGCAATTAGGACGCCGCCCCCCCTACGGGAAAGCCGATCGGTTCTGTAGGTATTAAAATTATTTGACAGAACTTCAGAGTCGTTTATCTCTGGTTTCAGACAAGTTTCTGTAAAAGCTAAGATATCGTCAGTGAATGCCGAGGAGTCCGCATAAAGCTTGGGTAGCTTCATGTTAAGTCCTCTAACATTTTGGTAAGCCAAGAATAAACTTTTCAGTTTTTTGGCACCGTGGAAGGCCTGTTATTTGTTCTCGGTTTATTAGGAACAAATTCTTTTATAACCAAATCATCATTAAGCCAAAAGCTTTCAGATAGCAGTACTTTAAAGTTTAAACACATCAGGCGGAGCAAAAATTTTGAAAGACGATATCCTGCGGGCGTATGAAAATCTAAATTGTTCAACCGCAATATCCTCGGATGGGAATTTTTCACGAATGAATTCCAAAACATCCTCAGATGTGGTATCAGGCGTACATCTTGAAACAAATAGTTGCTTCCTATGAGGAACAACTGAGAGTTTCTTACGCCCCCGGCAGCAGTCTGAACCTCACTCAGCTGAGAGCCAGAAGCGGCACCTACTGTACCTCTGGATACAACTGAGAGATTTTTGCGCCCCCCAGCAGCAGCCTGAACCTCATTCGGCTGAGAGACAGAAACGGCGCCTACTATACCTATGGGTATGGTCGGCACCGAACTGGTTGACTCCGCCGGCTCTGGAGATCTTATTAGAGCCTGAATTTCAGATACCGGGACTACACCGGAATTAGCAGTTTCCATTGGCACAGGATGTTCAGTTACCCCTGCGTCACCCGAAACTGCAGCAGCTACCAAGTTTGGATTTAAGGCGGATTCTACACTCGCATTTATCGTTAAGCTAGTTTTTTACGTTTGGGCGAATCGGTTAATACTTTTTTGTTGTTAAATTGTTCACAAACGGAATTAAATCCATCATTGAGCTGTTTAAAAACTCGTGAAAGATTACAAAGGCCGTCTCGAGTCTGCCTCATAAAGCTGCTCATCTCAATTGCCAATTCCCTGCAGGACTCACATACCCACATGAGACCAACCCGCAGTTTAATGAAGTCTTTAACTCTGCCAGTGAATCCTGCACATTTAGAATGCATCATCGCTTCGCAGAGCCAACAGTAAATAAACGGGTCATTAGATGATGTCCTACAATTTTTCTTAGTACAGACAAAAGACATTATAGGAAAAATATGTTAATTCAAGAGAATAAAATATAATAAAAATATGAAAATAATGAAAAATACCTCAAGTAAATTTGACACTGGGATCGAATTAGAAGTGTCGCCGAAGTCACTTCTGGAAGTTACTCAGAAGACACTTGTAGAAGATACCTAGAAGACCCTTTCCCAATTGCAAAATGGTTAAAAGGAAAATATGTTTTTTTTGCTCATTTTTCATGTTTATTCTTTCAACACATTTATTGAAATATATAGTTACAAAAGCATTGCGGCATGTAAGCACGGTCCATAAGCTTGTAGGAAATGGTGTTGTATTATTTTATTTAATTGCAGTTCCGTGTTCCGTCTATGGAAATGTTTAAAACAACAACAAAATAATTAATATTGTGCCATATAAAAATCGGAGGAGGTATTTACCTTTTATAATTAAATAAGTGGAGTATAGTTAAGTTTTCGGTTTGCTCAGAGTTTCACGCCAAGTAATTCCTTTTGCATTCGCATGACAGCCCTGATCGTCCACGCTTTAATCTCGATTTCTCCAATCGCTTTAATTTTTGATGTAAATAAATATTGTATTTTATTTATATTCCACCGGTATGTAATATTTCAAAAATAACTGGTTCACTCCGCTTTTCATCACAAACACAGAAATTCAGAATAAATCGCACTGATCACAAAGAAATCTCGAAACGAACGACGCTCGAATTCAAAATACAAAGTGCGTAGGTCAAAGAGAAAAAAGGGTAGTTTTCAGGTATAAAGAGAGAGCCAAGAGCGGACTGTACCCCAAAAACTTCAAAAAAATAAAACCAAATTCCTTTCTATCTTCAATTTAACTTCCAGAAGTGAATTGGAAGATGTTTTTTTCCCATTGGTTTTGTGTTTGTAAAATGTGTTCTATCGCCTTTTCATCGCCAAAAAGTGTCTCAGAAGTTACTTCTTCGCGATTTGAACCCTTTTTAGGTAGTCAAATGTGTTCTATCGCCATTCTATCGTCCAGAAGTGCCTCAGAAGTTACTGCTTCGCGATTTGAACCCTTTTTGTTTTTGTAAAATGTGTTCTATCGTCTTTCTATCGCCTAGAAGTGTCTTAGAAGTTACTTCTCCACGATCGTGACCCTTTTTATACCCTTGCAGAGGGTATTATGATTTCAGTCAGAAGTTTGCAACGCAGTGAAGGAGACGTTTCCGACCCCATAAAGTATATATATTCTTGATCAGCATCACTAGACGAGTCGATCTAGCCATGTCCGTCTGTCCGTCCGTCTGTCCGTCTGTCCGTCTGTCCGTCTGTCTGTCTGTCCGTCTGTCCGTCTGTCTGTTTCTACGCAAACTAGTCTCTCAGTTTTTAAGCTATAAAAAAACTTTCCCAAAAGTCTTCTTACTATTGCAGGTAGTATATAAGTCGTAACCGACCGGATCGGACAACTATATCCTATAGCTCCCAAAGAAAGGATCGGAAAAAAAACGTTAAAAAAATTCTAGCTTCGGTGTTTTTTGAAGTATTACCTTCTAATCTTGGGAATATAACTTTTTATATATTTCTGAATTTCGAATTAAATATTTAAAAAATCGGATCACTATATCATATAGCTGCCATCGGAACGGTCGAAAAATTAAATGGAATTTAATAGGAAAAAAATTATATCTTTGTTGATTTTTATTACATTCTCTTCTACTCTGGGATATGACTATTTTTAAATATTTCCGAATTTCGATTTTAATTTTAAAAAGATCGAACTACTATATAATTTAGCTGCCATAGAAACGATCGAAAATTTTATGTGAAATAATAGGAAATTTAACATTTTTGCGATTTGTAAATTAATAGAATGATCTGCAAGGGTATATAAGCTTCGGCTTGCCGAAGCTAGCTTCCTTTCTTGTTGTTTTTGTAAAATGTGTTCTATCGTATTTTAATCTTAGCTATAGATGTATATTTTGTTTTTGTAAAATGTGTTCTGTCGTGTTTCTATCTTCCAGAAGTTACTAAGAAGTGACTTCTGGACGATAGGCGATAGAAATATCGCCTCTTTGCTTGCAGGGTAGCTTCAATAGTGTAGAACTTACAAACTAACTAAATTTAGCTATTTTTAGCTTTTTTCCCGCTAAAGCAGCGGGTTTTTCCAAAAGTCGTAAAACAAAAGTTTCCTATTTGGAAGTCCTTAAAACTATTTAAATGATTCCATGACCCTAAAATACAGTTTGGATACGCACAGACAAAATTCAATGCTCAGAAAGCGTTACTTATTCTGAGCTAGAAAAAGTGCCTATTTTTGTTTTTGAATAACTTTTGAACCTCACTTTTTACAATAACGCGCCATACACCAAAATTTGGTGTATGTAACCAAAAAATAAAGAGTGTATCTTTTAAAAAACTTTAACATCGAATCAAACCATGCATCCATTTGCCTCTGAGAGCTCCGCAAAGTTGGCCAATTTCAGCATTTTTCGAACTTTGAGGTCCTTTTGCTAAGAATCCTTGCGTCGGGGAACTTTTTGGAAAACGCAGTTTAACTTGGGAGTTCGTAAGGAAACCAAAAATATAGCATTATTTTGTAAACTGGTGAAATGATTATTTCTGAGTTTTTTGAATATCGCTTATAATGATTACGGTCCCTGATGAAAACTAATACACAAACTTGCTGTTGTTCAGTTGGGGACGTCTGACTGTTAGATGGAGCGATTAGGCAAACTCTGCGAATCCGATTTCCCATTCAAGAAAAAAAACACATAAGTTGTTGAGACGAATGCAGTAAACGGAGAAGCGTATTATGTATCTATGTATATTTTTCTTCTTTCGATTAAATTGTATACACTCGTTCATTTATGTATTTAATTTGTTTCATTTAATTGTAGTTATCCAGCGATTTACAAAATATGTTACAAATATTAGAGAACATTATAAAATGAAACCGGGAAACACGGAAATAATGATTTCTTGCTGGTACAAAAGCAGACACAAATTATACAGTACTCAATTAACGTAATGTAGAGATATATATTAATATAGCATAATGGGATACAATTTTTGATTTTGAATTAGTGAACACCTAAATGTACAAATTAACAGTAAAGTTTGTGTGGGAGATGGAGTTGACTTCGAATCGATCGTGTGGCCAACTTCTTGATGTTCCCATTGATGTCGATGTAGTTGTCTGTTTACTGTTTGTTGTTCTTGGAGAAATTGTGCGAGGCCCAGTTAAGGGAAGTCTTCCAGGAGTTGGCCAAAGCTTCGCTGAATTTCGCTCGGAAATGTTCGCGTGCTTTCTCCTCCGTGTAGTCCAGCGCCTGTAACAGAATATTGGCATGAGTTAATTCGAACATTTAAATAGTTTTCTATGACTCACTTAAGTTTCACGTAGGTAGTTTGAATCCTTTTCGGAGGAAAGTTCTGGCAGTCCCGTTGAAATCATCATTGAGAACAGCCATAAAATAAGGCAGCCGTGTTTCCGTAAAACTAGAAAGGCCTGAAAATGTAAATAATATTAGTATTTCTCCTAGACTTACGCGCTCGCACAATTCCTGAAAGTGACAAAACTCTTTTGACTCGCGGTCATTGAAACCCTTGTTGATCACGTACACAAAATCATGGGTCAACATTTTGTTTAATAATTAAAACATCTTAAATTTTTTGACGTCTTTAACTTAGAGCTTAAAAACTATCGACAGTTTTCTATTTCTCGATATATTGATTTTGGGTTTTCCCTTGATAGTCGTCCGATTTCGGTACAATTTTATTCGAAATTCAGAATTAGATAAATAATTGTATTTCCGAAAGTAGGAGGTTATATGTTCAAAAACACCCAAGATATAATTTTTTATAGAGAAGTTTTTAGCAAACTCGAGGTCATGCCGGCGTAGACTTCAAGAAGTCCAAGGCGTCGGCATTATGCCAAACACCCAAAAAGGAGCGAAGAGGCTTCACTGTACATGCATGTTTCATGTAGTAGCCAACTACAATCATCAGCAGTGAAATCGCTGTCTTGGTGCAAGACGCGCTATAACTGGTTGGGAATTATAGCGTCGCCAGATCGGTAAACTTCGAAAAGCTGATCAAGCCCTTAGTGTGTGCTGGACTTTGTTCTGTCTTTGATTTTTATACCCTTGTAGAGGGTATTATAATTTCAGTCAGATGTTTGCAACGCAGTGAAGGAGACGTTTCCGACCACATAAAGTATATATATTCTTGATCAGCACCAATAGCCGAGTCCATCTAGCCATGTCCGTCTGTCCGTTTCTATGCGAACTAGTCTCTCAGTTTTAAAGCTATCGCGATGAAACTTTCCCGAAAGTCTTCTTTCTATTGCAGGTAGTACATATGTCGGAGCGAGCCGGATCGGACCACTATATCTTAAGGCTCCCATAGGAATATTCAAACAAATATAAGAAAATTCATTGTAACTTTGTAGGAAGTAGGCGTTTTGATTCTTTACTACTTATGTATAAACTAAATTAAAATAGAAACGCTGAGTCTGGAATCCCTGGAACTGCACCGAGTGAGCATTACTTTATCTACAAGGGTACACACAAAAAAAAAACTTGGTAAAATCAACTGTTATAATTGTCAAACAGGCCCCAACCAGCAAAATTGTCAATTCTACTAAGTAAATAGTCATTTCACAACAACAAAATACACACAATTAGCAAAGACACAAACCCAAAACAAAAACAAAATACACTTAACAATTTTAATAGTTACGTAACTATCTTTGTTGGTCAATTTTACCAATCAAATTTTTTTGTGTGTATATAAGCTTCGGCTGGCCGAAGGTAGCTTCCTTTCTTGTTTTTCCATCATAAAACTGCTCTAAAATCATACAAAAAAAAAGTGAAACACAGTTTTTTGGCTCCTTTTTCAATTTTAGTGTTATCTATTAATAGCCTCCATATTTGAAACACACGTGTAAAAAATCAATTAAAATCAATTATGAGTTGTGTTTTAAATATGGAGGCTTTTCGTTTTTGTTAAAATATTAAGAGCTGTCAGTGGCAAGCTTAAATTATTTTATATGTTATTAATAAATAACATTTTAATGTTTAAATAAAGCAGTTTTATGATAGAAAAAAAAAGGGTGTCCGATTATGCGTGGGGTTCACTGTACCTGCAGTGTGCCGAATAAGAATTTTTCACAACATTATACTAACTAATTATTGTTTTTCTTTTTTGCATGACCTCATGGACGGATTTTAGACAACGAAGGAACAACAACATCAACAACTGTAAGTATTAAATTTAATTTTAGTTTTTGTGAAACAAAAGTGCCGTTTTGGTTTCAATTGTAGGCAAAAGGAAGGGTTCTCCACATTTGCTGCGTTGAACGAAGCTCTGTACGGTAAGTGATAAAGATTGTTGCTGTTAATTTGGCAATTTCGTCAAACAAAATTTTAAAACTCTCTATTTTGCAGAATCTCAGAAGAGGGAAGGGTATAAAGAGACTACACGAAGAAAGGCCAGTGCAGATAAAGGAACAGACCATTAAGGATGATGGGGAAGAAGTAGGCTTAATTTAATTTTAATATGTTTAAACAGAAAATTAAAGAAAGAATTATGAAATTTGAAAAAAAAAACGTATTTTTTTCACTCGTGAAAGCCGCATTTTAAAGCATCCAAAAGCAATCCAAAAGATGCGATCCAGAACGCATATTTTGGATTGCATCCAGAAGCACTTCAAAGATGCGATCCAGAACGCATTCAGAAGCCTTCCAAAAGATGCGTTCTGGATCGCATCTTTTGGAAGGGAAAAATTGAAACCAATTCCGAACGTTTCCCGAAGTTAAAACCCATGGCCGATGCGTGAATAGGGAGCGCTCAAGGAGCGCTTCATCGGATAGCACCCATTTTGTCCCGCTTTGCTGTAAAAAGGAAGCGAGAAGTTCATCGATCGGGCACGCATGCATCGGTGGTTTGGATGCTATCCATCATCCCTTCTGGATGCGTTCCACTTCCGACTGGGTATTGTTACATGAATTCTACACCATTGAGTTTCAAATTTGCATCAATAAGATGAGTATAGTAAGTTAATACTTTCGAAAGTATAAATTGAAACTTTCAGAGTTATCAATTCGAAACCAACGAGCTAAAAATTTATACTCACTTGGTGTTCTGAAATTCAGGATTCGTGTTTATTTTTAATGATATTTATTTTAAGTGCTATGATATTTGGTATTAACTTAATATTTTTTCGTATACAGAGTATATTATGTTAGAACATAGTAATACATACATAGATATCTTCGAGAGTCCGTACTCAATCTATATTAACATAATTTGCATAATTTGCCTGCACCTTTTAATAAAGTACATTTTGTTGTCCAGTGTTCAATCAAATGTGGAACCGGAAAATAATAAGTTAGTTCGCTACTTTTGTATGGGATGCCAATAATTTCGGGTGTGTACAAATGTTTTCATTCCATTTAAAACAAAAACTTTGAAAAAATAAATTCCGATTTACTAACAGATAAATTTGTGCGCAAATTAATAACATTGTAACTGATAAAATGTATACAAATTCACGACTTTTTCTTAGATCACATTAATTTATTACAAAGCTCCTGAAGGAGGTTGTTTACACAGAGGTTTAAAATAAAACGCGCCAAAATAAGAAAGTACAACCACAAAGTACAACCATACTCCAAACTACTTTTAAGCGAACTAATTCGCTCCGGGTAAAGTATCTTTATTTATAAGCATTGTACAAGCATTTTTCGACACAAAGTTTGATATCAAAACTTTTGTATGTTGATGGTGCGACCGTCACTTCCTTTTTATCTCGTTAAGAGGTGTTTTTGATTTAATCAGACGTTTTTGTTTTGAACATCAATCACTTTTGCTATAATTCTCGTAGGAACTATTGTAACAGGATTTAAATCCAGATATTTTTATTGCAGGGCCAAGACTAATTGGTTACTGTATCCCGTACTTCATTATATACTTAGTCTAGGAATAATGAATATTCGAAGATATACGAAATTCTTGACTTTATTACTCACCGAAAAGGTGAGGCAGGCCTCACCCGTTAGGACCCTCCCGATCAGAGGCATCAAAAACGGCCATTACGGCGCGCATCTTGGCCAGCCACTGACTCTGCCCCCCCTTCACTCTTCGAAACGCTGTTCGAACATCTCGAATAAATTCGAGGGGGGGGTCGGTCGGGTCCCACCGGTGATGTACCCACCTGGGCAGCCTTAGGTTGTACGCCGGTGCTGGGTCCACCGGCCCGGCTGGGGCCGCCGGCGCGTCCCCAGCCTCCGGCGCGTCCCCAGCCCCCGGCGCGTCGTCATCCTCCGGCGCAGCCTCCACCGGCCGGGCAGGGGTCCTTAGCCTAAAATAATACAAATAAAAACAAGAGAGAACGCTATAGTCGGGTTGGTGTCCCGACTATCTAATACCCGTCACTCAGCTAAAGGGAGTGCGAACGCTGTACTCGGGTTGGTGTCCCGACTATCTATTGGGGCTAAAGGGAGTGCGAGGGAGATAGATATATAAACAATTTTGATTGCGTATAACTTTTTAATGAATGGTCCGATTTGAAAAATGTCTTCTACATTTCGATAGGTATTAATAAACACTATAAAATTGCGTTTATATATTTTTAAAATCTTAAAAGATGTGGCCTCCAGACACATTTGAAAATCGTTTATGGCGATTGTGGGCGTTAGGGGGGGCGTGGCACCTCGATGAAACAAACTTGCGCTGCGTAGGAAGCCCAAGAATATGTGTGTGAAATCTCAACCTTCTAGCTTTTATAGTTTCCGAGATCTCAGCGTTCATACAGACAGACGGACAGACAGACGGACAGACGGACATGGCTAGATCGACTCGGCTAGTGATCCTGATCAAGAATATATATACTTTATGGGGTCGGAAACGCTTCCTTCTAGCTGTTACATACTTTTGCACGAATACAATATACCCTTTTACTCTACGAGTAACGGGTATAAAAATTCTACACCCGACTATAGCGTTCTCTCTTGTTTCACACTAAAGTCAAGGAAATCTCCCTATTTATACCCGTTACTCGTAGAGTAAAAGGGTATATTGTATTCGTGCAAAAGTATGTAACAGGGAGAAGGAAGCGTTTCCGACCCCATAAAGTATATATATTCTTGATCAGGATCACTAGCCGAGTCGATCTAGCCATGTCCGTCTGTCCGTCCGTTTGTCTGTATGAACGCTGAGATTTAGGAAACTATAAAAGCTAGAAGGTTGATATTTCACACACATATTCTTGGGCTTCCTACGCAGCGCAAGTTTGTTTCATCGAGGTGCCACGCCCCCCTAACGCCCACAATCGCCATAAACGATTTTCAAATGTGTCTGGAGGCCACATCTTTTAAGATTTTAAAAATATATAAACGCAATTTTATAGTGTTTATTAATAACTATCGAAATGTAGAAGACATTTTTCAAATCGGACCATTCATTAAAAAGTTATACGCAATCAAAATTGTTTATATATCTATCTCCCTCGCACTCCCTTTAGCCCCAATAGATATTCGGGACACCAACCCGAGTACAGCGTTCACACTCCCTTTAGCTGGGTGACGGGTATTAGATAGTCGGGACACCAACCCGACTATAGCGTTCTCTCTTGTTTTGTCTTCAAGACAAGCTCGCCCTAAATTTTAGGGTAAAATTTTCCTATATTTTTCATTTTTTTAAAGGTAATTTTTCTAAAATTTAGGGTAATTTTACAAAATTTAAGGGTAAAAATTTCTTAAAAGTAGGAAATTTTCCTAAAAAATAGAAATTAAATTTTTCGATCGTTTCTATGGCAGCTAAATGATATAGTAGTTCGATCTTTTTAAAATCAAAATCGAAATTCGGAAATATTTAAAAATAGTCATATCCCAGAGTAGAAGAGAATGTAATAAAAATCCTATTAATTTCCATTTAAGTTTTCGACCGTTCCTATGGCAGCTATATGATATAGTGATCCGATTTTTTAAATATTTAATTCGAAATTCAGAAATATATAAAAAATAATATTCCCAAGATTAGAAGGTAATACTTCAAAAAACACCGAAGCTAGAATTTTTTTAACGTTTTTTTTCCGATCCTTCCTATGGGAGCTATAGGATATAGTTGTCCGATCCGGTCGGTTCCGACTTATTTACTACCTGCAATAGTAAGAAGACTTTTGGGAAAGTTTCATCCCGATAGCTTAAAAACTGAGAGACTAGTTTGCGTAGAAACAGACAGACGGACAGACAGACAGACGGACAGACGGACGGACAGACGGACATGGCTAGATCGACTCGTCTAGTGATGCTGATCAAGAATATATATATATACTTTATGGGGTCGGAAACGTCTCCTTCACTGCGTTGCAAACTTCTGACTGAAATCATAATACCCTCTGCAAGGGTATAAAAAGTCATATCCCAGAGTAGAAGAAAATACGATAAAAACCAACGAAGCAATAATTTATTTCCTATTATATTCCCATTAATTAATACAAAATTCTAGCTTCGGTGTTTTTTGAAATATTACCTTCTACTTTTGGGGATGTTATTTTTTAAATATTTCTGAATTTCGAATTAATTATTTTAAAAAAATACAAATACATTGTAACTTTGTAGGAAGTAGGCGTTTTAATTATTGACAATTTAATATTTACATAGTTAATATTACATTACTTACCTTATGTGATCGCGAAGAAATTCCAGCTCCTCCCGATGGGCACAATAGTGGCGGGGGTCTTTCAGGAACTTCTTAAAAGACCCCCGCAGGAGCTCCCACCTTCTACGGCAGTAGGCCACTACGGATATAATATGATGATATAAATGATAATAAAATATACAAAATATACTTGCCTGTTTTTCTAAGGCGCCTAGATATACCCACCCATGCCTGCCGCCTCTCAAATCTGGAAAACCCAGAATTGTGGTACAGGCACGGGTGGGCCTTCACCTCTGCGATCAGCGCTAGCTGAAAGCTGGAAATTGGAATATAACGGAATATTAAATATTTAAACTAACTTTTATGCAGGGGTAAATTTAAAAAAAAACAAGAGAGAACGCTATAGTCGGGTGGGTTTCCCGACTATGTAATACCCGTCACTCAGCGAGTGCGAGGGAGATGGATATATAAAGTTTTGATTGCGCATAACTTTTTAATGAATAGTCCGATTTGAAAACAAGAGAGAACGCTATAGTCGGGTGGGTGTCCCGACTATCTAATACCCGTCACTCGGCTAAAAGCAGTGCGAGGGAGATGGATATATAACTTTTTTTGATTGCCCATAACTTTTTAATGAATGATCCGATTTGAAAAATGTCTTCTACTTTTTGATAGGTATAAATATACAAATCTTTAAAGATGTGGGCGCAGGACCCATTTTAAAATCGTTAGTGGGCGATTGTGGGCGTTAGAGGGGGCGTGGCGCTCGGCTAAAATAAACTTGCGCTGCGTAGGAAGCCAAAGAATATGTGTGGGAAATCTCAACCTTCTAGCTTTTGTAGTTTCTGAGATCTCAGCGTTCATACAGACGGACAGACAGACATGGCTAGATCGACTCGGCTAGTGCCCCTGATCAAGAATATATATACTTTATGGGGAAACGCTTCCTTCTAGCTGTTACATACTTTTTCACGAATCTAATATACCCTTTTACCAAAGAGAATATAAACACTAAGAGGTGTAACCAAAGATATTATAAACACTAAGATGTGTAACGAGGAGCAAGAAAATGTACGGAGGCAGCGTCATTTATAATTTTATTTAATTTTTAATTTTTATTGAAGTATACAATTTAAATGCAATTCAGGGACTAAAAATAACAATAATTTTATTTTTTAAACAAAAAAGCAAGTACACAATCCCTAGAAAGAAATGATTTACACCGAAATCATTCAATACATTAATGGTCTTTACCTTTCTTTCAATTTAAAAAAAAATATATTCAATGAACAATGTTTAAAAAAAAAAATACTTAAAAAAAAAGGTTGCGTTCAGTCGGAGTTGAGCTCGGTCCGACACGATCCGCAGTCGAGCGACTACACCCCTAGCCCACAGTGCCTAGTTTCGAGACGTCAGACAGATGCGACATTGAGCCTATTTCGCAGTAGAGCAAACGAAATTGCACACTAAACAACCAAAGAATCTAACACGGACAACGCACACTAAGAAATTATAAATCCACTTTCTGAATCCACACCAAAAATTTTGCGGACATTCAGGCACTTTATCTTTTAAAAAATATTTACTTTTGGGGAAGTCACATTACCCTACACTCCCTTACACTCAGGGACCGTAAATAACAGTTGTGATTTTTATTTTAAAAAGACTACTGTGATATTTGTATATGGGCACTTCCATAATGTCGATCGGGACATTTGCACACCTTTAAAGTTGAAAAAAAATTGGAAAAAAATGGATTTTAATTTTAATAATAGGCTTTTGTTTTCACTCTTCCCAAGCTTTATTTTGTGTAAAAATCTTGATTTTGTACCACTTTTAGTTTTTAAGATATCGTTAAAAAACTGCCGTATTCGCTCGGGACAAAAATAGAAGTGGATTTCAGGGAACTTCATTCAACAAGAGAGTTTAGCGAATTCTGATGGAATATTTGAATGTGATTCTTTTTAGAATGTCGTCCAAACATGTCGCTATGAAATGGTTTTGGTTTTACTCAAAAATTGTTTGCCGTTTTTTTTTATGCAGTTTCAACCACATTCGCTCGGGACATGTCGCTCGGGACATTTTTTCTTAGCGATTTGTAAAGTGTATTTCTTTACCTCTATCCCTTAATTACTGGCTGTTTTGCATTTAACCAAAGAGTATACATTATATAGAGAGGGTATAACTCTGACTTTCTGTTCAAATTGTTGTCGGCAAGGGGAAAAGGGGGAACGAGCTTGTTCTATTTTTAGAATTCGTTTATTGAGTACACAATGCATAAGTGTAAGTGGGCTTTGTGTGTATGTGTGCGAGAACGTGGCAACACATTTTCGACAAAATTTCATTTTTGTAATTTCTATAATCTAGGGCTAACAACATTTAAAAGTCGAAAAGGGTTTTCTGTCCAACATTTTCAACTCGGTCTATGGTCGTGCTGGTTAAAGCGTTGATCAGCGATGTTGATACGAGTTCGAACCCCGCAAGGGGCAGACGTTTACTAATATTGTTATACCCGTTACTCGTAGAGTAAAAGGGTATATTGTATTCGTGCAAAAGTATGTAACAGCTAGAAGGAAGCGTTTCCGACCCCATAAAGTATATATATTCTTGATCAGGATCACTAGCCGAGTCGATCTAGCCATGTCCGTCTGTCCGTCTGTCTGTCTGTCCGTCTGTCCGTATGAACGCTGAGATCTCGGAAACTATAAAAGCTAGAAGATTGGCATTTTGTGCATACAGATTCTAGGAGTTCCTACGCAGCGCAAGTTTGTTTCAAAAAGGTGCCACGCCCCCTCTAACGCCCACAATCGCTTATATACGATTTTAAAAATTTCAATATTTCGGAAAAGTAAAAATGCAGTTTTATTGTGTTTATCAATACCTATCGAAATGTAGAAGAAATTTTTCAAATCGGACCATTCATTAAAAAGTTATACGCAATCAAAATTGTTTATATATCTATCTCCCTCGCACTCCCTTTAGCCCCAATAGATAGTCGGGACACCAACCCGAGTACAGCGTTCGCACTCCCTTTAGCTGAGTGACGGGTATTAGATAGTCGGGACACCAACCCGACTATAGCGTTCTCTCTCTATATATATTTTTTTGTAATATTTTAGTTAAAAGCTAAACAATAATTAATGGTAGGGTCTTGCAAAAAAAAAATACAATTTTTTTATATTTCTTTTCTTGTAGATTAACATCTTAAGATTACACAAAAAAGTTTTAAGTCAATCTAAAAGAACTTTGGAAGTTAGGATGTAATTAGTACTAGTAAAATTTTTCTAAAAAAAATAATTTTTGATTTTGCACGGCTTAATAAAATCTTTAAAGTAAAAAAATAAAAAATAAAACTTCCCAGGGGGCGGCTTTTTTCTATTCTTAAAAGAAATGTAAAAGCAGAATGGAAATTCGTCAATTTTTGGAGGAGATACAGTGAACACCGCAAAACGTCTTTTTAAAGTGCTCTATACGTGTTTTACATGTGACATGTTTTTCTCGAAACCACGTTTTTAAAAGTCCGTGTTCATCGGCATTTCTAAACGGCTCAACCGATCGTTTTTAAATTTGTCGCATATTTTTCTGCATAAAAAAACCCGCCCCCAGGGAATCTTTTTTTTTTTAAATAGAAAAAATCAAAAAAAATACAAAATAGAAAAAATCAACGAAAAAATTCCAAGTAGAATCGAGCAGTGCGGGTTCTACTGTTAAAATGCGGGTTCCACCGCTAGAACCCGCCATACGACAGACTCTTTTCTATGACATGTCCTCTCTATATATTTATACTCTTTGATTTAACTTAATAGTTTAACATGTAAATGAAGCTGCTTACACTTACCCTTCTGGCATATTTTTCCAAAAAACACAAAAAAAAATACACAGAAAAAATAACACAAAAAAACACACACAATGAACGTGCACGAATGAAGTTTTGAAACCTCTGCAGAGCAAATTCAAGCAACAGCAATAGTGGTGAGAGTCCACATACAAACACAAAACAGTGAGTGAGAGCGGTGCAGATATATAAAAACCCATAAAACTCACCATGGGGCTAGAATGCATGTTTGGATCGTCTCTTGGCGAATTCGCCGAAGAGAGCGAATTTACTCGTAGAGTAAATGCAAAAAGAATATAAGCGTATATAAGAGTAAAGAGGAGTAAGAAAATAAACGGAGGCTGCACTAACAGCCTAGCGAATGCACCCTCCGGAGTAAGCGAGTGCCGCCACCAGCGCTGCCAACCTTTTGAGATCCCAGAGTTTAGTCCCATCTCTAACGAGGAAAATAAAAAATAAAGCCGGCTGAGCTGACAAACAATGAGCAGTCTCTTTTTCCCAGGGGCTGTCATGAAATAAAGGCCGAGAAATGGAAATAGTATTGCCCCAGGAAGTGCACGATGCGCAAAAGTTTCTGGACTGCGCGGAGCAGCTGGACTACGATGAGTTCTCGGCGGTGAGATATTGCGTTCTATATTTTTCCGCTTGCGATGGACCTGATTTCAGGGGGTAAAATCTATATTTACAGAAAATGTTTGTGTTCTGCAATGGTCACAGCGATGTGGATGTGTTCGAGCTGATGGGCAACGACCGGCTGTCGCAGTTGATCTACGGGTGGGAGGTGTGCCACCTGCCCAGCAGGGGATCCGAGTCCCTCAAGGATCCTGCGCTGCGTCACATTGTCCTGGTTTTGGCCCACCACTCGCTGCAGATGTGGTTCAGCCAGGAGTGGAGCACCTGCTCCGAGGGCCTCAAGCACCTGCTGCTCTACAGCTTGACCAAGGCGGTGCCGGCGTTCTACCAGATTGGCGACCTGGCCAATATCGACTGGGCATACATCCTGCAGTTCCAGACGAAGCCCTGGAGCCTCCCGTACCTGCAGCAGCTATTCCTTAACCTGAAGCTGAACAAACACCATGCCATCGAGCACACCGTTCCTGTGGCGGCAGGAGAAGGTATGTGAGTCCCAGTACTTCACTTGGGAGATAACACAACTCCTGTCTCTTCCCTCAGACATTGCCTTCCTGAGGCAGGAGGGTCTATCGCTGATCATCCTGCGCCTCATGCAACTCTTCAACGCTGGCAACTTTGAGGCCGTAAAACAGCTGGCGCTCCGAATGCTGGCTGCTTGGCTAAAGGCCCACGAAAGCCCAGCTGCGTCCTTTGAACAGGATCAGAACTCAATTACCCTAGTGGGGCACCTGTACCTCTTGACTATTTTCGTAAGAGACGAAAACCGCGGCTATGTGATTGATAATTTGGTATGAAGTAGTGTTGTACACAATATTTCAAACTAATGCATCATTAAACCATCCTCCAGATGTACAACATTCGATTCTATGCCCATACCATGCAGGAAGCTTCAATCTCCCAAGACATAAACTTTACACCTGCTCGACTTATTGCCCAGGTTTGCGTGCGTCTGCAACTTGGCAAGAACGGCTTCTTTGAGCAGATTGGCTTCAAGAAATTCAAGCTCAATCTGGTCACCTCCTTTGCCGTCATGATGGAGGCTTACTCCAGCTATGTGCTGGGCAATCTCCTAATGGAGCTTCAGGCACTCAATGAGCACGATTTTCTAGAGCACTTGCCGCAGTTCAAAGTACTAATGTATCGCTATGTGGAGGAGCGGGAAAACAGCGAGCGCTTTCTCCTGGAGGAACTTAAGAAGATGGAGAACCAGCGAAATAGCCATTTCAAACCACATGTGGTGGAGCTGAATCTGAACTACCAGCAGCAGATATGCAAAGGCAACCGAGCCAGTAATATTGGCAACTACAAGAACTGTGACGATGACGAAAAGCCACCGCCCGAGGCGGACGAGGAGCAGGACAGGCAAATAGATCCGGTGTTCCAAAACGTACCCAATAACGAGGAGGTTTTAACCTTTGTGTACAAGCTGCTGGCGGAGCGAGTAAGTCGCGAGATCTAACCCCTACAAAACATTGGCTAAAAATCGTTTTATTTCAGAACTTTTCAGGTTGGAAGTTTGCCAAGATTGCGTTGCTGCTAAAGATCATTGGTCAACAGCTGAATGCCATAGAAATATGGCGCTATCATCCCGGACTAACCACCGAGTTTATGCTCGATTTGGAGCAGAAGATGTCGACGAACTATGCAGACTTGGCCAAAGTCTTCTCCGACCATGGCTTCATGGAGGCAGAGTTCTGGCTCACGGCCTTCTACCTCAACCCGATTACTTTGAACTACAACGAGGTGAGGCGTTGTTCGCGCATCAAGAAGAAGCGTCAGGAGGAGGACCACTGGCCGCCGGCTGCGTCCGCTAACACTGTCAAGTACGAACTGCTGAGCTCCACCATCGATGTGGACGAGATTGTAACCATAACGAACCATCACGCTCCAGTGGCCGACTACGATCCTGTATACAAGTCGCTGCAGGCGCTCCGGCTTCCCCGCAGCATTATCAAGGACCTTCTGACGGTGGTCTTCCAGCCACGGAACAAGCGATACTCATGGGCTCTCGATTGGCACACGCTGCACGAGCGATGCCATGCGCTACTCAAGAGTCGCGACCTCAAAAACAAATTTGTGTCCCTCAACATGGCCGAGGCAGGCGACCACTTGCAGTATCTGCAGATCGACTATGCTAAGTACAGGGATCGACCGCAGCTGGACTACGGCACCATCGAGGAGGGCTACGAGAATGCGGCTAATCTGCCCGAGGCGGAGGAGGAAGCTGAACCGACGCCTGCCGAGGATGAAGAAGCTGCCAAGGCCACGCAGCAGAAGAAGCGGCGACCAGCTAGACGCAAGTTTTGGGATGAAGGTAAGCTAAGACATCGAATACTTGTGGGCGATAAGAGATTATTCTCATCTATTGGGGCATAAGGAAAATCCTTTGTTATTTCAGTTTTGAGAGCACTGCGCTTCATTGTTTTATGTATTGTACAAATAACATTATTTAAAAATTCCCTTCTAGTGTTCTCGGAAGACGAGGAGGAGGCTGTCTCAAGCGATTCGGAGCCCTATTACACTGGCAATGGCCGCCGGACTCGCATTAGAGCCGCAGCCATGGTGGCCAACGCTATGTTGTCCGACATGGATCGCAGTGTTCGAGGTGGCCGACGATCAAGCTCTCCAGCATCATCAGAAGATAAATCTGACCCGCACCCAGAAATCGACAACGAGCGGGAGATCAAGGTCGCACCTGTAAAGCCACCTTCTCCAAACGAAGCAGCCGCCAGTGACGAGAAGCGCACAATCAGCGATCTAATGGAGGCAAGGACAAAATACAGCAACGAGACCGGCGGCTTTAAGGCCTTCGCCGACATCTGGAGCTTCGAGAAGGAAGAGCTCCAGAACGTGGCCAGCGAGGGCAACAACCTGATGGAGTGCAGCTCGGTGCTTAGCAAATTCAAGAACTTTAAGTCCCTCAAGATGACGGCTGCGGCAAAGGCTCCCGTGCAGCCAACTCCACAGCCAATACAAAGGATGGCTCGCACAGGATCGGAAACTGAGAGCGTCAACTCCGAAACCTCAACGTTGGCTACGCAGGACTTCAACGATGAGAACAGCGACTATTCCCCCGGTGTAAGTAAAGACCTAACACCGTCGCCGCCACCGGAGTTATTTTTTACTACGGAGACAGAAGTGTTGCAGCCGGCTGAAGAAATAGAGACGCTTATGACGCAGGAGGCCCGGGAAACAGCTGAGTTGAGACCGGAGCCCCTGGACAGTGAGGATCTTACCCAGAAGCCCGAGGACACTGGACAGCGGGCCAAAGAGCCTCTTGAGACTAGGCAGCTTAAAGAAAATCCTGAGGAAGCGAAACAGCTATCAGGAGAGGTTCAGGAAACTAAAGAGCTGGCAGAGAAAGTCCCACAAACTAGGCAGCTAAAAGAGGTCTTCGAAATTATACCGCCTAAGGAAGAGCTCCGGGATACTGAACAGGTCACCGAGGAGCCGCACACTGTACAAAATGATGAGCCTTTAGAAGCTGGACTGCTGCGAGTAGACGTTCAAAACACAAGAGAGCAAAAAGAGGAGCTTATCAGCATGGAGACAATTGAAAATACACACCTACCTGAAGCAATTGGAACGTGCGTTGGAACCGATACAGAAACGGATACTGCCGATGAGTCCTTGCGGTACGATGACGCTCACCAGGAACCAGAAAGTAAACGCTTGAAAATAGATGTTTTGAACGAGGAACCCAGCCCGAATTCCCCTTCATGTGAAGCCGCGGAAAAGGAGAGGGAACGCCTAGTCCACGAGTGTCTTACACGTCCTGCTCAAGTATGTTTGAAGAGGTTAACGGCACGGGACATAGAGAAGCTTCGAGGAGTGCGGGTCCGTATCAAGCGAACCAACATATCGGATTATTATCGCGAGCAGGCACTGCATAAGCGAATCAGAATCGAATCGAGTCTGAGGAGCCACAGCCACTCCCACACCGAAGACAGCAATGCATCCACGCACAGCTACGATGCCAGTAAATATGGTAGGCGTCGCTTTAAGAAGTTTGTGCACATTACATCCGACTCGCCAGCTCCTTCGCTATCGTCCACACCGTCGCCTCGAATGATCGTCAAGCCGGCCTTCAAGCACATAACATCCGATTCCTCCACAGATCTAGAGGAGGTGCCTCATGCTGCTTCCGCTCTTAGAAGACGAGGGCGCGGACGAGGTCGAGGACGAGGTGGTCCAAGGAGCAAGACAGAATCATTTTCACGACGAACACCATCCATTCCGCCGGATGTGATCGAGCTGTCCTCGGACTCGCAGTCCTCCTCGCCAGTGCCGGAAGCCAACCACCCGATGATTCACTTTACGGATGTAATGGAGATGGATCCGCTGTACGAGGAGGCAATTGTTCCCTTCTAACTCGCCGGCGACAAATCAAACCGGCTTCTGAGCCGTAGGCGTCGTTCTACGTGCTCGGAACGAATGCCGGCGAGGGGTTGCAAGGAGGTTGAGCAGTGCGGAATGATGAAAATGCAGAGAGAGAAAGGAAGATGGAGTATAGCTGGGAAAATCGAATTTGTCTCGCTTGTTAAAACGCAATTAGCCTGGGGCACATTCGGTATTTGCTTTTGCTCGAACAGTGCCAGGATTCTGATGAAATTATTTTCATGTACATCTGTTTGTCCAAGTTTCCGGTTCGGTTTTTATTTGGACTGTAACGACGCCCGCGGCTCACAAATAAAACTCTCGACTAGATCAGTCCAACACTCAATAGGAAAAGCAAACGCATCCGCTCTTCAATTAACTGCCTAATTGATATGCATTGTGGTTCTAAAAAACACAATTGGCTGCACGCGTCGGAGGAGCTCTTGAACATGGATGACGACGCCGGCGACACGTGACTGTTGGTGTGAATTTTAGTGGCAATATTCTTGTATCAATAACTAAGGGGTTGGGAGTATTAAAACCGAACAGGGAAATTATGTGGCATCAAATATGTTGGAAATTGTTAGTAGTTCTTCTTTTTAGTTAATATTAAATATGTTTAATACTTTAATTTACAATTATAAACTAGTTTTTTGTATCTATTTTGTACTACCTAGGAGTGTACTTAAGAATTTTTATTTTACTATTGTAAAATAAGAAATTACGATGGGAAATTAACTTCCGCTTTGTTTCTAGTTTTTGGTTCCAAACTTGTATGAATAAATAAATTACAAAAAAGAAAGAAAAACTCGTATTCTTTGATAAACTTTACGAAGGAACGCATGATAAATTAAAATGTAGATAAATTAAATGCCATAAAATAAAAATATCACTTATTTATGATTAACTTTATTACAGATCCATTAAATCTATTATTTTACACCAATTTTAACGAAGTTATTCATTGCAAAGATAGAATAATTTTGTAAAAAAGAAACACTTAATTAATACCTATTATATAGCTATCGGAAGTTTACTAATCGGAATTATGGAATATTATCAAATTAGCACCCTTGATACTCAAGTCCCTGCCCGTGCTGGTAATTTGCGGCGACTGCCGCATATCAGAACAAATCCGCACGTGGCAAATGTCGCCCACTTAAAACTGCAACTTAGCTCCTTTTTCAGCCTTCTTGCCACAGATAGGAATCCACATCGGCACACTTGGCCACTTGAGCAGCCGTTAAGACCGCGGCACGTGCCAACGCCTGGGAGGATGGGCTGGAGAGGAGTGAGAGCTTCTGGCCGACTACACATGTTGCTTTTTCGGAAGTGGAGGCGGTATCCTGGCCACGTGCCACTAACCCGTTTAGCGACAGGCGTAAGCCCTAAGCGATTATTGCGGTTTAGTGGCGAAACGCGAAAGAGTTGCGAGTAATTGAATCGTTTGAATTGCAATCGCATTAAGCTCACGTAAGTTCGATGTGGCGATAAAGTAAAATAACTATTTATTTAGGCCACGAAATGAATATACTCTTTAAAGAGATGTATATGATCTCTATAAAGAGATCAAGGAATCGATCAGCAATAGTTGGTCTAAATAGATTGCTGACCTTCAACTAGAAATCAATACGTACTCGGATTTTATACGTTTCTTATTTTTATGATATTGATTTGTATCTAAATCAAATATTTTTCTCATTTTCTAATTATTTTCAAGGGGTTGTTTCATTTAAATTGATAAAAACTTATCAAATAAATTAAAGTAATTAAATTTGTTTAAGCTTATCATTTTCCAAATGATCATGATTTGAATATTACCCAGATCATCGTTTCTAAAACTGGTAAATTTAAGAATTATTTCAAATACCTTTTACCTACGACATAAAATATTTGAATAACCCCAAGGAAGGTTACGGAAAGCAGTTCAAAACTTTGATGATGCCGTTGGCGACATGGCTGATCCTCGGACTCAGACATCCTTCCGATTGGCTCAGAGAGCGCCGCTCGCCAGCAGAGCGTGAAAAATGCTCGTATTTTGACTGGTAGTGCTGCCTGCAGAACGAATCTCCATCTCCAGAAGGAAGTCCACCCCTTCCACCGGCAGTTTTTGGCTAGATGACGTTTGTGTGTGAGTAGGCAAAAGCCACCCCCTCGGCGACAATCACGGCGCATATCTGTTGGGATTTGCGTTCGGGGTTCTACTACGCTCTGTACTTTGCGCCATGGCGCCGCCACGACCGACGACAATGCGCCGAGGGTTGTTGCCTGGCAGTCCGGACCCAAATCAGCGGGCTTAATGGCCGGCCGGGCACACACATAAAACCGGTGCGCACTCCTCGCCAGCTTTTAGTTGGTGCGGGCACGCGAAACACGAAGAAACACACAGCGCTCACTCTCTCTCAAAAAGCGGAAATCGGAAATGTGCTAAAGGATACAGGACTCGCCGAGCTACAGATACAGATACCTGAGAGATCATGGCTGCCTGTTATAATGCCTATAGCGCTGGGTCGCAGTCCTTTGAGTTCGACGAGGACGACGACGACGCCTCCTTCGACAGTGGCTACGAGAAGAGCTTCGAGACGGAGGCCCAGCTGAGCTCCCGCCGGCGCCTGGACTTCGATGACCGCTACAGCGGCACTCCGCCGGCTCCGGTCGTCCAACAGCCGTACGCCGGCGCAGCCTGGGACACCGTACCGCTCAACTCACTGCTGGACACGAGCAGCAACCACAGCACGCGGAGCGGCCGAACGCTGGTGGAGCATCTGAACAGCCGGGCACCGAACGCTGCTGGCTTCGATCCCCCTTTGACCAGTACGCCCATGAAGTCGCCCGAGGATCCGGATGCGCCGCGACCGAAGCGCAAGTATGCCGTCGGCAAGAACCGGGTGACACGGTCGCGCAGTCCCACTCAGGTGGTCAGGATCAAGCGGTTCCGGCGGATGAAGGCCAACGACAGGGAGCGCAATCGGATGCACAACCTCAACGATGCGCTGGAGAAGCTGCGGGTAACACTGCCCTCGCTGCCCGAGGAGACAAAGCTGACGAAGATCGAGATCCTGCGGTTTGCGCACAACTACATCTTCGCCTTGGAACAGGTGCTGGAAAGTGGCGGCTCGATCAATCTGGACCTGGAGAAGCTGCAGAACTTTACGCTGAGTGGCGAGCGGATCACCAAGGAGCTGTTCGATGCACTGTTCGTGAATCCCCAGCCCTTTCCCATGTTCGGATGCGGCAGGATGTTTCCCTATGGCCAGGGAATGGCGCCTCAGCAGACGGCGGCTCCGTCTGCAGAGCATCCGCCCGCGATGGGGGGCTTCCAGCAGGGAGTGGACTACGCGCAGCAGCCACCGGGATTCGACTTTACAGGCAGCATGCGGTTCTACCACCAACAGCAGCAGCCGCCACAGCCACGGCACACATCCGCAGCAGGAGTCCAGCCCGCAGCAGTTCTCGCAGGAGAAATACGATCTGTTCAGGGGCTCCTTCGATGCAGCTGCCAATCTGCACAATCCCAGTAACCTGGACTCGGGCATTCATCATCAGAGCAGCTTCTACACGCAAACGCCGCCCTGGAAGGAGTATCCGGAGGATCAGGCGCATCCACACGGCTACAAGCAGTTTGCCCCGCAGGTGTAGCACAGTTTTAAGGGCGATCTAAGGTTTTTCAGCGTGATATACTTAAAGATTGCTGGGGAACGGCAGGAAACTTATCTAGGGGAATACCCGAAGAGATGCACCCCTGACTTATTTTGATGAAAGGACTAAAGTAGCTTACGGGTCTCATCTCTGGATTTCCCCTCCTAACTTTCCTCGAATCCCTCGCAATCCGTTGATATTGGTAGTAAGTGAGGCACTAAATTGACTGCTTAGATTATGCCTTCAAACTAAAGCTAATCTTTGCACTCAATTGGTTTCATGTTATAGAAGGATCTTCAAAAGATTAACCAATGATGAGTTACAAAGAATTCAATCCATAGATAAGTTTTACCAACTCAATATTTCCTATTCTCATTCATTGGTTTCTTTTCTGCGGATCTTTAGTGAATATTTGAATTAAGAGTGCTTAGCCTGAACATTTTCAAAAAAGCACTCTTCTTCTCAATATATTCCCTTCATATCCTTCTTGACTATATAGTACAAATCGGTTGTCCATATTTAATGTAAGCGGATACGTACCTTGCCATTGTAGACGTAAGCCTAGTTGTAACGATCACTGAAATGTACCAGGTATTAGCCATAATTAACTGTACAATCGATTAAGTATGTGTAGGTTATGCCAGATTCTATATCAGTTATTGCAATGCAAGGAAAGCGAGCTAGTCAGGGCCATAACTTTAAAGTGATAAGATTGAATTTCGATGTAAAGCCATAAAGATTTATTTTTGCAAATAAAGTTGACGATCAAAACGAGCCAGAAAATTGATGGGAAATGGGAAGAATGGGAGAACAAAGTCAAAAATAGTAGCCAAAGCAAACAACCCTGGGCTGCAAAGGGAATCAGTACGGATTTGAGATCCCAAACAATGGACTTAAATTCAAATAAATATTGTATATTGCAGTGCACATAAAACGAATGGCTTTGTGTGTGTGCACTGCAGCTTGTTTTTATCGTAGGGGGCATTTTTCGCCCTTACAATTCGACACGGGGTGAGTTCAAGTAGAAACTGAACTCCGCAGTCCCGAGGTTCGAACAATGGAAGATTGCCCGTCACCTGCCACACAATTACAAAACGAATGTACCAACAGCAGCGGCAGTCAGGACCGGCAGTCCTGAAACATGAGCTGTGAGCCAGTGGACCTGCATGAATGCCACTCAAATTATTTAGTTGAATGAACCGGCAAGAGTCGAGGGAAGCTGAAACTGCCTTACTGCTTTGCTGCCTAACTGCCTAACTGACTGACTGACATTTTCCGTTGCGAGAGAAGGGTGAAAAGGTGCGGAAGATGCTGCAAAGCCGGTGAGGAATTTGCCATCTCAAGCTGAGGATTACAGTAAGATTTTCCAATCTCTAACTTGAGCTGTCATATTACAAAGCCGGCACTTTAAAGGGAATTTTAAATGAGATGTGAAGTCTTACTTAAATCAATAAAAATGTAAGTATTGAAAATTAAAGCTGAAATGATTTTTGAAAAATTTGAATGGTTGCTTACAATTGGTAGTCAATCATAAAATTAATTTTTATTTTTACTTACATTAATGGGAATTCAAAATTAGGTAAAAATTCTAAATGTTAAAGATCATTCCCTCATTGTATTAAATCTACAAATGCTAAACTTATTGCCAAAAGAAAAAAACATCCTACATCAATAAAACATTTTTATTAAACATTTTTCGGTTTTTAAAATGATAAGTTTGTTTTTGAATAATTTTTTAGTATGAAGTATGTTAAACTCCAAAGTATAATGAAATTCAACCAGTACATACATTTTTTCGCATACCACTAGCTTCTTCTTTGCTAATTTTTGGGGTTATAAGTGGGACTTTGTCTGTATTTCTTCCACTAAGCCGGCGTTTGTCATTTGAGCAGCTTTGTTGGAGGTGTCGGGATTTATCTTTACAATAATCATTATTATGGACCGGCATGGGTCCTGCACTCTGTTGTCCTGTTGTGTGGCAAAGGCGCAAATACGCAGCGGGTGAGCCGGCTAAGCTGCATACAATTTCCAGGACTCGCGTCGAGGGTAGATCCTGAATCCTGGCAAGGACTGGCATCATTAGCGGACGGGGTGGCTCCGTTTCGATGGCTATCGGCGGATCAATGACGACATCTCCGCCTCAGTTCCCTTCCCCGAATGCTAATGCACTGCGAGGCTGGAAAAACAATTTGGCGATGGCCATAAGGCGATAAGCAAACCAAAATGGAAACAAATTGCCATGGACATGCTAAAAGGCGCAAACACAATGGCATCTTCGGTTGCGGCAAGTGCAGGTCCTTGGAGAGCGATTCATATGCGGTCCGATGAGACTGCACAAAAGGAGATGGGTCGGCTAATGGAGGAGGGTTCGGCTGGCAGATATCTAACTGAATCAAATTTCTCTGATTTTCGGGGATTAGTCAGCATAGAAAAAAGCACAGTGGAGCATAATATATCGTATCGAATCAAGTAATGCCAGTCCCTTGCTTTCTTTGAAGTTATTTTATTCTTTTTTATAATGGTACATTTTGAGAACACAGATCTTCTTTGATTTCAATAAATTTATATCTTAAAATAATACTTTTTATTAGAGACAGATACAATAAACATTTTCTATAACTGCAAATATTTCGTTTATTGTGGGTCAAAAGGTTGGATATGCATACCAAAAAGGAAATCAGAGTTCAACCCTGAACTTTACAAGCATGAAATATCGAGACCATATATCACACCGTTCCAGACAACACCGCGCCAATTTGTCCTTTTGCCCTTTTGCGATTCCCATTTCGCAAATCGAATTTTATTTGCCGAATTGATTGTTTTACGCCTTTTTAGCAAGAAGTTGGCACACATTTTTTAACCCTTTGCCGGTGCACGTGGGCCGATGCAGTCGCCGGGTCCTTTGTTTATTACCCTTTTGGTCCTGATCAAACATTCGCGGCAGAGATTCGCTTTGGTGCTATAGCTACACGTTCGCTTTTTAGCGGCAAGTTGTTCGACTCGACCTTTTTGCCCATTCATTGGCCTGCTCGAATTGGTTTATCTGTGAAATCTCCGGCGTCCTCCGGTTGTTGTTCTTTGTGAGCCTTCCGGGGTGTGCTGCCTCGTATACGTTACTGTTCCAAATAAAAATCCAGGGAGAGATGCAATGTGTGCCCTACCTTTGTCGCTTTCGAGTTGTGTGCTCATCTAACCGAAAAACATTGGATAAACAAACAGCCGCTCGAGTATTTTGTTACACTTAGTACCCGAACCGGGACCGGGACCAGGACCTATTTATTTCTCTATATATTTTCACGAGGCCGTGGAAGGAAGCCAATCTGTCGCATTTGTGTGCAGCGGGCCCTCGGCTGAAACTGTAAAATGTTATGCAAGCTGATTTTTAATCCGATCAGAGCGGTTTTAGTCAAATTTAAGCAGATTTATGTCACATTGTTGAGCCAGAAAGTGGTACGCAGAAAAGGGAAAACAAAACGAAAATGTTAACACATGTAAATCAAGAATCAGATAACTATATCGTGCATGCTCTCCTATTAGGCAAATCGAATTGAGATCATGTTCATGCCCACAACCGATAAGACCGGAAAATTCGATTAAGGTTGCGGAAAATGAAATGAATTGAGAGCAAAAAGAAAATGCAATGGGTTTTTCAGGATATTTGTAGGCTTTGTAATTTAATAAGTGAAAAAAGAAACGTCATAGTCCTTATATTAAACCCTCTGTTTTAACATTATTAGAATCCTATTACCAAAGTCTAATGTGTAATAATGAATAAAGTTATCCAATGTTTGCATTTTTTAATATTAATCAATAGTAAAAATGTTGAAAAAAGTAAGTATCATAAAATATGGTTTATAAATAAATATATCAGCAAAACCGTTACAGACATGTTGTGACATTTACAGTAATATTTTCTTCATCACGATCTCAACTCGTGCGTAATATTAACTTCCTTGACATTAAATTACAGTTTACATTTCTTTGAAGAAAACAAATGGCCATACACATGAATGAATATTAAAAGAAAATTTCAGAATCAGTTTATCAAACAGGCTGGCACTTTCCCAACCCCATTCTTATATATTTTTTATTCCAGTCACATTCTGTGACTGCGCCGAAAAAATACACATTTCAAATATATTCCTTTTCCAAATGAATAAACTGTTAGACAAACAATACATTAAACTTTACAACTTCACACCCGCTGCCAGTGTACGCGAAACATTAACATCGGAGGAAGCACCCTTTTGCCCAGCCGAAAGTGGAAAAAATCCTGGCAGCAAGGAGTGGTAGATGGTAGCTGTACCACAAACGATGAGTTGATTGTTATGCAAATGAGGTTGGCCGGCAACCGGCAACCAGCGACCAGGACGAAATGCGAGAGCCCAACCCCAGATTTCGACTCGGATCCGGCTGCAGTTCATCAAGTGGTCATAAATTTATAGGTAGTTTGCCGAGAGCTACGAGGACGCGAGAAGCTGCCTAATTACTATGCAGCGCCATGTGCATAATGAAGCTGACATTTCTAATTTATGGTTGATATTTGTTAATTTTTTTCCCGTTGTGCATAAATTGAAACGAAAGGTTGGCACTAAAATGTCGGCAAAACAACGGTTTCATGCCCAGTTATTGTTAAATGTAAACAACGGACGCGGATTTAATGGGGGTTACGGCGGAGGAATAGGAATCCTTTCGTTGATCCTAAGCTGACGCTTCCTGGTAGTTCCACTTCCGGCTTAGAGCGAAAAATTCGCGCGAAAATCCCGCGGTAATTCCGCCATTGTGTGGAGTTCCACAAAAAAAAAGAGGGAAAATTCGGGAAAAACTGCGCAAAATCTTTGCAAAAATAAATTGCGAAAATTACCCCAAAATATAAATGGGTAGCCGAACTAGTAGTTAACTGCAATTACGCAACCCCTAAGTCCTTTTTTATGGCCCTGCCGCCTCGACAAGCGACCGTTATGATTCCTCGCCTCACTTTCCTGCCCGGCTTTTCACTTTTTGGTATGCACGCAAGGCTTTTGACTATTTGTTGCTCGATCAGGCGAAGGAGGAGGTCCTATGGCAAAGGAAATGGCCGGGTTCATTCATTAATTGTTGGCATTGTTTGTCGGATTGTCAGCCGGACATCTGGCTCGACACTAGCTGTCAGAGAACCGAATCTGGGGTAAAAAGTTAATTTTTGGACACCTGCATACACATGCGATATATGTGTAATGCAAATAAAACGATTCAAAGCCAGGTTGTGTGAATCAGATAATATCTGAAGTAATGAATGTCCTTTATAAACGTAATATTTTGGGAATAATGTTGAAAAGATAGCATCAATGCATTTCCTTTTACTTAACCTAAGTGGTTGTACTTCCTTTTTTTACTTTTAATTAGCTTGTAACTTATAGATTATTGTTATTGTAACTTAAATAAAAAAAAAAATTTGTTGTCAAATTTAGATTTTCTATAAGAGGTTACATACTCTTTTTTCGAACTTTTTATACCCTTGCAGAGGGTATTATAATTTTGGTCAGAAGTTTGTAACGCAGTGAAGGAGACGTTTCCGACCCCATAAAGTATATATATTCTTGATCAGGATCAATAGGGGAGTCGATATAGCCATGTCCGTCTGTCCGTCTGTCCGTCTGTCCGTCTGTCCGTCTGTCCGTCTGTCCGTCTGTCCGTCTGTCCGTCTGTCCGTCTGTATGTCTGTTTCAATACCGTTTGCGAGCTCAGTTTAAAAGCTAGCGACTTAAAACTTTCACAGTCATCCTAAAACATGTGTACGCAGATCAAGTTTGAAAATCGACCCGAACGGACGTCTTTATCCTATAGCTCCCATAGGAACAATCGGATTTAACTTGCAAAATTCAAGATATTTCGCACAGTGTAAAAGCTATTGACATGAATCTTTCCAAATCGTATTTTTTTGTGCATACCTTGATCAGGGTAAAATCGCGTGCCGATCGGACGTCTATATCCTATAGCTCCCATAGGAACAATCGGATTTGGTTTTTATAAAATTAAGATATTTCGCTCAGTGTAAGAGCTATTGACTAGAATCTTTCCAAATCGTATTTTTTTGTGCATACCTTGATCAGGGTAAAAGCGCGTGCCGATCGGACGTCTATATCCTATAGCTCCCATAGGAACAATAGGGAGAAACATTTTAAAATTAAATTTTTTGAATTATGAAATATTTTGTTTATTAATTCATGTTGCTATTGTAGTCAAATTTTAATTCGTGAAATCTGCAAGGGTATTAAAGCTTCGGCTTGCCGAAGTTAGCTTCCGTCCTCGTTTAAAATAATTTAAGATATCAGGTTTGAAATTGCAAATTTTTTTTTAAAATGATCTTAACGTCTAAACATTAAAATAGGCAAACGTGAAACTATACTTAATATCACCTTAAAATAACTCTACTTATAAACAAATAGGTGCTCACGGATTTCTTTTAACTTAAATTCTGTTCTCTTTAGGTATTTAGTGCTATGATTTTTGATAATAATCAGAACTGGAACCTTTCTCCCTTGTAGTTACCTCTAAGTTAAGCCATTGGCGCCAAAAAATACCAGTGGTATTAATTGGCGATTACCAAAACTTCAGGGCTTGATGGTCGGCGCCATGAGTGATTTCCAAACGAGCCACTTTGACACTCGAATTTGTAGTGTGATTTATGAGGATGACACTGCCATCATCAATCACTGTTCAAGTGGAAGGTGATTTAGCAAAACACAAAAAAAATGTGAGACTGCAAGGGAAACTGCAATCCAGGTTAGTTAGGCTTTATGTAAATTTCAGAGACTTTCGCTAGTAAGGGAAACCAGTTTAATTACACTCCATCTCTGGGGAGGGGGTGGACGAGCCACCCCCAAAGGTTCGGTTCAGCTAAGTTGACCCGGACAACACTTGATTCGATGTCTTGCGTTGTTGATGTTGTTTCGTTTTAAAAAGTTATAAAAATAAGTCGATGGAGAGTGGCAGCAGCAACCCCCGGTTTCATCCTTTGCACCCTTTGATTTCGGCCAGGATGCAAGGATCGGGGATCGGGGCAGGACCAGCATCATCCCCTGTTTTCCCGCCCGTTCTCTCGTTCGTTGCCAGGGGCTAATGAGCGCCGCACATTAGTTTTAACAACATTTATTATTTATGGGTTTTTCCCTCCCCTGTCCCGCTCACCCTCGCTGCATCTGCAGTGCTCTCTCTCACTCTGCCCGGTATATTTACTTTAGACGTTATATTTTCACTTGCCTGCATAGTGGCGCAGTTCTCAGAATGAACTCAAAATGGGAGTTTGCAATTACTCTAAGCACGACAAGTTTAATTGGAATTTGGAATCCGGAGCGGCTCGTTAACAACTTGAGCCAGAATCTGATGGTACTTAAAAGCGCTCCGAAACGGTTGAAAGGATAATGCGAATTTATCTTTCAGTGGTTTGTGTAATGAAAGACTTGAAGGATTTACTTTGGGAACCATTTTTGTGCTTGGACAGAGCAAAATAAAAACAAGAGAGAACGCTATAGTCGGGTGCCCCGACAATCAGATACCCGTTACTCAGGTAAAGGGAGTGCGAGGGAGATCGAGATAGAAACTTTGAACACGCATAACTTTTTAACGAATGGTCCGATTTGAAAAATTTCTTCTACATTTCGATAGGTATTGATAAACACAATAAAACTGCATTTTTACTTTTCCGAAATATTGAAATTTTTAAAATCGTATATAAGCGATTGTGGGCGTTAGAGGGGGCGTGGCACCTTTTTGAAACAAACTTGCGCTGCGTAGGAACTCCTAGAATCTGTATGCAAAATGCCAATCTTCTAGCTTTTATAGTTTCCGAGATCTCAGCGTTCATACGGACAGACGGACAGACAGACAGACAGACAGACAGACAGACAGACAGACGGACAGACGGACAGACGGACATGGCTAGATCGACTCGGCTAGTGATCCTGATCAAGAATATATATACTTTATGGGGTCGGAAACGCTTCCTTCTAGCTGTTACATACTTTTGCACGAATACAATATACCCTTTTACTCTACGAGTAACGGGTATAATTAATTCGAAATCCTTACTAATTATTATTAAATAGTTATGACCTTTTTAAGGAATATGTATTTTGTGTTTCATCCTAAGTTTTTAGAAAGTCTTCCCATATTTAATTATTTTACCAACCTATATCACCTAAAAATATAAATTTATTATTGAGTGTTAAAAGATAAATTGTTTTTAGTATAGTTTCTTTAAAAATTGTTTTTTACTAATTAAGTTTTAAATAACCGATCACCAAACTTAAATCCTAAAGTTACATTCTTTGATTCAAAAATGTACTTTTGAATTACCAATCCATCCTAATAACTTTTAACTTTAATTAACCAGTCCCCAATTTTTTTGCCCACACCTTTCTGGATTTCAGGCCATTAGTGGGGATACGATTCATTTGCATATCACTTCACACGTCCGACTTTAACGCAACGCCCACGTGATGGAAAAAATGAGTAAGTGCTCGCGTTTTGTTTTTCACATTTTTGTAGTTAATAGAATTTATTTGCACACATGTTCACATTGGACAAACTACTTAGTCGTATATAAATATATTTACTTAATAGCGAAAGCATATGCATTCTGTTTGAAAACGGAAAACTCATTTTCGGTCGACACGCACATGGCCTGACTTTGACTCCTGGTCGAGGATTGGATTGCGGAGCTGGAATTGGGCTGCCTTTGTGGCGGTGTTTATTCTGCACTTGTTCGACATGTTGTGGACAAATAGACGATAAGATAAATATATGTAAAAATAAATGCATTCCAGACCTGCCAAAGTACGAATGAAAACCCGCCAAATCGGTCCGGGAATCGAGCACTTCAGCACAAATGACACAAAGAACTGACTCGACTTAGGCTAACATTTCAATTGGATAATCGCTAGGCTTTATACAGTATTCATAGTTATTAACATAGACCTAGGCTAAATGGTGCTACACGTACATACTAGATCACGCGCATAGTATGCTTAAGCTTATGGTATATGGACTGATTTGGCATTCTACCGTCTACCAATCTCTGCTAGAAAAAAGTCCCGGTTCGCAGTTGCCAAGCGGAGATCCGTTATCCATTCTAGGGATCTCCGCTGGTGCAAAGGGGGCTCGAGTCTTGGGGGCACTACTAGTCTACTAGGTTGGTGTGGTGTGTTGTGGTCAGTGGTTGAACCTGGACCTTCCCGTGCAGAAGATGAGCTGCGGCTACAAGGGTCCGTAGATGGGTTCGGAGTAGAGCACGGCGGGCATGGAGTAGCTGTACGAGGTGGGCGTGTGCTCCGTGGAGGCTCGCAGACTCGCCTGCAGACTCCGCTTGCTGTGACGTTTCAGCCTTTTAAAAGATAATAAGGGTGAGATATCAAGGTCAAGTTCGTTTCTCGTCAATCAAACTTACTTCTTCTTTAAGCAGCAGGCTGTGCACAGGGAAACCAAGGCAGCCAGGCCAATGAGGGCGGCCAGGAAGACCAGCCACGCCCCCGCCGATGTGAGCATGCCCGCAAAGAGGGCCGCTGCATGGGTCCTCCTCACCGAACAGGACTCCACCTCACTAACCCCATAGGCGGCATATATATCGATGAGCTCCTGTCGCAGCTGCTGCGAGTTCATCAGCTTGTGCATCTCACTGAAGGACAAGGCAGCTCCATTCTTAAACATCTGGAAGCAGGAGCTGGTGGACGTAAAGTCCAGACTCATGTCGGGTCTGGTGAACACCTGGGTGTCCAGGACGTGAAGCTCCAGTCCCAAGGGCTTCAGTTTCTTCTGCAGCTGCTCCTGGAAGGGCCGTATGTTGTGCTGAATTTCGTTGGGCGGCCGGGCGAAGACGAACTTTAGCAGCGATTTGTCTCGGATCACAAACACCTTGAGGTTACTATGCGCTTGACGTCTGGGCTCCGCCGAATTGTTGGCCATCACCCGCATTAGGAAGTAACCATCTACGTAGTCGGCAAAGGAACCTCCAGTTCGCAGCTCCCCGGTTCGATTGTTCAGGGTGAACAGATTCTGCAGATTGCCGACGGCCAGACTGCGACTTCTCTTGTAGAACTGCGGGACAAAAGTGACATTCTCGATGGACAGGCCAACAGGTGGAGCCTCGGCATCCGCATCACTGGCCTTTAAAGTGGTCACCACCGTGTCGATGGGCACATTGATCCTGATGCCCACAGTGGGATCTGGTTGCTCGAACTTTGGCAGATTGTCGTCAATGTCTATTACTCGGATGGTGATTCGCAAATGCGAGGGATCTCGACGATCATAAGGGTCTCCAACAAACTTGTAGCCAGGTTCACCTAGTTTCATGCACTTGATCGTCAGCGTAAAGGACTCAACCTGCTCTCGATCGATTGGCTTCTGGGTCTTGAGTATGGCCAGGCTCTCGTTATTTCGCTCTACCGCGAACAACTGCTCGTTGTTTCCCTCAATGATCACATAATCAATGGCCGCATTTTCGCCCAGATCCTCGTCCAAGGCGCTGAAGTTGCCCACAATGGTGCCAGCCGGTTCCTCCTCTCTCACTGACATGCTCAATGGTCCTTCGTCCTTAAAAAAAGATATCATTTATCAGTATTTAATGTTCTTGTGCAATCCTCCCTTTTACTCACTACTTCTCGGGCGAATTGAGGTTCGTGATCATCCACATCCAGAACTGCAATCTGCAGAATTCGCGTCACCGTCTGCTTGGGCTGTCCATTGTCACTTACTTCCAGCAGGATCCTGTACATGTTCTTCGTCTCTCGATCCAGTGATTGCCTGGTTGTTATTAGTCCCGTGTGGGCATCTATGATGAAGGCTTCGGCATCTGCAGTATCTGGCAGTATGCGATATGTAATGGTTCCAGACGGAGTGTTCTCATCATCCGGATCGCTGGCAATAACTTGAAAGACTGGGGCTCCAATAACAGCGTTCTAAAAAGGAATATTTATAAAGAGACATTCGATGGCTTTGTAATTGATTCTCACCTCTGTGACATTGGCCATTTGTCCAACGCGAGGAGCCAGAAAATATGGCACTCCATCGTTGGCACTCACATCCCCGATAAATATCCTGACATCTGTATCGGTGGAGAGGGTAGGCTGCTTGGGCAGCTGGTTACCATTGTCCTGAGCCCGAACGATCAGTACGTAGGGATCGGCGCGACCTTTCCCCGTAAGATTGCGTCGAGTGGATATCAGGCCACTCTTGGGATCGATCTTGAAGAGTCCGTTGGCCTCGCCCTCGTTGACCAGCTCATAGCGCACCTCGCCGCCCAGACCTTCATCCGCATCCACGGCCTCTAGCTGCAGGACAAACGAATCGATCTGGGCATTTTCCGGAATCACTGTGCTGTACTTCTTTTGGGTAAACTCTGGAGCATTGTCATTCACATCGAGTACCTCGATCTGCAACTCCACTACACTCTGTTTGGCATCTGTTGGCCGGCCAGGTGAGTCCTCCGCCTTGATCTGCAACTGAATCCTGGGCGTTCGCTCCCTATCGATATTCTGGCCACTGGCCACGATTATCTCCCCAGTGGTATTGTTGATCTCAAAGAGCATGGCGTGCTCGCCCTGCAGCGAGTAGATGATCTTGTGGTAGCCCAAACGCTCATCCCGAGCATTGAGGACCGCATCCTTGTCCAAGGCTCTCACCCGGATCACTCGCTCGGGATGAGGTCTGTTTTCGATGATCGTGGCGCGATAGGAACTCTGCTCGAAGCGTGGACTGTTATCGTTCACATTCTCCACGGTGATATTTACTCGACTAACTGTGCTCCTTTGCCGATCAGCGCTATTAGCACGCACTTGAAGTTCAAAATCAGGTCCAGTCTCACCCAAAGCCTCGTAGTCCAGGCGCTTCTTAAGGATCACCTCTCCCGTTCGTTCTGCCACCTGGAAGTAGTCCACTTGCTTGGGTTCCACCAACTCAAAACTTGTGATTGGCTGCCGGGTCACTGGATCCTCGGCCTGCAGGATGAACAACGCACTATCGATGGGCATCTCCTCCTTGATCTTCACATCGATAACGGGCCTTGAGCTAGACCAACCGGGGTTCTTGAACACGGGATTGGTGTCCTGGAAGGACTGCACATACACGGTAACCTCGGTGGAGTCCACCTGACCCTCGGGATCCACTTCCGCATTGAGATCTCGCACTCCCACGGTGAAAATGATGATGGCGGCCACATCGTGACGAAGAGTGCCATTGACGAAGATCTCACCGCTTTGACTGTCCACGCGGAATGCCTCCTGCAGGCGGTAATTGCTGCGATTGGCGATGTTCACACCCGCTTTGGTGGTGGCCGTGACTGGACCCACCAAGCCGTACTCCAGTTTCGAGTTGAGATCCTTGTCGATGGCCCTGACCCGAAGGACACTCTCGCCCACGGCCGTCCGCTCGGAAACATAGGCCGCATAGCTATTCTGCTCAAACTTGGGACGCTCATCATTGATGTCCTTGACGTTCACATAGACCGTGGTCGTGGCTGTTTCCGGAATGGGAGCGCCCGAGTCCACTGCATTCACGATGATCTCGAAGCTGTTCATGTTCGAGTCGCGATCAATGCGGGCTTGGGGCGAGACTGTTATCAAACCGGAACTAGAAGATAGATGGAAGTTATGATATAGGTGTTCCAAAGAACTAGTTAAAGAAACTCACAGTTCATCAATCTCAAAGTTATCGTTGGCTCCGACAATCCTGTAGCGCAGCAGGCTGTCCAGTCCATCCGGATCGTGGGCAGAAACGGAAGTGACATTCGATCCTGCAACGGCATTCTCGGGAATGGAGACTCGATAGCTGGGCGGTCCAATGATGGGGAGGTTCTCCATGTTCTGGAAGTGCCCACGGAAGATGGGCCGCTGATTTCCAGAGATGCCAACGCGTACCAAAACACGAGTGGTGTTTGACAAGGGAGGAATGCCTGAAAAGAGTAACTGGCTTGATGGAAAACTCTTTTCAAGCAATAAATAAAAGCTCACCGAAATCTGTGGCCGAAACCACCAATTCGTACTCGCCACGTTCCGTGTCCATGGATCGCGCCGCCTTTTGTATGACAATCTCGCCTGTATCCGGCTCGATTCGAAATACATTTCCGGCAATGCTGTTCTCGGACACAATCGAATACCGAACCCTTCCATTTCCCTGGGTGGGACCATCTGCATCGTGGGCACGGACAAAGAACTGCGGCTCGAAGAGGGCTGCTCCCTCTCGAATAGTTCGACTGTACTCCCCGCTCTCGAAGCTCGGATGGTTGTCGTTGACGTCGGTGACCCCGATAAAGAGATTGGCATTGGCCTCGCGCTCACCTCCGTCGATGGCCACCACTGTGAGGCTGTAGCTGCTCTGCTTTTCGTAGTCCAGGGGCTTCAGCAGGTAAAGTCCTCCGGTCTCCGGATCAACGTAGAAGTTGTCTGCCCCGAAACCCTTGAGCACGTAGCGCACATGTCCAAATTCTCCGGAATCAGCATCGGTGGCCTTCACATGACCGATCAGAGCGTCCACTGGGAGATTCTCGGCTGCCGTAAAACGATAGGTGCCTTGGTCAAACACCGGTGCATTGTCATTGGCATCCAACAAATGGATCTCTACCCGCGACTTGGCCTTCTCCACGCCCTTTACCGAAGCCACCAGATCGAACTCGAACTTCCGGAGGTCAGGATCGCGAACATCGTAGTCCAAGCGACTGGCATTCAGCACCTTGACAACCACCGGTGTCCGACCTTGAGCTTCGTTAGGGGAAACAGCAAACACTCCGGCGGAATTGGACACATCCCTCAAGGAAAGCTGATAGCGACTGTTCTCGCCCATGTCGCGATCATCCACGAAGATCGAGAGTCCCGGCAGGGGCATTCCATTGGCCAAGTTCTCCGTTATGGAAACATTGAAGTGCGGTCCGCTAAAAGTGGGCTGATGATCGTCCACATCGGTGACCACAATGGTTACTCTCGTGAGTGAGTGCTCGGCAGGAATGGCTCCATCGATCAGCTCGGTGGCTCTGATGGAGAAGACATACACCCCGCCATTCTGCAGGATCTCCGCGTTTTCACGATCCAGTGGTTCGGTGGTGGTCTGCAGCACGGCGGTTCCCTCGCGGGGATCTCCAAAGGGCACCAATTCAAAGTGTCCGAAGGGTTCATCCTCCAGAGACAGGAAAATATCCCTGGGAATGCCCACATCCCCGTCGATGGCCTTCACCGTGAGTATGCTCACTCCAGCTGGCGTGTTCTCCGGAACTGTGGCGGAGTACGGGGCATTGGTGAAGACTGGCGGTTGATCCTGAATGTCGATCACATTGATCGAAATGGTGGCCAGCGAAGAGAGACGGTTATCCAGAGCGCTGTCCGAAGCTGAGATGGTCAAGATGTACGAGGGACGACTCTCAAAGTCCAGTGGTTGCTTTAAAGCCACTCGAGCGGTGTAGTTTCCGTCCGAGATCTTAACTGCACGCACCTCAAAGATGTCGCAAATGTCATTTTCCTGGAAAAATGATTGATTTATTATATAATTATTAAAATAATATATCTCCGCCTAATCACCCACCTCGACGCACTTCATCTGGATCTCTGCATTGATGCCCTCGTCCCGGTCGACGACCACAATGGGTGGCTCCACGTTTAGCTCTGCACCCACAGGCAGGGATTCGCTAGCAGTGGCTGTATAGGGTCTGCCCAGGAAAATCGGCTGATTGTCATTGTAGTCCCGCACGGGAATCTCCCGCCTTTGGGAGACGGTATTCGGCTCGGTGCCGTAAACACCTTCATCCGTGATGCTAATGATCACCTCTACCGTGTCCTGGGTCTCTCGATCCAGCTCCTGCCGCAGGCGCACCACTCCCGTTTCCCGATCAACTGAGAAAACGGGTCCACTGATACTGTACTTCAAGCGACCTCCTTCTGGATCGGTGCCTGAAATTATAATTTTAAATTAAAATAATTAAAAACATGAATAATTAATTTTTTAGGCTATTAATAGTAGAGCCAGCAATAACTCGTAAATTAAAGAGTCGTACTATTTTTTCGGATCATTTTAGAGCCCTTGATTACCAATTATAAGCAGTAACTATTTCGTTTTTATGGGGTTCCCATAATATCATAAGCTTTCTGGTAGGCTTGCACCAGATACAACACGGTTTCAATACACAAAGCCGGGAAAAATTCTTATGCATTTATTCAGTCACCAAATGAGATAAGCATTTCCCAAATACTTTTCCCAATTCAGAATTAATTTTTGTTAATGTCCATTTTAATTTGCTAAATAAAATACATCATAAAATTAATCAATATAATTATAACATATTTTTCTGCGTGTGGATGACGTGTGTTTGCCAGCCGGAAAAAGTGCAACAAATTAGTTGGCGACGGTTTGTTGGCTTGTCGGTGGGTCCCGGTGTTTGACACGCTCACTGCTTTAATTACGGGTAATCCGAGCCAGCGTCATAGGCTGTCACTTCGGGGAAGTCGTTCAGTAGAGCCGCCGCTGCCGCCATCGGTTTATGTAAAAGCGTGTGAAAAATGCTAATTCGGTTCCCACAACCGACTTTTCCAGTCGACTGCGGCTTCCCGGCCCCTCGGAACTAGAAACTGGGGCAACTAGTTAGTCGGGGGTCTAACCCTAAGTGGATTGTGTCATTCCCCCGGCATTTTCTCTTTCTCGGTGCCCCTCGGTGTCTAATAACAGGAAATATATCTACAAGTATTTGACTCGGGCAGCCAAAAAATTCCAGCTCGGGGGCAACACGAAATTACTTTAGAAATTCTACCGAAGCAATCGTGGAGAAAAGAAAGAAAACAAAGCTTACAAAAGAAAACAGAGACCAATAAGCGGTCGGGAAAACTGCTTTTGGCAGACAGATTTTTCAAGTTTGCAGGGGGATTGGGGAATAGTTGGGAGCGGGTCTGTGGTACACCGACAATTGCAGCATGACCACAGAAAAATAAAAATAAAAACGCGGCTCAAAGCGGGAAGCAAACAGGCACAGCCGCTCCTCCAGTTCACCAAAACCCAAACATACCGATATCATTTCCCTGCCCCGGGTGCCCCTGAGTTTACTGCTCTATCCCAATAACCAAACTTGATTCCCTTGCATTGGCGCGTGAGTGACCATTTTAGCTTTTCAAAGTACATAATCATTTTTTTGAGCTCACTATTTTTTTCATACCGTGTAATCGTGGGGTGTTTAGAAAAGTGATTTAGCATAAAGTTATTTTTAAAAAATTTTTATTGTTCAACTAAAATTGCTAGTACAATCACAACAGAAAAGTTTATTCAAAGTACACAACATTTCGGATTCGATTTTGGCTAGAAATTGGTTTTGTATAGCCATTCTATGGGATCACTGACTATTTTGTGCAATATAAGTAGGGGAGTGTAGGGTAATGTGACGAGTAGGGTAATGTGACGAACTCGTCGAATCTCACATATGACGTCACGACAAAAATTCCAAATAAATGTAGTCGTCTCCCCTTATCGTGTCGACAATGTATTTACAGTAATATTAATAAGAAGTCCCATAATTTGTTCGTGAGGTAATTTTTTCTAAAAAGGTGGTGCGCAAACTAGCAAATCTATTCAATTTACTTGTGTTTCAGCAGGGCCAGAGCGAAGAGGAGTGAAAAATAAAATCAGGTAAGTATATGCACGTATAAATGAGATCTTTGTCAACAGTTTTTGGTACTTGGCGTTTGTTTTGTTTGCACCGTTTAAGAGTGACACCGTTTTTGCTCCAAGTCTACCTTGTAGGGTATCGTGACGAACTTTTTGTAGGGTATGGTGACGAACTTTTTTTATTCAAGAATTTGAATTGTTATCGTTGATTATGTGTAAAAAAAACTATTATAATACCGAATAACATTAACTGCTGCAGTTTTATTGCTTTTTCGTATTGTTTTAGGTATGTCGTCAGTTAAATCAAAGTTTGTTAAAAAAAATAAACTCGAAAAAGTGTTGCAGGCAATAAAATTAGATCGACTAATTCGGTTGCAAATGAACAAGGAATTTCGGAACCCACTTTTAGAGGTTACATTAAAAAAGTAAACGAAGCCAGTGTTGATGTTTCAAAGGAATCCGACGACGTGGTATTGAACTTTTTAAACAATCATTCTCAGATTACCTTTTTATTATATTATTGTCATTTTTCATCCATTCTTGAAAAAAAAATAATTCGCACATACATACAGTTTTAGTGTGTATTTATTAGTTCGTCGCCTTATCTGGCAACTTTTGAAAGTGCAAAAAAGGATGATTCACGCCAAACGCTGTAGGATTTGGCTCCGTTAGATTTTCGAATCGTACTTTTACAGAAATATGCTCAGCAGATGTAAGCAACTTTCTGCATTTACACTTTTAAAAAATATAGATTTTTGGGGAAGTTACATTAAAAAGAAAATCGTTCGTCACATTACCCTACAATTTTTAAAAGTGCAAAAAAAGGATGGTTCACTTTAAACGCTGTAGGACTTAGCTCCGTTAGAATTTCGAATCCAAATTTTACAGAGATATGCTCTAAAGATGTAAGCAACTTTCTGCATTTACATTTTTGAAAAATATTGATTTTTCGAAAAGTTACATTCAAAAGTCGAATCGTTCGTCACCTTACCCTACACTCCCCTATTAAAATGATATTTTCCTTAATTGCTGATTTTATCATTAAAGTTATTTGAACCCCCTGCTCAAATGACAAAACGTAATCTATCTGAAATCCGATAAATGCCAAAATGTAATCGATCTTTTATAGATAAACAGGGTATCTCTAGATCAACCCACCCCGCCTTCGGATTCTCGCTCGTTTTCTCTTTATGAATTCTCGTGTTCGATCCAAGTGTGTGTGTACATATGGGCATGTTTTTTGGGCAATTGGGGGAAAAGTGGAAAAGCTGAATGAGCACTGTAATTGCGGGTACGTGCGAGTTGTGGAAAAGCTTTTCTACTTTTCTACTTTTCACTTTGCCCAGCATGGATGCTTTCGTAGGGGGTGAGGATGTAATTGTTGTGGTCGGCATTGTTGCTGTTGATGCGGCAGAAATAATTTTTGATTTCATGCTTGGCCGAGCGTATTTGTTAATATTTTGGATATTATTACACATGGAAAAGTGGTTAGGCCGAAAGAAGCGTTGGAAACGCCCGCCATGTGCCAACATTCATTCGTTTTGGCCAGTGTTTCTACTTGTGGGCAGTGTGTAATTAAGTGGGTATGTAGAGAAAACCTAAGTGGTTAACCGATAGGAGTTTTCTGTGCAACAGTCCGTGCAATTAAGTCCTCCAGTTTCGACACTATCCCAGGTAATCCCAGTGGACGTTCGGGTTGTGCAACAATTGACACTCGGTATTGACTTGCAATCTCGGATTATGTTGTGCCAGATATGGTTTCAGTTTTCCGTTTCCCGGCTCACCGTTTAGACAGAGCAATTTCCTTGGCCTGGTCAGTTTTTCCATTTACTTTTCGGTGTCTAGGCACTCTTGATTTCGAACGCACCACAGCCAAAGCAAACGTGTTTCGTATCTCACGGATGCCGCTTGCAAAACGAACCAGTCCCCATCTGCATCCGAGTCTCGGTTACATTTGCAGGCGGAGTCATTGGGTGAGCATCATCCAAGGCGATTTGGCACACGCTCGGCAACCAGTTAAGACAATACCCCATCTGATTATGAAGTTGCCGTGGAGCGGCATCAGATTGCAGGCCTCTCGATGTCTACGAACTGCAACTGCAACCGCGAATGTATCTCTATCTCCTAACTGGGCCTCTGTGTTAGGGTGTCATTTGGCTGTGGGGCAGGTGCAAACTAGATTTGCCAGTTGGATAATATTATTCGAGGGGGAGTGTCAGGCGCCGCCTCAAAAGCTTATTGAGTCTCAGTTTGCAGTTGGAGGAAATCGACTCTCGATTGATTGCCACTCTCGATCGGAGTAAAAGTGCTGGTTTCATTCTCCATCTAATGGAGGCCATTACCTTACCGCCATCACCATTATCGTGGACTAACACTTATCGCCGGCGGTGCTACGCACAAACGTGTTCAAATGCATTTCCGCCTGCTCACCTATCAGATACATATGTATCTTGGCTGTCTCTGTTTGTTTTTGTTTGTCAATTGATTAGCAAACTGCATTCTTCAGCGAGCTAACTCCAAAAAAACTACAAACCAGAAACAGAAACAGCAAAAAGGAAAAAGACAAATAATAAATACATGAATATCTTGTTGGCTTATCGTGAATTCTTGCAGATCCGCACTGCATATTTTAAGCCAACTTGCATTATGCAATCGCAGAGAAAAATACTGTACTCGTATATCTGTCGAGTGTGAGATACGAGGGTGCTGAAAACGTGCGGCGACCACAAAAATCCAATACCCCGCACAAGGTTGACCCGAAGTAGGTGGCCCACCCAGTGCAAAGCGAGTCCAAGAAATGAAAGTCACCATTGGTAATTTGAGGTATGATCAAAAGCCAAATTACAAAATTATTAGAGCCAGTTTTGGTGGAATGTTGGTTGGAACCGAAGGGGGAATACCCATTTGTATGGCTTATTAAAGACAAAACAATTTAAGGGAAAGTAATGACCGCACTTAAGCAAAATTATCGCTTTTGGTCAAAAGATAATTATTAAATATTAAATTTATTATGCCATTGTTATTCTTGTTATTAAAATGACTAAGTTATTTTATTACCAATTCCATCAAATATTTTTTTGTTATAATGAATTTCTTTGATTGTTTTTGTAAATACTTTTAATATTAATTTTTTACCTTTTTGATTCAATTTTGAAGTTTGTTTTTCCTTCCTCCCTATTCCTTTTATTTTATTTTACAGGTACAGAGTATTATAAGACATTTATGTAGGTATACAGACGTAACTTTTTACGATTTCTAGCTCTTATTATTATTTAAAACTCGTTACTGAACTATAAAATAATTGTTTGCACAAAAGTAACGACAAAAGATAAACAATTTGATAGGTAATTTGATAATAAGTCCAAGTTCGTGACTGACTCAATAATTACGTTTATCTTGGACTTCAAAGTCTGGTTTCGATAAGTAATACTAGAAAATATCTTATCTTACATGTAAACTTTAAGAGTACTTATTCTCAGTCTGGTCTAATTTTGATTAAACTATTTTTGCTAACTTTGTGTAGCCTTAATGTTCCCCTAAAATTAGCCCATATACGTTTTTATTTATAATCTCATCTTCCCACATTCACAACAAGGCTTTGATCCATCTCTTCTTTTTTTGGCCAAAACAAAACAAACTACTGCCAGTGAAAGGCATCGCCACAAACTGCGTGGGAATTGGGCTATTGGTGTACATTGTCTTCGAGCTGCAATGAAAGCCGTGAAGCAATTCCGCATAAAATTATGAAACGTGACGACCCCGTACTACACATGTTGATAAGATGTCGAGCATGCAATCTCGGCTAGAACTCCCATTCCAACTCCCACAGCTACTCCCCCAGCCCCCTGCCAATTCCATTTAAAACCTGCGAAACACCTGGGCGGAACTCGAAACTCACCTTTCAGCTGGAAGACGGGACTGCCGACGGGCGTGTTTTCCGAGAGGCTGAAGCGGGACATATCACCCGTTCCGGGGACGAATTGCGGCGGGTGATTTACCAGCTGGCCGGCGGTCAGGCTCAGAAAAAGTGGCAACAGCAGCGGCAACATGTTGCCGTTGCTAATTTCCAGTGCCGTTAGCTATCCGTATCCGTTAGGTATCCAAGTTTTCGATGGTGTTTACTCCGGGTATTTAGCACATGTAGAACGACACAGTTTCAATTTTATTTTTTTTCGTTTTGGTTTTCAGCATTTTCACTCCGTTCTGATCGCGTTCTTGGACTGGCCGAAAGGCAAAACAAACTCTGGTTATTTATTGGGCCCGAAACAATGATTTTTCAATGCTAGCTGCTCCGCCCCCCTTAGTTGGCCTTGTCGCAGGTTGTTTTTTCGGCTCAAATGAATGGGAATGTGCTGAGACTTAAGCTGAGCTTGCAGATTTGCTTGTCTTCAGCCTTGCCATTTGAACTTTTGCCAGCTCTCGATCGCATTCCATACAAAGATGTGCAAAACATATAAAACAAAAAAGCCGATATTCCGCCGAGATCTAAAAGAAATTTAGTGGCGAACAGAAGATTTCACTTTATGCACATGTGAAAAGTGGCACATGATGATGAGGCGGCTGCTGTCTGCCAGTTCCGATCATTGGGCGCTTCTTGGCGATTGGCAAATGCGGCGATGATGATGGCTTTCTTTTGGTACCAACACTAGCAACAACCAGCGAAACAGGGGAATGTGCACAAGCGGCTAAAACAAATAAACACACAGGTAACACGGACTGGTTCAGGTAAAGTCAGTATAGTCAGTCGTATGGTAGGTATCTGTGGGTTCTTGTTTTGGCCAAAAAAGAACAGCAAAGAGAGAGGTAAATAAAGGAGAAGGAGAGAGCAAGGCGAGGCGAAAAACAGGAAGCAAATGCAATTCGGAGGGGCAAATAGCTCTGGCGAAAAAAAACTATAATTAACACTAATGTGGAATGAGAATTTCGGGCAAACTATTCCACACTTTATGGGTATTTTTGGTTTTGGCCAACGCACGCAAAAATCACACACACACTCGAAACCGCAAAACGGATGACGCTAGGGTCCGAAACTTGATCTTGCGACTTTTTGTTGTTGCTGCTCTGGGATCTCTGGTGTATGGTATATAATATCTCGCGGATGGCCGAATGGGATCGAGTTTGAAGCGCGACAACGTCTGAACGGAGCGACGCTCGCTTACCTTCTGGCCGGACTTACCTGTTGCCGCCCGTTCTTGGCTCTCGAAAGAGAGACTCGGCTCCGAATACTGGTTTTCCGCTTTTGCCGGTTCTGTTTTGCTGCGGGTTTCGCGCACGCGCAATGGAATTGGCAATGAAAATGGCTATTTTAGTGGGAAGCCTACTTTTAGGCTGCTATAAAACAGTATTTCTCAGTAAAATAATAGCCCAATATTCACGGATTTAAACTTAACGTCTAGGTAAAATTAAGAACCGCTTTTTCCTTAAACTTATGAACAACAGATTCAAAGATTGTTTTAAATGCTAATTCGTAGGACGGAACCTTTTATAAATAGTAAAGTGGTCTTCCAAAATTAAGAAGCAGGCAGATTAAAAAAAAATTTTAACTTCAAAATACTCGATACAATTTTGTCTAATTGATCATAGTTAAAATATACAGAGAGTTTCTCAGAAAAAAGTTGGGTGGAATACTTTTTGAATACCACATTTACTTTCACTTCTCATTCGAGTGAAAAAATGTTCTCTTCAAAATCCTATCAAGCCACCAGAATTGTAAAAGCTTTAAGAAGTAATGAAAATCATTTGTTGATTGAGATACGTATTTATATATATAAAACATACAATTTACCTATATTTCATTACATTATTAAGGGCAAACCAATCGTTGCTATGTGGAATTGCTATCCCTAACTTAGTCTAAGTACAACTAGCGTAGTTAGTGGTTAGAGGGCATCGTCCACCTGAAACTGGATCAGATCCTCGACGGGAAAGCGAAAGAGCGAGGCTGTCTGGGCCTCGGCGGCCAACTGTTCGATATTGGCGCTCTTTTGGTAGCGATAGTGCTCGTCAATCGGAGTTTTCCTATAGCGATGATCCTGCCGAATGCTGGCCAAGGAGACAGGATCTGGCAGCTCAGCCGCTACAATGGGATGCTCAAAGTCAATCAGCGGCAGGTGATCGCTGCGGGAAATGGTACTGGAGCGATTGCCAGCCTGCGATTGCAGATGTTGCTGCTGTAACGATTGATGTTGCTGTTGGGTTTGATTGAGCAATGGGTGGTGTTGCTGTTGCTGATGAGTGGCATTGCCATTGACTGCCTGTCTGGGTTCTATGGGACTGGGCGGATTGGGTGGCGGCAAATCGTTCGAGTTGATCGTCTGGCGTTGCATATTGTGGTTGTAGAAGGGATTGGTGGAGGCGCGAATGGTGGCAGTGGGCTTTTGCTTGGGGAACACGTTCAGGTGCAGCATAATCGGATTCGTTTGGCTCTCCACTTGACCCTGTCCCTGAGCAGGACTCTGGCCATAGATGGGTTCATCCGGATGCACGCTTTTCGGCGGTGGATACTTGTGGGCCTGCGCCTGATGATAAAGGGCCTGCTGCTGACTGTAACGGGTGGCCTGATCGGGAAAGACCACTGGCTGTTGGGTGGGGAACTTGAAGGGCGTCTGGTAGATGCCATGTCCCATGTTGTGGAAGGCGGCCGCTGTGGTTCCCGTCAAGGCAGCCGGCGAGGGCAGGGCGTACTCCTGCTGGAAGGGATGTCGCATCACGGAGGCAGGACGCGAAGGCGGCAGCACAGGATATATGTCCAGATTGACCTTGAAGGGAACCCGCTTCAGTTGCGGCTGCCTGGTGGCATTCAGCGTGAGCACAGGTGGTGGAAAGTGCTGCACGAAGGGATCGGCCACGAAGTGCTGCTGGCTGCCATGCTCTAGTAACTGTTGTTGCTGTTGCAGTTGCTGTTGCTGCTGTTGCTGCTTCTTTTTCTTCTTCTTAGACAGCGGCTTGCCATTTCCCAGTGGCTGCATGGCCAGCAGGTTGATATCCTGCGGCGATCGCGGCTTGTAGGGATACAGCTGATCGATGGCCACCCTTTGGTGGGGCATTACCCCCGGATTGTACCACTGCATCGGCATGGGCATGGCCATGGGAAACATGGGCATGGGAATGCTGAACTGCATCTGCTTCTTGTTGCGTTTGCCCCGAAAGAAGTTCCCAATGCCGCTGGACTTGAGGTTCTTGAAGCTGCCGGCTATGTGCAGGCCCGTGGGCATCATCACCATGGGCGGCAGTTTGCTGGGCGCCAAGCCCCCGATGTGCAGGTGCTGCAGGATGTCCTGGATGTTGTTCAGCTCCGGACGACCCTCGCCCTTGGTGAACTGCTCGGGCATGGGTCCGTCGTAGGGAAAGTGAAAGGGCTTGGGCTTGAAGGCCTCCTCCTGACTGCGCAGAGCTCGCGATCCCGGGGTTTCCGAATACTGACGCCTTAGCAAGCCCTTGGTGGGCGCCGGCGGCGGCGAGGGCGAGCCCAAGGACATCTGCATGTCCTGGGTGGTGAGGCGCGGCGGGCGTGGCATCTGATCACGCAGCAGCCCCCTCAGAGGCGTCATGGTCGCCGATCGCTTGGGCAGACGCTCATAAACATGCGCGTCGTCCGGTTCGTGCGACGCTGTTGCGTGTTGCTGCCGTTGCGCTTTCGTGCGCCACGTCCCATAGATGGGCGCAACATTGCTGTCGGCACGCTCCAATAAGTAGGCGGTCTCCCCACCGGCAGCCCCCTGCGTCGCCTGCATCTGCTGCAGATGCAGCTGCAGCTGGTGTTGCTGCTGGCGCAGATACTGTTGCTGCTGCTCGTGCTGCAGTTGCTGCAACTTGGCCCGCATCTTCTCGATGTCGCTGTCGCCCTCCGAGGGCTCCGGCTCCGTGGCGGATGGGTCGTCTGCCGAGGACTCAATGTCGTTGGCCGATTGCTGCTGTAGATGTTGCTGCTGGTGCTGCTGATAAAGAGTTGCTGCGGAGGCGACCTTCACTACCATGAGAGACATCTGCCCAAAACAAGATTAAAGATTATAAAAAATATTTCACTGTGTAATTTAAAACAAAATTGCATCTTGAGGGGTGTACAATTACAGATTCGTTTCATCATTTCAAGATGATCATGTAATTGTAATCAAAAATATGAAATTGGATCTTGAAAGACTTACAATTGCTGTTTTTTCTTTGAAGTTGGAATTTCACTTTAACTTATTAATATGTCTGCATCCTTATCCTTTCTGTGTTATCTTTTGGAAAGCTTCCATAACTATGAACTTACTATTGTGTACCCCAGGATCAGGCCCATAATCCACCGCCTGCCTTTCGTTGAGCCTGGATCCCGTCGCGTTCGAGTGTCTCGTTGTCCTTGACTGACTGCCGACTGCATGAACATCTTTCTGGAGACTGCTGCTCGAACCACTCGGCTTGCCTATCGCTTTATAAATGTGGGCTTGAGCTTCTGCCTCATCGCGGATCGCAACGATGACTGAGTGCAGCCGGGCGCTGGCGGCGCCTAAAAAGCGTCGGTTATATTGGCCCAAGTGCAACAGCTTAATTAGAAAGTTTAATAGAGTTTGGCTGCGAAAGCAAAACAGCCAACTGCAGACAAATAAATTAATTGCTCAGGCGAATTCGTGCTCCCAGGCATGTGGAAACGAAAGAGATATTAAAAAACGCATTGACCATGAAAATCTGAAGATCGCACCGAAGTAACTAGAAATATCTCAAGGGTGTAATAAATCCGAAGACGATATGCTCTGGCGGATGAGTTGATAAGAATACTACCGAGGGCTACAATCTTTCAGAAGAGTTTGTAAATAAGAAACTATCTCAGTTTAAAAGCATTTTAAGATTTAAAAAAAATCTTTCCAATATTTATTTTTAACAATTTAGTATTATGACCAATATTTAACCGGAAGTTATGTTGTTTTTTAGTTCTTGTCTGAACTTTATTAATTAGTACGAACTTAGAAATGCCACTAGTAGTTTTATAATACTAAATATCTATATTTTAGGTATAATATATTACTTTTAGTTTTAACCAGAGGTTAATTTATGTTACAATATTTTCAAATTTCTAAACTATGGTAAGCCAAATGTTTAATGAAAAACTAAAATATTGGTAAATTTACAATCCCTATCACAGCTAACGAGAAATGTAAAATGGTAAACAGCAGAAGAGAATGTCAAGGTTAACTTGCCTAACCTTTACTCTTCCGTTTTATTGCTTGTGAGTAACAAACTCCTTAGCATAGTCGTAAAAACCGACATTTATGGTAACCGTAAAAAGATGAGCGACTAACAAGACCACAATATCTCCCGGACATGATTTGCTCCCATTTCCCGTTTGCCAAAAAGGAAAAGAAAATGCGTGCATGTACTTGAACAATGTATTTTACTGTTTGGGTTTGGGAAATCCCAGGAAAGTGTTACATATGTCCAGCTGACACGACCAGTTCCCCCATACCAAAAAACAAAAGAAAATGCTTGTAAATATTCGAAAAACTTATTTTATTGTTCAGGTTTCAGCGATCCGAATAAAAGGTTTATTTAATCGTAATATAGAGCTATATAGTCTTGAGCTGGCGTCCGTCACAGACGACGGCCGCCCATCGATCGTGGCATAGTGGTAGAACATAGCAAGAGTTGGATAGACTGTTAGCTGTACAATTGGGGCACTCATTTACAATGATCCCTAGCTGTATGAGTATGCGATTCATTAATTACAAAAATAAAATAAAAACAAACAAGTGTCGTCCTTGCAGGCGCCCCAGTGGCGCCCTCTAGCACCGCTGGCGGCGTAATCGTGTAACGTTAGACTGTATTGACTAGATCAATCTAGCCCTAGACGAAGGCCCTATCCCTAATCATCCCTAGACCTCGAATCTAGAAGTTGAAGGGGATGCTGGGCACGGGGTACTGGTAGCCCTGGTGCTTGGTTGGTGGGGGTGGCACGTACACGGTGGTGCGCACGGTTGGTGGTGGCACGTACACGGTGGTCCTGCGGGTGGGTGGTGGAGGTGGGCGAGTGGTGCGGACGGTGACGGGTGGCAGATAGGTTGGTGGTGGGGTTGGTGGGCGAGTTGGGGGACGGGGTGGTGGAGGAGGGCGGGTGGTGCGCACCGTCACGGGTGGCAAATAAGTGGGTGGTGGGGTTGGTGCGCGAGTTGAGGGACGAGTTGGGGGACGAGTTGGGGGGCGAGTTGGGGGACGAGTGGGTGGCAGAGTAGCACGGGTGGTGCGAACAGTCACTGGGGGCAGTGGCTTGTTGGTGGGTGGCAGGTAAGTGGGAGCTGGGGTCGTCAAACGACGAGTGGTGGGTGGGTAAGTTGGGGGACGAGTTGGTGGTGGGGTGGCACGAGTGGTGCGCACAGTCACGGGGGGCAAGTAGGTGGTTGGTGGCCTAGTTGGGGGACGAGTGGGTGGTGGAGGAGGACGAGTGGTGCGCACGGTCACTGGGGGCAGTGGCTTGTTGGTAGGTGGCAAGTAAGTGGGAGCGGGGGTCGTTAGACGACGAGTGGTGGGTGGGTAAGTTGGGGGACGAGTGGGTGGTGGAGGTGGGCGAGTGGTGCGCACAGTCACGGGGGGCAAGTAGGTGGTTGGTGGCCTTGTTGGCGGACGAGTGGGTGGTGGAGGAGGACGAGTGGTGCGCACGGTCACTGGGGGCAGTGGCTTGTTGGTAGGTGGCAAGTAAGTGGGAGCGGGGGTCGTTAGACGACGAGTGGTTGGTGGGTAAGTTGGGGGACGAGTTGGTGGACGAGTTGGTGGTGGGGTGGCACGAGTGGTGCGCACAGTCACGGGAGGCAGGTAGGTGGTTGGTGGCCTAGTTGGGGGACGAGTGGGTGGTGGAGGAGGACGAGTGGTGCGCACGGTCACTGGGGGCAGTGGCTTGTTGGTGGGCGGCAGGTAAGTAGGAGCAGGAGTGGAGGCACGAGTGGGTGGGCGAGTGGGTGGTGGAGGAGGGCGGGTGGTGCGCACGGTCACTGGTGGCAGTGGCTTGTTGGTGGGCGGCAGGTAAGTTGGTGGGGGACGAGTTGGGGGACGGGTAGGTGGTGGAGGAGGACGGGTGGTGCGAACCACAGGGGGCAAGTAGGTGGTTGGAGGCCTAGTTGGGGGACGAGTGGGTGGCTGAGTAGCACGGGTGGTGCGAACAGTCACTGGGGGCAGTGGCTTGTTGGTGGGTGGCAGGTAAGTGGGAGCAGGGGTCGTCAGACGACGGGTGGTGGGTGGGTAGGTTGGGGGACGAGTTGGTGGTGGGGTGGCACGAGTGGTGCGCACAGTCACGGGCGGCAGGTAGGTGGTTGGTGGACGAGTTGGTGGCCTGGTGGATGGCACAGTTGGGCGAGGAGTAGTCCTGATGGTGGTGCGCACGGTCACTGGTGGCAGAGGCTTGTTGGTGGGTGGCAAGTAAGTCGGAGCCGGGGTCGACGCGCGGGTCGGTGGTGGTGGTGGCCTGGTTGGTGGCCTAGTTGGTGGTGGCGTTGGACGACGGGTCACTGGTGGCAGTGGCTTGTTGGTAGGCGGCAGATAGGTTGGTGGAGGACGAGTCGGTGGACGAGTTGGTGGTGGGGTGGCACGGGTGGTGCGGACCACGGGCGGCAGGTAGGTGGTTGGTGGACGAGTTGGTGGCCTAGTGGATGGCACAGTTGGGCGAGGAGTAGTCCTGATGGTGGTGCGCACGGTCACTGGGGGCAGTGGCTTGTTGGTGGGTGGCAGATAAGTGGGAGCTGGGGTCGTCAGACGACGAGTGGTGGGTGGGTAGGTTGGTGGACGAGTGGGTGGTGGAGGAGGACGCGTGGTGCGCACCGTCACGGGTGGCAGGTAGGTGGTTGGTGGCCTCGTCGGCGGCTGAGTAGGACGAGGAGTGGTGCGGATGGTGGTGCGCACGGTCACTGGGGGCAGTGGCTTGTTGGTGGGCGGCAGGTAAGTTGCCGGTGGCCGAGTGGTCGGGCGAGTGGGAGGCCTAGTCGGAGGCCTGGTGGGTGGGCGCGTTGGCGGCCTCGTGGGTGGCTGGGTGGTGCGCACGGGCAGATCGAACGGCACTTCGGGCTTGGGGTAGTTGTATCCCTCGGCGGCACGAGTCTTGCGCTGAAAGTGGGTGGCGCATGAGTTTCTGTGAAGGCAGGATAGAGAGATCTTTCCACTTACCTCATGGGTATCGGCCGACGCGGAGGCCACCGCCACAGCGCAGAGCGCCAAAACGAACAGTGCACTTCTCTGTGGGTAAGAAAGAAAGGGAAAACGGGGTGGGTTAGTGGTGCTTTAGTCTTCGTTGGTGTCGTGGTGCAGAGGTGCTCAGACTAACGACTGACTCTAACAACCTGATTGCGACTAATTGATCGCCTTCTAGGCTAATCGCCTCTTCACGCTTCGTGGCAACTTGGCCCGGATCGCTGGCCTGCAGTTCAAAACTGTGGCAAAGTTCAGCCAACAAAGCCGACGAAACGATTTACCATAATGCATTGAAAATCACCCGAAATGCTAACGCAGACATTCAACTTTGACAGGCATTAGCATCTCTAGGTCAGTCCCCTCCCCCGAAGCGATGTAAATCCCAGAGATCCGATGGCTCGATTGATACATAATGCCTATGCAAATGCGAGGCGACACAAGAGATATACGAGCTCATTGGGGACCCGAGGAAGCAGCCCCTGAATTATGGCTTCCGACGATGCTGTCAGCAGGTCCATTTGCATTTGTCTTGGCGCTTGGAGTTTCGGCAAGGTCATTGCTAGTTAATGAAAGTGCTCGTCGATGGCCGCAGCTGGTCGATGAGCTCAATCAATTTGGCCGGCGGAGAATTTTCGGGGGTCGATAAAAATAACCGATTATGCCAGAAAACCAGAAACCGGCCCGGGATCCGGCCAACCAAACTCCAGACCAGTTCTAGCCATGATTATATAATAATAATCAGCCAAGACAGGCCATAAAACTAGTGAGAAAATCCGAAATTAGCATACGCATCTGCCATAAAAAAAAGAATAGACTGCCTCGGGTGTCATTTATAACCAAATCTTTCAGATTATTGACCATACCTCCAAAAGCAGCTGGGTCTAGTTTTTTGTGTTTTTTTCATTCCTGATTGTTTGCTAATTTCGACAAATTTTTGACTTTTGTATGTAAATGATTTGAAATAATTTATGCTAATGAACCTGAAATTTTTGCTGTTCTAACTTGTTTTAAATATCATCGTATCAGCTACAATTTGACTTTTAAGAATTTCGGTACCAAATCGGGTTTGACTTATGTGCGGGGGAATTTAATGCCAAGAAAGTGAAAGGACTTCAAGATACTCGCAAAGACAAAACGCTTCCCTTGACTATTCATTATGCTAATTGGCTGCTAATTAATCCGATTCACACCGCATCGAGGGCAGAGCCTCAATGCCAAGACTTTGGGGCAATCAAATTAGTCCAAGACTGTGAGAGATTCGGCTGGGGAAAAGACCACCGCGTAGCCCTTCAGCAAATGAGATCTTCCTACGGCAACATTGTCTTGGATTAATGGGCGGCTGTTCAATGGCAACATCAAGAATCTAACTAAAGGCAAACGTTTTTAATGGCTATTTACCTAAATACGCCAATCGCAAATTGCCTCTCGCAAATGTCAGAAGCAAAGCGAAAATTATGGAAAAAAAAACAAGTTTTAATTTCATCTTCACCCATGTCAATGCTGACATAGAAACGACCGCCACATGGCAGAATGGCAGAATGCACATGCAGCTGGTCCATCCTAATGACTTAATACGCAAATTGCGGATCGCACCAAGGCGACTCGGCTCCGTGGGCGGCCCACACGGCGCATGCGTAACATTGCACTCGATGCCACTTGCTTAATTTCTACGCGGCTTAAATGTCAACTGCCAGCTGGTCAACGCTCAGCCCGAGATGATAGACCGGGTCCAGAGCTGGACCCTCGACAAGATGTGAAATGCAAATAGATGGCGATTGAATTGGAACTGCAGTCGGCTTTGGCAATTTATTTGCTTTTTCTTCTTGTTTGCGGTGCTCTGGTATGCACAGGGAAAAACACTTGTCGTATTATAATAGCAATCTAATATAATAATTGCTTACAAATGCTGTAATCATAACCTCAACATTCAAAATGTATATTTTAAAATACTATTTTTGAACTTTTTTTCATAGTGAAGCGCGGTTTTCTTTTGCACCCTTTTATAAAATCTCAATACCCAATCTTAATAAGAGCAAAAACTTTTTTAAAAATACAAATACATATACACTATATTGTAAGTATTTACTAAAATAAACATGTGCTTTTATGTGTTACGATTTTCCTTATGTACAATTTCCCAATTAAAATCCAGTTGAAAATAAAATGTAGATATTATTTTAGCACTTGTTTTATTGATATTTTCATCTTAAGGTTGTATATCCAAAGTATCACTTTTAAGTTCTTTCATTTTCTGGCACAAGTAAAAATTCCCTTAATATTCGGAACTACGAAACTAAACATCTTTCTCTCTCTGGGTTTCGAAGAATCACTTTTATGTTGTAAAAATATCCTTATCTAGCACAAGTAAATACTTAAGTGTTTGTAAAACTCTCATAATATTCGAGACTAAAAAAACTGACCATCTTTCTCTCGCTACAACTTAAAGTATCACTTTTATGTTCCGTAAATATCCTTTTCTAGCACAATTTAAAAGTAAACTACCAAGCTGATCATCTTTCTCTCTCTGCATTTCTGTTTCCTTTTACGAAATGTCTTATTTGTCTTGTCTTCACACCGAGGGACACTTGTTTCGTTATTTTTTGCACTTTGCACACGATCATTGTTCGTTTTGGGTTAGATTGGATGGATGGAATTGGGTTCGGTTACCATGATGTACACTTTTCGGACTGCTACAAACGGCAGTTGCAATAATCCCGGGGTGCGTAGGTAATCCTTTGCGGTGCGTGCGTGTGCGTGGATAATCCTTGCGGACGGTACTGTGAGGATCGGAAAGGAGAAGACGCGACCGATCGTATCAAATTCAATGGACGATTGAATTTGATCGATGCCAAGCTAAGTTGGTTTAACTTCTAGGTCGAGTGTGGAATACCAACTAAAGCATCAAAACTTGTAGATTTTCTATATATACTCGGACCCCAGCATCTGCTTACCAAGGCAGCGACGTCGGCAGAGGCATCTTCACTTGGGCGACAGCTGTTAACACACGGCCAAAAGCCGAAATCGAAAGCGTTTTGGCCAGATGAAGATGAGCCGCAGTCGGAGCCGCAGTCGCTGCCTCTGTTGACTGCGACGTCGGCGTTCAACTGCTGACTGCTGACCAGCCAACCAGTCTCAGTTGTTTGATGTTTTGTGAGTTAACAGAGCCAGATAACATGGCTAAGACAAAAAGGCAGCCAAATTGAGGCCCAGTAATTATGGCAGCAGAAGAGCAACTACAACTCGCCTCCGCCTGCTCTTGTTGGCATTTCTATTTAGCCAACTCCGATTGCGGGCAAATACTTTTTGGCAGAAGTCTTTGGCGAGTGTTAAACACGTTGTCGTGCAGCGTTTAATTTGGTAAATGGGTCCGAGCAGAGCCACCGGCCACCGAATTTCATCAATTCCATCAATCGCCGAGACAAGCTGGCTCGCCGAGTCAAGGCTCCCATCGAAGCTTGAGCTCGCCAAGGCAAATAAGGCCGAGAAGATCAGGCGTTGGCTAATGGCAATTACCCGGGCGGAGGGAGCAGCAGGCCTAAATGCAGTTGGCCGATTGGACATGAACCGGTTGACTTGGCTTGGCCAAAAATGCGTGCGCCCGGGGGTCAGCGGTTAGTTGAATCGAGTTGAATGTTAAGGTAGGCTCATCAGCTCATCTTTGACTCCCCGGCCGCATGCGAATGAGTCCGAATGACCTTTAAACGCACACTCGAAGATCTCCGAAAGATCGGCAATCAGCGCTGCATTCTTCGAGCGACTCCCAAACGGGTTTCAGCATTTGTCATCGCCTGCATTTCGCTTCTTTTCATAACTAGAATCTATTAATTCGCCAAGAGTCACGTCTAGATTTTAATGAACCAATCAGAGTGACACCCACGGGCGGAGTCATGAGCCAGCCCAAAATAGAAATGACTTTGAACTCTTTCGGTTGGCCCAAAGGTGCGTGGTCACCCAGTCAGGGCCTAAAAAAATACGAAAAACAAAAAACGAAAAATTGGAAAAACTGCGGAACACCTAAAGGAAGTGCAGCCAGACGGAAGTCACCCCAGCGGCGGCCATCAGGCGGCACTTAGAGCCACAATTAATTCTTGGCTTTTATTGCATAATGGCTGGCTAACTATTCGGGTCATAACTTGCTTCGCACATCCCCACAAAGGCAATGACACTTGTCGACGACTGCTGACATTTCAAATTTGTCATTGCGGATAACTGAAGCGACTGAGTTGTTTTTATTATTTGTTTTTACCTACTTCTCGCATACCGGCTAGAGGAAAAGCCTTTTTTTGTCGCCTCATCGGACATTGCAACAGACAATTATTCAACGTTTTCCAACGCCGAGGAGCTGAGACTTTACCGAAGGACGTTTATGAAACCCAAACAGCCAAAAGTAGCAAACAAGTCCGTGACATGTGCCTGTTCTAAACCGCATTCTGGACAGGTTGCCATTCAGATAAATTTTAAAAAAATAAAGCTGTTGATCTAGGGGAGTTTCGGCTTTTGTGTGGATCGCTGTGAGCCTTTGTCTTCGGGTGCGGAAATCATGATATCTAGTTTTTCATTATGCTTTATCAGCGCAGAGATCTCGTCTTGGTGCTACAAACATTGTCTTGTCCAAATGGTATTTTTAGTCATCAAAAACTAAGCAAGAAACCAGGTAAACAAATCTTAAATCATAATGCTAACTGAAAGTTTTCTGGTACACCTCACAAAAACCACTGCCAAAAACCGAACATCTTCATAAATAAATTTTTAACAGCTCAAATGTGGCTGCAAAAATTTGCGTGAGGTCATCTAAAAATTGTAAATGCTAACATGGCTAGTGGGGATCATCATTCAAATTCTAAAAAAATGTTGCTTACTAAAATGTAGTTCTTAAATATTTATTAAATTTTATTAGAATTTATGGGAATCATTTTTTAAATGAAAACATTTTTAAGGCAAACAAGATTCATTGAGCTCACAAATGTCTTTGACTTTTGTTATTAAAAGCCTGTACCCCTTCAGGTAGACAATTAATATGGCTTATCTAATCCTAGAGCAAATTAAATACCCTCACGCACGGGCCATTAAAATTGAAATCAAGTCTCTTGGCAATAGGCACAAAAACTTAACCACAGATCATCGTCTAATGAAAAGTGTTCGTTGAAGACAAAAAAAGAAGACCAAGAACAAGATGTCGCCACTGAATATTTATAAGCAGGCCGATGACTCTCTACCCACCCAGAAGATTCACGCATCTCTGAACGGATAAAGCCGCGTCTTCGAGTGCGTGGATATTCAAATTTCGCGGATCTTGTCTTCGAGGGAATCATATAAATTTCCGAGTCAAATGTCACGTCACCTGCGTCAGCGGTTGGTTGGAAGGGGAGAACAGACCGCCGAAACATCGTTAATTGTGCTTATGATTTATGCAAATTGATCCCTATACATAACGCATTTGTCCGCGTCTCTCTGCCAAATTCTACATGGCTTCAGTCAAGGCGGACTATATTGTTTTCTGCCCAAGATTTATATTTATGTAAATCCGCCAGTCAAACAAACGCCCGACCCGACTAACTAGTTTCCCACTTTGTTTCGCTTTTTTTGTGCTTAATTTGAAATTTGGCTAAGAGTTCTGGTCTAGGAAGTGGAAATACCTAAAGTTTTATGGAAGGCTCGAACTGGATTTTACAACGAGCCATATTTGAAATGGAAAGTTTCTAGAAAGGCGACTTTCATCAAACATCTGCTTATTATCCAGCTAGTCAAAGCAATCTTAAGAATCTAATTAATCCAAAATCTATTTTAAATTTTTATTTGCTTAGCTTTTTATAATCTTAAAGGAAGTACAATGATTTTAAGTCAATATTTTCAGTAGGATAAAATGTTGAAAAATATTTGAGATGCTTTCTTATCTCATACGATCGTTTGTTCTTAAAAATCCAACTTGATTCATATTTTTTATACATTTATCACGAAATTGAACTAAATTCAAGTGAATGTCCTTGGGCAAGAGCCATATTTCATTTATTGACACAATTAATCAGACTGACACAAAGTATTCGAATATCGATTAAGTCTTTTAAGCATATCTCCATGGGTTGAATGGAAATAAATAAAGGTTGACTTATCGAACCGATGATCTGTGAAACATTCACCTTAAATTGACTGAGATCGAGCGATAAAGACGAAATTAATTCTTTCAACAAGATCTCGTTCGACTTTGTTTAAACAAAAAGAAGTACAGTTAGATGACTTCAATACAGAAATCCCGACCGTAAATTTATGAATATGATTTGGCAAAATGTACAATGTTTGCGATGCGATTGAATAATTGTTAACAGTCGCGTTCGCCAAATCGCATAAACAACTTGCTAACGGCATTTAGTTAATGGATATTCCGAGTCGGGGAATAAATGGCGTTTGAAATTCATTTAAAATCTGTGAAATTTACTTGAAACAAAAACCTGCAGCCCGCTGCCAAATTAAAGGCGGTGCGGCGAGTGAAAAAAAAACGTGTTTTCCCCCGCCAAAGACCCAGAAACAACAAAAATATTAATAAGCCTTATCAAGGACACCGGCAGGCGAGCGTTAACCAGTTTCTGGCCAGCAATTTATGGGCCACAATTGCGGGCCATTGCCATTGGAATCCTTGTCGCGCTAAATGAAACACCCAGACGATTTTTTGGGAACCGCTGAGGGTCACCATACCGCTGGGAACTGTGGGACAGGTAGCTTAAGCGATGAGACAAAACCGGTTACACAGAATCTGTGCTCTGGCCATTACATAACCGAGTGACCCTTGAAAGTTTAACCAACTCGAGGGGCATTTTAAAGCGAAAGTGGCGGGCTTAACCAGAATTTACAGAGGTACTGAGAGCGTCATCATTAATCAGGCTAAGATCGCTGAAGATCCGAAACCGAATTGAGCCCCTTATTCACTTAAGGCGCCACCCCGTCTCAAGATCAACTCGAGACCCCATGCTTCGTGGGTCGAAATATGAACACGAAACGGATGGCGCTCGAAATGGAACTTGAGCTGATGGCTCACATCAAGACCTGATTAATGGCCATCTCGAGAGTGCACTTCACCCCTGCCGATCTCGGCCGGCAAATTAGCCCACTTGGGCATGAGATACACAGCCACCGACAATCGGAGGCACAAACATTTTGGAGTGCGAATAAAAGCAGAAATTGGAGCAGTTCGACTCACACGCGTCGACGGCCACAAGGCTGCTTAAGGCCAAAATAAAATTCAAAATTAAATATACACAAATGAGATAAATATAATGTATGAATTGGAGCTACAGATCAGGCTTAAGCCCTCGATGTGGATGTATAAATAATTCTACACGGATTGGCCGAATAAAAACAACGAGCCAAAAATTAAATTCGAATAAAATCCATTTGTTTCGGGTTGGGAACTGGCCAACTGGTTATATCGCCTCATTTTAATGGCCAACTGGTTCGTCCCAGTACATAATATATTGCCATTTACTTATATATCTTGTAGGCAGACCACTTTTGACAGCGTTAACGTCGATTCTACGCTCGAAAATTCAAAATCCAAATTAAAAGTCAAACATGCAAATTTGTCAGTCTTTTATTTTTCGTCGAACACACCCTTTGATTTACAGGGGAATTTGTGATACTTTTTGGCTTGTTCTTAAACTATATATTTCACTAAAAAGTATTTAAGGATAAATATTGTTTTATCTTTGCCTGTTACTTAGTTTACTTTGTTTACCTTATGTTCTAAGGTATGTTCTCAACTACTTTAAAAAAATTAATCAAGAATGTATTCTCTTATATTTTTATTTAGTTCTTAATAGTTAAAACAAGAGAGAACGCTATAGTCGGGTGCCCCGACAATCAGATACCCGTTACTCAGGTAAAGGGAGTGCGAGGGAGATGGAGATAGAAACTTTGAACACGCATAACTTTTTAACGAATGGTCCGATTTGAAAAATTTCTTCTACATTTCGATATGTATTGATAAACACAATAAAACTGCATTTTTACTTTTCCGAAATATTGAAATTTTTAAAATCGGATATAAGCGATTGTGGGCGTTAGAGGGGGCGTGGCACCTTTTTGAAACAAACTTGCGCTGCGTAGGAACTCCTAGAATCTGCATGCAAAATGCCAATCTTCTAGCTTTTATAGTTTCCGAGATCTCAGCGTTCATACAGACAGACAGACGGACAGACAGACGGACAGACAGACGGACAGACGGACATGGCTAGATCGACTCGGCTAGTGATCCTGATCAAGAATATATATACTTTATGGGGTCGGAAACGCTTCCTTCTAGCTGTTACATACTTTTGCACGAATACAATATACCCTTTTACTCTACGAGTAACGGGTATAATTATGTTTATATGTATTTACTTGTATAAATTTGAATATTAATATTACCAGTTAGGAGGTTCTATGGAAAACCTATAAACAGGAAATTAAATAGGATTATCTAGCAGTGACAAACCGTTCAAAACCTTTTGAAAGGGTATTCCCCCTTCGACTTTGCATACCAATCGTCATTTAATTATGATTTAAAGAAGCTTCATAAGGTATCACACACTGACGCACTTGCCGGACCTCATATATATTTATAATTTATCGAAGTCTGGACGATCGGTGGCCTGCGAGGTGTCTGTCTGATCGTAATGGTAGCCACGAACACCATTCTTCACTTGTGAAGGCACGAAAAAGGCCACATAATTTCCACCCGGCCATAAATTTTAGTTGTGGCATTTATGATTTGTTGACCGGGGATCAAGACCACACATTCATCCACTAAATTTTGGGAGTTACCCGCAGTCTTCCGCATTGGGAGACCTTCACTTGGACACGCTAACCCAACACGAAGTGGACTATAGTCCTGCGATATCCTTACATGTCTCGTGGTATTAAGCCATCTTGACATCGGCATTTCAGGCGATTAGCACCAACTTAATTGGATTATGCAATCCAAAGACGTCAATCAGTGTGAAGTCCCCTGCCCAAGCCCCCCGCTCGGTGGCATCTTCTCGACGCGAAGGTTAGATGGACCAGTTTTCTAATGAATTTCAGATAAAGTTCGGCTCGGACTAGAGCCACAATGAACGCCTAAGTATTTATTAGCTTTAATTTGAATTTTCATATAAAATAAAACCGCGAACAAAACTCGTTGAGGCGCTGCTTCTGCACGGAGATACATTTAGACATAGATGCTTCTATACGAAAACATAAAGCAACAAAAAAGGCAGCACCGCCAAACAAAATCAAGTTCACCTCGAGTGTATCAAATTTGTATAAAATTCATCAGTTAGCAAATACGTCAGCTGGTAATACAAGATTGAAACTTTGTGGTTAGCTCTCCGTGTGTGTGTGTGGGCATTATGCAAAGCAGAGGAAGAAGACCCAGTCCAACATATATCTATATACCATATATACCCAAATAGATAGATATGTTTGTACCTGTTGAGCTCGGATCGGATCGATTAGCATTTTAGTGGCTGGCTTAATGATACTCCGCCATGGGAGCCATCTCAATGCAGTTCTGCGTGGCTAAACTATATTTTTATGTGGAATCGATTAACTCGAGCCATACATCACACGCTTGTTCCATCCATTCGATATGCCCCACTCAAGGCCCCCCTCGGCGATCCGAACAAGAGTTGGAATCAACTCAGAAGTGGCCTAAACACCGCTTTGATTGACCACTTAATGGGCCAACTTCGCACTTCTTTAGCGGTATTAATTGCCGGACAGGCCAAGAATCTATCACATTTTATGGAAATTGGCCGGTAATTGCTCAATTTTCTTTTTCACAGCTCCATAAAACATCAACTCTCATTACATTTTGGTCATAAAAGTATTGGCGAGACATTGCAAATATTCCAGGCTTTATAGCCAGCGCTTAGAGGTTTACCTACTAGTTAATTACTTTTAAGTTTGACCTTTCCAAAGAGGATAATATTATAACGATTTCGTAACTGGTATGGCTTTAGAATGGCTTAAAGCTAAGATATTTATGAGGGGAATTAAATATTTGGAATGTTTTTATGATTATGTTAAAATAATACTTGTATCATACTTTTCCATATTCCGCACCATATTCCAACGCACCCCAGTTGTATAAGCACACGTTAAACATCCCAGAATTCATTGAAACATAGTATAGACGAAATCCATTTTTATAGTCTGAAGAATCCCACGCAGATCCGTTTCGAATAACGGTACATAATCGATAAATAATTTATCGTCTTCATAAGCTTTCGATTTCATTGGCGTTTGCGTCAGCATAACTTGCTCTGCGGCTAAAAACAAAAGTGTTCTTTAACGAAATTTAATTGCCATCTTAGGATATTCACTTTCCCAGAAATCTCGTTCGCGAAACCATTTTGTGCAAATTTGTAGCGAAAATTTATAGCTTAGATCATGTTCGAACACGTATGCTAATTGAAATTCTGGTTCTCGAGCTTGAATCCATGGATGAGATATTTAGGTAAGAGTTTTGCGATTAGGAAACAAATTTAGCACCCGACTTGATAAATACCCGAACTTTGATATTTAATAACCATAAAATTTCGAAGTAAGGAACACACGGGCGATCATAATTTACTAATCGTACTATTTATTACATAAGATCGTTTTCGAAATCGTTGTGGTTTTTTTGTTGTTGTTATTGTATGTAACTTTACAATGGATGCTTAGGATAAGTTATTTCATGTGTTTCAGGCACTCGAATCCATGATAGTTCAATGTGCTTAGACTAAATGTATACTTCTACTCCTCCTGCTCCTGATTTCCAGATTTAGAACAATGACAACGGAATTTTCTCGACTTAAGCTAAGGAACTAGATCGTAGAACTATATCTAGGGACGCCCTCTCTCTCGTCTTTCACTCTCTTTCTATTTACAGCTCGCAACTAGAAGATACACGTTCGTAGCTTACAGTTAGGTGTGCCTTAGGTGCAATTCGGACTACGGATTGCGGATTACAGATACAGATACGTTTGTTTTGGATGCAACAAGTCTTTTTGAATGTGAATGCTTCGTTTCCTCCTCCCGACTCTCGCCTCGTTTCACAGCTCCGTGGAATACTCTTCCGGATTGACGTTGAACTTCCGCCAGCAAATGTGATCCGCCGCCCCGCCGGCACTCGCAGGTGGTGGCAGCTTGTGCGAGTTGACATTGACCACCGAGCTGGCCGATCGCTTCACATGGACGCTGGGCGGCGGCGGCTGTTGGGCGGGAGCGGCCAGGCAGCCTGTGGAGCGGCCCAGCGGATTGCGGGACATGGCCGAGGCGGAGTTATTGTTGCTCTTGCCATTGCCATAGGTGATGGACTCGTTCGAGGGCGAAATCTCTATCCGCGTGGCATGCGATCCACTGCCTCCGTCGGACAGACGACGTATGTAGACCACCTCGCGATGCTTCTCCACCGATTCCCTCGGCGGCGGTCGCATCTGCGTCTGCGGCTGAGCAGTCTGCCTCATTCGCTGGGAATACCGCGTGGGCTTCGCATCGCTCGCCGGAAAGGGCACATACTGCTGTTGCGTAATTCCCGGGAACTTATCCACACTGATGTCCTCCTCGATGGCCGAGTCCCCAAACATGGAGCCACTGTAGTTGGGCGAACTGTTGCCCGGTGTCGAGGACTTCCAGTGCTGCTGATGCATGGGCGTCTGGGTCTGACCCCCATTCTGTACGCCATACTTCGTGGCACTCGAGTACTGACCCTTCTTGATGGAGTGCGTGTAGTCCCTCGTGCCCCTGCGCCTCAGGGTGAAGTCCCTGCGGCCTGTGTCCTGGCACACGGAGCGCCACTGCTTCCACGAATGGCGGGCCAGAGGATCCGCCGGACCCCACTCCTTGGCCGGCTTGGAGGCCTCGCAGATCATGCCGAAGAAATTGTACTCCACCTGCCGGAAGATCTGCACACAGGCGATGATCACGATCACGGCCAGCACAAAAAGAATTGGCGCCCAACGTGGCAGATACTCGGCCAGCAGGTCGTACTGATCGTCGTCGGCACACCACCACACCAGGATGCCCGTGAGAATGGCCGGACAGATGACCCACAGCCACATCCACACACGGAAGATGGGACGACCGATCGAGAACTCCAGATCGGTGTAGATGTTCTTGGCCCCGTAGATCCAGGTTATGGCAATCAGCTCGAAGACCAGCGCAGTCACCACCATGGTGCCCACCAGTCGCGAGTCCAGCACGCGGGCGATGAGGAACTTGGGCGCCGCAAACGAAATGACCGCCACCACCAGTCCGATCAGGCAGATCACATAGTTGGGGCGTCGTGGCACGAGTCGGGTGGAGGTATAGACCGCCACCGTGATGGAGACCATGGCCGCCAGGATGATGAGGGCGTAGATCAGCGACGGAACCAAGTGCTGCAACAGATGGCTATCGCCCTCCCGCGAGCCATTCAAAACCCGATCATAGATGGCTGTCAGCGGCTTCAGCTCCTCCATATTCTGGTAGCCATTGGCCGAGAGATCGAACTGGACCATGAACAGGGTCACGGCAATGGCGTTGATCAGCAGGTTGAAGCAGAGGTAAACCACCGAGGTTCTCACGGCGTCGCCCTTGTACAGGAACTTGCCCGTGACCATGGGCAGGGCTCCAAAGCCGCAGTTCACCGAGAAAAGGACCTGCATCAGGGCATTGAACCAGATGTTGCTCTCGGCCAGCAAACTGGCATCGAAGCCCCAGAGTTCCGGGAAGTAGTGACGACTGAAGGAGTTGCGCACCTCCCAACCGGTGAGGGTGCAAAGCAGGACCAGGCCAACAAGTCCGAAGACGAAGATGCTGCGCCTCAGGATCTTGGCATTATGGGTACTAAAGGATATAAGATATAAGATAAGATTATAAAAACTTTATTAAACTAATATTTAAGATGTCCAGACTTACCACAGCATTACCACGATCCAGAGACCTATTAATCCCGCTGCCAGGAGACCAAAGTACATAGGATTTCGCCAGAAGGGAGTGAGAAAGGTCTGCTGCAGGCACTCCTGTCCACTGGTTCCCTCCAGGAGGTAGCCACTCTGAAGAATAGGATGTAGGAGAATTGAATTCTTCAGGGGTTTAGATATTCCTTACCAGTCTCAGCTTCACGGGTCCGGAGCACTCCCGGAATGGCAGGTCATTGGAGGCGAACATTCCGATGTAGGCCAGTGCCAGCACGGCCTGCAAGGACACCCAAATGGCCGAAAGCCAAGAGGCAAAGCGACTGATGATGGAGGCTCCTGGAAAAAAATTAGAAGGATTAATATCACATATATGTTAATAAATACATTTTACATCAAACAGTCAAGACTACTCCTATGAAAGCCAATATATATTTCGGAAAAATATTTGATTCTTTATGGTTAAGCCAACTTTAATATTTGAAAAATGTACGTAATTTTCCTATTCCTATTCGGAAATAACCCAGACCTATTCTCCTGTCCCGAATCAGACTTATAAAATTCGTTCAAAGTACGATCCTAACGTATCACCTTGCTAACCGACTACAAAAGAGCGGAAGAGGAGGAACCCAGTTAATTAAATTACTTTTGTCATTTAAATGGCAAAATTCATAAAAGCAAACGCATTCGTTTGAAAAGAGCTCAAGTGAAAACTAGTTATAAATGAGAACGAGATTTTTTAATATCTTTACATTTACATTTATAACGTATTCTGCAGCGACTGAAAAGCGATTCGCTAAACCAGATCAATTTGACCTTAAAAACACACCCAAAGCTGTTAATAAATATATGTATTGTAAATTGATTGGGGGACTACCCAAAGACGACATTGAAAAGTGTTCGAAAACCATAATAATGATTAAGGTTTCAAAGGTTTTAGTGTTAGGCCTGTGATGGCTCGATAAATATGAATAACATATTTTAATTAGCATTGTCTGTTATAGTGACCGCAACTGTATTTCCCTGTTTATTACACACTTCCTCTCTTTTCATATGGGCCACATTGTATTTCCATTCGTTTGCCGATTCCGTTAGCACTGTTTTTTATGGCTATATTGCAGTGCTGATCCAATCTGCGCTACAAATCAAGCAAAAGGTGAAGGAGCAGAAGCTCATCGCTCCTCTGACTTATAAATTCTGTTCTTCGTTCATTCATATACGCAATCGGCACGTGTCGTGAATATTTTGCCTCATTTATCGTAATTATAGGCTGCGAACCACTCACTCGTGAAACGCTACACTCAATGAGCTCGCTGATTTCACAATGAAATGGGTACATTAAAGCCAGTCGTCGGTGGCTCGAAAAATGTTAAGTGTTGCCTTCAGCCATTTATGAGTTTTATAAGTCATAAGAAGTTAAATGTGTGGCCAGAATTGGCTTTAATGATGACTCTTTAGTTTATCACCCCAAACACAGTGTTGTCTTTGGCCAAACAAATTTATTTAATTAAGATTTGTTTAATAAAATAGTGCTTCTAAAATACATACTTTTTAGTATTATGTTTAATGGTTATCATTTTGGATTAAATGTTAATAAAATGCATTTAAATGGAAGTGATGTCCTAGTTTATGGCTCATGAAAAAGAGTTGCTTTAGGCTTAAGTCATCACCTAATAAAATAACTGAAGAAGGCTTAATATTCTTGAAATTGCTCATACGTACTGTTGGCTTTTTTCAAAAATATTTTAATAGATACTTCAGATGTCTTATGTTTCGCTGCCGAATTATTTTGAAAAAAAATTGTAATAAAGAGATTTTATTTGCCTTTTAGTCCTTTATGGAACCAAAAGCCCTTTTATTTTAGAATTTTACAAAAAAGGGCGATACAACGAAGGCATTCCTTTGCAGCCACCAAGCATTCACGTGTTTTTGTTGGTGTTTTTATTATTACTGAGGTCTTTTCGAAGGTGTTGTGTCGTAATTTGCAGTTGTCGTTTTTGCTTTTTGCCATTATTAGTTGTTGCTCATATTGCTCGATTTTGAATTCGTTTGTTTCTCGTTACAATTGTTTTTGGTTTATACTTTTGTTCATTTAGAATTTGCCTTAAACGTCTCTATGGTTATTTTTTGTGGACGCGCCGCCGCTTTGCCCGCTTTCACCGCTCCGCAGCGCCATCTTCCGTTTGGCTCGTCCGTTTCCGCTTCCGGTCCCATGGCAGAAGGGGGCGGGTCGGGCGGCGTTTAGTTTTTTTTTGTTGTTGCTTGCTGTTGTTTTTGTAGGCGTTTTTTTATTACTAGATGTCCTTGTGGGTCGCCGCCCACACTCTTGCCCATCTACCCGCTACCGGGGGGCGTGATCTGGAGGTGTGGCGAGCGGGGCCGACAGGGGGGCGGGCGATGGCCGCGGGGGGCGTGGCGCGCCAGCGATTACACGAACGGGACACACACACCAATGCATTTTGAGGTTTTAATATTTTTTTTGTACGATTTTTCAGAGATTTTTTGTCGGTCGTCCTGATAACACGATGATGATTTTATCTACTAGGTCACATTTAAGTAAGTCTTCTCTTTTTTTAGTGTATTTTTTATGTGTATTTTTTAGATTTTTTTGTTTGCATTGATATAACTTTGGTCTGATATTTGTATTTTTTCTCATTTTGTCATTATCATTTTCGATTCGTGATACATATATGTCTTAGACTTTTGCGGTTGTTGATTTTGCTTTCTTGTTTATTTAGTTTGCTCCTGGTGCTCCTGTGCTTTGGCAATTGCACACATGCACATCCCTTTTTGGAGGGGGCTGTGCAGGATATGCGCCTGCTACGGCCTTGGTTTTTGCTTCAGAGAGTGAGAGAGAGATGACGAAAGTTTTGCAATCGTAACTTCGGCTACCAACGGACACAATTCGAGAGAGTGGGGATGAGACGGGTTGTGTCCAACCGTCGTTGCTGCGGAATGCGCGACCGCCCGGAGGAGGTCCTTGCGATGGGGCTATTTAAGTGACGTCCTGCAGAATTCCAACTTGGGAATTATAAGCGCAAGGACTGGGGACTGCAACTGCAGAGCTTTTCCTTTTAAGCTTCCTCCTGCAATTGGGGATGCAAAAAGCTTCTGTTGCAGCTGCAGCTTTGCGCTTTGACCCCCTTTTTACACCCCTTAGAATGGGGGATGCTCACCTGTTGCCCGCCAAAAAGTATGCAACTCCCGTCCCTCGTACTCACCTTTGAAAATGGGCGAGGCGCGCCAGGTGTGCGCCGCCCCCTGGCCCAAGAACTGGCCCACGGAAATCTCGAGCAGAATCATGGGCAGGCCGACTAGAAACAGCAACACCACATACGGCACCAGGTACGCCGACCCGTAGCGGTCCAACTCGCGTGGGAAGCGGACCACGTTCGCGTAGCTCAGGTTCAGGCACAAACAGAGCACGAGCCCACGGAACACCGAGCATTTCGTCTGCAATAAAATAAAAGAAATGGAACAAATATTTAAATTAGTTTAGAGACTTGGCATGGGTTAAGCATTAACCTGATAAAGTGAACTCATTTACTACACCCACTAAAACTACATAAAACATCCGCTGAGTCTATTTTAAAAATGAATTAAGACCCATAAACTTATTAATCCTAGAGCTTGAAAATTATCGATATTTTCGATATTTTGACAATATTCATTCGATAATATCGATGTTTAGTAAGGGAAAACTCAAATTAAATATCGATAAATAGCAAAATGTCGATATTTTTCAAGCTCTAATTAATCCCCAGCAAAAACGTACGATTTAAATGTTGAATTTTTCAATAAAATCGATAAACATTCAAAATATTTTTTGTCCGTGAAAAATAAGTAATTCAAAGGTGCGCTTTACAGTGATTCCTAAAGTGTGAGATATAAAATACAGTACAGGTCCAAAAACCAAATAATTAGCAAGTTCACAGACATCAACTATTTTTGTGAATGGTTTTAACCCTGAACTCCCTTCGAAGAAAGTAAAAGTTTGCCATAAACCAAGTATTTAGCCGAACGAAAAATTTGCGCAGCTGATGCGAAAATACAAAAGTTACAAATTGCTGTCATATGCAAAGCCATTTGGATTTGCTTTTTGCAGGTAACCCAGACAAATAGCGGCAGTCACAGTCACAGTTGCCGCATCCGCCGACATTAAACAAAAACAAAAACAGATACAGAAACAGAAAAGATACTCCTACAGAGCGTCGCCGTCATTTCCGGTACTTCCGCTTTCGACTTGTGTAATTTCGCTATGCTTCGCTTTATTTTCATTAATTACACAATTTTGCTTTCTGTTTATTTGTCTTACGACTCATATTCCTCGAACTTCCTCCACTCCACTCGACGGCCCAGCCAACTGCCTTAGTTCTTTGTGTTTGCACAGTGAGCGGCAAAAGAAAGTGCCCGCGACAGCAGGGTGTCATGGGGGATCTTATTAGGCGGCGGTCGAAATTCGCTCATGGCTCTAATAAGTCATCTGCAAAATGTACAGCATAAGCCCATTAGAGGTGAGCGCGCAAAAACATCAGCAAGCAACTAACAACAATCCTCACTGTGCTTACTTTCAAAGCCCAAAAAGAAGCACGGAAAAAGCGGTCTAACAACTAAAAAATACCTTGGATTTTGCAGATATTACAAAAAAAAATTTTGGTAGATTTGAAATAATTTGTAAATGTATATAAGACAAAATCTGTATATGAATAGTATATTTATTTATCAGATAGCACCCCCACTTCTTAAATTATTTTAACTCTAAAAATGAACAATACTTTTAAGATCTTGCATAATTATAACTTAAGAATTCCAAACAAAACTACAAAATTCTACAACTACAAAAAACATTTTATTGATGGCCAAGCTTTTCTAAATTAATCGCTCCATCAAATGGCTAATTGATCAAAATAAAACTTAAATATAATACATTTAAATTTCACACACCTACAATCGTTTGTAAATCCAGAAACCTTTACCCTTAATTATCACGTTCTCCATAAATTAAAAAATCTGTGTTTAATATTTAATTTCATAAATTGTTAATATTGTTAATCAAATATTTATTATATTATATTATTATTTAACATAGAACCCAATTCCATAACTTCTAAACCCTTGAACACAGGGTATTTCTAATGCTTAGTCGGCGGAGCGTTTTTAAGTGAAATTCATTCAGTTAGACAAACGAACTGCCAACAGGGCACCAACAGCATCAGCATCCGTAGGTAGAGCGGTAACAACAACGTGACGCCCAGGTAAACGCAGTTAATAAAGCGAAAACCGCACGGTGAAAATGTAAACAAAAAAAATCGACCAGCCAAGCGGCGTTTGGAGTTTATGAGCGTGCAGATGACGAGCATTAAATAGGCATATATCATCATATACCACATATGCCATATCATGCATGATGGCCCCGCAAAGCCCACAAAGCCCCGCGCCCTATCACTTACTTTTCGATAGTATCGGAAGGGGACATCCTCGTGCACAACATACAGATAGTCGGCTAAATACTTTGTCGTTGGTATCTCCATCTTGGGACAGACTTTGTATTGCTTAAAGTCAAAGAACTTGTCATTTTCTTGCATTTGTTTGTTGTTACATACAAATCAGGATTTGTATTGTTATGCTTTGGATTTACTCGTTGCTGCTTCTTTCTGAAATATTAATTGCACTGCACTCGAAAATAAATAAATTACAATTAGCAAGAGCACTCGTGTGGATTTTTAGGTATTTCGTATTTATTTTTTAAACATCATGCTAATTAAAGCCTCGACTTGTTGCATTTGTGTCAAGAAAATAACAATATTTTTATGCAAGTGGAACAAGTTATCACGTGACGACAGCGAGCCAACAAAAAGCGCAGACTTTTAAAATAAATTGGCAACACCTTCAGAGCCTGGCCCTGAACCGCTTATTGAATGTCTCGCTGTCTCGTTTTGTTTTTATTTCATATAAGGTATTTGTATTCTTTTTTTTCGTCTCGTTTAACACAGATCGCCAACGCATATCAATGACAGTTGTTATGGAATTATAGTACTCGAGCTCCTTCCACAGGTATTACATATCTATACACATATAGTTGTGGTTGCGGATTGCCTGGAATTCAATTACATTTCATTGCACAGAACTCATTGGTCAGGCGATTCACTTCACACTTTTGCATTTTCCCCGATTGCACTGCGTTTCCTTTTTCTTTTGGCTGTTTTTTTTATTTTTTTATTTATATATTATTTTTTGTAGCTCTTTAGGCCTTTTGGTTGAGCGTGTGCACTCATCACCGGTGCAGCGCCGAGTTGCGACTGCGCAGACGACGATTTTGATTGGGGGGAAAATCGAATTCGAGCGCCCGAGGAGAAAGAGCCGGCCGAGAAAGATGGCCAAACAAGTTTTCCCCCGATGGGTAAACTTTTATTTGGGATTTGGGATCTCTCTCCGCTGGATTTTTCCTCTGGCTGGGTTTTCATCTGGATGAAACAACTCAGATGTTGTTTGTGGACCACACGGAGCGTGCGAGCGAGCGTACCTAACTGCTCTCTCATTAATGCAGAACTGACGACTGACGTAGTGCCGGCGGCAGCGAAATAAAAACAGCACTACCAGCAGCGGCTCAAAAGCAGCGACGGCACCAAAGCGTGGCTTTCTATGCACAGTGGCTGCGCAAAGTCGGCGCACGCCTGCGCTCCCCGCATCTGCTGAAAATGCGGAGCCGAACTCACGCCTCACTGGGTTTTCTTTGGAAATTTATGCATGCTTCTACCAGACAGAGAGAAAAAATTCAAATACTTAGTAAAATTAATTAAAAGAAGTTTATACAACCTACAAAAATTTATATTTTAGTACTTTATTTTGTTTTGAAAAATATTTTATTATAATCTTTATTAGTCAAAGAAATTACTGAATCAAGAAAGGATTTTTTTGTGCTCAGTACTTGTTATTTGAAAGGTTATAATAAAAAATTTTACAAACATTAAAAGATGGTAATATTTTTTTAATCGCAAGAAACATTCTTATTTCTCCAAGTGTACTAACTCCCCTGATTGAATTTAATCGTCGCAGATTCTTTGAAGCTCTTCAACATTCTAAGCTCGCCCACGTGGGTTAATTGAAAAAAAAGGGCAGAGAATACAAAGATGCTGGCTGAATGAGACTCTTTTTCTATTGCTTAATGATGCCCTCAGGCAGCGTTCTCATGTCTCGAAATCCATCTGCATAATTAACCTGTCTTCTGCACAGCAGGAAGTGCCCACCGCAAAGAGCAGAAACCGTCTATTAGTCTTGGCTCTTTGAGCCGCTTCTCATACTAAAATTAAATTTCATTTTAACACGTTCTTTTGGCGCAGAAAGAGAGAAGATCGAGGCAATTTCTAATTATTATGTAAGCATGCGAGCGAAACTGGCACTGGGCGCGTAATTAACAGCACTCACTGTGCGATGGGGGAATGAGAAAAAATTATCGAGGTAGCGCCGAGCAAAATAGGTAGATGGAATGAGCGCTAATGGAAAATAAAAATATTATTACTAGTTAGAATTTATATTTGGCATCAAAGTTCTGCCTTATTGAGCGGAAGTTCCAACGAACTGCTAATAAAATCGAATCAACGAAGGTTTGACTTTCTCAACTCGATGATCACATCAAGAACTTAAACACATTTAGCATAAATAATTGCTGTATTTTGGCTTTTTGACGGTTGCGTTTGTGCCTGGCATAACGAATGAGCCCCTAAAGTGGTATAATAAATATGTGAAATATGAAAAGCCAAAAGTAAAAGCGTGGGCTGGGGCCAATTAAGTGCGAGACTTAACCCATAAATAGCCGCCAAGGTTTCTCCGGGGTTTCTTCTATCGAGAATTGATTCCTCGATTGTATCAGAATGGAAAGGTCTTGTAGGCTGCACAATGATTACCTTCAGTATCGTGTACATATATCACCTGAAACTGGAGTGTGAAAATGTCCCCACAATGGCGCTGCTGGTGACAAAAGGTGTCCGAAATAAGGCTATTGTGTGCAGCATATTTTCTGTTGAATAAGCGATGGATGCCTCGACAATCTCTTTGACTTAACGGATCTGGGCACTGGAGCATGGACAAGTGTACGCAGGGAGCTGTAGTTATGCTACTCGCTTCTGGGCTATTGTTTTACGACTTGGATTGCGTCTCGGTGGCTCTAATCAGTGGCCAGTGAAAGGAGAAGTCATGAAGCCATGCAGCTGTCTGTGATATCGTTAACTCGTCAAATGGGCTCGGTTACACCCAAACCCGGTAGCGCAGTGTAGCATGTAGCGGGATTGAGTATCGTCAGACTCAAGGGAATTCTGACCGATTCTTTCGAGATTGCTTCCCACTTTCACTGGACTCACAGACTCACCGATCTGCCGATGCAATTCTAATAGCCCCTGCAATTATTGTATTGCATTAAACCAGTTTTACGTACGTATGTAGCTGACGTCATTTCTCATTTTCATTTCTTTTTTATGGCCGAAACGTGCGACTTGCCACTGCCGAATTTGCACCGAAAGTATCTGCCACATTGTAGTTGTTGCCACTGTGTTTTGTTGAACTTGTTAATCAGCGAATTGGAAACGAAATAACATAAGAGATGAAGTAACTGAACAGCTCGAGAAACATGCATATGGGCAGGGGTTTTCGCTTTTGGATCTTGGGCTTTGGGTTTTGGGTTTTGGCCACTCGCATGAGCCGCCAAAGTAATGGAAGGGAAGTTGAAGGGGAAGAGGGGCCATCGATTGTGGTAAGCAAATTGCACATTCGAAAAGTCCCAAGTTAAAAGTAAAAATAAGCAAACAAATATGCGAACTGCCGGCAGGCATGGAATTAGCCGAGCCCAGTTGCAGATACAGTTTAAGCAGCGGGACCATGAAATTGGTCAATAAATTGTACTTATGAATGCGAAATTTTTGGCAGCAAGTAATTAAATTAGTTTATTATTAAGCTATTTTCAGAGTAAATGTTTACTTAAGATTGATTAACTCATTTACTTTAATTCCAATATTTAATGTAACTCTTTGTTTGTGTAATACTATTAAATATCTCGAATATTTAGCTAATCATTATCGAAATTTAAGAACCTTATGTAATTTTTTTGATATATTTAATATTAAATCATTTATTTATATGGTCAATTTGTAAATTATAGACATTTTTTAAATACTTTTCAAATAAAATGTTGCTTTGTCAAAACAAAAGACTCAGGGTACGAACTTGTGGCTCCCAAAACTATGCAATGCTTTGGGGCAACTGATTTTCCATTGGCTTTTGAATGAAAATCGTAGCATACCAAAAGGGGGAAAATTAGCGCAGCCTCAAACCTCTTCGCCTCTATCTTATTTTTTCGTCACGAATTTGCTGCAAAACTGGAAAAAACATTCAAAAAATTGAAGATATTTCGCGCAGTGTAAAAGCCTTCAGCATAAATCTTTCCAAATCATATTTTCTATGCATTCCCCGACCATGGTCAAAGGACGTCTATATCTTATAGCTCCCAAAGGAAAAAAAGGCCATAATTTGATGATTTTCTTAGGTAAAATTAAAAACTTTTATTAGAGACCATTTTAAACACAATAATGACCAAAATGATCAAATCTAATAGATTTAAGAAGTAGCTAATTAATCCAAAAACCTAACTAATTTAGTGTTTACACTGCACCAATTTAAAAACCTGTTTTAAGTAAACCAAGCAAAAATTGTACACCTTCTATTAACTTTTTCCGTATTGAATTAGCACTTAAGATTTAGAAAATATTTACTTTCCCCGTTGCTAATATTTTCTAGCTTTATCGTCAAACAAACATTGCAAGATCTAACAAAATGACTAATTACACATTTTTTTCTTGCCCTCAAAAAATACGACGTCTTTAAGAATTTGTTATTGAATTAGCTGCACGCATAGCGGACTGTGTGCTAGTGTGTGTGATGATAATTAAAGCCAATTAGCATCTGTTCGACGCATTTCATATTGCACTTGGCACTTGCACTTCCACTCGGCCGGCGAACCTGGCCTGAATGGGTGAAAATTGCGGGAAACAATGGGAGAGCCATATAGATGCGAAAGACAATGGCCAGTCGAGGCGACCAGCTGGGCCCTATCCGGTCCACTGCGATCCAGTCCGGTGCCCGCTGCCTTACTAACCCAAATAGGAGACAAATACGAGCTCACAGATGCCGAAACTAGTTTTATGATCGTGTTTATGATGCTGCCGCTGCCCGACCGAACCCTATAAACAATGACTATTAGACCAAGACACAAGGATGGATTGAATGGAAGACCTGCATTCCCCGCCAGGTTCGAGCAACAAAAGAGCTTCAGGTGTTTGAAGGTTGCCATCGCCATCGCCACGCCCTCTGCTGCAACCCAGTTTGTTTAGTCTTAGGTAATCTTCATCTTGAAAACTATTCAAACACCTCAAATCGAAGATCAGCAAACAAAAGGAGGAAAGCAAACAAATCGCGCGAAAATTAACGCGTCTTAACTCTAGAAGATGTAACAGTGAGCTCAAAAAGTCTAGATATAGAGAAAATAATTAAAACTGCTCTCAAAAATATACAAAAATAAAACTATTTTTTCTGTGTATGAAATTATATAAATATCGCGCACTTATCACCAACAGCCGATTGCATTGGCTTAGACGAATCGATCGGTTCGAAGCAGACAAACAAAAATGTGAATATTCTCTGGAGACCTGAGACACGTACACAAATTCATTCCGAATATTTTCAGCATTATTAAGCGGAGAAATAAACTTTACAGCGACCGTGAGTAATCAATAAACGGAATCACCGAAGTCTCAAAAGACTCGCCTCACCTGATGATAAGCAGCCGTCAGCTGAGAATAACCCCAACATCATTCTTATTCACATTCATTCTTATTTATTCTCAAAAAATCTCAAAAGGAAGATGAATCAAATCGCTTCTGGCTAGCCCGTAACATTGAACACAAGTTGTTCAATTTGGGAGATCTTGGCTGATAACTTCTAAATAACCAAAACAGGTAGGACCACCACTCGACTGGGAGCCGAAATAAATTGCATACACGAGCTGCGGCTTCGAAGATGAACTACTTTTTTGAAAGTTCAATCTATCGGAATGCTAAATGAATCTCAAACATGCTAATAAATACACACTTTAATTGCTTTGGCTAGGCCGCGAAATAAAAGGCGTGTGGAAGATTGGGTTTCTTTTGACAGTCTTTTCATTTTAAAGCAGAGTAAAATGAATTAATTTATATAGTTTTACTGAAAGGCTATTTATTTAAGCATCTACTTCACTGTGGTATGAAATGAGAAATAAGTTGGTTAATAGTCTTAACATTGTTGTAAAATATCATAAGTAGAACTTTGTATATCGAAAAAGATAAAATGAAATATAATAGATTTCTTATTTATTTATCAAATATCCTCCCATCTATCTATACCTAATAATAGTGACAATTAAATTATAGTTTGTCTCATTTAAGTATTTAATTTCCTTATCCACTTAAAATCCAATCGATTCGTTAATTGTTTCTAATTTCCTTATAACCCCCATACCTCTTAGTTTTCCCACCATTAAACCCCAATACTTTCGCCCCATTTCCCACACACCTGTCAACCACCACTCACCTGTTTGTTGGCCTCATCCTCGACGGCTGGCAGCAGCTTGGCATTGCTGGCCGTAGTGATGTTGTGGGCGGAGTGGGCGGAGGCCGAGACGGAGAAGTTCTTGGACACCGCGTCGTGATCCATGTCGTGGTAGCCGCCCTGGATTTCGCTCAGTGTGTTGTTGCTGCCGCTCAGGGTGACGATGCCGCTGGAGCTGATGCGACCGGAAGTGGCGGTGGTGCGGCCGCCACCACTGTCCACCACACTGGACACCGTGGAGATGCAGCTGCGAGTGGTTTGTGGCGAGGGCGTGACGGTGGGCAGGTCCGCCTCGCTGGCCTTGGCCCGTCGCATATTCAGCCAGGACATTCGCTGCGGCTGTCGGCGATCCAAGGTCACGGATATCTGACCATTTCCGGATCCGCCGCTGCCGCCTCCACCCGTTGGCGTTCCACCAATATAGACGCAGGTTCTCGACGTGGCTGTGGAATCGCTGCGCAGGCGACTCGAGTTGTTGTTGCTGTGATTGTGGTTGTTATCATGGCGCGGCAGGGTTGCCATGGCGCCGGATATCTGGCGGTAGGTGGGCGTGGCCGGGGGCTGGGTGCCACTTCCGGCACGGGCTAAGCTGATCTGCTCGGCGAGGGCCTCGTCGCTGCTGCGGGGCTTGTAGCTGCTGTTCATCGATCAGATCTGCGGGATAGCGATAAGAAAAAGGAAAATGTCAGTTCAATTTGTCATTTCAAATAAATCTATTCTTTATGAGTAAGGGTACAAAGATTGGGGAACGAAAACCTAGTCAGGAGTGCCCCACAAATTCCATAAAGTCAAATTTCAATCGAAAACCAAATCACAAAAGTATTTTTTGGGATCGGTCAAGAGAAGTCAAAATAAATTTAAAATTCGATAATAAATTATTTAATTTTTAAATTACATAAGAGATTTGTCAATAACTTTTTAATACTTTTAATGTTAATTAACAGGGTACTCTAAGCAATTTAACTCTGATTGCAACGAACTAATATTTATATTTTAGGGTTTAAATAATCAAAATTTACCTCTTAAACCACATTTTGTTTTTCAAATTTAAAGATAAAGTTGAATATTTGTAAAACAATATCAACCAAAAATTGTCCACCCTTTTTCTTTGTGTCGGTGAGTAAAGTTCGTGGAAATATCAGAATAACTTCAAAGCCAAACTCCGCCTGCGGAGTTCACACGAAGTCCGAAAATCATATTATAAATACGATTATATCCGCTGTGGTTTTTCTAACGAAATGATTCATATGGGAGATTCGTTGGGGTTTTGTTTTGGGCCTGTTTGGATGTTTGGACAACGGATTTGCATGCGAATCGAATGGGGAAGGGGGAGAACAATGTCTGTTCGTTGAACGGAAAGTGAAAAGTCGCCACAATTCGCAGCTCTGCGAAAGTGAAAGCCCTTTAGCCATTCTACCGCATACTGATGGCCATATTATGCTGTGGATTATGACATTGTTCCCGTAGATTCTGCGATCGCCTTTTGTCAGGCAATTCAGCACAAATCAGAGCAAATCACTTCATTTCATTTCTGCTCTAGACAGGTGACTCTTTCGCCTGCCGAAATTTCACTTGACTGGTTATTTTTATCAGACACTGACAGAGAAAACATCTCGACAGAAAGTTGACAACAATGAGAGTTGAAACAAAGTCGTAAAAACAACTGTTCCAATATGAACATGGCAAAATAAAAAAAAAATATAAATGAAAACAAAATAAAACGAATCGAAAGACACACTGCGCTATCAGTTGCTTGGGTCTCTGTTTCCCAACTTATTTTATTGACCTGAAAATGAGTTTATCGTGCTGAAAGTATTTTTAGCGTCCATTGCCATTGCTTAACCCATTGGTCTGCAAGTTTAAATTTTGTCATAAATAAGTAATTAATTCTTTTAATTTAAGATTTATTAATTGATAAAGAAACTTTGATTTTATAGTTCATAAAGAAACTTTGCTTTTATAATTCAAAATTATAAAAAGTTTACTATAGCCTATGTAAATAAGATAAGGTTTTATTAACCATTTGGATATCAATAAAACAGATAAACTTTATTTTAAATACCAAAACAACGAAATGAATCAAACTGGTTTTAATGGTTAAAAATTCTTACTGATAAAATCTATTAACATTTTTAAAAGCACTGCCCTTTAAAGGTTACTAAAATCCCTGTTGATATCTAATAAATCTGTCAATGTATATTTAAAAGATAAGATAAAAGAAAACACTTAAATACGTTCATAATCATGCCAGAGCTACCGTCTTCGAACCTTGGCAACACAAATTAAGCAAATATATGCGGCTAATAATCATTAATTAAGCCAAGTGCTCGAATATGTTCGACGATTGGTGTTTATATATATTTTGTTTTGCACCTCTGGATACAATTCAAATGGCACGATGACTCAACGCGAACATAACATTTCGATTATTAAGGTTGTGTCATTATATTAATGACTGCTCTCATCTTATCGGCACAATGGCACACATTTATCTTGGCAACAGCAGCAGCCTCTTATCAAAATCACCTGAAATGCATATTTACAAATAATTATGCATGCTTGCATAAATGAGCAAAAAAGGTTGGGCAGAAAAAAAAGGAGAGAGAAGAAAACAAAATCAACTTTTAACATGCGATTGAGTTCGGTGACCAGCAAAACAGTCCAAAGAGGCCGTATCTGAATCTTGCCCGAGTATTTATACACATTTTCGTTTCAGGCCGGTAAGTCATAAAATAAAAGAAGGTGTTCGACCTCAGGGATATCCTGTATAAAAATGGGAAAATCAAGGAAATTATCTTTACCATCAATGGTAAAAAACAGGTGTACAAATTTTTACAACTGGTCATTAAAAAATGGTCAAGGTAATAATAAAGCCCAAATAAGAAATAGATCCTATAAGAGCAACACATACGTCTTTTCCCAATGATTGCCTAAAATTTAAAAAATATTTTGAAAAATAACATTGTTTTGTAAGTTGGTCTCTCAGAAAGTGACTTAAATTTTATTTTTTAATACTGTAAACTTTTAAAACTGTGCCTGTTGGATTTTATTAAATTTGTTCCTGGTCTTACACCACCAAATAAATATTATGATCTCAAACGGACTGCAAAATACATCTTAGGCCACCAAAACTGTATTTCCCTGAAAGTCCCTTTTTGCGGATCAAATTACTTCGGCCAGCCGATGTTTATCCACAAACAGGCATTAATGAGTACCGGGTATCGAAGTGTTTACGGCGTCTTCGGCAAAATGAAGGCACCAAAGTGGATGACGGCGTCGTCTCCGCTTGTTTATTATTGAACAGCATTTTGCAAACAAATGTGGCGCCGTAGCGGCAGAGATTTGCATGTTGCAGATACCGATACAGATACAAAATTCGGTGGCTGAGTGTTTGGCCCACGCACACAGGGGCAAACAGATCGCAGACACAGATACGAAGTGGGAGGAGACGGGGCGGAACCAAAAGCGGGATCGCTCGACCGTTGGCGAAGACTCGGAAACCCAGTCCAGCGGGACGAAGCCAAGGGATCCGGCGATCCGGCGATGCATCAAGTTACAAGTTATTAACAGGTAGGAGTGCGAGTACAAGTGTTGCCAAGGAAAGCACCATACGATACCCGTACATACTTTTCTTTGTGCACTCGAACCGAACGGCGACAAGTGCGGGTGTTGGGGTTGTGGAAAAGTATGACACTTGATAAAGGTTCTGACGAGGGCAGCATATAGAGTGGTACTGCTACTATATATAGAAATGCTGGCACCAACTTCCACTTCACCACATAGAACCCAGCCGGGCGTAACCACAACGCCAGACAATTTGCCACTGACCAAAGCCAACGCGAACATTAACTTGCCATTTAGCCCGTACTTATGGCCCGGAGAACCCAAACAAACCGCACAGAACCCCAGATCCATCCACCTTTGGTAATAAAGTTTTTTAGCTGAAATTATCAAGGGTTCACTTCCAAGGAAACCCCAAGAATCAACTGCTTTGGCAGTCATTATTTTTAATGGAAAAGAAAATGGATGGATGAATCTGACGGTACACAAAAAGCTTCTCTATGAGAAGTGTACAAAACAAAGAAGCCGCAAGATCAATCAATTGTTGAAGGTCAAAGTTGAAGGGTTTTCTTATAGGCAAATGAATATGATACGTTCTTAATGGGTTTTAATGGGTCTATAATGACATTGTGATAAGGTAAGTAATAAAAGAGAAATTTACCACACCTCTTATCATATCTTTGGCTTTCTCACGAGGATGGTGGTTTTTATGATCTTTTAATGACAATGCAATACCAGAAATGATCGATTTGACGTTATGTGGTATCAGTTATCTTCTTCCTCTATTTTTCGAAGTCAGAGAATCTCCAAGAGAGAGATTTGGGTATACACGATATGCGTATGCAATACCAGAAATTTAATATGCTCATTTCGATTTGACCGCGACGCGTTTTTTCTTTGTGTGTGCCATTTTAAGAATGACAATATTAAATATGGTCTTTGTTTTCACTGTGTTTTCTTTCTGTGTGACAACCTTTAACTTTAATTGCCTTCCCGCCGGATTACTATCAATTAAACGGCGCGCTATGATTAATTTCCAACCCAATTGTAACGAGCACACGTGGTTGACCTTTGACAGGGCGATAGTCCAAACTGCCAGCGATTCGAACGCCCATTATAAGTCTGAACCTGAACCTGGACGCAAATGTCACAAGTGGCAGGCAAACAACAGGGTAAATTCCATTTACAATCCGGCGGCACTAATTAGAGTCCAACTGTGTGTGGCTAATTTGGAGATCATCCAACGGGGAGACCAAACCGAATCAAATCAAATCAAAACAAATCTCGTGGCAACAATTCATTTAGTGAGCCTCGGAAATAATCGCAATTGGCATGCTGCTGTATCTTTAATAGCACCGTATCTGTATCTCAATCTGCATTCGAGTAATTGAAAGTCTGTGCTTGGCCTGGCGTAAAAGGAAAGTAAAAACTGTTTCTATTTAGATGGGTCTCTGTTTATTTCTCCTCTTTCTTCTTTGGCTTCTGACGGCCCGCCGAGATCACAGCCACCAACGAAAGTAAAAACAACAAAGCCAGGCTACATACTTGGCTAACTCTAGCTGCTAACTGCTAACTTCCAACTGACTTGACACAGTTTCTCAAAAGGCAAAGATTATGTAAAATTATGTGCAAATTGAATTGAAACTCAGGCGACACAAGTAAAAGTACCCGAGTATCTTGCAGCTCGGCATCCGCGCGTGTCTGTATCGCATTGATTGCCTTTTATTGATTGTCCAATTCCAATTCCAATCGAGTTTAATTAATGCTGTCCGCTCTGGGGACACGGACCGCTGCAAAATCTCGCCGGGCCACGCCCCTTCGATCGCTTGACTGATTCCCATTCAGAGTGAATTTTCAGCGGTGTTTTCTCAACAAATTGTCACATCTGCGCCGGCAATTCGAGTTCCGTTTTTCGTGTTAGTGGGCCAAAAAGAAACACTGGAGATGTGATCCGAAAACTCGTTCGGCCATTATGGCTCTGCAAATTGCATTTAGCCCGTGGTAATTACACTTATCCAGAGATCAAGGCAAGTGGACACTTTTTACTTTTTTTTACTACTACTACTGTGGGCATTATTGAACCTGTTTTGCGCGTGGAGATTAGCCAAGAAATTGCCCACTTTGACACTTGTTTGTCACTGGGTCAAGAGCATAAACAAAAAGATACACCAGGAGGCTTTAAAGATACGACCGCAAACTCGATTGAATAGTTGCGGCTCAGGACCGTGTTGGCCCATGATTTGCATAAATACTTCGTGATGCCCTTGCCGCTCGTTAATTGCATCAGCATCAAGTCGCTGGCAATCATAATCGGTACTCAAAACAAAACTCTACTAAATGTCGGTACCTGAAACCCCCCCTAACAACATTGCCCCCCTCCCCCACGGGTTGCACAACCAAAGTTTCGCTTTTGGTTTCGCACAATGGCAATTATCAGAATCATTAGCAACTGAATGGGTTCCACCTGCCCACCTCCCCCTTATTGACATTAGATTTGCCGCTTTCGCAATCGATTCGAGCAAACAGAAATAGTCAAAGTGGCAATGAAAATGGCGGGATGCTACCTGAATAATTTCAGTTGCTAAAACCATAGTTCATGCCAGGTGTTTGAAGATGATAGCCCGTTTTTATAAATCTTTTTCATTGCTAGAACAGGTGTAGAAGATTCTTGATTTGGTTTCTCTAATGACTCTTATGGGTTTCCTGTACTAATCTGAGTTTTAGTTAATTTTAAGCTCAGTCACTTGAAGATAAATTAAATATTTTCCAAAGAATAGATTAGAACATAAAAATCGTTTGTCTAGAATAATTCCAAATATATCCCAATAAAGGAAGTCACAGTTTTAAGTTTTCATATTAAAACAAAAGAATCAATTACCGTAGTTTTCCTCGAAATTATGCAAATAATAAACTCCGGTAAGCGATCACATACACACTAAACACAGTCGTTGGCATGCAAATATTTTGATATATTTATTTTTTTCACAGAATTTCAATGAACTTCTTTCCACTTCTTTGGCCAGCCTAAGGTTGAGCCGACATTCATTCATCACTTGTTAGGAAGTAGATAATTTTTAATTTGTATTCAAGTTGGCTTCTGCTTTTTTCGGGGCAACAAGCGAAACTGGAACTGGTAATCAGAGACGTAACTCTGCTCCGAAAAGCTAATTTGAATGCTCCATAAAGAGCAATTGCCACACGGCGAAATGGCAATCATTGAGGCACTGGAACCGTCATCAATTCCGATTCAATAGCGCAAAAATTCATGGAAATTACGTTCTCACACACGCGAACGAAAAGCATTGAAAAATCCAAACTACAAACGTACAAAGCGTTTTGCGGTAACTGAAAAACTAAGCGACGACGACGACGGGTTCTGCGGTACTGACAGACTGAACTGCCCGAGAGCGGAACTGCGATGAGCCGAGCTGAGCGGAGCAATGGATGAAATACCTGACAGGTAGCGACGGGGCTGAGCGGTACAACACGTGTAACGGCTAAATGTATCTGCCAGATACACAGCTCCTAGCCCATCAGCCGATCAGGCGTCTGGTAGTCGCGGTAATATCAGCGAAACACGCAAACCGTTTTAAGATAACTCCAGAGAGAGGCTCTCGAATTTACCATATCCTGCACATGAAAAAATTATACTGATTTGGAGCTTAGATCTATAGATAATAACGAATTTCTATTTTTATTTCGTCATCAGAACCACAGAGAGCTGTGTTCTCTCTTTTATACCTATCCTGCACAGGAAAAAACATTGTACTAGTCTACAATAAGATGGTAAAACTATTATTTATTTGGTTTATAAAATTATTTTAACTTTTTAGATAAAATATTCTCGATTTTTCAATGTATTTTTAATAGATCTAAAAGTCTTAAAGAAAGTAAAAAAAATTCTATATCTAAGATACCTTGTTCTACATTCAATATTACTAAAATGACAAATTTTTAAGTTTTATAAATAAACAGAAATAGTGTTCTCGAATCCATATACCGTTTTTCGATCTAATACATTTTCGTGCGATATTTTATCTATATCCAAATTTAATGACTAAACAAGACAAAAGGACCATGAGATAAGATCCAAATGATAAGAGCTAATGTATAAATGATATATTTACGCATTAACATCGATAGGCTATCGGTTGATTGTATTTATTTGTTGTTTATTAAATCAACGCTACAAGAAATACATTAATTTGTTCCGTGTACCCAGCACATAGGAACAAATATCCCAAAACTGGGTTTCATTGAGGGAGGGAAAACCTTCGAAACCTTCGGCAAAGAAGCCGCACAACAAAGAATAAGGCGAACGAAATGCTCATAAACAGGAAATTAATCACTCGAGTGTGTGTATGAGCGTCGATTCCCATTCTCAGGCCCTCCTCAGGTAGGAGGAGATATGTCTTGGGTTAAATCCCTGCCGGCGGGAAAGGACGAGGTTGCGAGGAAGTGAGAATCCGAGGGTTAGGGCAAGGTAAGGTTTCAGTAAATTCCCATTTGCCAAGGTCGCTCAGGTACTTACAACTTCATTCGCTGCGTGCAATTCAATTCTGTTTATTTTGACTTTTCGATTGTTCACACAGTGCAGCATAAAGGCGATCATAAAAAACTCCCAGGTAGTGCGACGCTATTGGCATAATGCTAATGAGTTCCTAGTTTGAGTTTTTCTTAACGATGATTCAATGGCGGCCCAGAGAATCTTTGCCAATACCTAATTACAATTGGAGATGTTGCCACTTTCAGTGGAGGTGGAGAGGGCAGAGTTACGGGTTTCCGGCTCATTTCTAATTATAAATCCGACAACTCAACAATTATTTTTAATATTAATTTAGCATGCATCCAGCAAATAACTCATGGCCCCAGAACATTTGCGCATTACTGATGGTGATCATAGGCCAGGGGTACGAAGTGGAGGGCTCGAACACCTTTTGATACGAGAAACGTGCAAGTGCTTTGTCTTGTTTTGATTTTTTGTTCTACTCAAAAATTAACGAGTTAAGGAAACCATCTTCACAGCTTCGCAAAAAAGAGCTTAACCATGTTGTTGTTATAGGTATAATCGGAATTCTGATTTATTGTCTTGAGCCATTGTAGTTTCTTGGAAGCTTATTTTTCTCTTATAATCCTCTGAATTTAAATTTGGTTCTTCCTAATGAGATCCATACTTCGAATTACGAAGTATAGGAATAAATTTCTTACTTTTCTTGTGTTATGGCTACTAAATATTACATGTTAACTTAGAACTTAAAAACAACATTTTTTATTATTTCACTGCATATGGAAACCATTATTTTAGATAATTCCTTAATTTGATAATTTCTTATTCCAACGCAAAGCTGATTTATGCAGACATTTTCGTCACACCTGAGCTTCGCAGTTAAGACCCCTTTTCATGAAGATCTCAAGGCAGTTGAGCTGTGAGTTCTGGGGCAAGGAGAGATGAGGGGATAATGTTTGGGGCCGCATTAGAACCGGGCACATCAAAATGAGCAAACTGGTCTATATGTAATGTAAGACACAAGTTCGTCCACTTCCACGATCACGTTTGCATGGTGAAAACAAACCAAACCAGACGAGCAGACACTCGAAAAAAAGGGGACGATAGCCGACTCGCCTTGGCAGGTAACCTGTCAGTTACCAAAATGAGTGCACAGCCATTTTCCGCAGCATGCTTTACTTTGCTTTGCCTTAGATTACGCTTTTTGTTTTGCTATTTCCCAGCTCCAGCCGCCTTTTGGCCACTTTCTAGCAGCAGACTGTAAGAGTCTAAGAACCGTCGAGCAAATTGCACCACTTTGTGGCGTTCTGGTGGCGAGTCGGCCCAAGAGGCATCATTATCATGGCCATTACCGGCTGCAGTCTACCTTACTGACACCATAAATGGTCCGGCTGTGCCCTCCGAGCCACGGAGTTATGTGCTCTAGGTCCAAAAGGGGGCCTCTCAGCGAGTGTGAGTGTGTGTTCTCGAGAATCTGGAGTTACTTTCCTCTGTTACCTCTGGCTCTGCTGCGTGGAGCAATCGAGCTGCTAGATCTGCAACTCTACCCCCAATCGAATATGACGTGCTCAGGCGTTTATTTCTCCATCGCTTCTAAGAGCCAACCTGAGGAGATATCGCATTTGTCTCTTGCGTTTTCTTGGAGCTTTAGCTTATAAGAAAGAACGATTCATATTTGAAATTTTCAGCAACATTTTATGAAAAGTAAAAATTAGATATACGGAAAAAAAACTACAAAATAAATATGATCGTTTTTGATTCACAGAGAACAGCTTTAAAGAGTTATTAAAAATATAATTTATTTTTTAATCCTTTATTACGCACTCTAGAAATATAAGGATATATTTCAGATCTTCTCCGTAAAGATAAGGTTTACTTAGGAATTTTTATAAAGAACTTCCATGTTCCGAATTCCATACATTTAAATATTCTTACTTTTAAACCTTTTCCTTAGATGCGAAGATACAATATTTGAAATTTTCAGCACCATTTTATAAAAAGTAAAAATTAGATATATGGAAAAAAAACTACAAAATAAATATGATCGTTTTTGATTCACAGAGAACAGTTTTAAAGAGTTTTTAAAAATATAATTTATTTTTCCTTTATTATGCACTCTAGAAATATAAGGATATATTTCAGATCTTATCGTTAAAGATAAGGTTAACTTAGGAATTTTTATAAAGTACTTTCATGTTCCGAATTCCATACATTTAAATATTTTTACTTTTAAACTTTTTCCTTAGATCCGAAGGTACAATGTACGTCGTACATACATATGTATATTTCTACCCGCCCAACTTCCTCACTTTTACAGTCATTTTGCCGCTTTTGATTTAGTTACAACGGCTATCATGGGTTCACACAGTTCACATGGCTCATGGATTTCGAGAACACGACAACAATAAATAAAGATTCACCGTGTTTGGGGGGTGGGGGTGGGATCGGGTGAGAGGCTGGTATTATGTGGCTGGCCTGCATACTATATTCAGTTAGCACTTGCCGTAACTCTTCTCGCCTTTACTTATATTTATTCGAGAGTGACTTCATTTTCTCAGGGCTGTGCCGAGCAATCTAAGGCTGAGCCGGTGACATGCAACCCCCGTTTCGGCCTTTTTATATACACTTTTTATCGTATAACGTTCCATTGTTCCGAACAATGTGCACCGCACACTCTTTTTTCCACATGCATTATAAAACAAGCACATAACTATACGAGCACCCGTATATATAGGTGTTTAATTTGCACATAGCTCACTTACGGCGCTTATTGTTTGAGCTTTTCGATTGCCAAACACCCCGAAAATATTAAGAAAAAATTTGAGCACGTATGGCGGAGATTAGGAGCCAAGTACACCGGCTGGTCAGTTCTGCTGATGACAGCAGAGCTGGAGAATTTTGAATTAATTAGTCTAGGTCTAGAATCTAGAGTCTCCGCTCGCGAAAATAACGGTCAGTTGGGAGGGCAAAAAAATGGAAATGCGAGGCAAGAAATGTGCGGCCCACAGCGAACCATGGTGCATTTGCCAAAGAAAAAAGGAAAAAGAAAGAAGCGAAAACACAGAGAGAACGAAAGGTAAGAAGCCAGAAATGGGTAGGGAAAGAACTGCCTCTGGCAGCTAACCTCAAGTAAACTTGGGTTCTGGTTCAGGCCAAAACCGGAGAGTGCTGGAGGAAAAAACCTGATGACTCAGTCACGAAGCACAAAGTTGATGGCTTCCCCTCGGGAAATTGGCGGAAAGTATGGGGAGTGGGTGAGCTGTGGGTGGGGGGAGGTGGGGCACCTTCCTCTACTTCCCGACACTGCAGTTAAGTAAAATATTAAAACAAAAGATAAGGGCCAAGTGCAAATATGTTCCAAGCCATGCATTCTACAGCGGATATTACGCGTTCGTATGCCATTTCCTTCGGAACAATTCTAAATGGGCCACGCAAATACGTAAACACTCGATTAAGAACGAAAACAAGAGTGACTTTAGTAGTTTACACTTAATTTAAGATACTGTTACTGTAAATGCTAAAAAATAGTCACATAAAGATAAGAGCATAAGAAAAAGGCGTTATGATTTAAGAACAATCTTAAGATAAATTGAAAACAATTGCTCAAAAGGTTTCTGAAATTCTAAGCAAAGGTTTTTGTCAACAAATTAGATCGTTAGTTTTGTAGAAAATATTTAATTAAATATATGAATATTATTATTATCATCTCAACAAGTGTGCAGAAAGAGCAAATGAGGTGTGGACCATTAATTCTCTACGGTTATCAAGTACTAAGTTTACTTTCTGCATGCAAATAATAAAGTGGAACGGCAATTAAAATTGAGCAAATAAAAATTTCAATGGTGGCAATCAGGGAAATTAAATAATGTACATAAAGCAAGAACTTTGATATCGCCGCAATTGAAGCAAGGTACAGTGGTGACATCTGAGACTATATCATTCAGAATATGAATTTCATATAAAGGCAGTGAATGAATAAAGTTTACACATACTGTGACTGAGTATTATGCATATTTGCCAATATATGTAGGTAAATAACTTCTAAATTAGCATTGAAAATAAGATATTAAAGAAATATTTAACCATCGAAATATGTATAGTCAACCTTTTTAGATATTTACACCAACTTAACTAAATAACTAACCCACTGGGGCCACCACATCACTCCTGGTCTTTTAATGACTCAAGATCAACTCGGCGATTACGATATTTACTGATGACATAGATAACTCTCGCACTTAATCACTAAACATAGGCGGGGTCTTATCGCAATTTATCCGTTCGCCCAAGAACAATTACAGTGGGCTCTGTAAGCGTAGGGCCAAAGAGTTAACTACGGTCTGAACTAGCTAATTATAGCGGAAGTCGAAAATGCAGCGCCAATACTACGTAGTTTAGCATTGAACTTGCCGAGACGATCGACCAAGCGATCGCGACTGACTGACTTTCCAGGGGCTTATCAAGGTGGGCCAGGTTTCAGCGAAACTTCGTTAAAATATACGGCAACAGCAACTGTGATGACCGCCAGTTAAGGCAAAAACAAAAGGCAGTTGCCAAAGAGGAACGGTAAGGAAAGAAAAACAGTGGAAATTGCCTTTAATACTTATATGAAGGTACTCTATGTAACTTTAAAAAATCCAAAATCTATTCACAAATTGTTAAATCAACAGAATTTCAAAAAACATATCATCTTAAAGAACCTATTTGAGCATACAAAATATTCTAAAAGCTAATAAAAACAGGATTTAATTCCCAGTTGTCGCATGAGGTGTTAAAAAGATCTCCAATTAGTTTGACAGGAAAAACATGTATCAAAATGTAAATATTCTTTTCATGTGCCTCCTGACCGGAATAACAGCTAACCGGTATTCACTGTACTACAGGCAACCGAAAAAGTGGAAGAACATGAGCACGGGAGCGCACGAAAAACACAAAAAACGAGGAACGTGTGTGCATGAGAAATGCAAGGCGGAGGGCAAGGCAAGGTAAGGTAAGGTAAGGAAAGGAAGGCTGGAGGAGATGGGGTCGGGGATGGGGGGATGGGGGTTACGGGAAGGTAAGGAGAACCGAGTCAGGAGCGACAACCGCAGCACGAAACTGGTCGGACGGGTCGGTATAGTGGCCATATAGTCATGGGACAGCCCAGACAGGAGGGAGGATCAGTTCGGTTCGGCGGGCGTCTAACTTTTTGTTCTCCCCGACGGGGCTTCTTAAAATATGCACCACATTCAGTCGCATGCACTGCGGCTTTTTGCAATTACCATTTGCATTTCACGGAGTTATCAACACGGCACATGAGCACACACGGAAACACGTACGGATAGAACAATTTAAAATGCACGGAATAAAATGCTTATAAGGCAGATGGGGGAGCGACGCGGACGAGCGACAACCGATCGGATAGAGGCGCGCAACTTGACTGGGAGCTCGGCCCAGAACTCCAACTGCTGGCGGCTGAAAAACCACCCGGAAAGCTCACTCTTCAAGCTGTAGAGCTCTCTGCATATTTCTTCGGGTCTCCGCAATCTCTTTTGATCTTGAAGAGCTCTCTTTTTGACCTTTTGCCGCTGTTTAAATATGCGCGCTATATATTTAACGATCAGCTGAAGTAACGCTTTTAATTTTATAGTCACGGAAAAACATCGAGTATAACTATTTAAATAAGGATTTTACATTTTTATGTAAGAGGAATGGCCTGAACCCTTTACACAGAATACTTAGACTGCTCTTTACTATTTTGTTTCAAACTGCTTTAAGTATAAAAATCCTAAGGTCTTTCGCAGTTTAATATCTAAAACATTCTAACTTCCTAAAAAATATTTTCTGTACCCACATTTAAAGAAAATTCAATAAGGGAAGTTTAGAATTTTGAACTTATACAATCAACAACTTCAGATGCAAGCTGTTAAAAAGCCCTCCTAAAGACCAGCTCTTTCGAGACTTTACTTAGTCTCTAAGATCTTTCTCTTTGATCCCTCTCTTTTATCGCCTTGGACTTTTGCAGATCCACATCTGTTTAAATATGCGCGCCATATATTTTCCAATCAGCAGAAACAACGCTTTAAATACTATTGCACTTAAAAATATAACCCGATTAAAACACTCCCCGATTTCCAGATATGAATGCCTCGATCAGTGGGAGCGCGCTATGTCCGAGAAGAAGGCGAGTATGTCCTGGATGTTGAACTCAAGGTTGATCATGGCGCCGGCATAGCACTTCTGGATGCGCTCCTCCAAATAGTTGTACTGGGCAATGAACTCCTCCTGCATGGCGTGCCACACTACTTGCAGCAGGTTCTCCTCTTCGCTCAGGTGCTTCTCCACCTTCTTGTAGAGGTTCTCGAGGCCTTTCTTAACCTCGCGCGCCGGATACTGGGCGATCACCTTGCGGAGCTCCTGCTTGGAGAAGGCCATCTGGTAGCTGATCTCCGTTTCCTTGACTCCCTGTGCCACCTTCAGTTGCACGCCCTCAAAGAATTGCTGCAAAAACAGAAAGTAAACTTATGTGAAAGATACTCAATTGGCGGTATGAGCAAATCAGTTTTAAAATACATCTCGGATCACCTCTTTTAAAGGTCGTTGACTTACATTCAGTTTCTCCAGCGGCCGTCCAAAGTACTGAGTCACATACGCTTTAAGCGCATCATTGTAACACTTCTTGGCCTCCTTTTTCAAGCGCATCAAGTCCAGGAACCTTAAGCTGGGCTAGCAAAGCGTACATATGGTGGTAGTTCTCCATGCGCACCACCTGCACGGGTGTCTTGGGATGCTCTTGCGAATGCAGATGGATGCCCTCAAAGATGGCGTTAACCAGCTGCAAGTACCACTTCTCCATATCCGTGCGGCGATCCGATTTGCGAAAGATGCCCTCCGCTGTTTGGGCAAAGTTCTCGAAGTTCTCCACGTACGGCAGGATGGCCTTTGAGCGCTTATGCAGCTTGGCTTCCTTTATGGACTGCAGTTGGTTGTGCATGAAACGGTCAAAGCTGCGCTTCACCTGCACCAAGGCGGAGGCGAAGGTCATGCTTAGAAAGGAATGTGTGTCCTGGGCGGACATGACGTGCTGGGTGAGTCGCACGAAGACGTACAGAGAGTAGCTGAGAGAAAGGATTTATTAACTCACATTTGCTAAAATCATTATAAAGTGTTGACTACTTACAAGCTGTCTACACGCTCAAAGCTCTGGATGAAGCTGACCAGCTCTGGTTCTAGGCAACCGAAAAGACCCATCATCAACTTCCGCACATCCTCGTTAATCTGACGGTCAATTCGCTTCTGCGGCACTCCCTCGGCTGACGGCGATATCGCTCCCGCTATGACTGACTGCGACATGTCCACCGCCTTCTCCATCTCCAACGTGGTCTGCGTGTTCTTCGTCGTTGGACTGATAACATCCATTTGGAAGAAGTTGATGCAGAACAACTGCTCCTGCAGGGCAATGGGTTCCAGCTCAGCTAGAACCTTTTCCAGCAGGGCATCGAAACGAATCCGATCGGCACTCTCCACTCCGGGTCCCCACTGGTCCCTATTGATTCCCAAAGTGCCATAAGGTATTGTCGACACTGCCGACTTCCTAGAGGACGTGGACATGTCCAGATCCTCCCGAGAATTTCGCAACTTCTCTGCCACCTGAATTTTTGCCTATTAAAAGTATACCATAACATTAATAAACGATCTATTAATATAAGATTTCGAGTTCTTACCAAATTAAAAAAGTTCCTCACATCCCTGTCATAGATCTTGCTCAGCGAAGCCGTGTAGACACGCATCAGGCCATCGTAGGTCTTCCGGTCCATGGCTTTTGTCCAGTGCATCAGCTCCGTATAAGGCGTCAGTTCGCGATGAACGTTGGAATGATTGGGCAACGTCAGTTCGGTGCTGGTGACCGGCATGTCGCCTGATTTCGTTGCCCAGGTGGATGAACAGGTTGTTCATGAACCGACTGACAGTGGCGGAGAACTTTTGTTTCCACTTTTCAAAGCGCTTGCGCTGATCCTGGACCGCCTCCAAGCGAAGCAGGGCGGGATCTATGTCGCTATTCATAGCCTGCTGCAGGCACTGAGCAGCTGCAATGGCCGCCTTGCGTCCATTAGCGGTCTTCAGATCGGGTTCATCCAGAGCCTGCTGCTGGCTGTGCGGCAAGTCCAGTTGGCTCTGAGGGATAACCGTACAATTAAACGCCATAAAATTAGATATACCACCAATACCCACTATAACTTTGTTCAGCTCCTTCATCAGCTTGATATTGTTATTGTTGGCTATCTCGATCATGGCGTTCTTGCCGCCGATCTTCTCCATGGTCTCCTTAACGTGCCCCAGGATATCCTCGTAGCTGTCCAGCCGGTTCTCGAACTTGTCCGCCTCGGAGATGGCGTTGTCGATGTGCTCCATCATTTTCAGCACCTTCTGCTCCGAGGCCAGAACACTTTGCATATTGGCCTGAGAGATAAGAAACGATGAGTAATGAGTATTGCTTTCAAAATGCCAATTAAATCACCCCATCCAGATCGTGCAGCTCCCGGGACAACTGCTCGATGAACTGCTCGGCATCCTTGATGGCAAAGTCGCACTCGGAGAAGAGTTTGCCCAGCTCATTGGCCTCCTTATCCGTGAGGGCGGTAAACTCCTGGGCCTCCTCCTCCTCGTCCTCCTCGTCGTCGGTGTGCGGCGTCTTCTGGGTCGCCCGGCCCAGAGCCACCTTTTCGGGTGACTTCTCCGCCAGCCAGGCGGCGGGCACGTTCCGGAACTTCGCCCTCTGGCCACGCACACTCTTCTGGATCTGCCGATTTAGCACGGCCAGGAAGTTCTGCCGCTCCAGCGGATTGAGGGCGTACCACTTGTACAGCTTTTCCAACTGCAGATCGAACTCGTGCGTCTCCAACTGTTCGTTCCGCCCGTCCACCCACTTGATCTCGTCCAGCTGCCAGCTCCGCTTGCGCTTGTACTCGCTCTCGCGCTGCTCCGACTGCTTGATGAGGCACAAGGTGACCACGGGCACCGGCGGCGCCGTTGTGACCACGCACAGGTAGCAGGGCTTCTTGTCCTTTTTCTTGACCACCGTCACCACGGAAAGGAGGCGCTCGCCGGCGGCCAGGAAGAGCTCCTTCTGCAGCGTGTGCTTGATGTTGGCCATGGCGCCGATGGACAGCATGGCAGGGAATGTCTTGCGGGGCACTGGTCACGTAAAAAGGTCCTGCTAACAATCAACAACTGGCCAATTGTTTGCACTTGCAATTAGCAATCGGAGAACGCCTCCGCATCAACAGCTGATTTAACAGAGCTGGCAACAGAGGCGGTAACAGACTATCGACTAGGGAGGAGCGCGTGGCGTGAGTAATAAGTGAATTTAAAATATAAGGATATTTTCGAAACAATTTTCCGGCTGCTAATTTGTATTTTTATTTTTAGTGCAAGCCTCGAACTGTTATGCATTATTAATATTCTTTTACTTTAAGTTTTAAAATTAGAAATATTTCGCATCGTGTGTGATATCAAGAAATCGCCTCGTGAGCACATCTCTAATTTTAGAGTGGGATTTTTGCCTTAACTTTAACACAGTCACACTGTTCGACACAAGAAAACTTACGGGTTAGTTTTTATGCGAAAAACTTTTGGCGTGAAAATAAACCATAATTTTCCTATTTCCAGCAACTTTCGAGCAATCATGTTGGTTAAGCACATTGTCAAGCAGGGGCTTCTGCTCAAGAACGGTGAGTTTGGACAGCGAATCAGCCATTTTCGGTGGAACTGCTAACCTTAAAAATTACATAATGTGGGAAGGCGAAGAGAGGGACTTCAAGGAAGTGCAGCTACTTGGTTGACCCACCAATCCTAAGAATAACTAGAAATATATCAGTTCCTATAAGTATCCTCCATCTTGCACTAATTATTAGCTAAAGATACTTAAGGAATATTTTGGTATAAGGATGAGATCACATCCCATAGGGATTCCCCCATTAAACTATCTTATTATCCAAGCCTTTATTAATTTATATTTTTACCTGCCATTTCAGCTGGCGCCTTGTCGCGTGCGGCTTACCACGGCGGACATGGTCCCCACTCCACCATGAATGATCTGCCCGTGCCCGCTGGAGACTGGAAGGAGCAGCACAGCCAGAAGAACGCCAAGTACAATGCCGCGCTCATCACTGGCATCCTCGTCCTGGCCGGCACAATTGGATTCGTGAGTTCCAGCCACTCTCTCTCCATTCCCACAGCTTTCTAACCGAGCTCCCCATTGCAGGTGAAATCTTCTGGTCTGATCCACTTCAACTACTACGTGCCCAAGAGCCTGGACTAAGCCAGTCACCCCTTACGTGTAAATTAATCCAAAATTTGTGTTAAATAAGCTTAAAGTGGCGATATAGTAAATCACAGATCCGAAAGTATTCAGTACGATGGTTTTATTAATACACGGGACCGTCGTCCAAGTTGTCGTCCTCGTCGTTGAACGCCTCTCCGTTATCAAAGTAGGTGGCGCCGTAGTCGTTGTCCTCGTCCATCTCGTCATCCATCGCCGCTTCCGGATCGTCCTGCTCCTCCTCCTGTTCGGAATCGGATTCCTGTTTGACCTCGTCCTGCTCGCCACCGCCAGACTTGAGCTCCTTCTGCTCCAGCACCTTGAGTCTGTCCTCGATGTTGGTCTTCTTGGCCAGCAGCTTGGGCCGCGCATCTGCACCGCGTCGCTTCCGACTGGATATGTTTAGCTCCTGGGGCATGGCTTTGTAATTGAACTCGGGCTGGGCCTTGAGTTTCATGCGCTCCATGGCTTTCTGGGGTGGTACAAACAGGATTAGGGATGGTAAATTGTAAAGAGGAAGGGTTTTTACCTCCCGCCAGTCCTTGTGCTCTCGATTTTGCGTCTCCTGGTTGGCGGAGACAATGTAATAGGGGGAATCTCGCATACGATTCAGAAAATCCTCCTTCCACAGCAGCTGGTAGTTTTGGGTGGCGGTTGTCTGTCGGGGAAACATTAAGAAAGTGCTGGCTTGATTGATTTTATTTAAATTAAATCAATTTAAACCCACCTCCAGGGTAGTGGGCCTGTTCAAAACGGGCGGAAATGTAGGAGGCGGCGCTGTCTGCACCGGCATATCCTTGGTGCAGCCCAGCATGGCCATTTGCTCGGCTGTGAGGGTGCCTGTCTTGCCACCCCTTCCACGTCCTGCCATTATGTGATTTTTTCTTATTTGATTCCGCTTAGAAATATTTACTTTCCAATTATTTTGTTTAGCCTTTGCCCACGTTTATTCAACTCAAAAAACGATCAGCTGTTGCGCTAACTTACGGCGTTGCCACATAGTCGAAAACAAACAATAACACAGAAGATCTGTAGTCGATTAGGTTATACCCTACCTTAAATTTAATTTTAATTTATTTTTGAATTATATTCAAAAAGAACCCAAATAAGAATTAATATTTAAATTTTACACATAACATATACATATTTTATTGCAGTTTGCACTTTTTCACTTACACTATGAACAGTAATTACATATTAGAGAGCAACATATATCAGCCATGCTTCAATTTACAATTTAAAGAAAAATTAGAATTAATATAATATCAATTATTCAAACAAATAATCATTTGGAAGCTGGCAACGAACTAAAATTCTTCGTCAAATAAAGCAGAGCTGAATATTCGAATCATACAAACTAATTAGGCTCAATTGACATTTGCGTTGGAGGGCGTGGCAGGGGGCTGGGGCTCGTCGGTGGGCGCCAGGCCGACCTTCTGCATGAGTTCCGTGAGCTTCTGTGCCTTTCGGTCCTCGTTGTGGGCAATTACAGTGCAAAGATGCTCGGTGAGCAGCTCCTTCTTCTCGGAGGCATTGTGCAGCTCTATCTTGGCCCGCAGGAACTGAGCCTCGATCTTGACGTATTGTTTTCTGTAAAGGATGTTTTTAATATGGATTTAAGTAGGTTTTAAACGCTCCCACTCACTCTACATTGGAAAAATGTATGCAGGCATTGTCGATCTGCTTCCTCAGCAAGGCCACGTCCACGGCAAGATCGCTCTCCAGCTTGGACAGCTCGTGGCGGATCTCCTCGATCTTCCGCGACTCCGCCGCCGACTTTTGAGTGTGCTGCTCGATGGCCTGGTAGAGCAATTGCTTCTTCTGCTTGTTCTGCTCCTCGATCATGCGGCGGTGCTGCTCGAAGTCCTTGAGCGAAATGCCCTTGAAGGGTGAGTCAGTGTTGAGGCGCTCCCGCGAGGAGGAATCGTCCTTGGTGCTCGGCAGGATGCTGGCATCGTCCATGGAGCTGGTGGCCTGGCTATCAGCGCCGCTGATCTTCAGTATCGAACTGTCGTCGGCGGACGTTGTTGCCTCAGCATCCGCATACGTGGCAGCGGGTTTGTTATCTCTAGCCGTGGCCTGACCATGGTAGAGTGCCTCCATTAATGAATCGGAAAGAGCGCGCTCCAGGTTCAGCGATCCATGGGCTGCGTCATCTTCTGTCGTGGGAGTTGGCGGCTTCTCCGTGGGAGTCGCCGTTCCCGATTTGGTCTTTTTCGCCACATCCGGTTTTTTTGTGGGTGGCTGCTGTTGTTGCTGCTGCTGCTTCCGTAACTGATCCGCCTGGCGGAAGATCTTATCGGGCATCCGCCGAATGCCGGGTTGATTCCGGAGCGCCTGCTTCGCTGCTCACGCACACATGCAAGGGTTTTTTTATAAACAGATAATTGTTTACACGCTTCGTGGTTCATTTAAAAGTGATCTAACCTGCATCCAGATTCGCAGGGCGCTTGCCCACGCCTCCCTCCTTCACGCCCGTTATCTTGAGGATCTCGTCGTGGCTAAAACCATTGAATTTCTCAGTCATGGTGCGGGACTTGAAGGTAACTAGCCATTAAACGACGATGGACCGAAAAACAATACACAACACATCAGCAAAACCAAACAGAGCGCTTGGGGTTGCCAGATGGGTTCAGATTTCAATGCGATCATTTCCAAAAATAGGATGTTCCCACTCTCTTTCCTCCTCGATTTCGATCAAATTAATCGATAAGTTACAAATTCAAAAACAAGTTTAAAAATAACGCGCCTTCTTAAGCTTTATTCAACACAGTTATGCCCAATTCGGTGCGAAGCTCGTGGATATTCTGCTCCCAGCGCTTCTCCCAGTAGACGGGCATCAAGGGCTTAGTCCGCTTGCCGTTTTCCAGGGCCCAGGGCAAGTAATGCTTCAAGTACGCACGCCGCTGCCTGAGCAAAGTAAACAAATGCGTGAATGGCGGTATAATTGGGGAGCTCGGTTCACTGAACTCACTTGGGACGTAGGCGAACTGCTCCGAACACCGCGCCTCCGTAGCACATGGGCAGACCCGTGTTCAGAGCCTCCACCCACTTGACGGCTACCTCGCCGAGCATGTTGGTGGGCATGTCCAGCACAGTGTGGATCAGGTCGTGGCACTCGCGGTACCGCGTCATCAGGTAGGCCAGCTTGGGGTCCTCCAAAAACCTCACGGCCATGCGACTGTCGGGCGTGACTTGCTGAAAGTTGGATACCAAAATTGGGGTCAAATCGATTGACAAAACCCAGAAATCATTGGACGAATATGTATATACTGTCTCTATAAGCAAAAAGTAACTTCTAAGTTTTTTAGGTGTTTACCTATTTCCTCGAAGTTAATAATAGTTAAGCAATTTGTAAAGAATTTTGTATGAAGCTTAAGTAGAAATTTCTTCTACTGTTATCCGAATTATTTATGTTTTCAAGAAATTTTTGTAAGCTATCTCTAAAGATTATAAAATGAAAGACCGATTTTTAAGGGGATACGACCACAGCCCAAACCTTAAGAGCTACAGCAGCCAACTTTTTGCACAGTATTTCATTGGGGGAGTAGGCGCCCACTAAGATCCGACATGTCCCCCAAGTGGCCCCAAACAGCTCCAACATCCATATTTAGAGCAAAAAAGAATTAGATGTACTTAAGCTTAACTTCTAAAGTGGTTGGAATTTCGAAATTTTGATTTTGCAGAATTTTAGGTCTTGAAAAGGCCTAATTAGAAATCTAAAAGAAATTTCGATATCCCCCATAATTTGGGGGCTACATTTAAAATTAACTTTTCGATTTTAAAAATCTAAACCGCTGCTCCGATCAAGATGATTTTTGGATCATTAGTTATTCTATGGCCCAAATGCTTAAGTTTTATTTTTCAAGTTTTTAACATTTTTTTAAGTATTTTTAACGAATTTATTTAGATTTTCTAAGTTATTGCGTTGCATTTTGTGGGAGCCTGCCGAGAGAGCGAAACCCAGAGAGCGGATGCCAAGAGAGCGACGGCCGAGAGAGCAACACCCAAGGAAACGGACGAGGGGGAGGGGTAGTGCTGTGTGGAATGGGGCAATTTAAGTTAAAATTTGTTTTGGATTTTAAAAACTTAAGCTGCTGTTCCGATCAATATGATTTTCGATCAATAGTCAGTCCTGTGGATTTTTTTCATTTTGTAGCAGAAGTAAGAGCCTTATTTTATTTCCACCAAGGAAGAAAATAAAAAATTACTACAAATTCTGTAAGCAAAGACAAAATGTTTCCAAGTTAATTATTAATCTTAAGATTCGAACTTTTGATCAAATACGTATGTACATTTGTATATTTGGATATGTTTTGATTTGCTTATATTTACAATACATGTACAATACATGCATACACACAATTTGTGTGTATGTTTCTACTTGAAAGTAGATAATGTGCTTAAATACAAATAAAATCATTAATTTCCTTTCAGCCAATGCAAAATTTGTCGAGCTTAAAATTAATAATTATCAATCAAATGTGGAATCGGAAAATAATAAGTTACTTCGCTATTTTTGTATGAGATGCCAATCTTTTCGTGTGTGTACAAATGTTTTCGTTTCATTCAAAACAACAAATTTGAAACAATTTACAAACAAGTGTACATTTGTACGCAAATTAAAATTGCATTGATAGTATTGTAACTGATAGAATGTATACAAATTCAATACTTTTACATAGATCAAATTCATTTATTATATAGCTCTGCCAGTAGCCTTCTGATTCTCGCTCCTGAAGGATCTTCTAAAAAGGGTTTTACACAAAGGTTTTAAAAAAACGCGCTAATAAGAAAACATAAAGTCCTGACAACCGTACTCCAAACTAATTTTAAGCGAACGAAGTCGCTCCGGGTATAGCTAGTAAGTTATAAGTTTGACCTTAATTGTTCCTTTTTTTTTGCTATTCTTCACAAATATCTTGATGTTCATTTTCTATATAGTTTCTTAAAATATCTTTGAACCAGATTTTTGTACGTGTTGTGTGTACAAACTTGTTCCCACATGTTTATCAGCCCCACTACTTACATTATCTTTCAGGAACTTGACGTAAGCGGCTCCAAAGGTATCTGGTGGCAGAGTTTCCAGGTATTTAAAGTCAATGGTGCTGGTGTGGATGCGGGGCTTATCGGCCATGATGCGCTGACCCTCCTCGCTGGCCTGCATGGTGTCCAAAATACTCCAAAGGGCATCCTCTCCAGTCGTCTCACCCAGACAGGCGATCATGTCGTGACTTTAAAGGGATATATACAATGTTATATTGAAAATATCTTTAAATTAGATGTCCTACCGTCTTGGATCCAATAGGGCAGCTATGGAGGATCCAGCTCCCAGGATCACCCGCTGGAAAGGCGATATCTCGATGCGATCCTTGAGGTACTGGCGCTCAAAGGCGTCCTGAGGCTCCGCCTCGGGTGATTCTGTGGCCACCGCTTGGCTATTAACTTGGCCCAAAGCGAGGCTTCGTCGCATGGCCAGCGGCTTGGAGAGACGCCAGCAGCGTTGCATCATGATGAGCTGTGGATTCAAAGAGGAGACATGGGGAGGTACACCCGGTGACCTTATCAGCACGATCGTCGGCATCATCATTATCATCATCGCACATAAACATGACCCTGACTACCTGTCTTCGGTTAAAGCTTGTCGCTCGGGCCGCGTTGTACGTGCCCACTTTCAATAGCAGCGAATATGAGCAAACAATTTGTCCATAATGTGGGTACGCGGACAGGGCTGATGCGGACTAACAATTTACTTCACAGCCGCACAATCGCCGCACTCCGTCCGCCCAACGGTTAAATCTGAGCAAACCTGTTTCGGCTTCCTCATTACCTGTCCCCACCCGAATCCCTCACTCGCCGCCACCCATCAATATTGCGGGGTCTCAAAATAAAACCTAAACAAATTGCTGCAGGGGGCACTGGCACCTCATCTCGGATTTTATGCTCAATTTCAATGTCGTCATCGGTGTTTCTTGGCATAATAAGAATGCCATGACAGATCTCGGTATTTTAAAAGATAAGTTAAATAGTTACATAAACAATTTTATGGTGAATAAACCCCTATTCTTTAAAAATATACGGTCTTTAATTTCCGTCGTTTAGACTAACTAATTCTTAGAAATTAGATACCCATCTTAAAAGCACTTATTTAGTTAGGAGATACCGAAATGAAGAGCTTCAGCTGCGCAAATTTATTTACTTCTCAACAATCCAATTCGCTACTCTAAACAGAAGTCTATTATTAGGCAATCAACAATGGAAACGGAAAATCACTATGCCCAAAAACTAAAGGCGTGCTAATCTATGTACATTATATTATTACCACTCGCAATCGCTCTACGGCCTGATAATATTGTTGCTTCTAAGAACAACATAAAAAACCCAAAACTCGTCAAGAGGGTAACCCGTAATCGGCCAACCCATCGAAGGTTTTCCGGCTGCCTTCTACGTAGCGATGTTGAGTGATGACGCTGCTGGACTGTCCAGCAATGCAGTACTTTTTTTCGAAGAGTTCTCAGAGCGCCAACGTGTTTACCCAGAATAGGTAAACTCACGATTAAGCACAAGTAATTGAAAAGTCCCACAACGCAGATCTACATATTACGTTTTCTACGTCCAAAACCAATTAGAAAAGCACATGTGAGTGCAATAATTTTTCTTAATTAGCAAGGGCCGAGTTGTCGGCCGAGCAATCTTATCGCTAACGAGCCAAAATGGAGCAGAAGATAGAACACAATCGGTTATCTGGCCCACCCAATGCGAAGGAGGAGCTGGGTGTCTGTGTATTTCTGTTACTTATGACACTTTCGATGCAGGAAACAGTTGCATGCGGACAAATGTACAAAGTGATTAAAATTACATAATTGCTAAATATTACACTCTTTTTTTAGATACATAGCTAGATATATGTACAGAGACGATGCGCTGTGTGGCTATAGGAAAATCGAATACGAAGTCGCAGAACGCAGAACGAAGTAGTACGTAGTACGGAATACGCTAAACATATCGTATGGCTTTGGCTTGAGTTTGAGCTAAGACGAAGCTAGACATTCTCGCCGCGGGTGCTGGGCAAGTGGGCCTGCTTATCGGGCGCCCGTTTCCGCCGAAAAGTGACATACGTGTAGAGCAGACTCGCCAGCACGCTGATGTTGATCCCGATGCAGTTGAGCCACGAGAAGACGTAGTCGCCGCCAATAAACATGCCCAGATAGGTCACGCAGATGTTCTTCAGGCAGCCCACAATGGTGGTGGTCAGCGCCGAGTTGAACTGCGTGCACAGGATGGTGCTGTACGACAGAATGAATCCCATGACGCAGCTGAGCAGGAACTGCAGCACAAACACTGAGTCGTTCCATTGTCCGAAGTTCAGCGCCTGCTCCAGATCCCCTGTCGCATAGTTGAGGGCCAGGGCGGGCAGGAACATGAACAGCGAGTTGTAGTACATCAGGCCGTACTTTCCGATCTCCGAGGTGTCCAGCTTCTTCTTCACATACACCCCATTCGAGGCGGTCAAGGCGTTGGTGATCATCACATAGATGTAGCCCCTCATGTTGAAGGACAGGTCATCGGAGGCGGCCAGCAGGGCTCCGCCGATCATGGCGTACACGCTGACCTGGACCGCATTCGAGGGCCTCAGTCCCAGGATCTTGAGCTCCAGCAGCATGGTCATCAGGATGGAGAACCGCCGCAGGGCCGCAAACATGGGCAGGCTGAGGGTTTTGGTGCCGCCCAGGCCGAACATCATGTTGCCCAGGAAGATCAGCGGCAGCGGAAAGATCTTGGCGAAGGTGTTCCTCTGCAGGGGCGGAAAGGAGACCAGTTTCAGGCGCTTGCCCATGCCCAGGACCACAATGCTGGCCGTAAGCTGGCCCAGGCTGAGGAACAGGAACGAGGGGAAGTGGTAGGAGGTCAGCACCGTCTTGTTCACCACCGTGATCATGAAGGAGGACAGACCGTAGAACAGGGCGCTGCTGATCTTCTTCACGAATACCGCCGAGTCCTCGCGCTCCCGGTGGCTCAGCTCCTTGGAGTCGGATCCATTGAGTAGCGATCCGCCTCCCGGTCCGCCGATCTTCTCCTCCTGCTCCCTGCTGTCGTCGCCGTCCGCGAGGAGCGGCTGCAGGTCCAGCGTTGTGTTGCCGCCGCGCGACACACTCATCGTAATTGCGGGGCGTCTGGTACTTGAATTAAAGCGCTTTCGTCACTATCTATCGTTCGGCGGCTCCTATCTTGCGGCGCGCACATTTGCTCACTTTTCTCGGGGCCACTTTGGGGCCGGGGAGGAGGCTTTCCCGCAGCACATCAACGAGTATTTGCTATTTTTACCGACGCGAAATCGCAGCCATTCTCCGCGGAACATATGTTCAGTGTGGCCTGGCGGAGCTGTCAAAAAATACCGTGCGAGTGGAATGCCCTAAATATGCCCCCACTGTTACTTAACAGCTCCTGGAGTGGCTGAAACATTTTCATGGGCAATTGGATTTTTAACTTTATATTTGCCTTGATTAAACCGGCTGTTTATAGTTTTCAATCCACCCTCTCTAATCATAATAACCCCTAACTAAAAACTGCTCTATATAAGCTGACTGTGCGTAACAGCTCACCAAACTTGCACACATCTAATCTACTTTAAGCCGCTTTTTTCACATGAACATTGGTTTCTACTTCTTGGGACCTCTTATCACAAACTCACAATTACAAAAGAAGGTAACAAATGTCCTTACCTTTTTATTTAAAGCCGGAAAACACACGACGAATTTGCACAAACTACACCGCTCGAGAAACAGCTGTTCTGTACGAACAATCAAAACACTGTAAGCAACAGCGCACAGTGGGTAACAGGGTTCAAAATAGTAAATCCAGAACTGTTAAATAAATAAATGAATAATATTTGTATTTCATAAACTTCTTTGTTCTTGTGATAAGAGTAAAGTTTAAAGTCATAAAGCATGTAAATTATTAATATTTGTTATTTTATTTATTTTAAACTATTTAAAACAAATTTATTTGTAATCTTTAATAAATAAACCGATAAAACTGTTGGCACCTACATTAGGGAAGACAGTTTTTTCTAATTGAAGCTGTAATCAACAGTTTGATTTCCTTTGATTAACATTAATCTTGCAAAACCATCCCTTTGCCCCACTGTGCAACGCTAATTAATCGGAGTGGCAACGCTGGCTGAAAATCTGAAAATTGTTTGGATTTTATTTTGTCAATAAATTAAATAAAATGAGCGGCTCAAAGGCGAAAAAACACGGAAAGGGCGACCAAATACCCAAGCCCATTAGCATTAAGAAGGAAAAATTGGAGGAGGACCGCACGCTGCACCCGATTTCCCACTATATAGATGACCGTCTGGAGCTGGTGAAACAAATTTTCGGGACCCTGAAACCGAAAACTATCATGAACCTGGCCCCGGAGTTTCTAAAGGTGGGTTAAAGTGTGTCTATAGAGCCACTACTAATGGTCAACATTGCACAGAAAACCCCCCTGGACGAAATCGAGGAACTCTGTCTGGAGGAGCTCCTCTGCTTGTCCACGAAGCGCCTGAAATCCATTATAGAAGGTACCAAATGTCCCACAGACACCGAGAGCTCAGAAGATTCAGATGTGGAGCAGAAACAAGGTATGCTAGGCTACCTATAGGTCTATGAAACACACCCTATCAAGCTCCCCTTTCAGAACACATTTCTCTGGAGGAGATTTCCTCGGACAGCGACATCGGAGGCCAGGAGTCCCGAAGAAGTGAGTGGTTTTGGCATAAGTTACATTTAATTTAGAGCTGGTTAATCTGTGTAATCTGCACAACTGCACGCCGGAAAGTTAGCCGCCGTACTTGAACTTCTCGCAGGCGAAGAGCGGCGACACGTAAAAGGCACGCAGGATACAGACATCCTCGCCTATGCCGATGACCACGTTCTCGTTGTCCTCCTTTCCCACCTCCAGCGTGACCACAAAGTCCCCAACCTCCAAGCAGCCCTTCTTCCGCATGAAATCCACTCCAAACTCAATCGGACTGTAGTTGCACTCGTTGAGGTCCTTGGTGTACAGAACCGGGTGCATATTTCGGCGCAAGTGAAGCGCACGTGCCAGTTCCACCTTGCAGGTAATGGTTTCCTCATCGTCCGTTTCCTCCAGCGGCATCATCATATACACCGGGCAGTAGATCTCGACGCGGGAAAGGGCCACGCTGGCTGCCTCGCACTTGGTATACAAAAAGATGGCCTGGCACTCAATCGAGCTGATGGTCCGAATGATAAAATTCACTACCGTCTGGTAGGAGGTCAGGATGTTCTTCAGCACCATTTTGTTCTGGACCATGCCCACTCGATAATCCTTAATGGGCATCAGTTTTTTGACAATCAGCGGATATTTGTTGCACCACGGACTCTTCTGGATGTGGATGGCGTCAACCTTCCAGAGGAACTCATGCAACTCGAACCGCTTGAAGTCGCTGCAACGCTCCAGCGGTACCGTGCCAATCACCGGCTTCTTCTGGCACTGCGAAATGGGCAGCACGTCCTCCATAATGTAGTTGTACACGCAGCAGTTAACGTTGAACATGTCTGGGATCCAAATGTAGTCTACCAGCTTGATGATGCCCAGCAGATCCAGCATGTTGCTTCGCACATACTCAAAGTCGATCATTCCGATCAACTTTAGGCTGAAGCCAGAGTTCAGGGTCTGCCGCACGGCTCGAAGGAAGCTCTTGCATCGAATCTTGGGCAGCACTACATAGTTGGCGTTCAAGGACGCAGCCATCTCCAGGTCCTTTAAGTACAGATCGGGATACACCTCGGGGTCCAGAGCGTGGCACTGTCTGGGAAGCTCTATAAAGTCGTAGGAGGCCACCAGCCCAGCATCAATGATCATCACGGTCAGAGCTTCACGAAGGGTCTTTACCACCCGACACCTAGCTTCCCGTCCGATCAGCACAATGTCGCCCAGCTGGACAGAGGCGAGAAAAGCCTGCAAATTAATCACGTAGACGATCTCCTTGTAGCCCTTGTAGCGGTAGGCCTCATCGGTGGTGAGAGTGACCACCGCCCCACGCGCCAACATCACGGTGCAATTGTTCCTCAGTCTGCCAACGCGGCAGCACTCGCCATTAATCTCCAGCGCCAGGCCGGTAGTCAGGCGAAGTTCCCTTTCGGCAGTGTGAGCCGAAATGGCGATGTTCATGGTGTCCAATATGGCCTTCAATTCATCGGGCTTGTTGGCCACCGTATCGACGTGGAAGGTATAAGTGCCATTCTCTAGCATGCGACGTAGCTCATCGTGGGTTGTTTCCGTCACTAGCTTGGCGACCAGACCCAGATGGTAGTAACGTCTCCGCTTTCGCCGCCTAGCATGCTTCTCATTAGCCTCACAGGCCGCTTTGAAATCCTTCAACCGCTGCTCCAAGTCATGCTGTCCATTGAGTCTCACCGTAAACTTATCCAGTCGGTTCTCATCCTCCGCCTGCTCCTCTTCCTCCCCCTGATCATCTGCAGTCTGGCTGTCCAACTGCAACGGATCCGCTTGCTGGTTGACCGGCATTCTGGCGTGCAGTTAATTTAAGCTATACTTTATCTACCAATTTTTAATGCAATTTGTGCCAATCTTATTTGAATTTCAGACAAGAAGAAACTCAGAGCCAAGAAAACGAACAATGGGAATGGGAACAACAAGGAGTGTGAGTATTAACTTTAAGAAAGTATAAAGACTAAACAAGATCGAGTGAACACATTATGGCAACTGTATTTTGTAAAAGTATACTTTTGACCATTAAGTTGCCCAGGTTACTAAGGTTTTTTTTTCTTCCACAGCGGGCGGTCAGATGAGCGTCCTGGAACTGCTGGAGCTTCAGGCACGGGCCCGGGCTATTCGATCTCAGCTAGCCATGGAGCCAATCACCAAAATAGAGGTCAAGTCGGATGATGATGACGAGATCCCAGCAGAGAAAGTTCAGCGAAAGGAAAAGGAAAAGCGCAGCACCAAAAACAAGGAATCGGGCAGTCGCAAAACTCAAGAGAGTAAAGGAACTTCTGTAGCCCAGGCAGGTGCAGTTAGTAGCAGCAAAGAACAGCCAGCGCCCCGAAAGAAAATCAAGATCAAGAGAAACTATCGACAGAGCTCAAAGTCACCAGAAAAGGAAGTGCCAGCTCCTGCTTCTGATCCTCCTCCCCCTCCTACCGAAACTTTATTTGCAAATGAGGATTCTACCAAGCCGACCCGTTCCAAATCGCGTTCCGCTTCACCAGATGTGATCACCATTCAAACAGAGCCGGAAACATTGCTGATCAGCGACAGCACAGATGATGAGGGCACAAAACCGAAGTCGAAGGAAATTGTTGAGCCTGCTGTAGTAGAGCCACCAGCACCAGTCGTAGAAAGCGAGCCGGAAGAAGGAGAAGTTCGCGATGAACCCGAAGAGCCCGCCAAGCCAGAAGAGGCTGTCAAGCCAGATGAGCCTGCCAAAACGGAAGAAGAACCAGCCAAAGTGGAAACACCAAATAAACCAGAAGATGCGGACAAGCCTGAAGAGGTAGATCAAAAAGCGGCCAAGGAACAGACTTCGGCAGAAGCCCCCTTAGACGATGATAATGCTCCTGCACAAGCAAAGGAACCCACTGCACCCGAACCAGCTCCCATAGATGACGAAGATCAAAACGATGATGTTATTTCAATAGGCGGTGATCTGGAAATGATTGAGGAAATGACCAAGGAAGACGACCCACCGCCAGTAAGCATTAAGAACGAGAAAAAGGAGAAGCTGCCCGATCCCGAGGAAATGGACAACGATGTTATTTCTCTGGACACAAGCGAGGATGAACGCGACAAGTTAGAGCAGACAAACTCCGAGGTATTTTTGAATGTTTATCAACCATATTGTTAGTCACCTCTAAAACTTATTATTATTATTTATTTCAGTCCTGGCGCACACGATACATGAAGAGTTCAAAGGTTAGCCAGGTGCTGGCAGAGTCGCGGCTGGGAAAACGCGTACGCGATAAACTGAAGAAATCGAAGCGTAGTAAAGTCGTCGCTAGTGATGAGCAGACTAAGGCTGAAAAGCCGGCCTCGTTCACTTCCAAGCATGAGGATGGATCCATTGAGCAATACCAGGAGCTGCTGCAGCACCGACAACGAAAAACTTCAAACAGCAGCAAGGGCGATAAATAAACCCACTCGCTGAGTAGGATTGGGATTTTTATTGAAAAGTCGGGTACTGACGCACAATCCTGGTTTATATGGCATATAAAAAGTCGAATAAAAATCCGTTGTCCTCGGGGGCGGCAGAACACGTAAAAATTTGAATATTTCGTGCTAAGGGCATATTTGATTTCTCATTCGCCTTTTCTTATAAAGCATACCCTATATGAAAGAGGGTGTATGGGTAATATGTCAATAATCATTTTCTTGACTTTTATTGAAATGTACATATTTTTTATCCTAGTCCAATTCGGAGTCTTATATCTTCCCACCAAAGACGCTTGAAATTTTTTCTGTTTATACCAATTTGGGTCAGAGGAGATTAATGTGTCATTCTGGTATATGATAATATTGTAGAACCTTGATGGATTCATTAAGTGTACAATTAAAGTCTGTACTTGAAAATTCATCCATATATATAGTTCTATTAATTCATGATTATCCCTAGTACAATTCGAAGGGTATTCAATGACTCGACTACCTCTTATGAAACTCCCCTTCTTGTTTTTAGTTTTGTTTTGTAATTTAAAGGAAAATGCGAAAACTATGCCCTCTCATTTCCGCTGCGTGCTCCATTTTCCGAGGGGAACAGCCGTTTAAGGAGGGTTCAAGCAGCGGGAAAGGCAGTTAAACGAGTCGCACGCAGGTTACGCCTTTGCATTGATATTGTTTGTCATAAACTAGCTCAAAAATCATTAAGCCAAAATTTGAATGGAAGGGTTTGAGTTTAACCTAGTTTGGCAGTCTATATACCCAAAGCCCTCGATTTCGCTCCCCATATAAGGATTCAGCTCCTCCCGCTACTTTGTCATCGACTTTACTCGATTTCTAATCATGCGGTTACAGAACATGTCCACACCACTCTACACTCGAATCCACTCCAACCACTTCTGATTGTCCTCCTAGCCATTCCACTCCACTCGATTTGTTAGCCACCCCGGTTCGATGTTACTGGTCTGGTCACTGGACTATATCTCAATTATGCTGCTGCGGGGGCGGCGGCTGAAGCGTGTTGCACCATAAACGATGATTGTTTTATCAGAGACTTGGTCGTGTTGATAAACTGTTTTAGCAACAACAACAAAAAATGGCCCGAAGAGCGGTGCTCTGAGTGGAATTTTTATTCTTGACTTATCTAATACGCATGTCCTGTGAGCAGAGGGTAGGATTAGTAGTGCTTGTATAGATGTGTTCTTTTACTGCGAATCCATCAAGTGGGCGCGCTGCATACATAGAAATAATTTTAAATCTAAAAGAATTTTAAGCCCCGAACTAAGGTGGTAACAAAATGTAATCAACATCAGAGACGTCCCACGTTGGGCGCCAAAATATTTCTTATAGCTCAACTACTACCACACCCTTAATATTTTCTACAAATGTCTTTAACTATTTCTCCAAAATAATATATTTAAATTTTTAAGTTTTAAGAAGACAAAATAAAAAAGAAAATGTTTTGTCTATTCAAATGTCCCACGTTGGGCGCCAAAAGATACAAAGTTAGTGGAAAAGGTTAGCACATGTTTTGCCTAACTCCACCACCCCCTCCCCAACTACTTCCTGTGGGTTTCTCTCTCTTTTTGTCCGTAGAACGCCCCCGCGGCGAGAAGTAAACAAAATAGCAACAGAGCGTTGCCCGCTGGAGGTTGGGGGTGGCTCTGGGGGTGGTTTCTCTCGCGGGCTCTCGCTCTCTTTCGAGTGCCCGAGTGTGGGTGTCTGCATCCTTTGGCAGCAGGCTGGCAATTGGGAAAACGGAAAAGCCGAATCAGTCTACAGAAAACGCGTACGTGGTGCAGAAGTAGCCGCGGGTGGCTAGCACAGCGTCGTTTTGGACTTGTCGGCATGATCAAATAAGTGTAACGCCCTGTACAAGTTCTGTAAGTTTCCAGCTGCAACAAAATCAAACCAAATTCATGAGAAGCAAATGAAAGCCAAACAAATGCAAATATCAATCTGCCGATTTCGGTGTTCAAAGTGTTCGAAATGAGTGACAAAACCCAAGGACTTGTAAGCCAATAACAATCAAAAAGTGGTGGCAACACATAAAAATTAAAACAAGGATAACCAAGCTTATTTTGTATTTTTATAACCAGAAACGCTGTGCTAAAAAACCCAAAAAGTGCTTTAAACGTTAACAAACTACTTAAGTAATAAATAATTAAAAGTTTTGATACTAGCCCAAAATATGCCTTATCCAAGGAGTTTCCGTTCGATGCGCGTTTATTTTCGCAAAAGTTTACACTTAGGATTAAAGATGCTCTCTCTGGCCAGAGACATTGTGAGTCCCAGCTACGAAAACAGTAACCCAAACTAATCCATATACATAACCGGATTACTGAACTATGCCCGCTTGCATTGGCCACTAAAAACAACGAAATTACAATTGGCTTGAAAAAATGGATTCAAAATTAATTAAAATTGGCAAATTTATAAAATTGTGTTTGCTAAATGCTTTCGAATGCTTTTAAACTCCCAATCATACTCCGTGCAGTCAATATTCCAGCTCTAAGTTCTTATGAAATATCAAAAGAAGTTTTATAAGGAGCTGTGGAAATTAAATGACTGCATTTTTTATACCTTTAAAATCCTTCCTACCCAAACATATCCTAAAATATAACAAAATCATGTGCATGTATGTATTTATAAAATTATTTTAGAAATATATATTTACTTTTTAAACTTTTATAGCAAAAACATTTTTGATAAACATTTATCACAAGAAAATTTCAAAAATTCTCAAAAGGTTAGGAAAGTTATAAAAACTATGAAACTAATATTATAGTTGGTACAAAAATGATTACCAAATTTGTATCGAAAGATTAACATTTACCTTATAATTTACTATTGTTAACATAATTCGAAGCTTCCTCTTAAAGGTATGCTATGTTCTTGAACCGATTTCAAACTTCGCCCCACCTAACTTTTATATTTCTCATATAAATAAAAATGTATAATTTTGGTTTCGAAGAGCAGAAAGTCCGAAATGATAGATGCGAATTTTTGATGGCTACAATGACGCACTCACACGCACACAGAGACAGTGTCCACCGAAGTTGGTAAATTTAATTGGAATAATAAATGTGTGTGATGTGCCCTGCTCTCTCGCTTTTTTTATGAAACAAAAATGCACAATGTCTGATATAGATGTCATAAAGTTTTATTAATAATGAAAATTGTACTAAAAACGAGGCCAGCCGGAATGGGACAATTTATTAAAAAGTCTCATTAGCTCACGGGTTTTATCGCACATCGCACATCGAGCATACGCCACGAGGTCCCCTTACGGGTGCTAATAACGTAAAAGCAGAAACGAGAATAATAATAATATGCCCGGCTCGGGATTGCGATAAAGTAAAATTTTCGATATGGACATGATTAAAATGCGGACCCCAGTTTACCACCCACTTTTTATGACTGGGCGGCGGCAATAACTGGGCCGTCGGAGATTAAGTATTTTTAATGCGACAGCGACTGACAATAAAAATATAAAAATTTCAACGATAACATATAGCAACGTCAGCGGGCCAAATCAATTTCAATATATAAGTATGTGCGATGTACCATGTATCTATTGATATGCGTTTTGCATGTGTCTATTGTAAATATCCAGCCGACTGATATTAAGTCACTTGCCATGTGCTCCTCCGGCAATATTTATTCGCTGAAAATCAATAAATTCCACACAGACACACACTCGTAAAGCGAATATTTTCCTTTTTTTCCCTCATTTTCTCTTTGCGCTGGCGCTGCGGCTCATTATTAATATAAGTATATACTTGTATATATCTGTATATATATATGGGATTTTTTTACATTTTGATATTTCGCAGAGCCTAGAAGATGGGGGTTGGCTTAAGTGTTTTTCTATTACGCCTTTTGCCCGAATTCCAGCTAGGCAAACACACACACATACCGACTAAGCCACCCACCTCCCCCAATATTATATTTGCTTTTAAATATTTTGATATACAGCCCAGTAACTCACACACACACACACCCACAGCCAGGCATTTTCTCATAAAAATTTCGTACTCGAATAAGACGAAGTAGCTGCTCACACACACACCCACTCACACAAACTGGGCAAAATGTAACCCGCAGGCATTATGGGTTAAGGGAGGGGTGAAAAGGGGGGCTTCGGTGGGTTGGGGGCCACATGGCAAAAACTTTGAGCAGCAGCAGGAAAATAATGTAAAGGATGTGCCAGGGCCACCATGGAGACCAAGCCGACTGTAACTGGAAAATAATAATTTTTTCTCCCTTTTTTCCTTCATTTCTTGCTTTCTCCGTAAACCCCCATTCCCCCTCCCCCTCCCCATCCCACATTCATCCCTCCTTCTGTATGTTTGCCGTTTCTTTTGAGTGTCAGAAATGGAAAAGAAAATAATTTGATGGTTTCATAAACTCGCTTCGGGGGCCAAAAAGGAGGCGTGGGGTGGTTTTCCCATGGCTGTGTGGGTGTGTGTATTTCTGATAAAATTGCAAACTTCTCCCCTCTGGTTTCTGTGTGTTTGAGCAAGAAGAAGAAGAAGAAGCTAGAATTTATGGAATTTTTCTGCTTTTGTATTCTTTTTTTTGATGAAAAGTTCCTGGACGATAGATTTCTCTGGCAAAATAGTTTGCTGCATACTTAAGGGGGTTGCTTCCACATAAAGTTCATCATGTCGATAAGGCAGACTCAGATATGGAATATAGTCTCGGTCTCATTAGAACCAAGGAAAACACTTGCCTTATTATAAACATGATTATTATAACCCCCTCCCTCATATTCCTTATTCCTTGAACACATACGCACTTTTACTGGCTTATGTGTGTGCACAGCATTTGTCCTTGTCTCTGTGTTTGAGTTTCATTATTAATTTTCCTCGTTTTTTCATATTTTTCGTATTTTTATTTTATCACACACAAACACACACATAGGCACAGGGGGTGGAAAGCTCACACACTCGCGCATTTAGTTTATTGTACAAAATAATATTTGATAGAAAAAAGTTTTAGTGCCCGACAGAGATGGAAATAGTTTTTGTTGGCTTTTCGCTTTTCGGTTGGTCGGAAAATAGATTGTGTGTGTGTGTGGGTGTTTGGTCGGGGGAAATTAATTTTTCACTATGCGGCCCATGCGCCATGGAGATGTAAAAGTGAAAATGATGGAAAAATATCAAACCGTTAACGATTTTGAGGCCTTCGAAGCCCTCATTACACGGTTTTCCACTCCCCCTCCCAATAAATAAGTGTTTGTTTGCTTGTTTTTCCTGCGCGTTCATTGGTTTCTAATGAGATTTCCTACTAATGAGCAGGGCACCTAGAAACTGGCAATGTTTTTCCGATTTTTTTTTCATTTTCGCTCGGCTTAGGGTTGGCAAAGGATTTCAGCTGCTACGTTAAAGGGAAAAGGAAATTCCACGAAATTGTTTTGACATACTTCTTATTTCTTGCTTTTCAGATGATTACGATTTCTGAAGAACCAAGGACGCTTTCTTTTTCAATTATGGTGCTCTTTCTTTTCATTACAGTCATTATATTTCTCAAATCATTTACGTATTTTATTCCAATTAAAAGCCAATTATTCTATATGTTTTGAGTTCTAATTCAAACCTATACTATTGGCCATATTTTCGATAAACTTATTCCGCAATGTGAGTCATCATTTGATTGGCTTTTGATATTTCAATAGATAGTTTAACTAGTGTTCCCTTTTCTAAAAGCCCGAAAAACTTCTGTCAACCAATGAATTCCTAATCAAACAGACTTCAAAGTAACACCCCAATCTTGGTACATCAAAAAACTAAGCAGCATCTCACGTACATTGTGAATTTCTAATAAAGTAATTTGTCGCACACATTTCCCGAGGAAAGGCGACACTAAAACCCGTCCCCTTCGAACGATTCCTACCCCGCACTAGAAAGAAAACTAACAGAGATCATTACTCCCAGGCTGAGGGTTGGTTTTCCATTCCCCTGACACATTATTATTCCCATTTCCATTTACATTTTTGAGTCCACGCATAATTTCAATTTGATTTTCATCAGAAATATTAATTGCAATCCACATACCACATATTTCGGGCGGGGGTGTCCTGTCAGGGGCTGCTTTTGTGGGTGTAAGTGTGGCATATGGGCTGCAAGGGGCGTATCAATCATAAGCGACATTTCGTCAGGACACGCTAGGTTAAGGGTGCGAACTGGGTTCGACCCAGTTCGAATTTAAATTTAATAATTACTGTTGTGGTAGCCAACGAGTTGGGCGGGTGCTTCATCTCCTATTTCGTGCAATCGTAATCGAATAAAAACTAACATGGGAAAAAGTAGTTGTAAAGGTATTCACAAATAAATATGGATGTAAGTACTGTTATAACTAAGAACTCATAGTTTCTAATCAAAATTAGTTATTTAAGAAATTATTTATGGAGGTAATATTTATTTAATTGTCATTGTAACTAAAATCCGTGAGTTTTCTTCGATTTGGGTAACTAAAACTAAATAGTTTGGGTTTATTGTACCTTAAGACCATCTCTTTTAAAGTAATGATTACCTTATAGATGGGGTTAGTAACATTAAAAATGTTTACTATTAAAGTGTAGTTAAAAGTGCCACAAATGCAAATCAATTCAGATTTAGGATGATTTTAACGCCACATTTGCGATTTGTTTACATTCCGACGGCTGCAAGGACATGCGCCTACGAAAAGGGGAAGCCCCTCTTTTCGGGTGGTGCGTGCGTGCGAGTGATTCCAGTCGAGTGAAAGCGAAAGTGAAAGTGCCGGCAACGGCAACGTCACACTGGACATGTGTGAGAGTGAAAGTCGATGGGAAAACCTTGACCACGACCACGACGGCGACCAGGTCAAAATAGACCAGACCGAGTGGGTGGTTGGACAGTTGGGTGGGTGGCTCTACGGGTCCGATCCGATCCGATTCGATTCAGCTGCCGACCAATGAGTTGCCAACGGCTCCGTTCCGACTGTTGCTGTTGGACTATTTTGCTAGCCTGGTTCGTTCAACCGGCGATTTCTAGCCACACTCGTACACATATGACTGCGACCGGCTGCTCCAAAAAAAGAGAGTCACCTTCATGGCGCAGGCGCAGATCCAGAAGGACGTTCGCAGGACATTGGGGGTACCGGGGTAAAGTAACTTTCACTTTTTCGGCCTCTGATGTGTGTTGAATGCCGAGTGGCAAAAGACTAAAAGGAAAATGGAAAAGGGGTGGCCAAGGTTGGACCCGCACGCACACACACATGCACTTGCAGCTGGAATGTCCTTCGAGGCACAAGTATCTGTAAGTCAATCCGTCAATCGGGGAAAGCAAACAATCACTGGCCGTATCTCTGGGGAGAGTTTATGACTCAGATTTATGGAGATGTCCAGTGAAGCAAATCCTAGTCCCTTCAGGGACCCTAAGTTAATCATAAAGATTGCTTAAACCACTTTATTCCTGCATTTCAATATTTTATTCGTCATTAATAAATTGCCGTTTTCGAGATTAATTAATTAATCATTTATTTTCCATTAAATAATTCTGATTAAAATTCATCCTAACCAAAACCTCAAAACAGTGAATACATTTGGAGTAACTCTTTTATAGACTTGAACAAATGTCACCCGTCTTTAATTCAATTAAAAAGTTAAGATGTTATAATTGATTGAAATTGAGTTGGGTTGACAGATTTTGTAACAACTCAAATGTAAGCATTCATTTATGAACTTTTTGACTCAACACCCATATCTTTTTTAATAATAACTATCACCCTTTTCCCAACTTCACTTCTTTAAATGTTCTTTTCTTTAGGATTAAATTTGTTTTATTGTTATCTTATTGTTCTGACTTTGTCAGGCATTCAAAAGGTGCTTTACTGTAAGCCTTTTTGTTGCAACAGTTTTCTATATTTCAAATATATTCCAGCTAAATTGTTTCTTACAATATCCCTAAGTAATCATGTTATTAAAAGACAATTACGAAAATCCCCTTTCTAATATCCCTAAAAGGCATTCAAAAAGGGACTTCTTACCTGTGTGTGGACTTAGATCCCTTCAGACTCCGCAGAAACCCTTCAATTAGCCAATTTCCACATTTAGGAACATTGAACAACCCCCAAACCCTTTCAGAAAATATTTATTGGACTCTTACTGCTACTCAAGTCAAGAAGTTTCGGCTTTTGTGACAGCAACTTGAGGGAAAGAAACCGAAAGAATTTGTGACTCTTTTCATTGGGAGTGCATAAATTAAAATAACAAAAATATAACTGCCGCTGCCGGAACACCAATAACAACGATGGCGGTACACGAACTTCTGCAGTAGGAAAAACAAATTGAAAATCCTATCGAACAATGATAAATTGGCACGACAACAATGATATCGGGGGAAAACCTTCCAAGTTGCGCGGTTGTTGCTCATTCGTCTGTCGCCGTCCCTTTCTTTTGTAGTTCTAGTTGTAGCTGTGGTGGTTACTGAAAATTTCAAAAAAATAAAAGAGAGGAGGAAAAAAGAAAACTAAAAGGGGCGGAGCAATAATGGTTTTCCGGGCAGCGCTGCTCTATTGTCGCCGTATGGATTTTTTTTAAGGGAAATTCTATGATTTTTGATATTTTGGGGTGTTTTATTGAGGTTTTTTTCGGTGATATGGGTAGGGGCCCAGTGTGTGTGTGTGTGTGCTCGCGTATTAAACGATATAGAGGGTTAGGTCTGTGTGTGTTGTTGGGATTTTAGTATCATTTGCTATTTGCTGTTTTGATTTTCAACCGGCACTGGCAATTGATAGCCGATATTTTTTGTTATTCCGCTGCGTCATGCGGCAGTTGACAACGAGCTAGCCACTTGGCAGGACACGATCCCGACACACGCCAAAAAATAAAAAAGGAAGTGCGCATGCGCAAAAGTGACTTGCATAACGCGAACGTAACGAGAGCATCAAGTGATCACTGATCGAGAAAATCATTTTTTGAGAATGTTTAGTAAACGGAGAAACGAATGACAATAAGAAAAAATTTATTGAATAAATATTTCGGATCGCGACAAATTCAAAAACATACTTAATGAGTAGGTTGATTTAAAAACTACTATATAATGTGTTTAGTGATCCCCAAGGACATGATCCTTAATAGGGAAGAATTAGTTAATTGTGTTTCGTGTGTGATACAATTTAAACTTATTGGATTGTTGTATTACTTAATTAATCATCTTTTAAATTTAAAAGGATTTTTTAAATATTTTTATTTTCTGGATTAAAAATTGTGAACAGTTACTTAACCCTTCTATAAATTTTAAAATCCTCTGTTTAACATTTTTGTTAAAGCCTTTTGCATTTGCGCCCGTTTTTAGGGGTTTCAGTCTACAACCTCATATTAATTTTCAAGAGAAATTCTTATACAATTCCGTCAAATATCTAAGCCACAAGCAAAACCAATCTGACGTTATTGGTTTTCCCTAGGCCAGTGTCAAGATTATTTTCTGAGTCCTTCAGCCCCCATCCAAAACTGGGTTGATATGTTGGTTTGCCAAATTAGCCGCTTCTCTTGTGGAGTCTCAAAATATACAGTGTACACATGCACATTCACTATATATACCTAGTCAAGGAGTACATGGTTTTGTTTACACTCTGTTGGCATTTTCATTTGGAACATTTTTCTTGGGCATCCTCCATCTCATCGCACGAAGAGATGGATTAAAGGCGGGCAGGCAGGCGAAAAAAATCAAATAAAATAACATCAAACTACCTTAGGCTTTATAAAAATCCCAACCGAAATACAAGCAACACTCGCCCACACACAAACGCACAAAGATACTGAAGAGAAATGCGCACATCCTGGCAGGCATTTTTGCTTAACTCCTCAAAGTGCCAGGTCCTGGGTCATGAGGGGGTTAAAAGGGGGAGGGGGTTTTTGACCTGAAGAAATTGTATAAAAGCAAAGTCAAGAACAACTACAACGACAACATGTAGCTGGAGAACCAATTTCCAACCATGGAAACTTAATTTATGTCTGCAGCATAGTTGAGAATATTTTTCTTTCTTTCCTTCTTTTTGCCTACTCTTTGCCTCCCCAAAACCCAACAAACTTATTTCCCCCCTACCCTTTGACTGCTCCTCCTTGGCTTTTCTCCTTTTTGCCTCAGCTCAAATAGGAAAAAGAAATTTTCGGTTTATTTCGAAAATTTTTTCATGCACAGAAAGAAATTTTGTTTATTTTTAATTTTGGATTAATAAATCTAAAAAAACAGCAGAATTTAAAGTGTAACAATATATATATTTTTAACTAATTCATATCGATCGAGAACGATTTTTTCCAAGTTTTATTACTCCTGCGATATTTCTGAATAAATCGTAAATAGTTTTCTTCCTGTGTAACTCCGCCTATTTTTGCCTCCCTGTTGCCAGGCATTTTCCCCCTCGTTTCCCCCTCATCCCTTCTATATTCCTTTTTGCTTTTCTTGAGAATCAAATTTATTTTACCAAGTCATGTTGAAGAAAATTTTTATAAGTTTTATGCTCGACTCAAGTGATGGTGTTGGTTGGGGGGAGGGAAAAGTGGGTGGGAAATGGCTGTGTGTGTGTGTGTGTGTGTGGGTGAGCTTGTCGGGCGCAAAAAGTTTTCTGTGTGCGCCACACGAACACACACACTCACACAAGAAAATAAGCAAAATTTGTATTCCTTAAATCGGATGACTTTGTATAAATTTTCGTGTGCGCCACAATGGGGTTGTGTGTATGTGTGTTAGTGGGTGGCAGCTGGGGCGCTTAGTAAACAAACAAGAAGAAGAAGAAGAAAAAAAAGAAAGTTTCGTTTCCCCCATATATGTGTGCTATACATATATGTATATATATATAATGGAAAAATTTTTCATAGAATTTGCACAAAAATGAAAAAGTGTAGCCACAGCAAAATGGTATGGGAAATGGGAAATGGAAGATGGGTGGATTTGGGTGGGAATAATGATGATGGAGAAGAAAAAGCAGAAGAAGGCGGACAGAAGCAGAAAAATGAAATTAAGCGCATACGGAAATGAGACACAAATATTCTGCGTGTGTGTGTGAGTGTGGGCTTATGAGATTGTGTATGTGCAGGAGAAATATTTGAGTGGCATTCAGTTGAAGCCAAACTAAAATTGAATGGAATCCTTGGTCAAATATTCTGCGTTTCTGTCTAGGTTTTTATTCTTATCTTTTTTGCAAAAATAATGCGATCTAAGCCTCAGTCCATTCATTATGTACACTGAACGAAAATAGTGGGGGATTTATGAATAAATTGCTTGTGAAGTTCAAGGGATTGGGCTTTTCTTCGCTATTGTTATACAGATTAATGTTGTATACATTATTTTCTGGAATTATTTACTTATTTATATTTAAATTAGATATTATATAATTTCTTATTAATTTATGGTAAATCCCTCTTTATAGAGTGGCTAAACTTTATATAACTACATACACACATGCATTTAAGTAACCCTTATCCCATCCCTTTAAATAAGACCCCCGCTAGCATGGCTTCGACTTCAATTAAAAAGTTCTCGACTACAACGATTCTCCCTCTCCATCTTTTCCACCCTTTCCCCCACAGTAATATCATCCAAAATGGCTGCATCCATATATGCCACCCCACCGCCAGATCTGAGCAGCGAGGACACTGCTCTCTCCGACGTCTCCAACTCATCGACACTCAACACGAACAGGAACAACCACACCAGCGGCAGCAATAGCAACAATCCACATGAAGCCACAGGAGCAACACCCACAGCCCCATCAGCAGAATCTAGAGGAGCGACAGGAGGAGGAGTGGGAGGCACTTCACCCACCGCCCACTTGGTCAAGGCAATGGAGCTGGAACTGGAGCCCAAGCCAGCGGGAAGCGGCACAAATGAGGAGGCGGACCACTTGGCGGAGGCGGCAGAGGAGGGGAGCAAGGAGGCGGAGGAGGAGGCGGGCGATGCCAATATGGCCACAATGGCGGCAGCCATGCAGCTGCAGCTCCTGGAGGCCCTGAGTGATGCGGCCAAAAAGCGACGCAAGCAGCACAATCCCAGCCGCCTGGAGGCGCTCAATTTGAGCGGAGAGCCCGCAGGTGAAGTGGGAGTGGGTCAAAAGCGGGCCGACTCCTCCACCGTGGACTTCGAGGAGAAGTTGTCCAAGATGTTCCTGCCCAAGTCCATTGAGCAGCTGAAGGAGACCTTCGAAATGCTGCAGCAGCAGAAGGAAGAGGAGCCCGAACCGGAAACGGAAATGGAAAGGGAAGCGGAAGCGGAAGCCATGGCAGACATATCAGAGCAGGGAAAGCAGCGCGAGAATCCCTATCACACCTACTGCAAGCAGTGCGGCGAGAGCTTCGAAACGGAGTTCAAGCTGAGCCTGCACATGCTGCAGGATCACGGGGAGGACAGGTCGGGCGAACAGGATCCCGCCGACTTTCTGGCCTCCATCAAGGTGAAACTGGAGCGTGCCGACATCCCCAGTCCGCAGCAGCACGACCACCAAATGCAGCAGGACATGACCAATGGTCATGGCAAGGATTTGGAGCGCGAGCAGGAGCACTGGTTCCAGGCCATGCAGCAAGCAGCAGCCCAACAGCAGCAGCATCATCCGCATGGCCCACAAATGCCGCCTGCCTTTCCCTTTCCCCCTGAGGCAGCCTTGGGTCCCGCTGGCTATCTACCCCTCCTCGGCATGTCCGGGTTTCCCGGCGTGGATGGACTCAATCGTCCGCCGCTGCGCATCTTCAATCCCGAGGCCTACTGCGAGCTGTGCAACAAGGAGTTCTGCAACAAGTACTTCTTAAAGACGCACAAGGCCAACAAGCATGGCATCTTCGATCCCGTCGGCGAATCGAGCAGCAGCAACACTTCCAGTCACCACAATAACAACAATAACAACATCACCAGTAGTAACAACAATAATAGTAACTCCAATCCCGGCATGAGTTCGATGAGTCAAATGTTCCAGCTGCAGCGGGAGGCTCAGGTTTTGGCCAGCAAGCAGGATACACCGCCAATTGGAGGATCATCATCGGCTCCGGTGGCCTCGGTGCACTGCGACATCTGTTCCAAGCGGTTCACCAACATCTTCGCCATGCGTCGCCATCGGGCCAAGCAGCATGACAACCAGGACTCACCCACAAACCAGGCGGCCAACGAAGCATCATCACAGCCGCCTGCCATCAAGCAGGAAATGCCGCAGGAAGCGGAAGTGAAACCCTATCAATTGCCCGAAGGATTCCGCGAGGACTTCACCTTGGAACAGGAGGAGCTGAGCTTTGTACCGCCTCCCCGAAAGCTGCCCTCGCACCTCCACCAGCAGGCCAAGGATTCGAATTTCAGCCCCGACAAGCTGCGTCGCCTGGGCGTCCAGTTTCCCGACTTCTTCTGCGAGCTCTGTTACAGGGAGTATGGCAATCGATACTTCCTGCGCACCCACAAGTGGAAGCGACACGGCCTGTTTGTGCCACCAGAGGATGTGGCTCCTCAGCAGGGCGGCGGCAAGGACGAGATGCCCAGTGCCTGGCCCTTTATGCCGCTCAATCTGATGCTGGCCAAGGCGGCAGCTGCCACCATGGATCAGCAGCAGCAGGAGCAGGAGCGCGAACCGGAAGCGGAAGCTTCCCTTGGCGACTCAGAGCAGCCCAGCAAGCGGATCAAACTGGAGCAGCAATCGACGCCGCCGGAGAACTTCAGCGATGAGGACAAGCTGAACGGCTCGGTGGTGGGTCTGCAGAATCTGCAGAAGCTGCAGTCCATGTTGCAGCAGCTGAACGACATCAACGGCAAGCGACCGCTGCCCTGTCACCTCTGCGGCCAGGAGCAGGAGAATCAGTACGCTCTGAGGGCTCACCTGATGACCGAGCATGCCGGCCAGATGCAACTGCCCATGACCATGCCCATGCCGATTCCCCTGCCCGATCAGCAGGCTCCACATTCCATGGTGGGATTGTATCATCCACAGACTCCGCCGGCTCCAGGTGCCAGATCCCCACTAGCCAGCGATCTCCGGTGCCAGCAATGCGATCGGGATTTCGCCACCAGCCAGGAATTCAAGCAACATATCGCCGAGGTGCACTTGGGTCGCAACGGAGGACTTAGTAACAGCCCCCTGCGCGATGGTTTCTTCACGCCCGAACGCCCAGTGGCGCCCTCGGCGGGCGGACCCGGAACTCCAGCCGCTCCGCCGCCAGGCAATCGCCCGGCCTACACCCTGACGCCCACGAGCAGCTACTGCGAGATCTGCAACAAGGAGCTGTGCAACAAGTACTTCATGAAGACCCATATGCAGCGGATGCACGGCATCGAGATCGAGAATGGCGCCCAGATCGGCGGAGTGGTGTGCAACATTTGCAACAAGGAGCTGTGCAGCAAGTACTTCCTGCGGGTGCACAAGCACAACACCCACGGCATCATCGAGGAGGGATCGCCGCTGCCCCAGCCGAGGGGTCAGAATGGGGTCAAGATGGACGCAGCTGCCGCAGCAGCAGCGGCAGCAGCTTCGCAGCCACCTCAGGATCAGGACCTCAACGTTTCACCAACCACAGCAACTGAGAGTGGAAGTGCCAGCGGTTCATCCAATGCCAATCACGAGGTGTGCCCCCTCTGCTCGCGCCAATTCCGCAGCTTCAAGTGGCTGCGTTCCCATCTGATGAACGAGCACGGAACGGCGGGAGTGGAGAGGCTCCGGGAAATGGAGACCACCACCACCCCCACCCAGCAGCACTCCTCGGCACGCAGCAAGCCCAACAGTCCCACGCTCAAGATTCCCAACGGCAGCAACCCAGTGACGGGATCAGCGGGATCCGGAGCCGGAAGTACCGCTCCTAATCTCGCCCAGGCCCTGCAGAACCTCAATGCCCAGCATCTGTTTGGGCAAATGCAGCAGCAGCACCAGCAGCAGATGCCCAAGATGCCGCCCCTGCCGCTGCCCGGAATGTTTGGCGAGCAGGCGGCCCGGTTCAAGGAGTACCAGTGCTCACTGTGCCCCTTCACCACGCCCTACTACGCCTTCCTCTTCATCCACGAGCGCTCCCATGCGCTGCTCAACAATGGCGGCGAGGGCATGGAGCTGCCCCTGGAGCCGCCGCCGGCTCAGGCACCGCCAAGAAGTTCGGGTAAATCCCGCAGCAAATCCAGCAAGGCGGTAGCACCACCACCGTCCATCAAATCCGAGGAACCGGAGGCCACTTTAGAGCAACCTACCAACCTGAGCACCTCAGCGAACAAGCTCGCCTCCCATTCCCCCAACACTGGTGGGGCAGGATCTCCGCCCGTCTACTCCCCCAAGGCGACCAGCTCAACTTCACCCAAAATACAACGCCGTCGCTCCACCTCGAAGCCACCGACGCCGCCCAATGGATTGGGAAGCGGAAATGGCAATGGTAACCATCGATCGGCGGCCACTTCACCCTTCGAGGGATGCGGCGAGTTGGCCAATGGGAGCGGCAAGCCGGCCAGCTATGCGCAACCGGATCGGGCAGAGGAAGCATATCAGATGCAGGCCTTCCACCTGCAGCCCGCCGACGCCGACTCGGAGATGCAGTTCGCACCTGCCCTGGTCTACCTGCCCGTGAGGGTTCGAGCCTCGGAATCGGCCACGCTCAGCTTCCGGCTCACACCGGCCTAAAAGGTGCCACATGCAACAGGTTAAGTGTTGCCAGCGTAAGTTCAAGCCATAGAAACCCAAAAAGTCAAGGGATTGGGGCACTCAAGAGTAAAAGATTCTGAAAAAAAAAACAATTAAAATATTTTAGAGAATCTAAAACTAAACCCTGGAGTGCTCCAATCTCAGAAACCACCCTCCCAAAACTAAATAGTTAAGCAAACGAAGTTAGGAACATGAACAAGACAAAATAGTGGAACTACAAAAGACTGAGTGCGCATATTAGTTGAGCTCATAATTAAACTTAAATATATACAAAAAGCATAATACAACAATCGATCAATATCTAAGCCCCATATGAAGCGGGCCCAAAAGTAAGCCGTGTTCAACATGGCGCACTGATCAAAAATCTATAGCCTATAACTCAACAAGAACAAGTCCGTTTCAGCTGGCAACACTGCGCCTACCATCAAAATAATGCAAATAATTATATATTTTGATAGACGCATGACAAAAAGCATAAAGCATAACATACCGCAACCTATAACATATATCTCTAGTGATTAACTATCAAAGTTCCTATGCGTAATAGTAATTTATCGTAAACGAGTGGCAGAAACCGAAAAACCGAAAGGAGATGAGTGGGTGAGAAGAATCCAAATACGTACATAGAGTAGGCGAAGGGGAGGCAGAAAGTGGAGGCAGAAATTACTATATATACTACTTAGAATGATTATATATCGTAGTAGCAGCAGCATAAAATCAAAATTACAATTATACATTTCTCATCTAGATATGGCGTGGGTTTATATAGCATATATGTACTTGGCATCATAACAATGCTATGGTAAGGCTTCAGCACAAAAAAACATTGCTCAAAATCAAAATCTTTTTAGCGAAGACTACACTCTTAGGATTTTCTGAAAGAGGGCCCTGGAAATCTCCACTTCCCTTGATTACCATCCTCTATATAAACACTCTTATATTAACCGCATCTGAACCGAGTTATATCCAAGGAAATGTCTTCACTAGAACATAATTCCAGCGCACAATGTGTACATAAAAAGTTGTTAAAGATAACACCATAAAGAGTTCAGATTTTCGATAGCGAGGGGTAATACGAGATAGAAGAAGAGAGAACTAGCGCCAGAAGGTAAAAATTAAAAACATTTAAACAACTCAGGGCAAAAGTACAATGACCACTAGTACTTTTTTATACAAACATATTTAAAGAAACCAAAAAATACGCAAGTAAAATATAAACACAATAATAAATTAAATATATTATGAAACGTTAAAGAAGATAACAAAAATGCTACCTCAGACGGACTTGAAAACAATAATTTAAATAAAATGAATTTATAAAGAAGAATCGACGAAACCATTAAAAATTGCAGCAGAGGCAACCCTTAAAGCTAGATAACATTTTTTGTAGTAACTTTACCTCAAAACAGAATTAAATTTAACCCATACTTTATTCCAATTCTTAAGTATATTCTATGATTTAGTTCAACATTCTAAGTTTAAACATTCCAAAGACCAGAACTAGTCGCATAAACAAGAACCAAACCATTCTAGTCAAAAGCATAAGAACTAACATAGTTTAAAATATATTAAACCAGAAGCCAAAACAGATCCATCAACTGTTCAGTTTTGTGCGACGATTCTCGCCGATTATTTTTTAGTGTTTAAGGAATTTGTTCTTCGGCGAGAAGAGTTGCCCAGGATGAGTGGATGGCTCCAAGAGGAATGCGGATCGGCGAGGAACTATTTGCTATATTTGAAATTTCCTTTTTTTAAAAACGTGTGTTTTTTAAAATGCTGCGTGCCTTTTAGCAAATACTTCGCCGAGCCCACAACACCAAAAAATTTGAACTTCAAAATCGAAATGAAATTTTACATAGAACTACACAAATAGATTGTAATTTTATTTTATATTCCATTTACTTCTTAGTTCTTATGTCTTACTTTAACTGTGTATATATGTATTGAATAAATGTCATGCAATTTGTATTCGTTAATCTTGAGTTTCCTTTATTATTTCCATGTTGATTTCTGATATCCCAATTTACTAGGCACCGCATGTACTTTTAACCCTGATTGAAGTGTGCCACACTCGAGTCCAAGGTCTTAAAAAATCAGTATCTTTAACTTATCGACTGTGAAGTTGTCGCCGATAGGGGAAGACCTTTTTCTTTGTTTCGTTTTCTTTTTTCGTTTTTGAAAACGTTCCCATAGGGGACCTTCATTTTTCGGGGTGTTATATGCTGGTCCAACGCCTTGGCCACTTCAATTACTAAATTGCCATTTGATTCAATTTGTCAACAATAGCTTGAGAGCCTATCTGCGACTTGTTTAATCATTTTAAAAAACTCACAAGCAGCTGCTTTTTAAATATAACCAAAAACAGCACCCTCATAAAAAAAAGAAAAACATAATAAGTGAAACTGTTTCCGGTTTTGGGTCAGACCTTGACCAACCCCCTGATTAGTATGTTTGCATTAAAAAATACATCTGTATGAATGGCTATATTTCGTTGGAGGAAGTACAAAAAAACAGAAACTACGATAACAAAAACCCAGCATGGTCATGTGAGGGTCAAGTTGGAGGGTCGCGTCGGCAGCTGCAGTTGCTTGAAGTTCTAAAAAAAAAAATTCCTAAGCCGGAATCAGAATCGATATTGCCATGGCTATTGATTAAACGCAGCCACCCTCTGGGCTCGCAATTTCGCCCGTTTTGGCAGTTAATTATTTGTCACGTGTCCATGCAAATTTCATCTCATTGATTACGACGGCCAGATATTCGATACTTTTCCGGCTGCCGGCGCTGCAATTAAAGATTGACTCGAGCAACTACCCCCAGGTTGACCAGGGGGATGGTAGGCAAATTTCATAAATATTTTTCCGAGATTTTCCCGAAATCATTTCTATTGAATTTTTATGGCAATTTGGGAAAATCCACTGCCAGCTATTTTTAAGGGCGCAAACAATTGACCAAATGCAGCGCTACCCCGTGGTGCATTTGCATCGATCTAAGGGTGTTCGCCGCTATTTGCATGTTTAAAAGTGAACTGGAAAAATTGCAATTTATATAAAAATAAAATGAAAATGAAAAGAAGAGAAAAAATTGCATTTGTCAAGGGTGATTTGGCAACAACCCCATGCAAATTCCATTCTTCCTTTGGGCTCGGGTTTTTGGCAATGGCATACCATTATTTTTATTTTGTTTCATTTTGGCATGACTGCAACCCCCACACAGCGCACAAATCAAAAATAATACAAATATGTTTTTTAAATATAAAGCTAAATAAATTTTACAACACGAAATCCAAAAAAACAACTTGCAACGTACCTTGAGCATAAATCAAAATTTTGTATGACCTTCGGTAGGGTCAAGCTGCAAAACCACAAAAAATCAAAAATACAATTTTACTAGCGCTAAGCTAAAAGAAAGCAAAAAATCAAAAAATACACTCTTAAAAATATTTTAGTTGTAGTCTTAAGTAAGAACAACAAAATGCATTGAAAATTATTAATTTAATAGATGTTGAAGTTGGAACAAGAGAAGAAAATGAAGAAGCAACACAAAGACGTGAGAGCGCAAATCAAAAGCCACGAGCAAAAAATCAAAACAAAATTAAATTTAAATTTAATATAAAACAAAAACGAAAACCCAACAAAATAACATTTATTTAGCAATTGGCAAATGTATGAGATATATACAGCTATATATCGATATATATATATTACATATACTTAAACAATTTTACTTTGTTATTATGTAAAACTATGTGTGAGAAAAAATCAAAAGAAACCAAGGAAAACTTGAACAAAACAATTTATATTATATGTAAAATGTGAAATGTGAAAGAGCAAAGAATCAAAATTGGGCGAAACCCCAACATTTTTCATTTCATTGTAAAAGAGCATTTATCAAAAATTGTATGTGTTTTAAATTGATTATATTAAATATATATACAAATACATATAAATAAATTTTAAATTTTGTAATTTTGGGTGGGGAAGGGGATTCCCTTTGAATTCACTGTGACTTCCTTTAGTTCGACTTTCCTGAAGCAAAAACGCACTCGGGTACAAGTGTCATCATCTCGAGCTTAAAAAGTGCTTAGGTCGCCCTGTGATTCCCATTCAAAGTCGGCGAGGGACTTGCCTAAGCTGATTTTGCGGCCCTTGAGACGGGAATCCGTCCCACAACCCCCGTCATCCCCATTCCCGGCGAATATGGAGAAAGATTCAACTTTTCCGAGTTCTGACATTTGCTTTCAGCTTTTCAATATTTTCAAAGAAGACAGGGATGAACGAAAAGCACTTAGAAAAAAGATATAGGTGCACTTAACTTTTTAAAAATCTAAAAATAATCTCTCTTTATTACATACATCTTAACAAGGTTGAAGGGTAAAATAAAATCGATGAAAATCCGGAAAACTCCAAGGAAATAATTTTTCACAGTGCACAGCGAAGAAGGGACCTCAATCCTCCACCCACAGAGAACCGGAGAAGGTCCTTCCTTTCGCTTGTTGCTACCCCAAGCAGTTCGAGCATTGCGAAATCAAAGTATGTCAATATTTGTATTACATGGGACACTCACTGACAGGAGCGACTGTAGCTGTAACTGTAACTGTAATGGGCAAGCACAATGCCTGTGGAAATGTCTTATCAATAATTTTTGAAAAGAATGCGACGAAATCAATTCTGATCAGGGGGCTGGAGATGTGCGTCTGACGCGTGTTCCTGACAGCTCCGTGGTCCTCTTGTCCTGTCGTCCCCTGTCCAAACTTCCTGTTGCCAAAAAGGCGAGGAAACAAACTTGTTCATATTTTGGCAGCGGAAGAGGGAAGAATGTTTTCTACATAGTTTTCGGTAAAAGGCACTGGTGAGTATTATAAATGTGTAGTGCTATGAAAGTTGGAAAAGTTTTTGGGTACAGTTGCCTTGGACTCTTGGCATTGTTACTTAAAAGTTGGATACCCACTTGTATCATATTATACCATTGAAATCTTTAAGTATCTGAACTAAAATTTTACTTGAATGTTCAAACTCAAACTAATCACTTACTGGTGAGCCATATGTGACAGCTACCCCGTATTTGTAATGCATTATGCCTTAAACCCATCCATCAACGACAGCAATAGCTCAAAAAAATTCCAGAATTAAATTATAGTTTTCGTTGCTTTTTGAATGGATTGTGTGTGGAAATTAGTTTTTAATCGATTTGACAGAGCTTCACACGCAGGCCAACAAATTACAGGCCTGAAATAAGCATTGAACACCATTAAAGGCCGACCTCAGGACTTCACCATGTGAATGTGGGTAGCCATATATGTATGCACATATATTCACGAGTAATTTCAACTCTCAATTAAATTGTTTAGGCGGCGCCAGGCGCAAACAACAATTTTTGTTGTCACCATATGCTTTGGAAACGCTTTCCATTTTCAATACCCCTTGTAAAGAGAGTATAAAAGTATGTTGATTTCGAGAAGCCTTTGGTAAAAAAAAAAGTATATTCTTTCCAATTAGAGCTTGAAAAAATATCAATAGTTTGCTATTTCTTGATATTTAATTTGTGTTTTCCCTTCAAACCACCGATATTATCAAATCAATATCGTCAAAATATCGAAAATAACGATAATATTTTCAATACTCTCCAAAAGTAACAGTTAAAATCAGTAAGTGATATAAAATAAAGTCTCTGAGCATTTTATTTAATTGGTTGTTTTTTTAATCATTATTATTCCCAACCAATCATAAAAACATAGAATTTAAGGGTACCCTTATATTTGAGACTGCCGCTTTTGTACGTTTGCTTTTATGGGACTTCGTTTCATTGACCGCCTGCCGAGTCCTTGGAATGTGTCAAAAAACCCCCAAGCCTTGGGTCAACAACAACAGCTACAAACTTTAATAATTTAACTTATGGATTTTTTCGTCTCCTCGGGGTGGGGGTAAGTATTTGTTATTTCGTTTTCTCATTTTCCAAATGTATACCAAGACGAGGGGCGGAGGGAGCGAGGGGATCTGGGGTGGGTTTTTCATTTGTTTTCCCTCTGGCATATGCACATTAGTCCTGGAAATGCGGCAATTTAAATAAATGACGCAAAAGGACACGCACCAGAGACGAGTGGCTAGGAGAACGGGAGAGCGGGAGGGTAGGGGTGGCAGTAGGTTACCCTAATGACTTTTCAGAACGCGACTAAAATTGGTTTGGCTTTTCTCTTGCATACATTTTCGCCAGTGCTTAGCATTTTTAACTGGGAATTTTCTTGATGGCATTTTTTAAACTATAACAAAGTGGAAAGGGAATAGGATTAGCATATGTAGGTATTTGAATATATTATATAAACAAAGGTCTACTGCATTAAAAAGAAAAGGAAGGGAAAAATTAAAATGCAATATCAAATATTTTCGAAAACTTAATGAATAGATGGATGACTTGAGTTTTTATTTTATGTAAATGGAAAAAGTTATTTTAGATTAAGATCGAATTAAAAATGCCGATGACCTCGTTCAAATTAATACTTACGATAATAAATATTTGCATTTTAAGGTCTAACCCAACCACTGATTAAAAGATCTTTTAAAATAAACAAAATAGTATTTTTCTTATCACGGAGTATTTCAAAACTTGGTTACCAGGATAATTATAGTTTTAAGCAATATTTCAGGATTACTTTCATAAACTAGATTTATTGACAAAAGTGACATTAATCAGTAAACGAATCATTCATTGATAATAATGATCGCAAATTAAATCTAAATGAGTTCATTGGGTAATTTTCGGCACAATCAAGATTCTTAACACATTATACCCTGCAACCCCGATCCAGATAGATTCAGATCTCTTATCCAACTTCAAAAAGGACTGAATCCCTTTAACCATTTCTCAATGGCAGGCATGTGAAGCCAAGGAAAGTGGAAAAACAGAAGCATCGACACCCAAAACACGGATTTATTTTGAGACTTCTTCGTTCGTCCGGCTCCTTGCCTTTTCAATTGGATACACACAGCCTCAGTGGCATGTGCGTGAGTTACAGAAAGGACTGCCAGGACTCCGAGTATGAGTTTGAGTTTGAGTTTCAGTTTGAGTTTCCGTGGAGGGGGAATAGGTTGAACGGGCGTTGATGAGGAATAAAACTTGCAAGGAGAAAGGACACAACCGCATACACATGTGTGTGTGCGTATTTGTATGGTTGCGAGGGGAAAGGACATCAGGAAAGAAGGAGCGAACGAACGGAAGCAACAAGAGGCCAAACAATTTCTTCCTTTTGGCATGAAAGTTGAGAGAAAAATAAGACGAAAATTGTAATTTTCATCAAGCGAAAAAAAAAACTTTTTTGTATTTCATTTCAGCTTGACCTTAAAAGAAAATTAGATGCTCGTGTGTGGGTAGCATATATATAAACCACCATGTGTACCTAAATATATGTGTATGTGTGTGCGAGACTATCGAACGAAATTCCAAAATAAAAAGAAAAATTTAACGCAAAAGGCAAAGTTTTTTTGGGGGAGTGCCAGAGCAAGGATAAGGTTGCCAGGATAATGGGCGAGGGGTCCGGGAAAATTCTATAAGCATGTGTGGGATGCTGAGGCTTCTGTCTTCTCCAATTTCCAGCTGGCCACCCGAAATGAGGGTGTCCTTTGAATTCCTGCCAGTGTGGGTTCTGTGTGTGAGTGCCTTGTGTTTTTGGGTGGGTGGAATGTATGCTAAAGTGAAAAGTAGTAAATTGAACTTTCTTCCTTCTCTTCCTCTCCATCTGCTCCTTCTGGCATCGTTTTTATATTTTTGTGGGCAATTTGTACTTTGTCTGCGTTCAGCACTTTTTGCAGTTGTTGCTCCGGCTACGGCTACTTTTCCACTTTTCTTTTCACTTTCATTTTACGGCTGGCCCTGGATCCATTTGGGTTTTTCCACATACATATGTGTGTGTGTGAGTCCGGAATCTGGACTCCGGAATTTGGAAGGGGAGTGGAATTTGGCTTTGGACTGGGCCCATTTGTTATTTATCGCTTTGCAAATTAAAGTTGAGCCGCATAAAACTTGCAAAATTATTTATAGCAATAAATATTAACCAACCTGCTATCCCTTACTATCCTTAATTACAAAAAGGAACCAAGGAAGAGCGGAAAAAAAACGCCTGACAAGCTGATAATAAATTGAAAAATCTATCAAAGGTAGCAGGCTGTATTTTTCTGGGAGTATGGGAAGTGGTGAGGGACTATCAGCTTGCCGCTGATGGAGTAGAAATCATAATGTCAGGATTGACTTGACAGCTACAAAAACAATACCAACATCCTGCGTTGTCCTTGTGCGAGAATAGTTCGCAAAAAATGCTAGTGAAAGTACAGGGAAAATTACCTGTTAGTGAACAGTTTACAAAACTTATGGAGACTTCGAGTGAAAAGCATTTCTTGTGGATTATATTAGAAAAGTTTGTGTTGTGGAAGTTCGATTGTAACTTTTAACTGTATTTCTTTATTTTTGCTGTGTTACTACATATTAATCACTCTAATGGGATTAATTTCAGTATTTTCAGTATTCAAAAAATATTTAAAAAAATATTTACCAAGATGAGAAAACAATTATTATTACGAGATATTACAGTAAATATTTTAAAAACAATAAATAATAAATAAAATGTTGTGGGACCAACGGAAGGAAACTTTATAGCGATGCCCCACTTTATGTATAAATGATGACAATAAAATTGCTCCGCTTGTGTATGTGTGTGTGTGAATGTTGGTGCGTGTCTGTTTGTTTGGCAATCAGCCATGACAGCCAGGAATTCTTATTCCCGACTGAAGTCTACGCCCCACCACAGCGACCACCCCCTCAAACCCCTCAGCAGCCCGCCCCTGGCCATCACTTTCCCTGCAGTGATTTTGCAATGAAATTCGATGGCTCCACCAGGGGAGTTGGGCCGATATAAGCCTCATTATGGAAAATCAATAGAGACGAACGTAACTTTAGACTGTGGCAACTACAGAAAAAAGGAAACACGAGATGGGCCAATGAAGGAGAAATAGTAGATAAGTGCACGGAAAAAATACAAATCCTACATGACTAACTAATAATATAATGTAGAATTTATTAAAAAGCGTTTAGTATGTAATATTACAATTTAATAAAATATTTTTATAAATTTCCTATTGTTTTGAAATAAGCTAACTTAGACACACTGAAAAAATATTATAGGGAATCATATATTAGATTGCGCATTTTAAATTCCCAAAAACTTTTGGCAATTTATTTAAATAATTTATTAAAATAAATAAGCACTATATAAAAAAAATAAAACAATTTTTTTTTTTTAAATTATTAATTTTAATTACCTTTTAAATTCACCGATATATTTGTCTAAGTGTAGTTCAATGTTATGGACTACGCATTAAACAAAATTTCGATGGGCCTACGACCACACACCCCACTCCCCCTTTCTAGGACACAACAAACAAAAAAGAGGCAAAAACAAAATTAATTAATTTATGTGCCAGGCGGAATTTTCCATGGCAATGGCCACTCACACCACAGCCGATACACACATACGCAGACAAGCGTCTATTGATACAATTTTTCCAATTTCAACGCCATCCTCCAACAACCTTCTTGGTTTTCTTGCTGTTGTTGTTGCCTATCCTGTTGACAACAAGAGCGGCAACAACAACTGGAACTCATTACAAAAACATAATAACAAAATAAATATTGAAAGAAATGGCATAAAATTATAAAAGCCTTGTCCACAACAAGGAAAACTGCCAGTCGCAGAACGAAGTGAAAGTGGAGACCCAACCCCCCTAAGCCCCCACCCCTTGGAAAACCCTATTTTCCCGCCTCCCCCAAAGCGCCAATAAATTTTATGCACTATCACACGCACACGCACACACACACAACCGCTTGCTGAGTGCGTAAGCTGCTTAAGGGAAATGGAAGTGGAAATCGAAATGGAAAGAAAAGGGAAAAGAAAAGCGCGGGGAAATGGCGACCAGTGTGTGTGGTCAGACTTTGAAAGTGTGTCCGTGGGGGAGTTTGCATTATTCAAGCAAAAAAGGCAGGGCGAAAAAATAAAGTAGCAAACAGCCTTTGGCCCAAAGCCGGTGACTTTTATACTTTTATCTCGCAAAATGTTCGAGAACAGAAACTCGGAAAGAGGTCGAGGAATAGCAGAAATACATACATCAATAACTGCAGAACCAAAGATAAGATAAGTGACGGTAATAATTCCTGCAAATCTTCTTAAGCCTCTTTTCAATCGAAACTAATTTCCGAACTATATAGTGGAGAGCTACCTAAAACTATAATTTATAATATAATTATAATTTATAGGATATTTTAGTACAAATAAAATAAAAGGTATGAGTTTTAAGAAAACTAAAAAAAATCAATAATTATCAGAAAAAATAGCTCAAAGGGATTGTTTCCTTTCAGATTTCTGATCCTTTAAATGGGTTCAGTAAATAGGGTTATTATAAATGACCTATTATCTGAAGAACCTAATTTTTATTTTCGTACATAGTGAACATTTATTTCTAATGTTCCCAAATTAGAGTTAATTTCCAATTGTTCCTATAATCAGCCTATAATCACCGATAAATCCCAAGAAAAGGAACAGTAGGCCCTCAAGCAGGGGCCAGCATGTGAGGACATTTCACATTTCCAAACGACGCGTGCCTTGATTTAAAAACCCTAAATTCAACCCAAACTCGCACGCCGGCTAGAGTCAATTTTTACACAAAAAACGACAGAACATTTTTACACCAAAAAACCCCGAGAGTTTCCTTATCTTTAACACCCCGGGAAAAAAACCCAACTGCGGCCCCTAAAGCCGTGGGCAAACACAGACGCGTGCGCCAATAGTATCAAAATCGAATAAGTAAACAAGATCCATAAAAAAACGTAAGATACCGGCGAGTATGTGTTTGTATTCGTGTTTGCGGCACGGGTAGTTTGGTTCGGTAGTTTTAAAAACCATTTGGACCCTACGAACTGAGGAATCGTGGCAGCTGCCTTTCGAATGGAAAATGGGAAATGTGAAATCCACACGCGTGCGAAGCGTGTGGTGCCCCAAAAGTTGTCAAAGGAATCAGACATAAATTTCATTAGAGTTTACAATCCGCTGCATTGTTGCACTTGGAAAATCCCACGAAAGGGTTGGCCTGCCCGATTGGACAGTTTTCGAAAATGTGTAAAATCTAGCCCAAAAGTAAAGGGGTCACCAAATTACTTTTGAGCGCAAATGAAGCGTACTGAATGGAAATGGAAAATCGGAAATCGGAAATCCTCACATGACACTGAAAAGGGGTTTAGGGTTAGGGGCTATAGGGTAAGGGGTAAGTGCTCTGCTCTTCTGCCCTGAACCCTTGCCCATTGTAAAGTTGCAATTTTCTACGGATAATGCGAATTTTGCAACAAAAAATTTCTTGACATTTTCCGCATAAAAATCTCACTGGGTCGCGGGTTACGGGGGTAAAAAGGGTCACCCAATGCTGCCGCTCATTGTGTAAATAAAGGATCAGGCGAATGCAACCAACTGTCACACGTCCATGCGAAATTAATAAATTACATTTTCTCATTTTTTTTTCGCGCAAAAAACTTGCCAATTTTTTAACCCAAAAAGGGAGGGGTGGGGGGAAATTTAATTTTCGGGTGCACGAAGGGGTTGTGCGTCACATTAACTGAGCCCATTAATAAGCGTAGCCAACCCCGGATGACACGTGGGTCAATGTCGCCCGACCTGGAAAAAGGACAAGGACGACAGGCGGCGCGAAAATGGGTGAAAAACAACAATAAAGGAACCCAAAAAAAGAGAACACTAAAAAAACTGCAAAAAAAAGGAAAGCCCGTTAAAATTCTCACTCGATTTGAAATCGGGATTTTTCAATAAATTGGCACAAGCCTTGGCATTTCCTTCTTTGTTCGCCAGGCAATAATCCTCTTAACTGCAGCGACTGTCGCAAAATTGGAACAAAGGCGAAGGGAAAATGAAAATGTTGCATAGGGGTACCAGTAGTTGGGTTCCTTCCCAGTTAAATAAATGAGATTTCAGTGGGAACAAAGGCGGAAGCCTTCTTGGATAAGCCGGTAACTAGGATGGACCGCTTCAGTGATTAGGCGAACAAAAACAGCAGTACGTAACGAAGTTAATCAGGGGACTACGCACTACCGTTTTATCCAATCAATTAAAGTTTTTTTTAAACCCAATCCTGGATGCATTATTAAATATTTTCCTTTTTGTTTATTTTAACTTTACAATAACATTTTTACAAATCGTAATAAAGCTTTTAAGAGGTTATCACATGGTGGTTTCTATACTGATTAACCGAAAATGTTCCTGCTCTTCTGGCGGTACTGGGGCTCCACGTACTGGGGATGGGTGCGGATGTACTCCAGACCCTTCAGGATGCCAGCTGGGATTGGGGGAGGAGTGGGCAGGAGGGCTCCCTGGGGCTGGTAGCCGTTCTCATCGGCCAGGTACGAGATCTGGACGAGCTGACCCTCGGGCGAGTACCACGAGAAGCCTCCGTTGGCCGCGTGTCCTCCGAGTCCGGACTCCTGGGCGGCGATTCCGTTGCTGGTCTCGAAGGCGTAGTTGTACTGGCCATTGGGCTGGATATCGGCACCGCTCTTGGTGATGTAGGCGCCAGCATCCTGGTTGTATTGGGGTGCGGCAAAGGCGCAGGCCAGGAAGGCGGAGGCGATAAGCATCTAAAAAAATAATTATATCAATATAAAGCCGAAATATTTTAAACAATATATTGAGTTTAAACAATTTAAAATTTTTTGATAGATTTCAAAAATGTAATCTGATGTTTATAACTGATTTTCACAATTATATTTTTGTTGTAAATTTTTTTTAAATATTTTGTTAACTTAAGTAGTTTTATTTTACGTTGATATTTAATTTTCACTGTCTTTATCTAGTTATTATTTGGCTATGCTTACGAAGCGGAACATCTTGGCTGGATTGGAGGAGTGCGTGTGTCTGAGACTGAGAGACAACTCTGAATGATGACCATTGGCAGATCACTAATGTTTTTATAGGAATTCTCGATACGAAGCGCAATCCACCCAAACAACTTTTACGGCCGACTGCAGGAAACTCATCTGAATAACAATGGCCAAACTCAGATTGGCCAAACTGGAGCGCCACGAGCCGCTCAAAAAAGGTAACAAGCCACGCACTGGCAGAAACTTTGGCTCTTGAGTTTTACGTCACTTTAAGCTCGGCACAACAAATTTTATCGCTGGACAAACTTGAAATGAAGTGAAATTGTTTTGATTTATTCATATTTTTCACTGCTTCCAATTAGTTATTATCTTTAAAATATGATGGTAACTAATATAAATTATAGATCATTGCAATCCATCAATATTTACAATGTTTCTATTTATTTAAATTTCATAATTTATGTATTTATAATTTTTCAGAACTATTCTTATAGCCAAACATGGGTTTGGCCTGCTTTAATTAAAATATAATAAAAAATTATTAAATTTTCAGAAATAATTATTAAACAATTACAATTGTTATTTGTGGGCTAAGCTATTTCTCTATTTCTTTATTAAAGTTTGATAAGAATTGCCTAATGATTAGTATCGATAAATTCTAAAAATTGTATTTAAACTCTTTAATATACAATACATGCCTACATTGCATAAATATTAGTAATTAGTTGGGGAGGAAGAGTGGGGAAATCATTGTTAAAGGGCAAGGAAATTAATGATATTACATCCTAAACTTAGAGAATATAATACAAAATATCCTACTTTAAATGAAAATGTGTTTCTGTTCCACCCAAAAAAAAATAATATGAGGTATTGTTAATAATTTATTTTGTTGAATTAAAAAGTTCCTTTTACTTTTATTTTACATTTGAAATCAATATTACCCCTTTCTTTTACCGATACCATCTAAAATATGGCGAATAAATCCTTTTTTAAGATAGCATTTTATTCCTTGTCACCATGCCAATTAATTCTATCTCATTTGCGTTATACTCGGGATCTCAATCGTTCGGATCGGAGCACTATAGAATATTTTCTATTTTGGCACACTCTCCCAGAGCGTTTGTCACTATGTGTACCGTCTTCTTAGCCTTGACTGTGGGCTAAAATGTTGGGTCCTACAACTAGTAAGCATGTTTATATCGAATTTACATTGATCTTTGTTTTCGTGTGTCATTGCAAAATAATAAAATCCTCTAATTTTTTTACAACTTCTTCGTTTATTTCAACTCTACAATAACATTTTTACAAATCGTAATAAAGCTTTTAAAAGGTTTTCACGTAAGGGTTCCTCTACTGCTTAACCGAAGATGTTCCTGCTCTTCTGGCGGTACTGGGGCTCCACGTACTGGGGGTGGGTGCGGATGTACTCCAAGGACTTCAGGATGGCAGCTGGGATTGGGGGAGGAGTGGGCAGGAGGGCTCCCTGGGGCTGGTAGCCGTTCTCATCAGCGACGTACTGGATCTGGACGAGCTGACCCTCGGGCGAGTACCACGAGAAGCCTCCGTTGGCCGCGTGTCCTCCGAGTCCGGACTCCTGGGCGGCGATTCCGTTGCTGGTCTCGTAGGCGTAGTTGTAGTTGCCCTCGGGGGTGATATCGGCACCACTCTTGGTGATGTAGGCACCAGCATCCTGGCTGTAGGAGGCAGCGGCGTAGGCGCAGGCCAAGAAAGCGGAGGCGACGAGCATCTATTCAAGGGAGGGGATCACAAGTTAGTTACAAATCACTTAGGAAAAAACAGAATTTGAATACAATGATTTTAAAAAGAAATGAATTTGAAAGCAACCAAGAGAATTGAATAATATTAAATAGATTTAAAAAATGTTACAAGAAAAATTAAATTTTAAAATTTTTGAATTTTTTTCGTTACTTTAGGTTTTTAATTTGAAGTAAGTATCCTTTTGACTTACGTAGCGGAACATCTTTGCTGGTTTAGAGTGCGTGTGTCTAAAACTGAGAGACAACTCGGAATGGTGACTTAATTGCAGATAGGCAACCTTTTTATACGAATTCTCGATTCGAAGCCAGATCCACCCAAACAACTTTTACGGCCGACTGCAGGAAACTCATCTGAATAACAATAAAACTAGCCAAATTGGGTAAACTAGAGCGCTAAGAGCGGCCAAAGAGCTGAAGATCTTATATTCGACTCTTTGAATTTTCATTCATGTCATGCTGTGGGGCGCAGGTATAACTGCGGTAAAATATAAGGTTTATTATCTATAAAAAAATGCATCGATTAGTTTACCTTATAAATACAAAACTCCCTTAAAATTCGTACTTAAGATTTTTTATCGTAGGTACCTATTATATTATAAAATCTTTAAAGAAAGGGAAAATAATATTGTCCATTAAAAAACTTTAGTTTTTAATTTAAAAAAAAATGTGATTTAATTTTTTTTTTTAATCGTTGTACTAAGTTAGTTAAGCTAAGTTGTTTATGTTAAGAACAGACTCATACATAGGAGTACAATAACATTTCTTATATAAATTTGCTTTGTCGTTAAAATAAATCAAATTTAAGGTTTAAATTTGAACCAGTATTACAATAATTAATTAAATCACTATTTAATAATATCTTTACACGCACGCGTTAATGATAGCTGACCTAAAAACTTGACCTCAACTGTATGGGATGTGTGGGCATTGTAAAGAGCAAAAGTGAATATGATCGCATCGCCCCATGCGGCAATGTCAATGTCGCCGCTTTGGTATAAGGCTCGCGATCTAGAGACTCCAGTTTCTGGTTCAAAATTCAGTTTCAGGCGGCACACCCAAAAAGGCAGTCTTAATTAAATGCATTTGAAACAGACGAGTCTCGATACGATTTTAGCATAATTTATGGTTCCACTCCGGTCTGCTCAGTGCTTAAGTTTTCCAGTTTGAAATGTCTAACCCTTCCCTTGGCTTACGCATTTGTAATATCCGTCTGCGAGGCGCTGAAATGTGTGCGTTTAACAAATTGGGCCATAAAAGTGAGTTAATGCTTAATTGATACGCGAAGTGAGATATCCAACTGGCTTAACCCGTTGCTAGCCGCGCCTGATCCGCCTTATCCAAACACTACAAAACGTCTCGTGTCACCAGCGGCACCTTTAATGCGATATATCAAATTTCATATTCTAAAACCGTGGTATGCAACCTGTTTTTAAGCCTGAGAAGCTTAAAAAATAATAATATCAAATATAATTTAATAATGGTGGGCTTTATGTCCATTTTTTAAAGAGAATGGTCAGTATGATATTTAATAAATCAATGTAAATCAATGAAGTTCTTAAAATATATTACATTTTATTTTCAGATTTTGACCATCTTTTTTTTTAAAGCTGTATTTAAGTCTATTGGATTATTTAATAAATTATTTTCACCCACTGTGTCGATAGTTTGTGTTTTAAATAAATCAACTTGGGGGGCATGGCCTTGAGAAGATATCCATTCGATGAGAACACGACGATCGTAAAACTGATCTTTATGACAGCCACAGAAAGCGAAATCATCCATCTGCTTGATAGGAAATGCTAATGCTGCGTTTGATTCGAAGTCAGAGTTGTGGGTTTCGGTAACATGGCAATATGTCAAAGACTTTGAAGAGATTTATTGACTTGCCGACTCGTACGCAAAATCGTGTGTTAATTTCTGAGAACAGATCGTACAACGATTACGTATTTAACACCCTTGGCTTTGCTGTCGTCACTACCCCGGGGATCCCCGAAACATTTTCCCATAATTATGCATATTTGCCGAGATTCGATTATGGTTATTAATTTAATACCTCTAATTAATGCCATTTTATTAGGGCTACCTTATAGAGTGTGGCCTAAAAGTGATTGGATCTTAAGCCTCTGATTGGAACCTCAACCTTCCACCATTGAAGAACAAGCGAATAAATTTAAATAAATCATACTTAAATAGATTTTAATCTTTCAGATTAACTGAATGTTGTAAGTCTTTAAATTGACATATATGTCAATAAATACCCAAAAATATTCTCGAAAGCACCAAAAGTGTAAAGCCCAATTCGAGGTGCCCAAATTATGACATTTGATATATTAATATCGTTTAGCTATTGTAGTCTGATCGAAATTCATAAATATGCACCTTTCGATCGGTCAGCAACACTCTAAGCATAAACGAGTTCCAAATATGATATTATTTTTAGACGATTTATTCGGTTTTCTTGTTTCCTCTTTTCATCAATAAACAAATTGGTTTTGCTCAGCGATGCACGTCAATGGCTTTGGCGGCTTCAATATTTCACACCGATTCTGGGTTATAGATATGTATATAATCGTATATAATCTCTCTGGTTTCGATTCAGTTTTATGCAGATGAGGCGTCAATATTGGTGCAAGTTTGTCTACCATATCGGCACGAATTTATAATTTATTTTTCCCATGCCAATCTTCACATAAAGAGTATCGTATTCCTAATGAGAATCGGATATATTTAATGGTCAAACACCGAATCTGTTTATACTCTTTCAGAAAATGGCACAATCAACATTGTTAAATATATAAATATTTAAAGAAATTATAGATTTATTAAATAATAATAAAATATTAAACACTTTTATAATAAGTATTAATAGAATACCGTTTTATGAAGAGGTCAACCAATAAATGGTTTAACTATGTATTATTTAAAACTTCTCAATAAACTTTTCCAACTAAATTTAAAATTATTTTTTAAATGACTAGGTCAAAGTTAGTATAATATATTCAAAGGCTGCATTCGAACGTCTTTAGTTGGCATGTGTCCAAACATGAAGACTTCATCCATTAGCGTATTAAATTAAATGCAAATTAATTGGACTGAACTCGTGTGCATATCAATTGTACTGAAACTGATACATATACTGCCAAATATGTCATATTGACTTTTAGCATTTTCCCATAACCTGTTGGCCTTCCGGGATGTCTTCTCTTAAGTGGGTAAATAAATTTATGGTTTCGACAGCGAATTGCGAGATTATTAATGTAGTTTTCCAAAAATTAACTAGCTCTTAATTTATAGGACTCTTCATTTATGGATGACTTTTAACACTTTTCAGAATGTCGTTTAAAAGTGTGTAATCTTCTTCTGATTCTTTTGAATACGTATTGCAGTGCGGTTTTCAAATTTCTCACCCCAAAATACTTTATTTTAACAACTTGGTTTAAAATTTCGATTGGAAAAATTAAAAAAGGCTATAGGATTTAAAGCAAATCAACAGATTGGGGAATCCCCTAATCATATTGGAAGTTCGACTGTACCTTTGCAACACTAGTTTAGTAGAAAGCGGTATTATTTAGTATTAATACTTTTGCAGCCATTTCTAGCATGTTTTGGCTTTTGATATGTGGCAACGCTTTTATAAAATTATTAAGAAAATCCCCATCCGACACGAGCTTTCTTTCCAAATCTTTGCCTTAATTCATTTTGCTTTTTAAAATCTTCAGAAATGAATCGGTCAGATGCAAAGCTACTTTCCGAACTGAATGTGATGGAGAACCAGTGTAAAACAGCGATTACATTTGAACAAATCAAGCTCGATCGGATAAACAGGACTAGAAATGAAATATTTTTCCGAAACAACATTGTCCCTCGCCAGTACGAGGTGGATAAGGAGAACAAACCACCAACATTTCGATCAGCAGCACGTCGAAGCCCCAGTCGTCCTGGACCTGCACCCAAGATTTACGAAACACCCAAGGGTCTACAAAACAATGGTATTAAAGACTCGCCCAAATGTAAGCTGGCTAAAGAAATTGCCAAAAGAATCAAGGATAACAAGTGGACGATGCCGCCGATGCGAGTAGATCAATGCCCGAAATGCCGGATATATCGAAAGGAAAGGGGACACGCTTGCAACATTGACCAGTGTTTCCTTGGATGCGCATGTGGATTTCTAACCTCAAACATGAGAGCCCTCTCCGGACACACTACTAACTGCAAGAAAAGGTATCCTGATTTGGCAAAATACTTGGCCCAACTGGGTCCTAGCGGTGTTAAGGGTGAGCCCCCCAACACCGTCTAAAATGGATATCCAAAGTCCTATGTACGTATTTATTACAAACATTTTTATTTGAAACTAAGACATTATTTTCTCAGATTTAAACGAAGAAGTTCCTTTTTTAAATATTCCACCGATTATTTGGGGAGATTATACGCTTACTTTGAATTTTCTAATTTTTGTGCATGCCGCAATTCGCAACGAATACGTTTTAAAATAAGTAAGTATATATTAAGAAACAGTGATTATTAGTTATTAATCAATTGGTTCTATATTTAGATTTTAACAAAGAAGGAAATAGTTGGATGTTTATTAAATGTGGACTAACCTAGTGGTACATTTGTATGCCACATTCTTTTGAAATGGATTCAAAATAAGTATGTTCAATTTACAAACATCCAACATGCGTATTACCTATTAATAATATCTTTTTTTCAGAATTTAAATGTCCAATATAGGAAATGTGGCACGATCAATTAAACTATTTTAATTTTTTAAATAACAACAGATTTATCCGGTTTTAAATAAATTAAAGATCTAATTGAGTAGACTCTTTATTTTTTGTCAGTGGCGGGTTACAAAAAATAAATTTCAAGTCGACACGAAATTTAAACAAAATTAAATTCTACAAAAGGCTAATGTGGATATTGTGACCATACTGGGAACGTGTGCCAAATTTTCAAGTGAGTGTTGAGGAAATTATCCTTATTTATGCAACTTTATCTATTTCAAGAATTATTATTTTATTTTTCTGTGCTATACATTATATATTTATTGAGACATGGTCCAAAGTATATAAAAAGTAATCACCAGTGTTTAATTACGTTTATTTAATAATTGTATTGTGTAGAAAAAATTATGTTTAAATTGTAAATTGAATTCAAATTTCAGCGGTAAACAATAGTTCCATTTCCATCCGCCTGGGTGCGCCTTGCCCGAACAGCTGTGACTCTGCTTCTTCCTTGACATTCACCCGTCCGCCCGCCTCTAGCCATCTCGCTCGCTCCTGCACAGACCAAAACGAGGAGAAGATAAATTTAACAATTTAAATTTGACCAAATCGCGAGCAGAACAGTAAAATGTTGGCCCACAGGATGCAGCTTTGGAGGACCACGAATGCGACGATGGCCCTGAGTTCCACAACCAGCCGTTTTCCTCAACAGGTGAGTGTAAATCATTGCAAATCAGCCGGCGATGACATAACCTGCAAGTGGCCAATGTTTTGGGGTCTTAAATTTACTCGAAATTCAATGAAAATGTTGTGTTTCAGGGTAATACGGCGGGTAGAAGAGATATGCACCTGCAGAGGATTGCTAGGGGAAGCAGTCTGCCCCTGGTGGCCAGCGGGAAATGGTCAGCCGGCCAGCTGCGATTCGCCAGCAGTGGAGCAACTGCAGCGGGAGTTTCGGCCGCACAAAGTGGAGAGTTTATGCAGGCAGTGTCCAAAACGGAGCTGGTCGATCTACCCGACATACCAGCTGCTCCAATCCCTCCGCCCATCGACAGCTTGAATGTAATGGATGTGGTCAACCTGGCGGGAGAACCCTCCTTCGCCTCCATTGGACTGGGCGGCTGGTCGCCTGTGGGTCTCGTCCAGAACTGCATGGAATTCATTCACTGCACCTGGGAAATACCCTGGTGGGGAGCCATCGCCATGGGAACCCTCGCCGTGCGCACCATCATCTTTCCCTTGGTCATCCTGGCCCAAAGGAACTCAGCCAAGATGAACAACAACATGCCGCAGATGCAGATGCTCCAGCTGAAGATGACCGAGGCCAGGCAGTCGGGAAATGCCATTGAATCCGCCCGTTATGCCCAGGAAATGATGCTGTTCATGCGGGAAAAGGGCGTCAATCCTCTCAAGAACATGCTGGTTCCGCTGGCTCAGGCCCCGCTCTTCATCAGCTTCTTCATGGGTCTGCGACAGATGGCCAACGCCCCGGTGGAATCGATGCGGGATGGTGGGCTCTTCTGGTTCACCGATCTCACCTTGGCGGATCCCTTTTACCTGCTGCCCATGATCACCAGTGCCACGTTGTACCTGACCATCGAAATCGGCACGGACTCGGCTCGTCTATCCGCCGCCAATATGAACACCATGAAATATGTGCTGCGGGCCCTGCCAATTGTGATCTTCCCCTTTACAATGAACTTCCCCGCTGCCATTCTGACCTACTGGGCCTGCAGCAACTTTATTTCGTTGGGACAGGTGGCTCTGCTGAGGATTCCCTCCGTCAGGGACTACTTTAAGATCGAGAAAATGCTGACCCATGCGCCAAGCTCACTGCCACCCAAGAAGGGATTCGTCGGGGGAATGAAGGAGTGTAAGTACAATAGGATTGACCTCGTTGTCGTCTCCATTTCTGAACTGGATCCTTCCTAACCCTCTTTTCTAGCCTGGGACAACATGAAGATCTCGAAGGAAATCGAGGAGCGACAGCGCCTGGACGAGATTCGATTCGCCAAGGCCGGCAAGGGCCCGCTGGTCAAGACGTTCAAGTTCGATCCAACGAAAGCAGCCAAAACCATATCTGCGGAGCCGCACATGCGGTTAAAGGAGCCGCCAAACAAGCAGCGATAGTGCTCCCTCATCCTGTGACCGCCGCCGAGCGCTGTGTCTTGTTACGTTAATTTAACCCCTTAGTCGATAGTATTCCACCTTCAAACACCAAACGTTTTGCTGCTAAAATATAATTTGTAAATGTACAAAAGCGGATTTTACTTATAAAACTAAATTTTGGAGAGTGAATCAAAGGAATATACTCTTATTGAAATCAAAAGATTGTCATATTTTCGGTTGAAAATCTAACGAATGTAAAATAAGATACAACTGTATATACAATGATCAGCCGTAAATTAAAGCTATGAGTGTTTATACTTTATACTGTACTCAAATACCAACGAGATTGTGGAGAATTGTGTCATGAATATTACTATTCAAAATATGGAAAATTGCATCAGTTAGAAGTAGCTTCAGACTAAAGTAGAATAGCTAATATGCTTTGTAATAATTGCAGCCAGGAAACAGGTCTATAAAATCCGAATTGTTATTACCACGTAAATACAATCAATCAATCACCAGCGTCAAGATTTCCTAGTTGCTGACCTCGGTTATTAGTTGGGATAGGCTTTAATATTATTCAGGGAATCCCTTGTCAGTTTTAAAATGGCAACATCTCATTTAATTATACAGCAGTTATAAATACGAAATTAACGGCAAAACGAACCAAAACTAGAGCTCCTAAAGTATCTGTATAATCAACTAATAATGAATAGAATCGGGCAATCCATAATTATTGCACCTCTGTAAAAAAGAAATCAATCGCCCATAGCTACTCCTAGAAATCTATGAAAAGGGGTAAAAACTTCCATTAAACCATTATTATTATTACTAAACCAACAGAATATGTATGTGTATATATATCCATAACGAGGATAAAATCAAGTAATTAGTCCCTGGCGGAGATGCACTGGTTGATCACCTCGGCGAGGTGTTTGTTCTCCAATGCGGCTGCCACTCGCTCCTTATCCGCCAATTGCTTATTCACCGCCTGCTCGGAGGCGTGGGTTCCGGGCGTAATCTCCACGGTGACCTTGAAGCGGGGCGGCAGGGAGCGGAGCAACTTCACCCGGATGGACAGGCCAATCAAAGTGGCCATCGAGCAATGGGGAATCGTCGGGGTAAAACTGATGTGCACGGAATTCTGGCCATCGCTTATCCGGATCAGATCCTCCTGCACCACATGCAGCTCCTCCAAGGTCAACGGATGCTCCGGGTCGTTGATATTCCTAATGAGATCTGTGGAGTACCATTTATAAGGCCGTTGTTCCCTCACTGTATTCCAAGATCTCACCAAAAATCTCACGCTTATCGAAGGGATCGGATACATTTTCGTCCTCATCATTGGCCGTCAGCACTCTTTCCTTGATCTTGTCGTAGACATTGGGGTTTATATTCTCGATTTCCGTTGGCATTTTGCTTTGTTTACTTTTAGATTACTTTATTTACACGTTTTTCAGAAAAAGTGGAGGAACAAGAACAAACCTATCGGCCGTCATTTGTGCAAACCTATCGGAACACCTCTTCTTCTTCGACCACCATCAATTTTATGGTGTGTATACACTGTTGGGCGCGTAAATTATTTGATTTTGAAATTATCTAGCTTGTATTATTTATAAGTAGTATATTAACTATAAGCTCAAGCAGGCACCCTTTAAGTCATGTTTAATGCATTATAATTGACTTGATAGCCTTTTTTAAGCAAATAAAATAGAATCATGTCCATATCTCACAAAAACTTCCAGACAGTTTTATTTGAATTTAAATCGGATATTAATTCAGAGCAATTACTCGATCAATCAAACCAACGCAATTCTTAAGTACAGTTCCAGGAAAACGCCGACGAATTGATATGTTTACCTGTCGCCTTACGTAAAGGGCGTAATTACAAGTGCCTCGCGATCCATATTTATGTGCTCTTCAAATTAGCTGCGGGAATACTTAACTTGGGTTAACCAAGCTTAACTTTTTTGCAAGCCAGTGCTAAATAGCCGGCAGATGTGGATCCGTGCATGGCGCTGAAATGACTAAGCCTTGAGCCCATTTCGTCGCCTTAACTCGCTTTTATTCTCCGCATTTTTATTCCATATCCATATTCAGCTTTTTCGAGAAGCCGGCGCACTTGACGGCGATTTCCTCGGGTTATAATTAGCCAGACTTATCAATATCAACGTGGAAAAGCAGTCGACGCCGGGGAGATTTACATAGCGAACGGGTTCCGTGCACTTGGCGTGCATCTATTCGCAATTAGCACCGAATTACAAACTGGTTAGCAGCCACTGCCAACCAACTGGAGAAGCCTCCGATCCGTTGGGCTCATAAAATGGGTTCGCGCCATGCTCAGAGCAGCAGTTTGGGTCACATATCCAAGCGGTCAACATGAAGTCGGTTGTAAGTGAAGATCTCAGGTTTCCTAAAGTCTTAACAATAAATTAATAAGTAACTAAAGAGAGTAGTTGTGATGAAAAAGGAAATATGATCCTGTCACAAATGTTATATATAGTGTGTGTATTTCTGAATAAAAGTTTTTGTAGATCCTAAATTGGAAATAAAATTTTTTTTCTAATTTTTTGGAAATTAAAAGTGTTATTTGTAAAATGAATATCCTGATTTGGTAATTTTTAAATATAATGAAAACTTTTGTGCTTCTAAAATAACATTAAAATACTTCCACATGCGATTAGGAAATTATTTTTAGATTAATAGTAATTAACTTATTGATTTTTTTGATTTTCCCAAATTTCCTTTAGATTGTTCTCTTAGCCTTGGTGGCTCTTTGCCGTGCAGCACCTTTGGATGTCAAGGAGTCGTCGTCTGAGGCGCTCTCCAGACCCAGTCCCATCAGTCCCGATGTGATTGTGGATCCCAAGCCCACTGAGAAGGTCGTCCTGCTGAAAGATGCCACCGCTGTGAATCGCCAAAAGCGTAATGAGCCCAAGAAACCCGACAGCGTGAAAGCCCATGAGCAGCTGCAGCACAATCCCCATAACCAGAAGCCAACCCCAGCCGCCCCTCATGATGACCACAAGCACAAGAGGGAAGCTGAAGGATGTGAATCGCCAAAAGCGTAATGAGCCCAAAAAGCCGTGAATTAACTTTAAGTTTAAGCAGGCACCCTTTAAGTCTCGTTTAATGCATTTTAATTGACTTGATAGCTCTTTTTAAGCAAATAAAGTAGAATAATGTCAATATACATCTCACAAAAACTTCCAGACAGATTTATTTGATTTTAAATCAGGAGGGCCTGGTGATATCGGAAAATCTGCAGCAGCAATATCGCCAGCGTGTCAGTTTGAGCACCCAGACCAGTGGGATTACGATTCTTTATTTACCAATTAATTTTACTTCTAAATTAAATTACTTCTACACTAATTAAAAAAAAGTTATATTTTTTTATGTTTTTTTGAAAACATCGAAAACATCGATAGGTGCGCAACAGTTCGTTGTTAAATCTCGCTGAACCTTCGTGGCTCCACCGCTAATCAAGCCCCATAAACCGTTTTATATTCTTATTCGTGGCTCGTGATATTTCTGCGTAAGAGAGCGTCATTCGAACTGTTTGTTTTTGGATTTTGTTTTTCACAATTTTTTTGTTGAACTTTCGTGAGTATTATTTTTTGTGACACTCGTATTTTGTATATTGTGAATTATAATATAAATACAACGTTATAAAATAATAAAATACAAATACAAATACAACGTTGTACCAGCTAAAATTATTGACCCAGAAACTGGAGCTTCAACGTGAGTAATTATAAATGTACTAAAAATATAGGTATTTTAACTAAAAAAGCACATAATAAACAAAATTATAATAAATCATAGTTAAATATAAAATTATTTATTAAATAATATTATAATAATAATATTTATTATAATAATATTCTGTGGATACGATATAGCGGTTTTAAAGTGAGAAGAGAAGTCGGAAAAAAGTGCGTTGCCAGACTGATACTCAAGTTCAGCTACACGAACTCAAAATTGAGCTTATCGAGCTCAACTTGAGTAAATTTTAACATTTTAAAATTTTAGACATTTTTTTAATTCTAGAATTAAATGGATCTAAGAAATTTCGAATATTTCGTTGAACATCCTCAGAAAATGAAAATGGCTCAAGACGCCATTGTAAGATTGAGGGAGCCGGAGAATAAAAAGTTAAAGTTACAAGGAATTGTTCAGAATTTTGAACCACTTAAACTTTTTGAAAAACCGTTTTATCTTTCTGTGGATGAGATTCATTTTTCAATGGACCTTAAAGCGCTAGTTATCCTGGCCGTGGCATTCGATGCGTCGATGTTTCACGTCGTATATATCTACACGGTAAGAAATTTGACTTCACTAAAATTATTTTATTTCAAAGGTACAATAATTTTAATTTTAATTCTAAATTGAATAATAATTTTTGACTTTTTTATTATTTATTAAGTGTAAATACACTTAGAAAAAATATTTACAATTATAAAAATATGATATCACTTAATAAATAAAAAAAAAAGTAAAAAATTATTATTCAATTTAGAATTAAAATTATTAAAAAAAATTGTTTTTAAGCTTTCGTTTGGAACTGGCTCCAAAATTACAAAAGAAGTAATTAAATCTTCGGTGGAGAAAGTTCTTACCTTTTGCAAAGCAAATGTGGAGCCCCTTTGCTTTGCAATAGTAAGCGACGATAACGCAAGCAATCATTTGCTTAAATGTTTGAGCGTGCCGCACTTAATTGATAAAAGGCATTTGGCGGACTTGCTTTTTGAAAAAGATAGCATGAGCGATTACGTCTTGCAACGATTATACTGCGAACCGTTCAAGAAAGCAACGTTCAAAAGCGCTCTTCAAAACTTTAAACAAGAAATTGAACAGTCTAACTTTCAAAAAGAAAGTGTAGGCCGGGAAATTCGGGCTATGGACTACATTTTAGAAGGAGTCTTCAAGGATAACGCCCTGCAGACTTTTAATTTCCTGTTCATAAACAATGATATCACCGAGAGGCTTGGAACACGCTGGGCCAATATATTATCTACCAGCTTTGCCTCTTCGCCAAGCACCTTAAAAGCTCGAATGAACTTTATTATGGTGCTATTACAGGCATACTAACATTCAAGTAAGTAAATTTACTTATAATGCGGTTATTCCATTCATTAGAGCAAGATAGATATATGTCAGTCAATGAGTAAAATTGAATCTAAAAAGTACAATTTTGCTCATTCATTAGAGCTACTGTGAAATGGGATCAATAATAAAAATTGATTTGATGCTTTTTGGTTGAATTTTCAAACCTTTTTAACAGCATTATAAGCACGGTTGCCAATTTGAATAAAAAATAACAAAATCTGGCAACCTCTGACAACCGTGCTTATAAGCCTATCTCACCGTGCAATAGGCCCTAATCTCTGTGTGTATACACTAACACACTTCGTAAAACGGAATGCGAATAAAGAGTGGACAAAGTGGACAAAGTGGATAAAGTGAACATTATGCGGCCGCTAACAATAATTCAAAATTCTGTTGTACTACAAATAAGCAATAGTGACAGCCCGGTAAAAACGATCCTAAAAAACAAGCAAAATTTAAAAGCAGCCCAAACAATAAACAATGTTTTGCGACAACCAAATGTGCAACAAATTAAAACAAAAAGACTTAATACAAAAAGGAAAAAAATTCCAAAAAAAATTGATACAAAAAAAAAGAGAATTCCAGGAGAATATGTAAAAATAAGAAAAATAAAACCAAAAAAAAATCCCGGGAAATATGTAAAAATTAATACAAAGCAAAAGAAAAAGCTAAATAAAAAATTCCTTAAAAATAGTGTGAATGAGAGAATGGGGAATGAAATATGCGAGAATGAGAGAATGGGGAATGAGATATGCGAGAATGAGAGAATGGGGAATGAAATATGCGAGAATGAGAGAATGGGGAATGAAATATGCGAGAATGAGAGAATGGGGAATGAAATATGCGAGAATGAGAGAATGGGGAATGAGATATGCGAGAATGAGAGTGATAATGAAAGAGTGAACGTGAATGATAATGAAGTGATTGAAAGTATGATTCAGTATGAAATGAATGAGAGTGTAAATGATTATGAAAGAATGAGTGTAAATGATAATGAAGTGATTGAAAGTATGATTCAGTATGAAATGAATGAGAGTGTAAATGATTATGAAAGAATGAGTGTAAATGATAATGAAGTGATTGAAAGTATGATTCAGTATGAAATGAATGAGAGTGTAAATGATTATGAAAGAATGAGTGTAAATGATAATGAAGTGATTGAAAGTATGATTCAGTATGAAATGAATGAGAGTGTAAATGATTATGAAAGAATGAGAGTGAATGATAATGGTGAGCTTTCGTGGGAATGGGAAGTAATTGAAAGTGGGAATGAGTATCAAATGAATGAGAGTGTAAATGATAATGAAAGCATGAGAGTGAATGAGAATGGTGAGCTTCCGTGTGAATGGGAAGTAATTGAAAGTGGGAATGAGTATCAAATGAATGAGTGCGTGAATGAACTTGAATGGGATGTGAGTGAGATAAAGAATGAATCTGCAAATCCATACATAATATCAATTGACGAAATTAATAATACAAATACTAATAAGAAAACTCAAGAAAAATCGTTGGGCTTAATCGGGAAAAGCCGAAAAAAGTGCCTCAAGTGCGGCGCCAGTATAGGCTCTATAGCAAAAACAACCGAGCACGAGCGAGACTGTAATCCGTCGCTGCTAGCACTTGCGTGTACTAATACCTATAAAAACATAAAGTGCATTTTTAAGTGCAATACCAATAAGGCCATGAGTGGGCATAAGGGCAGATGCCTAAAAACGCTTAAACAAACCTATAAAGGGCTGTCCAGGCCACGTCCTGCCAACTCCACTAAGAATTGGCAGCAGCACAAATGCCCCAAGTGTGGGAAAGACTTTTTAAATCGGCAAGGCAGAATGTCACACGATAAATGGTGTAACGTATTCCTTCAGGTTAAAAATATATTTCTTTTTCTACGCATTTTATTAAAAACATTTTTATTTTTCAGCCTCGTACTTAACAAAAACGCAAATAATCAACTTATCCCGCACCCACCACCGCCGTGTCCACCACCCGTGTCCATAGTAAGTTTTATATTGCAATAAGTAAGGTAAATATTTTAATCATTCCTATTATTAATAGCACCACCTCGGCCTCTTGCACCACCCAACGTGTCGCCTGCCACCATTGAGCTGCTGAACAAGGCGATGGTGAGCGTCACCACAGGCAGCCTGGCCAAGACTGCTACCGCCGAGGAGTCACGAAACTATTCGAACCTGTGGAATCAGCGGCATTTCCACAACATTTACCTGTTTAGCTGGTTCAATACCTGGAAAAGGACTGGTCTTGTGCCACCGAGGTTTGCGATTTCTCTGACGATATCATTTCCTGGACTTTTTCATCGTACGACTCGAAATTAAAAGTGGACATGGATCTTTGTGTGAAGTATGCATTCCTTATTTTAATTAAATACTCTTAAAACAGGATAGATCTTGGAGACAACTAGATATTAAAACACAATCCCGATTATATTCTAACTTGCAGGTCGGAAAATCGACATGGCAGCTTGATGCTTACACTCTTTGGCCCCTTCTGGATGATAAATAAGACGGGAATGATGCTGACCTACAAAACGGAAACGACCTCCGTGGAAGTGCTGTACCACCCTCCTGAATATTCTGGACCCATTATGTTTACGTTCCGGGATAAGATCTTCTTTGATAAAAAAAAGGCTTTCATTCGCATCGATAACGGCCAGTGGAGTAAGAAGATCCCCCTGGACGTTGCTGGTTCGATTGGCGAGGTCACCTGCTTTTCGAACAACCAGAAGTACCTCATTGGTGTTCACAACCACTTGACTCAGAACTCCCTGACCAAGCAGATCACCTTCATCCCCTTCTATATTGTGTGCAATAAGTGTCGCTTCGACATCGAGCTGCAGGAGCAGAGTCGCCCAGCCGATCGATGGATCCACCTCGAGCCGAATGAGCTTCAACCCATCTGGCCGAGGAACGACTCTAAGAACAATCTGGTAATGCGCGTGGATGGCAAGGTGACACCGGCCTTTGACTACACGGAGGTGATTTGCACGCTCCTCAAGCTGGAAGACAGCAAGTATGGTGGCATTAATGTAGATGTCCAGACGACGGAAGGTGGCGTCTATATCACTTTTACGGATTACAAGCCAGCAGATGCTCCCGGCCTGCTGATCAACCACACTGGCAAACAAATTACATACTTCGAGAAGGGAACGAAGAACGAGAAAATTTTAAATGCCAAGAGCAATATAATGTTTGCCTGGGATGACCCGACGGGTCCAAAAGTTCTCGTATTTGGCGCCAACAAAGAGGAGACGGATCTTAAACGTGACGGCATCGGCGAGGTTGTGTAAGTAGCTTATAATCGTTTTAACATATATTTCCATCTAATAATCAATTCGAAATTATAGCATGCAGGACGGCCAAAAGGTTATATGGGTATCCTTCCTGGACGGCCTGCAACGAGTGTTGCTCTTCACCGAGAATGAATCGATTGCCCATCGTACAGAATCCACAAATTCGCTGCAGTCCATCACCCAAAGCATCGATCTGAGCATCCACGGCATTGGCCTGTCAGTGATAAACAATGAGTCGGGCCTGGATATTCTTTACCTTGGCATTACCAGCTCTGGAATCATTTGGGAATCGAAGAAGATTACCAAGAAGCGCTTCAAGGACTTCACCATTGCCGAGAACGAGCTCCTGGAGATCGAGTATCAGAAATATCTAGTGCACAAGAGTGTCAACGATGTGCAGACCTACAAGCTGGACAACAAGTTCCCGGTATAAAACACCCTCAATTAGTTATTTGACAAATCGGAGACTAAAACGAATCCTTTCAGATTGACTTTGACCTCATGGTACTGAAGAAAACGGTAGAGCGAAACATAAGGCGCAGCTTTTACCCTGCGATTTGGGTATCCCGCAAGTCGTCGCCATTCCAGAACCAGCTGCATGTGAAAATCAATCGTATACAGGTGGACAACCAGTTCATAGATCCAATATTCCCCGTTGTGCTAGCACCGATTCCACCGCCCAAGAGCGTGGCGAATACGACCTCCCTCAAGCCGTTTATCGAGTGCAGCATGGTGCAGCGCATTATGCCCAACTCGACGGTGCGACAGTTTAAGTACGCCAAAATCGTGATTCAAGAGTTCCTCTTCAAAGTCGATTTGAATTTCCTCACGGCCATCGCGGATATGTTTGCCAAGGAGGTGAATGACGAGACAGCAGCCAAACAGATCCGACAGGACGTGAAGAAACGAGACTGTGGAGAAACCCGACAGCGTCAAGGCCCGCGATTCCATCCAGCATAGTCCAGAGCATTCCGAGGGGCTCACCAAGGCTCTTGAATCTCTGACCGGTGGAACGGCCCCGGAGCAGCGTCATCAGCGCGATATTCCCGTGCCCACTCAGACCAAAGCCACCGCCGCACCTGCAGCCACCACAAAGTCGGATCTCGGAAGCACCACCCCATCCGCCGCCCACCATCTGAATATTCCCCATCCCATCCCCGTGGCCGAGCTCTTCGAGAAGAACAAGCATGCCGATAAGTCCTCTTCCAGTTCCGAAGAAAGCAAGGAGAAAGCCAAGGCCTAAGCTTTAAAGCCCAAAAGTCGCTAATTGGACCGTCCCGAGATTTGTAGTCAAAGAAAACGAACTAAAATAAACAAAAATATTTACATGCTTATATAAAAAGACTGTCTGTTAATTAATCAACAAATATTTAGGGAAAAGGAAATCAAATAAACGCGTTTATATTAACATCAATTATTAGAAGCAAGAATGGAATTACTTAGCCTCTTGGTATATTTATACCCTTGCAGAGGGTATTATGATTTAAGTCAGAAGTTTGCAACGCAGTGAAGGAGACGTTTCCGACCCCATAAAGTATATATATTCTTGATCAGCATCACTAGACGAGTCGATCTAGCCATGTCCGTCTGTCCGTCCGTCTGTCCGTCTGTCCGTCTGTCCGTCTGTCTGTTTCTACGCAAACTAGTCTCTCAGTTTTTAAGCTATCGGGATGAAACTTTCCCAAAAGTCTTCTTACTATTGCAGGTAGTATATAGGTCGGAACCGACCGGATCGGACAACTATATCCTATAGCTCCCATAGAAAGGATCGGAAAAAAAACGTTAAAAAAAATTATAGCTTCGGCGTTTTTTTAAGTATTACCTTCTAATCTTGGGAATATTATTTTTTATATACTTCTGAATTTCGAATTAAATATTTAAAAAATCGGATCACTATATCATATAGCTGCCATAGGAACGGTCGAAAAATTAAATGGAAATTAATAGGAAAGAAATTATATCTTTGTTGATTTTTATTACATTCTCTTCTACTCTGGGATATGACTATTTTTAAATATTTCCGAATTTCGATTTTAATTTTAAAAAGATCGAACTACTATATCATTTAGCTGCCATAGAAACGATCGAAAAATTTATGTGAAATAATAGGAAATTTAACATTTTTGCGATTTGTAAATTAATAGAATGATCTGCAAGGGTATATAAGCTTCGGCTTGCCGAAGCTAGCTTCCTTTCTTGTTACTAGCTATTTTCCAAATGCTTACGTCAATGAAAAATATTTACAAAAGATATTACAAACTAGAAACGAATTTCAATTTGAAAGGATTTGTTTGGTTTTTAAATATTGCTTCTCATAAAAACCGACGTATAGTTATTATTATTCGTGCATCTCAGCTAGTAACTCACTATATAATTATGTCCTAAAATATTTACACACCTGACAATATATCAAAAAATAATATATGTCTTAGACTGAGGCGGACACGTATAATTTTTTTCCCACAATAAATCTGTGTTTGAATTTTTGAAAAAAATAGTTTAATTTTTGTCAACAAATTTTTTACTGCGAACCGCCTCGGGCTTCCCCGTATAAATTAGAGCAATTTTACGACGTGCTACTCGTTAAAAAAAAACATTGAACGTTTACGTAAGCAACGCTAATTATCGCTAAATATTTATGGGTTTCATCTAGCTAACAGTTATGGTATACATTATCTCAATGTTAATAAGGCATCAGAAAATCAAACCCTAATAAACAATGAAAAAATGACTGTTTGATTCGGTTTTTTCCATTCAATCTGTAACTTATATATATGTATTTTAAGCCTCAATTTATATAAAGTTATTTGTATTTAACAAGTTTATAAAAATATATTTGGATTTTCTACAGGCAAAAGGATCCCCAAATGGAATCTCTGCTCCAGATATTGCTCTCTTGCTTACTAAATGTAGAGTTATCTAGCTAGTTAGCTCTCCCTCCTCAACTGCTGGATCCTGAGGTTTTCCGAAGTAATCATCGGATTTGTAGATCTCTACAGGTTGATATTCCTCTTCGATGAGATTGGATCGTGGCAGAGAGTTGGAAGTGGCGGGATCGCTGGCACTCAGCTTGGCTTTCAGGGGTTTCAGAAGAAGGCCTTTAAGGCTGTAGTCCGTAACATGTAGCTCCTCCTCAGCAATATCCACGTTTCTTTCGACTTCTGACAAGTTTGCACTTACGGCGCCTACAAATTGCTCCAGACCATCGATTCTAGTTTTCAACTGCTCGAAACTATCTCCGAATCCCAGGATGCTGCACACATTGTTGGCCATCATCCCATTGGACTCGGCACGCACCTAAAAGTTAAAAAATATTTATAAAAAAGTTTTAATTTAATAAAAATAACTACTCACCGAAGCCAGCAAAGTTTCAAACTCATCCAATCTGGCCAGCATATCTTCTATATTCGTGCACAGTGGGTTGATTTCCTTCTCTAGATCGGCGCTCTGCAGGATCTTGGCGTAATCCCTGGAGACATTGTTGATATCCGCTTGCATTTCCAAGATTTCACCGAATATTTGTAAACAGAAGCAACAATTGTTTAAGGTGGAGAAACATCGATGAAAACATCGATGCATCGATGTTTATTGGCGACAATCGATGTTTTAGTCACATTACCAATTTTAAGGAAACGGTTTTTTTGTTAGTATATAAATACCGGAAAATCTCTCAGTTTTTAAACTGTCGGGATGAAACTTTCCCAAAAGTCTTCTAATCTATTGCAGGTAGTACGTAAGTCGGAACCGACCGGATCGGACAACTATATCTTAGAGCTCACACAGGAAGGGTCGAAAAAAAACCTAAAACGTAACGTAGCTTCGATGTTTTTTTTTTAAATGCTACTTTCTACTCTTGGGAATATTATTTTTTACATTTTTCTGAATTTTGAATTAAATTTTTTAAAAATCGTATCACTTTTATCATATAGCTGCCATAGGAATTGTCGGAAAATAAAATGGAAATTAATAGGAAACAAATTATATTTTCCTTGATTTTTATTACATTCTCTTCTTTCTGGGATATAGCTTTTCTTGAACATTTCAAAATTTTGAATTAAATTATAAACACTAATTTGGAGGGCTATATTATATAGCTGCCATAGGAAGGATCAAAAAATTAAAAATTTACGAGCCGTGCTTAATAAACAAACTGTTTAATCTCGCCCATTTGAATCTAATTCTGACCGTTATTTGGTTTGAAACCTGGCTAAGTGGAAACTGAGACCTCAGACTACATCAGGAGGGTGTATCGGCTAGCCAATTTCCAGAGATGGACAAGCGATAGCAAAAATATATTTCCGCCATCCCTGTTTTACACCACTAATATTGATTGAAATTACTAAACTAAAATACAAATTGGTGATCGCGGAATTGGAGCACGATGAGCGGCTACCGAGGCATCGGCGGCGGGGGCTTCCCCTACCGCAAGTCGGCCAGTTCCGGCAACAACATGAACGCCGTGCCCCCTCCCCCGATGCTGAATGCCCGTGGCTTTGTGGGCGCCCGAGGAGGCGCGTCCCTTTCTGCGGCGGGAGGCGCTGCCCGCGGTGGGATGACGGGGAGCACCACAACATCGACTTCCAAGCACGGCTACTCCACGTTGGACTCCATTAGCCAGTACACCAACGCCACGAATCTGGTGGGCAAGAGGAAACACCACACGGATGACGATTACTTCGACGACGACGACGAGCCCCGGGAAAAGGAGATGGAACAGGCCTATATACCGGCACCGGGATCCCCGGGAGCGCCTGCCCCTTCCGGGAAGAAGCAGGAGGATTCCGACTCGGATGAGGATCCGCTGGAACAGTTTATGGCCGGCATTAACCAGCAGGTGGAGAAGGAGAAGCGCCAACAGGCACCCAAGCCGCCAACTCAGGCGATAAGGGGCGACATCGATGACGAGGACGACGAGGAGAGCTACTATCGCTACATGAAGGAGAATCCCAATGCGGGACTCCGCGACGAGGGATCCGACCAGGAAATCGAGTACGACGAGGACGGCAATCCCATAGCGCCGCCCAAGAAGAAGGACATTGATCCCCTGCCGCCCATCTACCATTCCGAAATCGAGTACGAACCGTTCGAGAAGAACTTCTACACGCAGCACGAGGACATAGCCTCCCTGGACGAGGATCAGGTGCGGGAATTGAGGCGCACACTGGGCGTAAAGGTAACAGGGCCCTCGCCGCCCAAGCCAGTAACCTCCTTTGGTCATTTCGGCTTCGATGAACAGCTAATCAAGGCGGTGAGGAAGGCGGAATACACACAGCCCACTCCCATCCAAGCGCAAGCTGTGCCCACCGCCCTATCGGGCAGAGATATCATAGGCATAGCCAAGACGGGTTCCGGTAAAACGGCTGCCTTCATCTGGCCCCTGCTAATGCACTTGATGGATCAACGGCAGCTAAAACCAGGCGATGGACCCATCGGTCTTATCCTCGCTCCCACCCGCGAGCTTTCGCTACAAATCTACAACGAGGCCAAGAAGTTTGGCAAAGTCTATAACCTGAACGTGGTCTGCTGCTACGGCGGAGGCTCGAAGTGGGAGCAGAGCAAAGCCCTGGAGCAGGGAGCTGAGATTATAGTGGCCACGCCCGGACGAATGATTGATATGGTCAAGATGAAGGCCACCAACCTGAGGCGGGTGACTTTCTTGGTGCTCGACGAGGCCGATCGGATGTTCCACATGGGCTTCGAGCCCCAGGTGCGCTCCATCTGCAACCACGTGCGCCCGGATCGTCAGTGCCTGATGTTCTCGGCCACGTTCAAGAAGCGAATCGAACGCCTGGCCAGGGATGTGCTAACCGATCCGGTGAGAATAGTACAGGGAGATCTCAACGAGGCCAACCAGGACATTACTCAGTCCGTGTATGTCTTCCCGAATCCCCTGCAGAAATGGAATTGGCTGCTGTGCCACCTGGTGAAGTTCCTTTCCGAAGGCAGCGTCCTAATTTTCGTGACCAAAAAAGCAGATGCCGAAACAGTTTCCAATAATCTGTTGGTCAAGGAATACAACTGCCTGTTGCTCCATGGCGATATGGATCAGGCGGACAGGAACAAGGTTATCACACAGTTCAAGAGAAAGGAGTGCGATATCCTTGTGGCCACTGATGTGGCAGCCAGAGGATTGGATATACCCCACATCAGGAATGTGGTGAACTACGATATCGCCAGGGACATTGACACGCACACGCACAGAATTGGAAGAACGGGCCGAGCCGGCGAAAAGGGTAACGCTTTCACATTGGTCACCGATAAGGACAAGGAGTTTGCCGGACATCTGGTGCGCAACTTGGAGGGCGCCGATCAGCTGGTGCCCGACGATCTGATGGAGCTGGCCATGAAGAGCTCCTGGTTCCGCAGTTCGCGCTTCAAGCAGGGCAAAGGGAAAAGGCCGACCAATACCCACACAGGACTGGGCTATCGGGAGAGAGGAAATGGCGGTGGTTTTGGATCGTCTGGTGGAATGGAATCTGCCGCCAGTGGGCCTGCCCAAAGTCCACCGAGGGCCGAAGGGCCCTCGAACAAATCCTCCTCCAGCGCTGGCCCTGCCACAGATCGCTACGCTGCCATGAGGGAGGCTTTTCGATCCCAGTATAACAACCAATTTCGAGCCTCCAGCGATCGGACTTGGGAGAAAACTCTGCCAGACTCCGGAGTGTTTGCCGCCCCAATGGCACCGCCCCCACCATCGTCATCATCATCCCAAGGAGCAGGAGGCTCGTCCAGCGGCAGCAGCAGCAACCTGGACGCCAAAAGGGCCAAGAAGAGTCGCTGGAATTGAACGAGGGGCCCAATAAACTGATGCTGCTACTTGGTTTATTTCTCTTCATATTATTTAATGTGTATTTGCTTTTGTTCCATCGTTTAAAATTACAGCTTATGGACTAAATTTAAACATATTATATATAATCAGATATATACCATGTTCATTCATAAAGATTACGTTAGTTAATACTCGTATGTACAACTCTCTTCCTTCGCAGTCAGATCCAGCGAACGATCCCACAAATCCAAATAAAAATCTTCATTAATTGTAATCATGGTTATGTGTATTTTATTTTGAATAAAATCACATTTGCGCATCCCAACTGCCTACCGATATTGTTAATCGTTATCCGTTAATCGTTAATCATAAATCGTGTCGTTTTTCATTAAGCGAGAGAAGAATTCGAACTGGAATATCGAAATCTTGAAGCTAAATTGTTCGTTAATCATTATGAAATATTGTTTTACAATGAAACCACTACGAATTTTGTTTCTTTTTCGCTTTTTGGATATACGTGTATATATAATAATTTAATTACTTGTGTTCTTGATAACATTGAGAAGAGATTGAGATTCATTTAACTACCACATCGAGGCGATTTTGCGTAAATTTTCGAGTTTTCGAGTTTTCTTTCGTTTTGTTAAGCGCTGAATTGGGAATTAGCCTGGGCAAAGCTTAAAAATTTCGCTATATTTGAATATCATATCAGATACGTACATGAATATATATATTTTCCGTAATATATAGTTCGCATATATACTCTATTCAAAGACTCGTCGGTGTGTGGGTGTTATACATATATATTTGTATATAAAAATTGGTCCATGTTAACCACATCGTACGAAACATATAGAGGAACGTAAGACGGAACTGAAGTGAAAATAGTCGAAATAAGAGGGAATTGTGTGGGGAAATAAAACGCAAATGAAATCATAACACTATAATTTTAGTTTTGAAATACTTTTTGTTTTTTCATTTATTATTATCATTATTTAAATGTATTAATTAGCTTTGTATGTGTGTGTTTTTTGGGGGAGGGGTTGTGTTTTTGTTGTTGCCGCATATATAACATACATATCCATATATACAATATATTTAAGATCTAGCATTAAATTTGATTTACACTTTTAATAGTTTGTTTCTCTCTTCCGCTAATTATGCAGTTTTGTTTTGTCTCTTAATGATACACATTTACTTTCTGATCGTTATAGTTAATAATTCTTAATATTTTCTCCGCTGTTCTGTTAAATTTCGTTTATCATTTACCGAGCTAAATCATTTACTTTTTATATGTAGATAGGCTTTAAAAAATAATTAAAATTATGCAACAATTAAAATGTAAATGTTTTCATTTTATAAATGTAATAAAATTGTTGGGATTTCACTTGTATGTATTTTGTATCTCTCATTTTTTTCGCTTTTGTTTTTCTTTGCTCATGCTTTTTTTGTTGTTGCTGATTTAACTATCTCTTTTTTTAAATATATTTTTAATACTTTGTAAATGAACAAGAAACATTTTGCAACAAAAGTCTGGGATAAGGCAAACAAAAAATGTAATTTTCAAATAAACGAACAAAGGACTTTCTGCTGCATTTTAAATTCGTAAATTTCATTGAAGGAATTTTTATGCTCTGAACTGAATTGATTGTTTTTCTTTTTTTTATATGGTATAATGACTGTTTGTTATTTTTTTACGCTTTTTGTGTGTGTGTGTGTGTGTATTTTTTTCGTTTTTTATGGGGGTTTTTTCGTCGTTAGCTTTAAATTAAATGCCAATTAATTTAATTAATTAATTTTTAAATCACATTTCATTGTTTTTCAACACGGGCAAATTCAAATATCCGCTTCGATTTCTCATCCAGTGTGTTGTTTGTAATAGTTTATCCATTTTAGTGGTTTTACTTGTTGCTGCTGTTGGTTTGTGTGAGGAAACGAAAATGTTTGTTGAAGTACGCGACTGGCTTCTAGTGCACATTTCATTAAAATTAATAATACTATATACAATTTATGGTATTTCTGCCATTTCAATTCTCCAACTCTCTCTCAGCTTTTCGCCACTTAGTTCTCTTTAGGTCTAGTCAAATAACGTGGCCAGCAAATCCTCGCTGGCGTTGTTGTTGCTGCTGCCACTCGAGGGCGGAGTGTTAAGATCGGGCTGAGGATCGAGATAGGACAGGATTTCCATGGGATCCACGTCCTGCAGAAGCTAAAAATGGGTAAAGAAAATATTAAAATTAGTATCATTGATTGTTCTAAGCAAATATATATCTTAATACTCACATTCAGATCGTGGGCTGTATCATTAATGGCCGCTGCCGCCGCATCGAAACTCTGCAGCTCGGCACTCAGATCGCTTTCGCTGAACTTCAACTGGGTTTGACTGCTCATCAGCGAGTTGAGCAGCTGCTCCTGCTGTTGCTGCTGGCTGTCCGCTCCCCCGCCCCCCATTCCGCCTCCGCCGCCCATCCGACTGGGCGTGCCCGGCGTCTGGGGCGAGTTGTGGCCCGTGCTGCTGTTGTTGTTGTTGCCGCTGCCGTTGCTGCCACTTCCGCTTCCGTTGGCATTGGGCGTACCGCCGCTGATGGGCTCATTGTGGGAGCTGCTTACGCTGGGCGGTCCGCCGGGGGTCATCGGATGACTGGCCGCTCCAGGAGTGTGCGGGGTGTGGGGCATCTAAAATATAGAAAGGAAAGAATGTGCAATTAAGTAAAGGATTTTAAAAATATTTTTTTAAGTAAAAAAAATAAGAAAAATTCATAATATTAGATATATACCCGAACTAATATTTCTTTTTTATTACAAAGTATTTGTTGCTTTTTATTTTCTTTTAAAATAATAACGTTCGTTAGAAAGTCTGTTTTCTATTCAAAAGAATTTCTTTTAAATAATTCCAGAATAAGTTAATACATGATAAGCAATATTAATTTTTTTTTTTTTAAATATTAAAATATATCTTCTTTATTTTCAGTTCCTTACCTGATCGCTGAGTGACTTTTCCATGGCATTCAGCTGGTCGAGGGAGTTGACGCCACCATCGCTGCCGTTCAAGCCGCCACTGCCATCGCTGTGGTTGCCACTGAAGCCGTCGTAGCTGCTGCGATTGCCACTATAAATGATGAAAAATAATACAATTAAATTTCTGAAATATATTTAGAGTTAACACAAAACTTACTGCTGGTTGGTGTTGCCGCCGTTGCCCATCATATTGCCGCTGGCAATGGAGTTCATGTCGTGCATGTTGTAGGGACTCATCGCCTGCGCACTGTCCCAGGTGGGCAGTTGGGTGGATCCCGGCGACATGACCTTGGCAATGTCGTCGCACAGTTCCTGTTTGATGGCCGGCAGGGTGGTGCTGTTGCCACTTCCGTTTCCGTTTCCGCTTCCGTTGCCGGGACCGGAGCCACTGCCGCCACTGGGATTGCTAGGAACATTCGAGGGAGGCGGTGCATTGGGCATGCCGCCATTGTGCTGCAGCGCCCGCCAGTTGGCCGACGAGTCGATGATCACCTCGTCCACATCCGAGTTGCCCAGCGTATTGAGTATGGCCCAGATGTACTGATCGATCTCCAGGGTATCTGTGATGGCCGACTTGCTGCACTCGGGGCAGCGCCACGATCCCCGTTCGCTGTTGATCATCAGATAGGCCTCCAGGTCGAAGCACTGCACGTGCTTGCACTCGTGTCCCCTGGCGGGAAGTCGTATCCTTGACTTGGTGATGGGGCACTTCAATGAGATCTTGGCGCACTGCTGGCCGCCGCCGCCCTGCTGCTGCTGGGGCGTGGCCTCCGAACCGGGATTCGTCTCGGGTTGGCTCAGGTTGCGCTTGATCTTCTGCACGCTGTGCTCCAGGGGCAGCAAGTTGCGCTTGTGCAGCGTCTGAAGCACCTGGCGCACCGAGGGTCGATGGACTAGCTGCAGCACGAACAGGTGCGACTGTGGAATAAAGAGGTAAAGGATTTAAGTTAATTATAAAATTTTTGATACTATTTAATATTTAATTTAAGATTTATTTAATATACGTTTAGTATTTATTTAATATTTATTTAATCTTTAATTTAATATTTATTTAATTTTTATTTAATATTTATTTAACATTTTCTTTTTCAACACTTACACAACAGCAGGAACTGGCGGTCAGCTGGAGCGTGTTCCGTCCCGGCTGGCAGACGGCCTTCAAGTAGAGCGGTCGCAGGGCGGTGCTGTTCTTCTCGGACCGCTCGATATTCAGGGGCGTGGCATTCGCGGAGACGGTGACGGTGTGCGGCCAGTTGGTGTTCATCTGCCGGTCGTCCTGGTGGAAGCACTTCAGCTGCAGCTCCAAGTCGGTTCTGGGAATTTATTTAACAAAATCCAAATTAGCTAAATTAATCCATTTAATTATTATTCATAAATCATACCTGCACATCAGCGTGTTGTAGACATTCTGCTTGAGATGGAACACGTGGTTGCTGACCGACAGATTGTGCAGCAGGCGGAAAGGAGCCAAGATGATGCCGTCGCGCACCGGGAATGTCAGTCTCATTTCTTCGCCTTTGGAATTAAAGTAAAATATTAGAAAAATCCCAAAAGAAACCTTCTTAGGCTAGCACCACTTACTGTTGTCCATGGGTGGCTTGATGTCCGGATTGGGGCTGACATAGGGCACACTGCAGGCGGGCGTCAGTGGTGGCGTGGGGTTGCCAGGAACTGGACTGTGCTGATAATTTTGCTGGAAACTAAAGATATACATATTATATAACCGGATTTATTAAGAAAGAATTCCAAGAACTCACCCTTGATTCTGGTAGGGATTGCCGGTGGTGGACACGCCGCCCGGACCCGCCGGGCACATGCCACCTGCCTGCTGCATTCCGGCGCTCTGGCCGCTGCCCGGATAGAACTGACCCTGATGCGAACCGGCTCCTCCGACTCCGGCGTAGCCCACTCCGGGCATTCCGCCGCCGCCGCCGGATCCCTGGGGCATGAAGCGCTGCTGGCTCATGCAACCGGGTCCGGGACCCATTCCGCCGGCGGTCATTCCCCCGGGACCCATGGGTCCCATTACGGGCCCGCCGCTTGGACCCATTCCATTGGCCGCCGACATACGGCCGTATCCTCCATTGCCGGCGCCCATGGGTCCACTGCGTCCGTAGCCATTGCCCGCTCCGCCCGCCTGCATGGGCAGGGGAACGCCTCCTCCGGCACCGGGATGCATCTGCTGGCCTCCGTACATCTGCGCCTGTTGCTGCTGCTGCATGGGATTGCCCGGGTACATTCCGCCCGCTCCTCCCACTCCCACTCCGGCCGCCGCCCTCTTCTGGGCCATGTGCATCTGGGGGTGGGGATACGGAGCCATCCTTCGCTGCTGCTGCTGCTGCTGTTGCTGTTGCTGCTGCTGGGTGAGACTGGGAGGCGCCTGCTGGGGATATCCACCATTGGCCATGCCCTGCATCTTGGCCATCGGATTCATGCCGCCCATTTGCTGCTGCGCCGCCTGCTGCTGGAGGGGATTCATGCCGCCGCCCATGCCGCCACTTCCGCCCACTCCAGGGCCCATGGACATGTTCTGCATCTGGTTCATGGGCGTCATCTGTAAGGATAGGGGGTAAATCAATGATTAGGGGGGTTTTTGAAGGCCTTTTCCTAACTTTTTAATTACTTAAGGCAGGGAAAAGTTAGAAAAATGTTATAATATGAACAATAAGTTAAATCTCTCCCTCTCTCATCAAAAAACTTTGGAACATTTAAGGCTAAGAAAATAATGCTTGAGCGGATTACTGTCGCTCTGGCAGTCAGAATTCTGTCATTTCCCAAGCCGCGGACTTCTGTTTTGGGTGCGATTCGAATGATTCGTTAATGGGCGAACCATTTAAAGGCGAAATCTGTTTACTGGCGCAAATGAATTGTCAACAGCTGGTCATATAAATGTTTGTGGCTGGGAGTGCAGTGAAGTCACCCAGTTGTTCCCGTAAACCCTTGAAAAATATATACCCAAAACATATATATACTCACTTGATGATGCCTCTGGGGCCCGATGTTGCCACCTCCGCCGTAGCCCATTCCCATGCCCTGGGTGCCATTGTAGCCACCTTGGCCGGAACCTCCGTTCATGTACTGGGCATTCATGTTGCCCATCATGCCGCTGTTGGGTCCAGGGTGCATGCCGCCACCCATCTGTAGGATAAGAAAAGAAAGAGGATTAGAAGAGATTTCGAAAACAAAAGGTAATTAAGAAAATAATAATAAGAATTTATATTCAAAAAAGTTTGCTCAGCTATGGGAACATAAAACCTCTTCAAATTTGTATTTTTATTCTTTTTATTTTTCTAATTACTGTTTACTCACCTGACTGTAACCGCCCATGGCGTCCATGCTGGACATGTGCTGCTGCTGCTGTTGGTGGTGTTGCTGTTGCTGTTGCTGGTGGTGTTGCTGGCTGGCAGCAACCATGCCCGTGTATCCCTGGCCGCTGGAGTTGCTCAGTCCGCTTAGCGAGGAAGCTGCCGAGCTGGTGGCGCCGCCCCCGAGGGCCGTGAACTCCGAATTGGGACCGAAGGTGTTGTTCAGACTGCGCAGGCTGTCGCCGCCGACAAGGTCATTGCCCAGCATAAAGTTACCGCCGCCACCCACTGCGCCGGCTCCCGATCGCTGATGTTGCGGCTGTTGCTGCTGTTGTTGCTGTTGCTGCTGTTGCTGGTAGGCCAGGAAGTTGTCGCGCTGATGCTGCTGCTGGTACTGTTGCTGGTTGTAGTATTGCTGCTGCTGCAACTGTTGTTGGTCGACGCCGACTGTTGTGGCACCTGGCGGTGAGATTTGGCCCCCGGTGGCTGGCGCCCTTGAGGAGCCCGCCTGCTGGTTCATTTCATCATTTTTCCTGCAAAGTTCGCAAAGCAGACAAAACGACGAGTTAGTTGGAATCGAAAAGGCGATGATAAAGCCAGTCGAGGAAATATAATAAATAGGCGTGGTCCATTCGGGAGGAGAGGAATGACATGTTTCAGACATATTTCTCATTGAGTTTTTGAATTGAGCAGAAAAAGATCAAAGTTAATAAGACCCTAGACAATTTTGAATAATCAGGCAAGGGCATTTAATCCCAAGCCTACTTCTTACTTTTTAAACTTAATAATATTTATTTGAATCTATTTATAGATGATTTTATGACACCCCAGTTCTTAAAACAATGTATTTCGTTATGATATTTGAATTGTTAAGAATCTCCTTATCGCTAGTCTGGGGTTTTTCATTTCGTACTGTTCCTAAAACTGTACAATTTCAAGATCGTACCAAGAATCATTGGCCTTATCTTGCGATTCGATTAGTCACATCGAAGAACTGGGAGTTGTCTCTGATTTGAGTTGCTCTCCGTGGCTCGAATCATTATTCGACCTCCATGGATGATGTCAGCCTACGGCAGCTTATGTTCGTGATTTTACCCCAGTATCCGCAGCACCCAACCGTCCGTCCACCCGTTTCTAACACCCCCGAACAACCCCCTGCCCCACCGCCCAGCCATAACTCCATCATCGTCATTGTCAACGTCATTCATTGTACTTGTTGGTGTGCGGCAATTGCAATTGCATTTTCCATCTTCTCCGTTGCTTATATTTCCCATTGCACTTGTTCCCCTCGATTTGCTGTGACATTTAAGCCCGAAAATGTCAAATGGGCTCAGGGTTTGGGTTTAGGTATAGGTTTAGGTTTGCTTTGCTTTGCTTTGCCCTCGACATCGCTCCCTTCAATTGTTCCATCTATCCATTGAAATTGTTTTCGCATTCGCTTTGATGGCGCGACTTTTAAGGTAAAAATAATTAAGCATATTTGCCAGGCGGACAATAACAATATGAAGCATATGAACGCAGTGTGAATGCGAAACAGAAAACAGATAAAACCGAAGGCAACTGGAGAGTCGAAGATTGTAATACTCTTGATATTAAGAAAAAAATATACAAATTTAAAAGAATTAAGGGGAAATACACAACAGTTCTGATAAGTAATAACTTCTAATTTTTCACTGGGTATTTCATATATTCGTATTTATGCAAGTTACTTTTTTGGGGCCAATTCCCAACGGGACGTATGAGTAATATTCGAATTTTCAAGGTTTCAGAAAACCTAATAAAAGTCATGAAAAACCGAAAATTATTATTATTATGAATCAATTTAATTAAAAATATTTATTATTATACAAAAGATTTATAATTTTGATCTTGTATTATCACTTCCTATCATTGCAATAACCTATTTAAAAAACGTATTTTTTGAAGAGTAGAATCCTAAGCGTAACAACAAAAAAAGTCGCACATTAAAAATATAAAGTAACACGCTCACAATAATTGCGCATCTACAAAAGCAGCTCAACGCAAACATACAGTACACACAGCAACACAAAAGCAAATAAAGTTGGAAACAAATAAAAATAAATAAAAGTCCAACAAAAAACGTAACAAAACGTAACACAAAGGCAACAACAAATGCAGCAGCGAGCGAAATGCAAATAAATGGCACACTAAGCGATTGGCTGATAATCGCATGACGAAAAGCCCGAGCCGGCAAAGTCTACAGAGATCACTGGATAAAAGAAACGAAGGGGGAAGAATTGGTCGGCGGGAGAATCGAGTGGGGGGAGAATTGGTGGTGGAACTGAACCTGTGATTGCCGCGAGACTGTGACGATAAATTAGCATCAAGCAGCTAGCAATTTCCAAGTGCAAAAACCGAGTGGAGAGGTAAACAGAGCAAAGCGGGTCATTAGGTCGAATGAGAGAGAGAGAGAGAGGCGTACAAAGAGAGAAAGAGAACGTAAATACAGTCTGCCCCAAGGCAGAGGAAACTTATGGGGTAATAACTTGGGTTACAGTGGTCACTCGAATGAAAATTTTGCACCAAAAAGATCAACTGTGATATTTGAATATTGCCCTACAATAAATCAAAAATTATTAATAATAATTACTTTTTGAAAACGTTGCCAAAAAGTGTGCTATGCATATTTTTTGTACAAAAAAACCCCAAATAAAAATCACAAAAAGGCATATTACTCATAATGTCTTATCAATATCAGTAAATTCTTGGAAACCACGCGACCTCCTCTGAGAACTGAGATAAAGTACCCCAAATTATGGAAAAAGCGTAGATGCTGAGTAAATAGGCCAAATCTAATTAAAAATCTAAAAGATATTGGCGAATTCTAATGAACAAACTACAATGTTGTGCACTTGCTATCATATAATCGTCTCATTATGTGACTTGCACTGGAAAAACAGGGTGTTTTAGGGGCTTTTGAGGGGCCAGAAGTGCGCGATCTCTGATGACGCTGACTTGCTTTGTTTCAGTATTCAGCATTCAGCTCGAGTCGCGTTCTCGTTGTTGCTGCCTTTTGTACTTTGATTAGATATAAATTTCTTCATTGATTAGATAAAAATAAAGCAAAACAGGTAACTCGCAAGCAAGTGAGATAGATAGACTAGCCGAGTGGGTGAGTGGGAAGGAGACAGGGGGACATGATCAAAGTTTAGAACCACTAAAATTCAGTTCAGAGGCCATCAAAAACACGTGCTCGAAGATATACCTTCATATCGAAATCAGTGCACGATCTCTGGCCTCTCCCTCTGCTCCTCTCTCCGATATTCCCGCCTTTAGTTTTTGCTTGTGTAATTGTAAATTGTGCGCACTTTGATTTGCTGTGGTAATAAAAATTATTTCTCATTTGGCACACGAAATGATTTCCGTATGTCAACAGACAGGGGCGCCGTCAAAGGTTTCCAACGGGGGTCGTGTTTTACGATGTTTTACTATTTTTTATATATTTTTTGTGCACTTTATTTGACTATATTTTCACAATTTATTGTCATTGTTTCTGGCGATATGAATTATGGCCCAGACGGCAATGCGGCAATCAGGATGGGTAGAACATCCTTTCGGAGGACATGTCTGGTAAACTTTATTACGAACAATCCCTCAAAAAAAATCAAACTTTTTCTTCTATTTTGACTCTTCTATTTTTTTTATTGTTATTGTTGTTTGCGTGTTTTTTTGTTCGACTTGCCTTTGCGTTTTTGTGTTATTTTTTTTTTTATTTCACAGACGACAGTTGGAACAAAACAAGTAATATATACAAAATGTATGTGTGCGTTTTAGAGGCCATGCAAAATTGTGAGACACGTGCGTGGAGCCAATGACAGAACGAAATGTTTTCTCACCGGAGTGGGAGGTTTCAATCAAAGTCGTTTGGCAGAACTGCTGCTTTAGGACACACAAAAAGAAATGATTATGATAAAAATGTTTTTAATTGGTCCTAAATAGAATTTAATCTTAAAAAATGGTTTCAAAGTTAGAAATCTAATACTTTTGTATTATTTTTACACATTTCTAAATTCAGAAAATATTTTAAAAATGATTTCTGTCCATTTTTCAAAACCAATAACACATCAGAAATATTTGATTTGCTCTCTTTGCCGTTCCTGCCCTCTTTCTGGACTCATCAGTCACTCAAACTCCTCTATTTTCGCCTTATTGTTTCGCTGCAGTTGCCCACCTCCCACCGCTGAAATGCGTTTGACAGTTGTTTTTCAAGGGTGTTTGAAACTGAACCACCGCACCACCGAAACCACCCGCTGTTGGCTGCACTTTTCGCATACAAATTACAAAACAAAAAAAAACAACAAAGAATTCTCTTTTTTTCGACATTTTCTTCCACTCTTTCCAGTCCAATTTTGAGTTGGCAGTTGTCGTCTGTCTGTTTTTTGCCCCTGACTCGGTTGTGGATTCATTTTTTCCATATTGCCCTGTCAGGGGAGGTTGTGTATGGGTTTTTCGTTCTGCACGCCTTTTTTCGAGTGGCAAAGGATGGTAATAATTTTTTGTTCGCCGCTTAGTTTCAGGACTTTGTATGCCATTCGAATTTGGACGGCGCCCGTTGGTATGCAACACTTTTTGTCGCCTCAAGCTCACTGGGAAAACTCTCTTCCCTGCCCGTTTCGATTGAATTTCCCGTGGAGTTTTCCTTGCTCGCTTCGATCGCTTTCATAATTCATCTGCCTCGCATAAATTGCAATCAGAATGAAAATAAAAATAAATCAGCATAATAGACTCGACCCCAGAAAACAAAGCAAAGGAGGCAAAAAAAAAAGCAACCACCAAGAGAAGGCAGCAACCCTCCGCTCGAGTGGTTTTTTGGGCTGGGGGTGGAGGGGTGAACATAATAAAAATCGAACTGTAAACAGAAATAATAAAAAAATAAAGGCGAAGAAAAAGCTGCGGCAAAAAAGCGAAGAGAAATCGCGCAATTTTTGATTAAAAATCCAATGCAAATAATACAGATGGTCAGCAGGCGGATTGAGGTGGTGGTGCTGCCGTTTCTGAGGGATGGGCAATGGGGGTTGGCAGTTGGCAGATTTTTGAATATGTGCAAAAACATATTCAGCACTCAGCCCCCTTATGGGCCGACAAAATGTTTGCCTCCAACTTTGTGCTCGGTTTGCATTTTGCGGATTTGCAAATTCATTTTTATAAATGTTTTGCCGCTTGCGGTGGACAAAGGGTAAATGGGTGGTTGTCTGTCCCACATGTGGTATGAGTAATATTTGAAATATTCTACCCTCTCCTGCTGATGCTCTGCTGTGCTGTGTGTGCATGTTTTCAGCACCTGTAACTGGCTTTTATTTATTGGCCAGCCAGGATTGTTAGCTGCTGCTTTTTCGAAATTGCGTATACGCAGTGTGCGCTTGGCCCTAAAACATTCGTTTTACTTTTTAGGCGCGTGTGTCTGTGGCCGTTTGTAATACAACTTTGTATTTGCTAATTTGCATACTACAATGTCAGATTTCCTAGGATTATAGTTTAGTGTACAGTGATCACAGTTGCAGTCATGATTTATGGAACACTTAAATTACAAAGTGTACAAGTTTGGTAAGTAAACATATTTTAAAACTAATTGAAAAGATAATCCAAGCCTAATAACTTGTATTCCTATCATTTTATTAATGGCTTAAAACACATTTTACGATCCAGACCCGACACAAGAGAGAATCTAAAAGGTCGAAAGACCATGTTATGATGTTCGAACGGTAGTAATAATTTTACCAGTGCATTTGAGCACAGCGTAATATTATTGTGCGTTATGGAATAGTTGTGGCCACTGTGATTGGCATTTACAGGTGTCTATGCATTATTCAATTCGGAAATTGCATTTCACTGTTGGTTGTTCTGCGTTGTAGTTGTTGTCGTCTGCAAGTTTGTCCTTGTGGTGTTGTAACCAAAATCGTTTTGATGGCTAATGGTGTCGCCATTGAAGTCCGCTCGTGTTGGTGATAAAAAAAACAAAAAAAACCTAAACAAAAAGCGTTGTGGTTGTTGTAACACACGCGCTAATCAGGTCGCTAATGGACGAACCACCGGAAAACCCCTTGCACCACCGACCACCCACAACCCCCTGTGACTATCAATCAGCGATGTGGTTTTTGCACACCTTACCCAGCCACTTTTTCGGTTTCGGTTCGGGGATCTGATGTTTTGGGTTCGATTTGCTGGCGGGTCTGGTTTTGCTTTGCTTATCTTATCTATCGCGTTTTGCTCAAACTAAATTTATGCCAGTCAACGGAGGCAGAAAAAAAGGGAAAAAAATTGGAGAGGGGTTTTGAGCGAGGATGGCGGGGATTTAGTACTCAGTGCGATCTATTCCATTGTCATCGGCGTCGTTGCGTTTTTGGCATTTATCTAATCGCCAATTAAGTAAGAAAAAAACCCAACGAAAATCATAAACAATCGGACAGACATAAACATTAAAAATAAATCGAAGGCTGCGACTGTCAGCGCTCGGAACAGCAAAAAATCCACAAAAATAAATGTACGAAAAAAGAAGCTGCAATAATTTTGTTCAAGTATTTTTGCACACTCACACATTGAGGAACATGCATAAATCACATTAAAAATAAAACAAAACAAAACGAAAATTGCAACAGCAAGCAAAACTTGAAGCGACTCAAAACCCAACGCATAAATCGCCAACGGAGACGTCGACAGCGACGCGAGCGTCGTACTTGAAAACCAGTTTCGAACAAAAATGTCTACTGAAGTACAGCTAAATAACAGCCGCAAAAACAACTACCAAAATAAACTCAACAAAATGTGTACAAGAAAATGTTAGCTAAAAATACTTGCCATCGGTAAAGGTTAGACAGAAAAGATATGCGAAATATGGGACAGGAAGCGAGGCGATTGATAAGCGAACCCCAACTTAGCTGATATGTTGAGAAGCGCGTAGAGAGGCGCTGTGCTGCACGAGGCATAGCCAGCAGGTGGCGCCACCTGATCTAAATCTGAGAGATATTTGTTTTTTGAAAGGGTCCACTTCAAAGGAACTGGATCTCTCTAGTAATGATTCCATTCTTAATTATTTAGTTTCGATTTGGTTATCAAATTGATTAAATGCACTTGCTAAGAGTTTAACTGTAAGAGATTGTTCCAGAAAATCTAAGATAGTGACTTGGTAATCAGTTGCTTTAGTGAACATATGGTTTAAATATTTATATGTAATACCCATTTGCACTCGCTGGCTTCCTGGGCCTAATCAATTCTTCCCCAACCACTCTTTTCCCACCGCACACCTCGATTGCGTTCCATTCACAAAAACCCAGCGACCATTTTGCGGAGAATGCTAAATGCCGGGAGACTGACGTACTATATGAAGGTACTACTACCTGGCCGTAAATAGCGATAAGCAATTATCGATAACTGAAATATTTCTGCATACCTATGCTCGATTTAATGTCGGCCAAAACAAGAGCAAACCGAAGCAGATGGAAGCGTACAGGTGAGAGTGAAAATTTCCATTGTTCCAGTTGTTCTTTTGCACCAGAAACACAAAGAGAACGATGGTAGTTTGGGTTCTGTTTCTGTTTTTCTATATAGATATAGTGCGATCTGCGGGTATAATTAGCTTGTCAGTCCCCCCACCAAAGTCTGATAAGAGCTGGTTACCTCTGATTTGTGCTTCGGTACGTTCTGTGCCCATCGATTGTGATAGTATTCTTTTTTTTTTTGGTGGTTGGTAGTGCTGGCAGTTATCTGTGAGGTTGTTGTGACTGCTAAGCATATATTTTACTATATCTATGCGAATGTGTTGGTTTCGGTGCGGTCTAGTTTGATATCAGGTTCGTTCAGGGGCTTTTAATTGGGTCGTTAAATGTTTTTCGTTCGGTATTCGTTGCGTTTTGGGAACTTTTATCATGTGACTAAACGAACTCTGAATGGAGTGGAGTGTGCGACTCTTCAAGGTGCCTCGAAGAGCCCGAGGCGAGTCAAGAGTCAACCGCTTAACCCATTAATGTCCAATCAAATTGAAATTGTGTGATTAGATATGCACCAGAGCTCTCTCTTGCTCTTTGCTCCCATGTGTGACCTTCATTCTGGGCTGAGGCTGAAGCCGATGAGGGGTTAGAGTCGTCTCGATTTTAGGGGTGGCTTCGGCTTACACATGTAACTATTGTTGCGCCCTCGAGTGTGGATTTCGTTACGGGGGTTGCTCAGTTTCCAGCCCCCTGTCTGATGGGTTTATTAATATCGGACGCTCCTCCGCTCGCTAAATGTTCCGTGTATGTTTCTGTTTGTTTCTTTCGGGGTTTAATCACCGAGAATTCAGAACGCCAGAACGCTATCCCTCTCCCGGCGAGGGTTGTTGTTGCCTTCTGCGATTTGCAAATGGTTTTCCGCGTTTAGGTTTTGTTTTTCTGTCATTTACTCGTTTGTATCACATTTTTATTTCCCGTGTGAAAATCGCAAACAGTTGAGGGAAACAGGAAGTGGCCAGGAGTGGAAGATGAGGAGAGGGAATCCCCTCAGTAGGTAGCAATTTTTCTCAAGTCCTTTCGGTGGTTGCTTGATGGGTTGTGATTTGGTTGCCTCGGTGGTTGATTGATGATTGTCTCGCGCTTACGCAGTTTCTGTTTTAGCATTTTGAGGTGTGGGGCGGTGAGGTGGTGGGTTGATGACATTAGAGGGTGTTTACGATAAGCCCAGGGCGTTAATTAACCGTTGGATTGATCTGCTAAACCGGAATTTTAAACTGTTTCAATTCTGCGGAAATTCTCCAAAAATTGTATGCTGTTTTAACTTTCAGCCGAAAACTTATTTGAGGCATTATCTATTTCTAATATTTTTTAAAATATTTAGCAATTTATTTTAATATTTTTTTTTAATTTTTGATACCATTCTTCTTAAAATAATCGGACAAGTTTTTTTAAAGTTTTAAAAACATAATTTTCCAATTTTTTTAAATACTTTATTTATCATTTTGAAAATATTTTTACACTAATTGGAAGAACTAGAAATTATAAAACAAAAAAATAATTACATCCTTTTAAAATTGTTTCTGAACGACTTAATATTTCTACCGAATTTTCTTCAACGGAAATAAAACAAAAACATTTTTTCTGAATGGCTTGCCTTCCTATCTTCTGAGAAGGTTAATTCCCATCTCATTCGCATATTCTAGATGATTTTCCACCAATCGAGAAGAATGGCCTCTAGATGCTTCCAGGCAAAACTGTTCACCGTTCTTGGGAACTCCGTGGCCGCCTGAAGCGAGTGCAACTACCTGTTTTTTTGGGTTAAGAGCTGCGACTATTGCAAATGGGTTAAGGTTTACCTGTGGTCGGCATTTTTCTTTTTCTTACGTTAAGCCCCGTACCTTTTTCTTTGCTTTCATCTTCTTTGCAGCGATGATGAATTACAAGCGAACCGAAAAAATGTCTGCCGAGAGTTTTCCATTGTCTGGGTGGAAAAAAGAGGGGGAGTTTGGCTGGGGAAAAATGCGTGGCATGTGAGAAAAACGGCAAACGAGATACAGGAGGGAAAACGGTATGGTAGGGAAAACTGGAGTGGGGAGAGGTCGCCTTGCTTGGAGTGACCTTTTTTTTTGGGTTCCCCCTTTATCTTGCCACAAAAGAAACAGAAACAGAAGAGGCAACAAACACGAATACATACGAGAAATGGGCGAAAACATTGTCGAACTGAGAAATAGGTGACAGACTTGAGCGGTTGTTTTCGGTTGTTCGGTTGCTCGGGCAAACGAAGCGGATCGTTGGGAAAATTTCTTTCTCAGTATCGATATTCCCACTTCCACATCCACTTCTCCTTCTCGAGAACGATTCAATGGAAAACTCCGGCCACGAATACCTACTCTACGTACAAAACAAAGCAACAGCAGTAGGTCGAAATGTTTTGGGACTGAAACTGAATGCTTTCTTGGCTTCTCCTCAGATACTTTCCGCCCGTATCTGTGTGTTGGTGTCTATGCCAGTCTGTGTGCGTGTCAATTATGGGTCAGCTGTGCGTGAGAGCGAGACAGCACTAATCGAGGGGGCGGCGATGGGAGGCGGTCTAACAAACAGCTGATGTGGGAATTCGGTCAGAATTAATCTATTGGCTGGCTCTTTAAAGTGTCTGGATGGGGTGTTTTTTTTGTGTTTTATACACTTTAATTTGAGTGGATAACGTGAATTTATAAAACAATGGATAGATGGAAAACAAAAATTTATATTAAGTAGCGTACGTAAATATTTTCTTAAGCAATTGTTTATTTATCAACAATACCTTGATCCAACGCTATAACTGTTTATATATTTTTAAATTTTGTACGAAAATTATTCTTGAGGGGATAGAATAAAATTCACCGTGGAGAAATTGACAATAAATTCCTTAAAAGCATTGAAATCTTATAAGGAAAAAAATAAATATAGAAAGTAAAGAAAATGTTTATGCGAAACACTTTTTCAATTTTGGCTAATACCTAACATATTTTTATAGGCGGTTAATTTTACTTATTTTATTAAACAGTAGTCATAAAAATCAATTAAAGAAATTTGCTTTAAAAACTTTAAGTACTTTAGTAATTTTATTAATGATATAAATGAACAACAACTTGTTCGGCAATTAAATATTTTTATCGGGTTGTTTATTGATTTTTGTTTGTTTATGTTTCCATTTTTTCTTTACCTTTTCACATTAAATAATTCTTGTACTTCTTGATGAAAAATAAAATTATTAAAAAAATGGTTGTCAAGTTTTTATTTAACTAAGTTTTTTGAACTTTTTTTTGCTCAATTCTTATAAGCTAATTTAACTACATAACTATTTTAATGACTTATTTATATATGGTTCAAACAACAAACAAAGCATAAGGAAAAGACACGAAAAAATTTACATAAAATATCTAAAAACAAAAGCACATTCCATTTAATTATTTTGATTGTCTGTAATTTTGGTACAAGCACAACAATTAAAAGTTTCTAGTGGAGACGAAATAAAATTGTTGATGGCCATAAAGAATTTTTGTACTTTGTGTTTATAAATTGTTTTATTTTTAGCCAGGAGGGTGATTATTTTTAGCCACTGAAATTTTATTGACTGTCAAGAGGAGAGGCACACAGACGAAAAGTTGAAGTTTAAAAATTCTTTTGGCTCATTTGCTGTGATTTTCGTTTCGTTTTTTTCTGTTTTTTTTCGGTTTCTGTTTGGTTTAAGTGGAATTTATTTTTAGATATTTTACCTAAGTTTTCTTTTTCTTTTGGGTTTTATGGCAACAGCGCGTGGTGTGTTAATTGTTGTTGTTCGTAGTTGTTGCTAAAGATGTTGTTGTTTTTTGGGTGGGACAGGTGCACCACGTGAAGAAGAAGAAGCAGCGACAGCAGCAGCTGTGGAACGCTATCTCTTTTCCTCCGGCTTGTTGCTGTCTCTCTCGCCGCTGTTATCAGTTTATCAGTTCACTAGAAGGGTTTTCCTCCACTGTTTGTTTGTTTGTTTGCTTGCTGTTTGGACACTTTTCACTGTTTGTTTGCTGTGCAGTTTGCGTTCTCGATATTCTTAGAGGTTCTTGAAACTTACTTTTTGGAATTGCGCTTCGTTGTTTGTTTGGAATACATGGGAATTTTGTCAACAATCAATTGCATGGCATCAACAAATACATGGGACAACAACACTTGTCTCTCTGTGTTGTTGCTGCTGTGTTGTGGATTAAATTTTTGATGATTGGTGTTTATTTGTTTGTTTGTTTCTTTTTCAAAAGGTTCACTGCAGCATTTTCGAGCACTCACTTTTTCTTACTTTTCACTTTTTGTTCACTTTTTGCTCATTTGTTTTTTCTTATTTTTTGTTTGTCACGCTTTCACATTTGTTTTGGGATGTTGCACAAGTTTGTTGTTTTGTTTTTTGGTTGCCTAGCAAATTGTTGTAGTTTGATTTTGCTTGAGAAATTTTTCAGAAATTTGTGTGCTAGTTTTAAGTGATAATACTGTTGTTTGTAGTAATCCAAGTGGTTGATGTGTTGCTGCTGCTAACAGGAACTTTGTGGCACTTAATCCAAGAAATGTGCTGCGGTTGTTTGGGTTTTTGCTTGCTTTGCCACTTTCAAAAATTTGCTTTGTTTTTTTCGAAAACTTTTTGCGATATCTTTCGAATATTTCCAGAAAACTGTGTTTCACTGAGCCCTGGCTCTGAGAGTTGGCCTGGCTTGAGCTGCGCTTGGCGATTCGATTCGATTCGATTCAACCGAACGACGACAACGTTCGACGGCAGCCAGAAAGGAACTGAATGAAGTTGGCAGTTGGCAGCTGAGCTGACGTCCGGCGACCGACTGAACGGATTGGGTATGCAGCTGCCGTCGGCGGCGACTTCGGCCGCTCACCCACACCGATGCAGCCGCTGCCGAGCGCGAGCCGAAGCGGTACAGTACGCTCTCTCGGGTTGATTTATTTCAGGTTGGTGTTTCGTACTTCGGATTTCGTATTCATTTCGGTCTGTTAAGGGGCGACGACGCGCGAGCACTTAAGTAAAATAATAATTATGTATACGTATGTCAATTTGTTTGACTTCTTCGCCTCGCGGGCCCCTTACTACGGTGGCACAATGAAATAGTAGTATTTCTGCTACCTTTTCTGCTACCTTTTCGCTCTCCGTGCTGTGGCAGCATGCTCTCTCGCGGCAAGAGCATACTTTTTCTGCTACCTTTTTTGGGGCAGCTGACATTTATTGGGTTTGTTTTGAAAGCGTTTAATGGCTGAATGTGTGTGTGTGTGCGAGTGTCCGTGTGAGTGTTTGCGTTAAGTAGATTTTTCAGCACATTTGTCTTAATTGTTGTGATTTGTGGTTGATTTTTGAATGATTTACGGCGTGTGCAGCGCCAGCGGGATTAATTGTTTTTTAAATGTCAGCAGGGCAAAAGACAATTTTTTATTTTTAGTTCTAAGCGACAGGATATAAATAAACACTTATTTGCTTCTATCGAAAATGGCTAAATGATTTAATAATATAGGATAAATTACGTACCAAATATGCTACTAAAATTAATACCACCCAGTCTGATTAATTGCCAACCCCTTTACCACAGAGGCCGCAAAAGTGAAATACTTTAATTACCCGAATAAAAAACATTTAACAATTTAATCTGAGCATATCAATTGCCCCACACACGCAAACAAACATACACACTCTCTCTCACGCTCTCTTGGCCAAAATCCACTCCCAATTTATCACTCAATTAGCACAGAAAAATGTAGTAGTGTATTTACTACGCTTCTGGGCTCGGGCTCTCTCTCTCGCTCTCACTCACTCGCCTGCCGTCTCTTTCGTTTCGCATATACCCGTCTCTTTCGCCGTCGACGTCGCTGCTTTGGCACAGCGTGAGAAACTCTCGTCGGCTTTCTGGTATCGGGTGTTCATCTCAATGAAATTGTAGCATATTTGTATCCATATCGAGATTAAATTTTCAAAACACAAACGAGCACAGCACGAGAGAGCCAGAAGGAGAGGGCGATAGGCGGCGGGAAAGAGACGGGACGAGCCGAAGTGAAAGAGAGAGAGCGAACGGAGTTCGTTTGTATGCGTGGCTTGTAAGCTTTTGTATAATGTTTGAGGTGGGCATACGATTTTGGGTGGGGAGTACGGAGGTGGTTCCAGTGGGTGGTTGGGCGGTTGGGTGTTTTGTGGGTGGTTCGTTGGGGTCGCGATTTATTGATGACGTCGACGCCGACGACGACTGCGCTGCGACGACCGTGTTAATGTGTTTGTTGCTCTCTGGCATAAAATTATGTTTTATTTTATTTAACATGTTCTGCCTCGATTTTTGGCAGTCCTTGTCATAATTCCCATGAATCGGCCGTGGAGTGAGCGAGAGGGCCCGAGAGGTCCTGGGCGAAAGGAAGTCCTTTTTTCTGGCTCGAGTGCTAAGCAACAAAAATCGCCGACAGTTGTGCGCTCACGATGATGATGGAAGTAATGATGATGTTGGTATGTTGGCAGAGGCTGCTTCATTGGGTTATGCTTATGGGTTTGTATTTGGGTTTGAGTTCAGGCCTCGCACTCACACACGAGAGGCTAAAATCCCTGTGTGATTGTACAGTGCTCACTCGTGAATTGGAAGAATGCGAGTTATAGGATATTTTAAGTACTTTTGATGTTATTACTTGGTATAGGAAGTCTTATTTATTTATTAAGTATTCATCTCTAATTTTCTGAATTTACTTTGTAAAATCATTTCTTTCTATTTGCTTCAGATCCTGAAAATATTTGTGAATCCTATTCCAAATTGTTGAATATATTGCCAAATTGTACAACTTTCAAAAATATTCCAACAACAATAGATTTGTTAAAAAATTATAAATAATATTCTACAAAGAAAGTTTGTATAGAAGGTCCATAAAAAGCTAAATTAAATCGTTTAAAAGCCTAAATATTTTATTTTATATTTGAAAACTGCAATTTGAAGATTCAATTGGTTAATTATCATGTTTTCGAGGGACTACTGTCCCCATGAGTGTGCCTTTGCAATGTGTGTAAAAGGAAGTGTACAGCGTTGTAGGCCGTCGTCGTCGTCATCGCTCGCTGTTGCTGTTGCTGTTGCTGCTGTGCTGATGTTGCTGATGGGCTGATGTTGCTGCCGTTGTTCGCAGTGTGGTTGTTGCCGCTGCCGAGGGCGAGGGAGGGACAATGGGTCTGTTTGTCGCTCGGTACCCGGTTGCCGGTCCTCTGCCTTTCCTCCGCCCCTGTTTTCCTCGTGCTGCCCTCCTTTCCCTGCATTTCCCTCATCCTGCCAGTATCTGTATCTGTATCCGCATCTGTATCTGTGTAAATGCGTTGGTTGTTGGCTTGTTTCGTCGTCCCTCCCCCTCACAAAGCCTCCCCCATCCTTTAAGTGTGTGTGCGTGTGTTGTGTGTTGGTTCCTGTGCCTGTTCCTATTCCTGTTACTTTGCTGTGACGACGACGGAGACCAGAGCACTGCGCATACAGGGTGTCCCAGGATGTGTGGGGGTGGGCAAGGACTTTTAGCTAATGATAAGGCTAAAAGTCCACCACAAGGTGTGTCTATAAACTTAATATGAATAGTAAGTAGATTCACAAACTAAAAAACTTCTTTAAAATGGAAATAACCTTTCTCTTTAACAATGACAAAACATACTTTTAAAACATACTTTAAAGATTATTAAACTTTAATAAGATTTTTTTCGTGTTCAAAAAATCCGATTAAATGTTCTTTTCAATAGTTCTATATGGCAAGAATAAATTGTAATTATTTTCTACATTTTCAAAACTAATATTTATTACAATCGGCTTGATCTATGTCAATTTATATGTGAAATCCGAATTTTGGATACAAAATATTTTATTATTTATTTTTAAATAACTAGATTGTTTTATGATAGTCATGAAAGGCAATTGAATAAAATCTTTAAAATACCATAATTCTTAAATTATTATCCATCTGTATTGTCAGTGTAACTGGCTTACGAATCACCCTGTTCTGACTGCCAAAAGCGGCTGTAAAAACAATTTAATGCATAAAACGACAAAAATCTGGTTTTCACAAAAACCAAAAACCCAAAAGCAAGCGACGAAAGCGCTGCCACCAGTTGGTGGGCTGCCAAGGGGGCGGGGCGGTTGTCCCGAGGGGGAGTTAGGAAGTTGATGTTGCTGCTGGAAGAAGAACTCAACAGCAGCAGCAGCAGCAACAACAGGAACAACAGCAATATCAGGAACAACGGCAACAACACCAACGGCAGCAACACTCATAGCAGCAACAACATCAGCAACAGCAACACCAAAGCCACTAGCAGCAACAGCAACAACAGCAGCAACATCAGCAGCAAATGTTGAGATTACACTAAAAGTAACTGCCAACGGGGGCAGCGACGTCGGCAGAAGCAGCAGCAGCAGCAGAATGCAACGCATTTGGAGAGTGCAGCTCTAAAATCAATTATGTAGCCAGCGCAGCAGCAACATCGCAGTAGCAGCAACAGCAGCAGCAGCGTGAAAATAGTAGTGAAAAAAAGAGAAATAGCAAAGCAGCAGACGAAAGCAAAAAAAAAGTGTGGGGGGTGGGTGAGGAGAAGGTGGAAAGTAGGGAAGTGGAGGCAAAAAAGGGGAGGGGGTGACTGGAAAGTGGGCGGGCAGCGGGCGGAACAAGTGTCTGTTTGTCGCTGCGTCGGTCAGTCGGCAAATATGCTGCGCATTTGTGAGCGAGCGAAAGAGAGGGCCATATGCAGTGCGACAGAGACAGCGCATCATCGTCAACTGCTGTTGTAACTGTTGTTTTGCTGCTACTCTTGCTGCTGTTGTTGTTGTTGTTGCTGGGGGGTGGCTGGGAAACCGAATGCTAGTAAAATGCGTGCAAAGGCAAAGCCAAAAGCAAATAGAGAAAAAAGAAAGAGGCGAAGGGCGAAATACACTCATAAAGCGATTAAACTAGTACTCAGAAGGAGGAACTCTCAAATCGGAAAGAAATATGAAGCTTCGGTGCTTGGTTTTATTAAGTAAATTTATAATTAATTAATAACTTTTATTTTTATAATTATAGTAATTTACGGATGCCATTAAGAATTTATAGAAATTTATTTTTACTGAATATTTAAAACAGAATAAAATATTTCTTGATTTCAAGTAAGACGAAGTGTCTAACAATCGGGATAAAATAATTCTATAAACATAATTAATACATACATATTTATCTTAATTAAATTTATAGGGATCTGTAATCTTAAAGCTTAACAAAGGTAGGGTACAAAAAAGAGCACACAAAAAAACCTAAAGCCAAAAGCAGCAGCAGTAAACGATGAACTTTGCTGGCTGCTTTTGTTGTGGATGGTTTGGGTCTAAAGCAGACACCTTTCCACGTGCAGGTCGGTACGCCGCACTCCTCACCCCCGCCAAGACCCCCAGAGCCCCCCAGAGCCCCCCAGTCCCCCACCCCCTTTTGGGGTCTGCAGAAAATAATCAGCGAAAAACGTAGGAGAAAAAGAGCGTGCAAAATTATGCTGAGTGCTTGGCTGGCTGCCACACAAAGTGAAAGAAAGGCAACGACAACGACGACGTCTTCACCGCCCCCTCGGGCCCCTCGAACCCCTCGGACCCCTTGGACCCCCTTTTTCGGGCCCCTTCTGGCCGCCCCTGGACAGCCCTCTACCCTCTGGGCTCTCCTTTTCACAAGAGCAACATAAATACGAGAAAAAAGGCAGAGAAAGAGGAAAAATCAAGGAGGAACTTGGGGTGGTGCAGGGGCGTCGGCGAGGGGGGCTCTTTGCCGGCAGATACTTCGAGATTTCGCCCCCACCCCCACTGGTTTTCCTGCATTTTATCAGTCGACGCTGACGATTTTCTTGGCGTTTTTATTTTTATTATTTTTTTCTCTCGCTCTTTGCTCGGTTTCGTTTATGATTTTTTTTCCTTTTGCTCTGGTGTTGGGTTTTTGTTTTTATTTGGGTTTCGTTTTGGGATCGGGCAAATGTATCTGTATCTGTATTTGTATCTTTATATGTGGCGCTGTTGCTGTTGTTCTGCTTGTTGTTGTTGTTGTTGCTGTTGTATCGCTTTTGTATCTTTTAGCGCTGTTTTGAGTTAAGCAATTGATGGATATGGTTTATTTATAACGCTTGGCGACCGAAACCGAACCGAACTGAACCGAACCTCATCATCCTCTCCATCGCATCGCCAACATCATCATCGTCATCGGAATTCCGACGACGTCGAGCAGCTCGCACAATGAGTGCGGACGTGTATCTGAGTATCTGCAAGATACTCGTACTCACTCACTCGCTCGCTGGCTGCGTTCGATAAACGTAAGCGTAATAATATTTTATTGAAATTTGTTTTCTTGCCTGTACTCTTGCCTCGCTCTCTCCGGCCCCTCTACTCTCTCCGGGTATTTTCTTTTCGTTTCGGGTGCACGCGAAAGAAAATTAAGACTTAATGATCTTATAAATTATAATATCACAGCTTAAATAAATTAGTAATTTAGCTTATAATGCATAATATATAATTAGCTACTTTTTTATACACATTTTATATAATTTTATTTATTCTTAACTTTTTATCTATAAAGTAAAATATTTTAAACTGTAAAATTTTATTTTTAATGTCATATAACAAATTAAAAAAAAATGTATAATGAGAAAAAATTATACAAAAAATTATATTAATCATATTTAAATGTCAAATTAACTTTTAAGAAATAAGTATGCATTGTGTTCAGTGCTGGGGGCCTATGGGGACTGAGGGGCCTTCATTTCTTTTGTCGCTGCTTGCTTTTTTGTGCTTCGCTATAAGTATCTGTTGGATAAATATGAGGTTAAAGCGCTGCCTGCTGCCGTCTGTCTGCCTGTAGTTTCTTCACTTCACTTCAGTTCAGTTCACTTGCATCTGTATCTGTAGCTGTATCTGTCCCTGTATCCGCATCTGTAGTATCTGTATCTGTACCTGCAGCTGTAGTAATACCCATGCCCGAACTCAAACGCGAACCCAAACCCGCACCCGTATCCGTATCTGCATCTGCATCGGTGTGTTTCCTTGGGTCTTTGGTCTGGAGTCGAGTGCAGCGCATTTTGATTGTTCGCCTGCTCTTTTGATGAAAACATAAATATCACAACGCCGCCGAGAGAAAAGAGCCCGAAAAAGAAGCTTCAAGACATCCAAGAAGTGGATGAGGATGAGCTGCAACGCGATGATGACGATGATGGTTTCCACCATCGGAATTTCTATTTAGCTCTCTCGATTCCTGTTCTCGCATTTGGAATGAATGAAAATGTTTTTCCTCTTTCCCGCTCTCTTTCTTTTTTTTTGTGAGAGTTACAACTTCTGGGTTGTTCTGGGTGTTCTTTTTTTCGTGTTTTCCGAGTGCGGTAAATTGATACGGCAATGGTGGCTTAACACTGGGCGTATGACTTCTCTATTAATAAGCCAAATTAAAGCCACAGAAAATACCATTAGGCCTTGGGAGATTGCTGCAGGCAGGCTTAATAGTGTTAAATTAGGTTTTATTAAAGATTAAAATGGGTTTTGAAGTTTTGACAGAGAGATTTAATATTGAAGAGGAGGAAAATTGGATTGTTTTGAAGATTTAATATTGAACTTTCAGTTTGTGAGGGTTGAAAGTGTTTTAAAGTTTTCTAATTGAAGATGATATAATTGTCATTCATTTAATTTGGACTCATAGTCCAGATTGTGTAAGTATTTATTGAATGGAATTCTTAGAGCTCTATAAAAAAATCAGTCATAGTAGAGTTAAGGAGTCACTTAATCTTCATTGAGCAATGGTGTATATCACCGCAAATATGTCATTTAATAAAAAACAAACAACTCATTATTATAATCATATTTTCAAAATAATAATCTGCTTTGTTTTACTAATTCCATATTAGGTATTTAAAAACAAAGCAAAGAGGCTCTCGTGTTTTTAAATTAACTATTTCGCCTCCTAGAAGTGATTGAGCATGACTAAAAATAAATCAAATATCAGGGAGAAATACCATAAATATTAAGAGAGTGAGAGGGTCGTACTTCCCCTTATTCATGCCCCCCTTTTTATGACCTCTCCTCGAATAACTTAATAATTATTCATGCAGTTACCCGACGCAATTACAACAAAAGTGGATGCCACATGCCCACGCTTCAAAAGAGCAACAACAAGAGCGATAAATAAAAACAACGATCAACAACCAACAATCAAACAACAACAACCACGAGAAAAGTGCGTTGTACATAAACGAAATCGAAACGAAACGAATAATAAATGAGAGGAAGAAGGAACGACAATACTTTATATAGTTGAATGACTGAACGAACCCGTCAACCAAACCAACAACGAAAAAATTAACACACAAAAAATACTTATGCGCAATAACAACAACAAAAACAACAACAACTGGCCCTCTTCGCCAACAAAATTACCTTAAAAACACCAAACAAGCTGAAAAAAAAATGGAAAACACAAGCCAACAAAATATCTGAAAATAAAAATACATTATACGAAATAAGATGAATACCAAACAAATATAAAATTTATGCGTTGCACTTGGTTGGCGGGAGGGGGATGGGGATAGAGGGGTGCGACAGAGACAGAGTGAGGGATTGTATAAATGGAGGCGAGCGAGAAATTATGCCACAATCAAGTACAACACAACAACAAACAGAGAGGAAAATTCCCCCAGAAAAGTGCGTGGCAATGGGAAATCCGAGGTTAGAGATGGTTACGTGATAATATTATTCTAGAAAAGCTAAGAACAATAAAGGTCTCAAGTGGCTTAGAGTGTAAAGTATATTTGTATACCCAAAGGAATTATATCGGAACAGTTTAAGAACAAGGACTTTTAAAGGCAATCCCTATAAAAGACTACATATTTTAAAAGCTTTTTTTCTGAGATATAAAAATGAAAATGATTTATAAGAATATTGATATTGTGAGATTACTCGATTATAAATGGAGCATAATAATTTGCTACTTTTCCAAATTATATAGTGAGTGATTTTTCTTTGTCATCTAATAGAGGTAATCCAAACAAACCCTTAACTTCCCACTGGCGTCATCGAATAATCCACTCACGCAGTCATCGCCCAAATAGATCAGACAATTTGTGATCATATCAGAGCAGAGAGTACACATAGTAGAGCAGATCACCTCCAAAACGCACACAAGCAGAAGGCAGATGACGATGGTGTTCATCTCCCATCGCGATCATGATGATCATGATCAGCGGTCAATGATAATTCCATTTTGTTTTGTTTTTGCGTTTGCATGCGACGCTGAATCGGAATCGGAATCTGAATCTGAGTCTGAGTGAGTCTGAGACTGTTTGCCTACGAGCTGATGTATCTGTATCTGAGTATTTTTCTGGGTATCCGTGTATCTTTGTATCTGTGCATTGGCTGGGGCAAAACAAGCTGCTGCTGTTGCAGTGGAAGATGCTCGAATGCAATCCGCCGTCTGCTTACATTCCATAGATACACAAAAATAAAATGCGGCTACAATAAATTATAAAAACCGAGAAGAGAAGACGAGCGAACGGAAATCGGGACCAATGCAGCTGGGTTAGGTAAAAATCAGTCCACCGTCCACCCCTTTACCTATTTTTCAGTTCGGTTGAAGTGAAGTGAAGTTCTCCCCTAGCCCACTAAAAGCATTATCTTTCATCATAATAAACGAGATAGCACTTAGGTTGGGCAATTACCAATAGGCGGCAACACCTCGACGCGACTTCACTTTGGCGTCTAATTGCTTAACAAAAGCTTCAATTAAACACTTCAAAGAGCTTATTACAAACCAATAAACCGCACCACTCACCAAAGGGAAGCCCCGAGTGAAAGAATCCGCAGCTCCTCAGGCGGAACGACTGCGAATGTCAAGGATATGCCACAGCTACAGATATAGATAGAGATATACAGATATACAGACACAAACACAGGCCCATTTCACAGATACACTCGCGGAACAAAGAGAGCACGCTCCACTCCATTCAAGTCCACTCCATCGATGTTCTGGATGGCCTGGAATATCGCTTTACACACATGATATAAGTGTCATGACTGCGTGGCCCGATAATTGTCTGTTTTGTCTGCCGTTTGTTGACTGCCATTCGGTCCCTCTCCGTCCTTAGTCCTCTGCCTCTGCTCCTGCAGCTCCTGCTTATCCTGCCCATCCTACTCATGACGGTGACGGTGACGCAGTTGTGCCTACTCGAGGCTTCTGTTGTTCACCGGTTGACAAAAGGCCTCGGAGCCTCTTTGGAAGCCTACGACGAACCGATGCCCCTGTGCGGTTCGGATTTAGTGGTGACTGATCCTATCTACACTCGGAAAAATAGCCCTTATTGGTTGAGTAATTAGATTATAATTAACTTATTTGTATCACTTTGTGAGTTCCATAAATCATATATCTTTAAAAAAGCCTTAACGTGTGAATTATATTTTAATAAAATATTAATTTCATTATTAGTCAATCGTGAACGAACAATATTACAAATCTTCTTGGTAATAAAATATTTTTAGTTATTGGTTTTATAGATTATCCAAAAATTATATTAATTATGAAATTAAAAATTTTATTTTGAGTGACATAACTTACATCGGTAAAATGTTTCTTAGGTATACATATTCGATTCCAGGAATATTTTCCTTTTAGTGCACTCTTATTTTTATCTTTGGTGGAGGCTTTTCTACTTTCTACCCATCGTTCAGTTCTTTCTTTCTTTCCTTCTGCTTCCTTTTCTGATCGCTCCTGGGTAGCGTTTTATTGGACTCTTAGCGGTTCCTAATGTGCATCCTGTTGCGCTCTACCCAGCGATATAAACAGGGTGTCTTATCGGAGGAACATCCTTGTTTGACTACCTGAAGAACTTCCGGCTTAGAGGCAGTCCCATTCGGCATTATACATCTCTTTCCCCGACTCATTTGCATGATGATGGGAAGTCGAGGGGTAGATCATGACAGCGAAACGGAATCTCTTTCAAGTCAAAGCTCAAACTCGAAATTATTTGAACAACAATCATCATAATCACAGTAATAACTTCCCTGCGTCGCACATGTTTGCCCGATTGTAAGGGTTAAATGTCCTCGGTGAGGTGTGGGCTGTGCACACCCCTTGGACCCCCTTCCTTCCACCCTTTCGAGCATCTTTTGCCAGCAGCCCCTGGTCTGGTTATGCTCTTGGTGTTGGGGTTACTTCGGGGTTCATAATGCCTGCCTTCTTTGAACTCTTTTTGCGTCATCGTCTGTGATTAAATATACCAAAAAAAGCACGAGGATATATGTGTGCAAGCTTATATAAACACATGGGTATATACTGTATATACCTAGATGTATGTATACCTAGAAATTCATGTATTTTTATTTGAGCTTTTACTTTTCATCAGTTCTGCTTGTTTTGTTGTCGAAGAAATCCTTTTCTCTTTTTTCTCTTCCTTTTTTTGGTGCGTATACAAAATACGAACCTTTTTTTTGCAAACGGTTGGGGATGGGGTGTCCCCGAACACACGCCAAATGTAACCTCAAAGGGTTAAACACGCAAAACGCAAAAGCTAAAAAAAAATTGAAAAAAATAAATACAAAATAGAAGGGCCAAAAAAATATGAAAAGCAATAAGCAACCTTGAAGGACGGGGAAGGGGAATTAGTATTCAAGAGATGGAGAGTTACCCGATTTCAACCAATAACATATGCAAGGAGTGAGCCTTGATGAAATACCTCTAAAAAGGGGAATGCGGACTTTAACAAGGAAGGATGTGCTATGAAAAGGAATTAATAAATTAACTTAGAATTAAAGTTTTCGTACCAGAAGGCCACATTCAAAGGAACAGTGTGACCATATTTCGTAAACATTTTATTTGATTATTTTAATTGATTACAGATTTCTTTTGTTTGTTTTGGTTATAATAAGAAACTAAATATTTTTAAATAACATTTAAGTGTAACGGATACTTCCACGTAAAATTTCTGAACAGTAGCCCTAAAAAACTACTTACCTTTTCAACCTACATCTCAAAGTATTAAATAATTCATCTATCAAACAATTTGTATAGATCCCGATCCTGCATCCGTCTTACTTAAGCCAATTCAAAGCAACTTCATGCCTTGCTCAAAGCTCAATTCATAACCAATTCTGTCTAAACAAACATTTAGATTGGAATCTTTCGAGGAATTCCCTAACCAAAGGGGTGTTTGTCTTTCCCATTGTTCCGCTTCTCTCTACATGGCTCCGCGGTGAGATCGCTTCATTATCATTGAAATCGTTGGCATTATCAGATAATTAGATGGAACAATTGTCTCATTTATCTACACCAAATAACGTGTTGTATGTCAGGGTCTTACCTAACCGAGAGACCCGAGGAAGCCTCCCTCCCTCCCAGCAACCCTCGTTCTGGGTTCTTGTGTTGGGTTTTCAGTAAATTTGTTTGCTAATAGAATTTGAAAAGAACATTTGCCACGGAGTATGAGTCGCGGGGCGGTGAGGTTGCCCGAGTATTACGCAATACCTTTTGTCAGGGTCTCGTTTTCGGTAACCGTCTTCTTCTTCTCATTCCCAGTCTCATGTAGATTTCTCTGTATTGACTTGAGATTATCGCACGCCGGGGTTAAAAACTTCCAATTTAAATTCAATTTCCGTGCAAAATGGTCAAAAGTCTGAGCGACAAGAGGTAGAGAGCCAAGTAAATACCATGCACAAATAAAAAACCCACCACTTAAGGGTTTGCCGACTGAATCCGGAATGCCGAGTCCTGAATCCTGAAAGCTGAATGCCAGCCGGATATCAAAGCGCAGACGGAGAGAGATAAACAAGGAAGCCAAACAGGATGCATGACCATGCAGGCGAAGTCACTTCATTATCGAGATTATCGGCGCAACTTCCAACCCTGCCAAGGCATCAATCCCTCAGACTCTTCATCTACATCGAGGCACCGTAAGAAAAATTGTACTAAGATGGACCTTGAACTTGAAATGTGGATTGAATCATTTACATTATAATTGATAAATAACTATAAACTGCTTACAATTAGCTTATTTTGTACAGCTGGCCTCACTTAAATGGTTAGTGTGACCATGCAATGGAAAATTAAGTAACATTTAGCTCATTTGTTGAAAACTTTTAATAACAAAATTACTCTATTAGGTAATTAACTCTGAAATATATGAAAATAAGGACAGCCATTTCAAAGCAATGAATCTTTTTCCTCTGTGCACATCCTCATCACTCTTCCCAAAGCCCATCCACTTTATCGTCGTGGTCCACATCCTTGTGTGCATACGTTCGCGCGTCAGCACAAATGTCAAACCACTCACTGAGCCCTGTGGTGGTGATACGGCGGTGGTGGTGGCGATGGTGGTGCGGATGATTTTCGAATGGCGGGGTTGGTTTCCCGCTTCGCCACCCGTTCAGCTCCGTTTCGGTTCTGGCTTTGCTGAGCGCCTGTCCACGGGTATCCTTGAGCCCTGCTCTTTGCGAGTCGAGCCCCCAGGACAGGCTAATAAAATTTGCCAGCCAAATCCGCAACAAACCCCGAGAAATCGCTGCTTAGAAAAGGGAGCTCGAGGCGATCTGGTGAACGATGCGATTTGTGCCGACTGCCGGCAGCCTAAGCAAATTAAAAGTGTTGAAAGTCAGCAAGGGAAAATTGGAAGGCATAATGGAAGGAAATTGTTTCAAATTGTCGGCCGTCCTTGAGGAAATGCTATAGGGTGGAAGATACTCGAGTCCTTATGTTGTGCCAGTTGGAATCGGATTCAAATTGAAATTAGTCTTAATTGGCCAAAGGTTTGGGCAGCAGTTTGTTACAATTATGTTTGATGGAGTTTGATTAGCAGTGAGGTTAAAATCATTTACTTGTAATTTACTTGAAATTTTTATAATAAACATTGATTTTCTTAAAAAATATTTAATTTTCAGCAAGATTTTATTTCTTAAAAGACTGAATATGATTAACTAGTCAATATCGTAATAGGTATCTAATATTATCCGTTAGAATTAAAGAAGTATTTATCAAATCGCATTAAGATTTAAATTCAGTATTTAATCGAATGAAATTGTTCGAAAAATCGAAACCCCTTTAAAGATTAGGTTTCTCCCTTAATCGGTAAATTACCCTCCCCCAATTATCAATTTTCGGTGAGATATTATATCATTGATTTACCAAATCGATTTCACACTCGAAAGTATCTCGGATCTCAGGTAACTCAACCAAGTACTGTCGTCATTCAGAAATGGGAAATGCTCATAAAAGTTAATTAAATGCAAGGCAAAGCAAACAACAATCAGGGGTAAGAGTTTCAGTGAGGAAGAGGAAGTGGAAATGGAAAAGGAAAAGAGAACAGCATAACAAAAGCGACAACAACGATGGCAAATCAATGGGCTAAGTGAAGGCAACGTAGCTAATCGATTCATTTGGAATTCAATACACAAACACGTTTGACAAAGACGGAAAACCAGGGGCAGAGACGGGGCGAGTTGGAAAATCAATATGGAAAAGCATAAATGGCAACACGCTGGCCAAGTGTCAAATAGAGGTATGAGCTAGCACCCACCCCGCCCAGTTACTCCCCCACCCCCACTTTGTGTGCTGAAAATGCAATTGCAATGGAAACCGAAAAAGCCGTCAACCACCAGCACCCCACATACTGACGGTCGCTGCAAAATGTTGACAGACAGTCAGGCAGAGCGCTCGGATCGAGTAGATATATACAGCAGGGGTCAAGATAATAGCTCTGGATTATTATAATAATATTTAGTACAAATTTATTTAAATTATTAAATGATAATTCATGATTTGATAATGATTTTCATCTTTTTTCATAATTTATATATTCATTTTTGTATATCAAACATTTAAACTGAGTTTTCTTAATTGATTTTTGGGTTCGATATATTGGTTGTTTGATAAAGTGATTAAAAATATATATATATATTATTTTGTTTCGTTGAGATTTCTTTGACACTTCTGTTATATTTTTAAAGGTTCTATTAGTTAAGCAACGCTTGAAAACTACTATAATTCCTTCCAGATCTGTTGCATCCACTCGTAAAATGGTACAATACCTTCTGGTTATAAGTCTGCTTCCCGTTCTGCCCTCTGCCACCGGCACCCACTCGCTCCGTCGGTCTGCCATTTTCAATTTATTGTTATTATTAATTTTGATGCCGATGCCGAAAAAGGGATGCCATGCCAGGGCCAGACCAAAGGCAGGAAAAAATCGAGCGAGGGCCATGGGTCGGGAGGTCGGGGTAGAATCGACTGGCAGTCGACGAGTTTATTTGTGTGAAATTCAAATGTAAATACTTGAGGGTGCTTAAGGGTGTCTTTAGGGGTTTAATGCTCGACTGCTACGCAATTTTTCTCTCTTCGCTCTCCGCTGGTGTATTTTTCGGTTTTGGTTTAGGTTTCGGTTTTCTGGGATTTGCCTTCCGTTTGCGAAATGATTCGGTGGTTGGGCTTCCATTGTGACATGCTGCACTCCCAGTCAATGCGAACTCAATGGATGCCCAAGTGCATGTGGAGAAAGTGCGCATTTGAGTTCTCGAAAGGCATCAAAGGGTTGGGAAATTTTCGGGGAATTCGTCTCGAAAGGGAAATGCAGCTGGGAAGGAGGTTACCGTAAAGGAACTGATAGGGTTTGAATTTGAGTGATTGTCGGTTTTAAGGTTGTGTAGAAAATGTCAATTTACATTATTACACGGTACTTTTGTAGTCAAATGATTTTAGGAGGTAAGTAATTTATACAGGAAAATTAAGAAAATAATAATAATATATTTGTACCATTTATACCATTCTCAAAGTTATCAACACAAATAAGAAATCACATATTGTATAATTTATCGCAGTTACATTTTTTTACGAAATGCTTTTCTTATAAGAAGAGTTCTTTACAGTTCTTATCTTTTAGATCTATGTATTATTTTATATTTTGTTATATTTATTTAATTTAATTTGTAAAAAATGTAATATTTTCTACGAGTCTAAATATAAGGAAATTTTTTTACCAAGCAAATATTTTTCAACACTCTTTAATATTGAAACAGTAGATCACCCAGTTAATAATTAAGCAACTAATTAAGAATTCCATGTGAAGACGACATATTTAGCTCTTTTAGTGAAACTCTAGAGGGTAATTCCCTGCCGAATAACCAAGTGGAAACCTCACCTCCGCCCCTACAAACATCCTTTTGTTTCTTGACAATTTCGTTTGCAAAGACGATGACGACAACAAAAGCCACCGTCAAAGATTAGTCATACGCAGTTGTTCTTGGGAGTGGGTGACTTTGAGGGAGGGATTCGGAGTGGGGGAGTCGAGATGACGAGGACAACGACTGCGGGACGCCAGGCGACATTCATTTCAATTGACACGTGCACAATCTTCCCGCTCCCGTCATCCGAAGACAGCGGAAAAATGTTCGAGAATCGGGCGAGGCAAATGCGAGAAGCTGGGATTACTGGCGGAGAAAAAAGCGGAGATGGAGCCTCATGAATATGAAAATGTCTGACAGGAGCTAAGTAGATGACATCTCCTCGCACCTTGACAGGAGCTGAAGATCCGGGAGGACGTTTGGCTGGCATTGCCATTAGCTCAAACTCACTTCTAGAACTTTTTGCGTCTGGCTTTGTTTATAAACATTTTTATACGGAGAAAAAATCATAATTTTCCATTATATAAACAACTTTAAAAGAGTTGTTACTGATATCTGATACTCAATATTTTCCATTATATAAACAGCTTTAAAAGAGTTGTTACTGATATCTGATATTCAAGAGAATTTTAAATGGTTTCAGAAGGCAGAAAACTATACATAACTTTATAACATATCTTTTTTTCTAATAATTATTATTATTTACTCAAAAGAAAAATATTCTAAAATAGTTATTTGATTTTAATTTAATTTTAAATGATTGTGATTACTCAAACAATAAATAAACCGATATTTGAGATGGTCTTGTGCAGCTGTTGCTATTATGATTTTTTCCCTGTGCACACTCATTTGACATTTTTGTCACCCAAACAAAACAGCGGGTGGTGGCACCTTCCTCCCCGCAAAACGGAACGATCTCTTGGCAGTATTAAAAAATTATATGCCAAATCGAAATTGCATGTTTAACATAATCAGCGACAAAACTAAACGAGCCAAGGAACAACAGCTGGAGTTTAGGGGTATTTCTAATGCCTTTTTCGCCGATCGCCCGCTGGGCCGTTTGGCAATCTGCTCTTTTGATTTGAACTCTATTCTAGTTCTCTGGGAGTTGAGCTTGAGTTTTTAACCCTTAAGTGCTCTGACATTTATTGCCATTTATGAGGCTCGTTTTGGGGGTTACGCACATGAGCCGGCGGCATTGTTGTTTCGGCATCGTTATTTATGGATATATGTATTTAATAAACTCCATGGAACGACAGAGAATTGAAAATTTGTTCATTTGCCATGGTAAATTATATGGTTGAAGAGCAGCGTGGCAGCGAGGGAAGATGTAAGGGGCTGTATGGGAGATTACCGAAACATATTATATGGGGTAGGTATTAAAATAAACAAAACGCGGATTAATAAACAGCAGATTAAAAGTTATGAAACATTATACTGGTTTTAATATTCAGTACAAATACATATGTTCAATATCAATTCGTAGGGGTGGCAGGAAAATACTTTTCAGTCGATTTAGAATTTAGTGAGCCGTTTTAAGTATTCCCTAACTAATTATTCCAGACTTTTTAACTTTCTAACTAAAGTATATGAATAATAAATTATGTCATAGCTCTCAGTCTCTTGCCCAATGTATTGGTATTTAATCAAGGCAATTAATTAACATAATCACATTAATTGCCACCAACAGAGGGCAATGCTGTCTCCACTCTCCTTGAAATGATTACCTCATTTCGCAGGGAATATTGGGCTATACAATTTACGTACATTAAATGGAGTACATTTTTTTACCAAGGGTGTCTTTATGTTGCTACCTCTTCACCTTTTAGCGATCCCTTTTGTTTTGCAATGGCCTCTGTCTCTGGCACTTGGGAACCCCTCACTCGGCTGCTCCTCAACTGTTTTGTTTATGATTTTGTGCCGTCATTGGATTTTTAATTTGCCTTCCATCCAAGTATCGTCCCCGCCCCTCGAGCGACTGCCAAGTGCAGTTAATTCCGCAATTGCAGTTGTGGGTGACTTGTTGTCGTCATCGTTGTGGGTTGTTTGTCCCCAGAGTCTCCGCCCCCGCCCATGCCCACTTTTCGACTGCTTTATGTGTTTTCCTCGCTGGCGATTTGCATAATTTGTTCTATAATTTATGGCATGCGAAAGCCTTTTCTCCGCATTACTATTATTATTGTTCTTTCGCTGTCACTCAGCCAGCGTCTCAGAGCCTGGGTTTCGAGGCTCCCTGATTGCGATGGCTTAATTAACTAAACGATGCGCCTGGAATTTAATTGGAAACGCTCAGCGAAGGCGGAAGCATTTTTCCAGAGTTTAGTTTGGACTGCGCCCTGGAACTTTCCATTCGTGGATCACATTCCGTCGAAGACGCTTCGCCCACAAATGATCTGCTAATGCCAGATGGCTTTAATTTATTTTGTAAATTATTTCCCATATCAAAAGCAATGAAAATACATTTTCCCCCCGCCGGCCGTGGAAATACTTTTTGTTCATAAACAAATTGTTTTGTTGGCCACCCCGAAAAGAAAATACACAACTTGTGGTGTAGATCTAGGCAGCGGTTCTTGAATTGTGATGGAAATCGAAGTGAAAATCGAGAAAAATGGGCAACGAATTAGGATAAGATGCCCTAAGTGAACCGAAAGCAATAAATAAAGTTTTTGCCTTGGTTTATAATTATAATCATCTTACGCATGCGGAAGATCTGGGGAAAATACTACTTAAACCCATTAAAATAAAGAATATATGGCCAAAGACATTGGAATTTTCGGGAAATTTGGTAATTACGGTGAAGAAAATATACAAATTATATGTTATATTCAGGATATCTTATAAAAACTGTAGCATACTTATTTCCAGTGGGAATTGGGTATACTATAGACCAAAGAAATTACATTCTAAAATAAGTGCAAAATAATCTTAATAAATTTCCCATTCATTACTGAATGTTCTCAAATGGAAATTGGAAATGTGGCACCTGATATTCAAATAATAAATTAAAATATTTTAGGAAAGATCCCGAAGGAAATGTTCAGAAACCTTTCTGAAATTTATGCAAGCTTAATTCAATTTTTTTGGAAGCTGGCCTCAACCAATTCAAAACCCAGAAATTAGACGTAATTATGGTTAAGGAAACTCTCTTTCGGCTGCCGTGTAAAAATAAAACACAAAAGTTTGAAAAGTTTTCTTGCCTTCCCGGGGGTGGTTTTGACCACCCCATCTTCAGAACCCTCTCCACTTCCTTCTGCCACCTCATTATCTTTAACTTTGAACTTTTCCATTTCTCCCAATAAGGAAAATTCCGCTTTCCCCGTGCCCGCTCTCAATTTTTCTCCGTTTTAATTGCGCTGGCCGAGCTAGCGCCAAACGATTCTCGGAATAATTTTCCATTTTGCTGCCGCTTTGGTCTTTTGCTTTTTAATTGAGTACACACAACCGAAAGAGGCAGATACGAACAAAAAACAACTAAAATTAAATTATGTGCAAAGAGGACAGAAATCTTTTTCGGTGCCTTTTTCATTTGAATTTCGGGATGGAAGTCAGCGAAGCCATTATAAAATTATTTATTAAATGTTGTGAAATCACTCAATGCACATGGGCCCATTGGGAACCTTGAAGTGTCGCTGTATCTGTTGCTTTATAGGAAATCGTAGATGTAGTATCTGGGTTTTATACACAGAAAAAAAAAGTGTTTATGGTAAATTATGAAATATTTCAGTAGTACGATGGATTATAATAAGTCTCTACTTGATCAAACCACAGAGAATGCCTTAACATTTCGATTCCTTTCATTTAATATCTGAAAACTTGACTAAATACATATTTTTCTTGCTGTGCATCTGTATCTGCTTTTGGGCAACAGGGCAACGCTTGGATTCTAATTGTCGAAGTCGTCATTTGTCGTCGCTTTTTCATTGGCGTCATCCATTGCTGTCGTCGGGGTGTGAGATTTAAGTCAGTTTATCGACAGCATCGTCGCCGATTTTGGTTGCGTATTGTCGCCTATACGGCCCCTCCGTATGCCTCTCATACATATCTCCCCCCAAAGCCCCCCATCGATCATCATCCTATGCCTTTGTTTGTGCGGCTCGCGTATTTCTTCAATAAATTTTCAGTTTATTCGGTTTATTTATTTACTTATATTTGCTATTGCTCTTTAGCTCGCATCCACCGCCCCACTTCACTTCACAATTCCCTTTCCATTTTGGCTTTTTCGCTTTGTTTTCTCGCAGCCTTATGATTATTTTTCTCAGTTTCCACCTCCGAAGCCCCAGTCCCTCACAATCTTCGCCTTCATCGTCTCCGTCGTTCGCGTAATTGAATTTCAACTTGTTTGCATTGTCGACGATGATGATAATTCGTCGGGGTATTTTGCGTATTGAGATCAGGGCCTCATCAATTAGTAAATTAATTTTATGCTCGGCGCTTTATGGAAATAAAGTTTTGCAGCTGACCCGAGGGAAGTGGAAAATCAGAGGGATGAGCGCAGGAAGCCAGCTTAAGATTGGAAATGTTGTTTGTTTACTCAGTTAGAAAATCGCCGGGACTTCTCGAGATTTTCATCTCAATAGCCATTGATTTTCAGTGAGTTGATTATTGGCTAAAATATTTGTTGCTTTATGGAAAAATAGTTAATCTTTTATATTTTGTAAAGGACATTATATAAATCTTGTTTAATTATTATAAATCAAAAAATTGTAAATACTGGACAATTTTACTATAAACACATTTCAAAATCTTTTTCATTTAGCAGTTTTATTTAATAAATACCCTTTTAATGCCATAATACACTTTTGCAATTTGAGGACAAAAATATATAAAAGTACATTACCATTTTGGCCACACTTTCCTTTACATTATTTCCATTTTGCGAAATGAAATGTCCGTTACTATTTCTGTAATTATTCGATTTATTTGGCACACCATTTGACGTGGCAAAATTTCAATTATAATCAGCTTTGGTTCTGTTTAAATATGGCATACATTTACCATCAACCCGCCTCCACTTTTCACCCACTATTTATTTTGCACTTTCCAAACCTACCAAAAGTTGCAATTATCATATTTGACTTTTCCGCATAAATTCTGGGAATTATCTCACCGCAACTATTTTTATTTATTTTAATTATTATTATAGTCATTTTAGCTATTGTATTCGCTTGCCATATTTTTTGTGTTCCATTAATAATTACAGAACCCAAACGGAATGTTTGTGCCATTGATTCGTATTTGCGGTTGGCAAACCGAAGCGAAATGTGCAACAAATTATTTCTGATATTATAATTTATTTATAGAGAAAAAGCTGCAAATAGGAAAGAAGTCATGGGCAAAATATGAAATGTGACAATTCAATCACGAATCGAGATACGCGCTCTCCCACTTTTAATTTTTTCTCTCTCTGGCCTGGGTGTTTGCCCGTTAAAATGCAATCTTCATTATTTAATTGGTTTGAATTTTTGCTGGCAATAAACATTCATTTCCACCCGCAGAGGGTGGACACCGTGGAGATGGCGAAATTGTATGCAAATGCGATTAAATGTTTTCGTTTGAATTTTGTGTGGGCTTCGATTTGATTGCTGCCCAGGGAAGTGTCATGGAAAAAGTGTTCTACGTGGCGGATACTTGATGGGAGGTAAGAAATACTGCTACAAAGATGATTTAATATGCCAAACAATTGAGCTTCCCCCTTATGCGAATGATTAATCAACGGCTCTCGAGAATATGAAACACACAGGCATAAACTATAAGGCTTGGGCCTCTTGAATATTTAAATACGTTACAATTCCTCCGGTGATTTCTGACTATTTTACTCTGCTGCTAAGTCCTCCTCTTTGTCCGGTCAATGTGTAAATCAATAATAAATTCAAAACTTATTAGAACAAACAAGGATTCATTAGGCGCAATCCGTTTGTCCGTCGCACAGTTGTTATTTATATCGATATAACAAGGTAATAACTGCACACTTAAGTATGCAAATAGCCCGGCCCACACCTCCGCACTTGTGTGCGTCTGTGTTTGCACATGCAAATGTTATCATTTGTGATTAGTTACAGTCCTGAAATGCTAATGCCCCTTGACAAGCAGCAACAGAAGCAGTAGCAGCAACCGCAAGACAACTCACTTTCGGGTTAACTGGAATGCCAGTTCGTGTGGCTGTGCCTTTGATCCTTATGAATAGTCAGCCAGCCGGAGGACAAGCCGAATTTCCCCGGGCTGGCATTATGCTCTGCCCTGAATTATTTACACAAATCCAACTGCAATCGTTTGTCAATTTGCCAATTGACAGTGAACATAATTGATGGTGATTAAGGGCGAGGCAAAATAGGTAAAGAAGGTGGCTTTGATTTATTTATGGAGTCGAATGATTTGCCAGCTTAGGTAAATATAACCACTTCCTTTCATATGTATCGTGTATTTTTATAAATATACAAAATTTTATAGATATTTTAATATTTTTCTTTAATAAATAAGATCTACTTACTTTCCTCCCTTGAGGGCATCCTGCAACTGCTTCAAGCACCGATCGATTTTTCTTTCCCTCACTTGAGAACCATATTTGGAAGACGAATATGGATCGAAAAGGAACGGAAAGTAAGGATGTGTGTCAAATGTTAGCAATGAAGTGCCAGAGGTAGAACCCTCGCTTGAGACCTCCTCCTTGACACTGTCCTCCTTTGATTCCTCCGCTTTTTCACTCATTTCGACACCTGCCGATCTGCGTCACGCATACGCCACGTTGATTAACCACGATTTTTTCGACCGAGAGTTTTTCACGACACTTCCAAACGCATCGAACTGTCTTTGGCAACTGCCGTCGACTTCTTTGTCCGACTTCCTCTGCAATTCTTTTTTTTTTTAGTAGTGCCTCCAGTGCCTGGCAGCAGTTATTACAGTTGGCCAGCACATCTTAGCTATAGGTAGACTAATCACCACTGCCGTCAGCTGCAGACTTGCAGCTTGCCCGGCACCCGATTGCCTTCACCACCCATTCTGAAGGCCACGCGGGCTCTTTGCATATTGCGTATACGTCATGTGCGGTCGGGATCGGGTTTCTCTTCACGGTAATATATGGAAAATTCCTGGTAATGCAAGGCGATCCCCAAACTGATTGCTTTAATGGTTTGTTAGTTCAGTTAGCCGGCGGATAATAGCAACTACTGTCATCGTGTTTTCAAAACTAGTTTAGTTTCAAGAACTTTGTATATTTATTTGTGATCTTCATTGAGCGGGCTCAATATTAGTTTGTAAGAAAAAATGTCCATTATGACGAAATCGATAGAATTATTGTAAAATAGTATATTCCTTATTGTAATATTTCCAAACAAATAACTAAATATTTTTATGAAAATAAATTTTTAAAATCATATTTATACACTTGCAGAGGGTTATTAAATTCCTTTAATTTATTTTTATACCCGTTACTCGTAGAGTAAAAGGGTATATTGTATTCGTGCAAAAGTATGTAACAGCTAGAAGGAAGCGTTTCCGACCCCATAAAGTATATATATTCTTGATCAGGATCACTAGCCGAGTCGATCTAGCCATGTCCGTCTGTCCGTCTGTCTGTCCGTCTGTCTGTCTGTCTGTATGAACGCTGAGATCTCGGAAACTATAAAAGCTAGACGATTGGTATTTGGCATGAAGATTCTTGGAGTTCCTACGCAGCGCAAGTTTGTTTCAAAAGGGTGCCACGCCCCCTCTAACGCCCACAATCGCTTATATACGATTTTAAAAATTTCAATATTTCGGAAAAGTAAAAATGCAGTTTTATTGTGTTTATCAATACCTATCGAAATGTAGAAGAAATTTTTCAAATCGGACCATTCGTTAAAAAGTTATGCGTGTTCAAAGTTTCTATCTCCATCTCCCTCGCACTCCCTTTACCTGAGTAACGGGTATCTGATTGTCGGGGCACCCGACTATAGCGTTCTCTCTTGTTTTTATTTATTATTTTCTGGAAAGTATTAGATTTTATATTTCAAAAGTTATAAATTTAAATTTAGTTCAAGAAATGTTTTTGTTATTTTGTATACCCAATAAGCAGCCTATATTTTTGGCTTTTGCCTCAAATATTTCCATCATTCGTTGTTACAGCTAGGAAAAGAAAAATCGGGAAGTGAGAGGTGGAAAAAGTGACCTCATTTGGCAGAGAACCTCATTTCCTAACCCCCCACCACCCGCTATTTTTTTGTCTACCACAGTTAAGTGTCCTTTCGCATTTCGTTTGCTTAGTGTTCGTCCTGTTTTGTGGGCGGTTGATTTGCTCCTTGGCTCCTCCCACATCCTGTCGTTGTTGGCCTGCCTTTGTTTTGCTTTCGGTTTTGTGTTTTGCGTTTTTCGTTTGCTCGCTGCCCATGTAACTTGCTGGAAAATTAATAATAATAAAAAAACACCTACCACAGGGAGGGAGTACACGCGTGACCCTATTAAATGTGTGCTAATAAAAGCTTGGCAGCTCTGAAGAAATCCGAAAAAAGGAAAACAAGCGGGGGCAAGAGGGCAGATAGCTGACCAACTGCGTAATGTATGTAGGCGAAATACTTCACTGGGCAAATGGGGAGGAAGTCTTGCTTACAAATTTCTCAAGTGGACAAAGGAGAGTGAAATTACTTAAAAATTCAGGAAGAACTGCGGAAGATGATGACGATGATGAGGAAAACAAAATCAACGCTCACAAAAGCGGAAACATTTACCGGGGGTGTGGGTGGTATTTCTATTTGCGCTAAAGGTCAACTTTTTCCATTTGCAGCTTGGTCATTTATAAAATCTTTGGGTATTATTAAGCAAGGCGTGGAAAACCAACTAAGAGGATGAAGTGGTGGAAAGGGCGGCAGAGAAGGCAAGGTCCAAGGAAGTACATAAAGAAAACCCAAGGAGGACCAAAGCCGAGTTCTGTTGTGCCCACGATTTATCAAATTAATGAGTATCATTTTATTTTCATTTCATTTTCCATGCGCCAGCACAAAAAAAACCGAAGGACGAAATCTCCAAAGTTCCTGCCCGGGATGGTCAGAAAGGAGAGCTTCGAAAATTAAGGTAACTTTTGGCCAGCTAAAGAAAAAATGGGTAGAAAAAAATGAATGAAAAAGAAATCAAAATAAATGAGAATGAAAAGGACAAGGGCAGGTCGAAGTGGAATCAAGGGAAGATTCCTTTCCATCTTAGGTAACAAACATAAGTAAGTCTATATTTTAGACGAGGCAGAAGTGAAGAAGAAGTACTCTTAAAATTATAAAAACAATTTTTATAATAAAAAGAAAAAATGGTAATTATAATCTAATCTGAAAAAAAAAAATAAAAATTTTGTATTTACAAAAAAAATACACATAAATGTGAAGCAAGTGATTTGAGTTTGGATATTCTTTTTGTTTTATTTCACTGTTTTAATGAAATTTGTTGCTATATTTTTGTCATTATTCTTTATCAATCTAATAACTGTGATTTTTCCAGTTTATAAAATTATATATCAAATTCCCATATCCAAGAAAATAGATAGAGAAATGGTTGTTTCGGGTAGTAAGCCATCAGTGTAGCAAACTCATATGACCCTCAGCAAGTGCACAAAGTAAAGAGAAGCAAACACATGGTCGGGCAGTCAGAAACTAATGTCGGCGATTACATAAACAGGACACAAGAAAAGGACGAGCCCAGACGAAGGGCGGGGGGATATACACACCCACCGGCCAAATAGGAACACCCAGAAAACCAACATGAGCATAAATCCTCGCACCCGAATGCCAAGCCCAGTATCCCTTCGCATTCCACCCACAAAATGCCGGCCAAAAAGGATACAAAACACTTTGCATTGGCAAGGTACAAACAAATAAAGTGACCAAACCCGAAGCAAGTAGGAAATACCCACCCACCCATCCACACACATATAATAATAAATAAAATGCTTATGCGAAAAAAAGCGAGGAGACCCGAAAAAGGCCAGAAGAAACCCAAAGGAAACGGGAGCGACAAGAAGAAAGGAAACGAAACGAAAAGGAAAGAAAGGAAGCCAAGGCGAATTGTTTTATATCCCTCATTTGTCCATTTAATGGCTGAAACGAGCCACATCCAAAGAACCGAAGAGGACGGAACCCAACCCAAGTAGGAATCCGGGACATGAGCAAACAAAGCTGGGATAGAACAGGAAGCGGATGGGGAAAGGATGGCTGGGAAAAACGCAACCAAGCAAAGTGAAAAAGAATATTGAAACACTAATAAAAATGAGGATAAGCAGGGAATGCATTAAGTAAAATATAGAATAAGTGCCCGTACATGGGGGTGATCAGGGGGAGGGTTTTTGGGGTGGTGTACATGTAAAGGTTATGGCAAGGGTTATGGCTGGGTCGCCCACACATGATGGGTTACTCTCTTTAGGGGTTGCTCTTCCGCCCCCAAACAAATACGAACAGATATAGCAATAATTTAACCCTTTACCAGAATGTGCAAAACAATACCTGGTACACCCTGATCAACAGATTTTTGAGTTCGTCTCAAGGGTTCCGTTCATATTTCATGGCCTTCCATGTGTAATCTAAAACGAGTCATCAGTGAAGCTTGCTAAAACGCCAAAAGTTCTTTGACAGGGTCATTTAATATTACTTTCACTAAGTAGAATTGACCAATAATATGACATATTTCATAAATCGACAACAATCATAGTTCAAGAGATTATCCATCAGCCTCTTTGTTCCCTTTAAATATCAAGTTGAGTGAATACCTTTATGAGCTGTTTTCTCTTGGGGAAAAAAGCTTAACTCAAATCATTTTCGGGAAATAATTTATTAAGAATTATTTATTATTATTTACATATAGGTTCACGTGCGATTTAATCTCTCTTTTCACGGACAACTCCCTTGAGCGGACACGAATTTTTCCGCTAATATAATTTACCTGTACTGCATTTGATTGAAAGTAACATACAAGTTCTCAAGCTTAAATTCTATTTCAATGTATGATCCTTTCTCCAAGCTTAACGCCTTAGTGTCCTTAAATGTCGCTTTTGGCATACAACTCCCTTGCGCGGACACTTCTTTCTGGCTTAATATCTGTTACTTATGCTTGCATTCGCTCCTCGTTGCGGTGAATGTTTTTCCAACTCAAATGTCAACTTTGTCACACTCCCACAGTGAACTCTGCCGGGGGCGGACAGGTGGAAGTTCGGGGGCTTTTCGGGTGGCAGTTGTACAGTTTGTCAGACCCCTGACCCCAAGCAACCGAACGAGTCAACATTTTTGCAGTTTTTGCCAAGGGAAAGAGAAATGTAAAACAAAGTTGAAGCCAAACAGAAAAAGGACAAACAAGTGGGACGGGGGGTAAAAAATAAATTTTAAACGAATCAGAAAATGGCAAATGGAACTGGCAAAATTGGGGGAAATAGTGTGTGGCGAACATATTTTAGCTGCTGCGGCTAGGGGCAAGCAACAAAAAAAAGAGCAAAAAATATGAATCCGAAATGCAGAGCAGGGAATAGGGTTGCCAGGCTGCTGTGCAGTTGCACATGGAAGTGTGGCAACAACGCGAAAGTTTTTATTTCCTTGCGAATTCCAAGTGGAGGGATGCCCAGGGGGTTATATCCTGGGTGGTATGCAACATTCAATGCATACAAATGGCATTTAAGCTTCCCAAAAGCGGACCAAAAACGAGCTAAGCGCAACTCTGACACACATACATTCACATTTAGCCAGAAAGAGGAAGAAGCGCAACGCAATTTATATGCGTGGCTGAGAAAGAGACGGAGAGAACGGGTTAGAAAGGGACGCCAACAAAGTTAAGGGGACACGGACACGGCGAACTTAAACCGAATCAAACAGCCGGCAAAAGCTACTAACTTACCCACACAGCTGCACACTAAGCACACACTCGTACGGCACACACGTGCACAGAAAACAATTAGAAACTGAGTAATTAACAATATATTAGTTAATTTGATAAGCTCACAGAAAGAAGCTATTTATCATGTTCTACATTTCTGTAGAAATTTCTCGAGTTGAGGCAATAGTGCCATTTTCAGCATAAAGTATTTAGATTAAATGGCAATTGAATATTTAAATGTTATTGAATATATTCATTGGTTCAGTTATAGGCAGATTTAAAAAAATATTTTTATTCTTCAAAATAATAATTTCAATTTTTGAGCCCAAAATTCAAATTTGCTTTCGATAAATTCGGATCTGGGATCTTGAATAAAATTAAGATTTTCTTACATGCATTTCCGGAACTCATTGGATTTAAGCTTAAATCGATTTGAAACTTCTGCGATGCTTTAAAGTATTTGCTTATTAATTAAATAATCAACTTATTTTTTCAGTGCCCAGCCACACTCTATACACGGACTGGCATATAGCACTATTTCGACATGGCCTGCAGCTCGACTGCTCCTCCATTGTGCATAGGCATGGCTCTGTATAATAGTTGAGGCGACTGCCAGAAGGGAACTGAGGGGTGTTCGTGGTGTTTGGTGGGATATAGAGTGTACCAGGGGGAGGCCAGATGGGGTGCGATGGGTGCAAAGCAGAGTGTCGGTCGGGCTGTTGGTTATGGTCATAAAATAAACCAAACAAACAAGCCGGAACCATGTCAGAAGCCAGCATGTGTGATATGTGTGCCTGTGTTAGTGTGTGCTAGTGTGTGTCTGCGGCTGTGTGGGTGAGGGTGTGCAAAGTGTGAGGCACGAACAGCAAGGACGAACCTCCGGTTAGGGACAGTGGGCACATTTTGAGTGGAGAAAAAGTTTATTCTTCAAGGTAGCAATTCACTTAATTTGAATAGTTGTTGTAGTGTGGCACAAAATTTTAACAAAATTCTTTAAACATTAGAGTAATAAATTATTATTTAATTGACTCGTATGTACTAAAATCAGAAAGTTAAACTTTATTAAGTTAAATTTATTAGTAAAAAAAAGCAACATCAAAATTAATTTTTTTTTAATATTTTAATAATATATATTTGTATTATATTTTATTTACAAGTTTTGGATATACTATATAATATTTTAATTAATATAATCTTTTAGCCAGGCTGAAATTTAATTAAGTTAAAAAGAACTGTAGTTTGCATAGTTTAGCCCATTGTTAAGCCGGTTGTTGATGATGGGTCAAGAAGGAAGTTTTGGGTGGGTGGCACTCTGCTTTCTGGGTGGCTCAGGGTGGTGCTGGGTGGCTCGCGACCACGACTAACGGTGCGAGCTGTTTCATAATTTTTTATACACTTTCGTTGTGCTGTGCTGCGTTTTGCGGTTCGACATAGACACGACCCACCAACACACGCTCACATACACTAGCACATGGAGAAAAAGACAAAAGGGGGGAGGCACTCACACACTTACAGATAGATAAGAGGACAGAGGGACACACACACATGCCCGATTATACCGCCCACTCCCCACTTTTACCACCCATTTCGGCCTGCCCCTTTCTCCGTCACACTTGTTCGTATGTCTGCGCATTTATCAATAAAAATTCCCTTGTTGTTTTTGCTGTTGTATTTGTTGTTGACTTTGCGGTTTTTTGTTTTTAATATTTTCACCGCTTTAAGTGTTAAAAGGATATCTGGCATTTAATGTGTGTGTCCTGTGTGTGTATCCTGTGTACATCCTCCTCTGTGTGTGGGTTTTGGTTGCTTATCGCCATAAATATCATATTTATGTCTCTCTCTCACTCGCTCTACAAGTGTGTGTAAGTGTGCGTTGGTTTGAGTGTTTTGGCTGAACCCGTATATTAAGTATACGCAGTGTGGCACCGGAGTGAACAACAAACTGGGCAAAATGAGTGCAGAGAACGAAAAATACCCCATTTTCAGTTGTTATCTGCTGCTTCCATTTATAATGTATTTATCTAAATGTTTTTAGCTTTATATATTAATTAGTTTAGTAACAATTAATTTAAAATCCTTTCTAAAAATATTAGATTACGCGGCTTGTATGCAGACAACATTTTCGCATTTAAAATTAAATTAGAAATAATTTTAATTAAATTGATTACTCTTGTTTCAGTGTAGAGGCGGTGGAAAACTGCGCTTTTCATTAGTTCAACAAAGTTGTATCCCTCTCTCTATCTGTGCCATATTTTGCTACATTTTTTCACATTTTCCAACTCACTCCTTGCTGCAGGTCCGTTTTGGTACATTTTATTTTATAATCTGACTTTATTCTCGAGTGGATGTTTGTCATAAAACTCTCTAGTCCTCTTGCCTTCTCATTCTTCCTCTTTTCTCGCCATTTCCTATCCCGCTTTTCTTTCTGCTTCAGAGATTTTCAATTGAATGTGGGGCGCGATGCATTTTTAAAAATGATGGGAACTTTTGTTGAAGAGCTTCCTCTTCTCCTTTTCACACTGAAATAGAGCTGAAAATCGTGGAGATTATAAATTTTTTAATAAGTGTACAAGGAGAAAACAGGTTGTATAATGCCGGCAAATTTATTTTAATTTTAATTTATATTATTTCCGTTACAAATGTTCTAAAAGAATTGTTGAGTCCTAGTTTATATGCTACCGCTTAATATCGACAATTGACTGTTACCCAAAATCTCATTTAAACCGATTTCAATAAAGGCTTTTTGAAACCCTTTTTTTAAAGCAAACAAAGGATCTCGACATCTTAATCTCGTTTTCATCGCCTCATTATTCTTTTCTCCTTTCAACGTTTCCCCCACATTCTCTGCCAATTTTCCTGCTGTTTTCCAGCACATTCCCATGTGATGCGAAAACATCCTTACCCATCCCGGCCAGGATCCCTGGCAATCATCGTCAACGCATTGCTCAAGGTGTCATTTCCGGCTGCCCGGGCATTTCCCCCAAGTGCCCATCCTCCATTCTCCATTCTGATTTCATTCCCTTTCCAACTGCGAGCGGTGTCAGGAGCAGTTGGTAAGTAACAAAATTAATTTTCGTACAATCCGGCATCAAGGAGGAACAACAGGAATAACAATGGGAAGCAATAGCAGAGCGTTAAAAAAGGTGCATCCAAGCAGAGAGCTTTATCAGAGGAGTGTGCCTTCCTTTTAGAGCTCACCCGCCTCCGCTCCCGCCTCCCCCTCCCCCCACAATCCCCATTTCAGTAAAACCCCTCCACAGCCCCTCACCACCCAACCAACTTCCCGTTGTGCTGGCCTTTTGTCCAGTGGAGCATGGCAAAGCGGCTCCTTGACAGGACAACGCAGGAACAATCGCAGCATTTTCAACATGTACTAATTTTCCACTCCACACCAAGGAACAATCACCCACACGCACACGGCACCCACACACATACACTTTCGGAGGACAAAAGCCATTGCAGGGACTTGGACTTGACGCGTTTGGTCCCTGGCACTACAAGGGATTAACCTCAAAAAATCTCATCAAAGTCAAAGCCAAGAGGAAGACAACGGACAAAAAAAATGAAGATGGTGTCCATGGAGCAGATACACTGACCGAAAATGGGGGACTTAAAAAGAGGACAAATATCTAAATTTATTTATTATGAATACAGAAAATATTTATATTTTCTTTGCAGTTATATACGTTTTTAAAAAGGTTTTAATAAAAAAACATTCTTAAAAGTTTAGTTATTAAAAGAATATACATTTTTTAAAAAATAAAACAATATACATTTTTTATAGCTACGTAACTGCATTTGAAAATAACTTTCCCTTAAGTGGATAAAAATCATCTTTAAACCATAATTGTTAAGTTTTGAAAATAGGAGATCAAAGCCATGGTTCTAAAATACTATGTTGTACAAAAATTATAAAATAAATTTATTTAGCGGAATAAGGGTAATACCAAATGAAAAAGGGATCAAAGCACGATGGCCTTGATGTTGAAGAGAGCTTCTTGATTCCAGATCAACGGTTGTATGCTTCTATTTTTAAAAAGGTTTAGGACTCTTTCGTAGAGTTCTTGACTTTGGGTCAGCTGCCTTTTTCTGCGTGGAGCCCATGGGTGTGAGCCTGCAAATAGCATAAGAATCCAACGCACACATTGAAGCGAGAGGAGGGGAGCCAAAAGGGAGCAGGGTGAACTTTAGGGATGGAGCCATAAAAATAAACCACCCAAAAGTGGGCTAAAATGAAGTTGTGTGTGCCAAGAACAATAAAAATGGCAAAGGAAGCTGCGAGCACCAAAGGACCAGGGGGTGGTGGAGGGCAGCCCAAAAAAGAGGAAAAGGGAAAGAGCCGGCTGCCAACATGATGATGATGGCTAAAAGTTACAGCCTCGAAGCGGAGCGGGAAAAAAACCCCAAGCGAGAAAAGAAAACTCACAAGGAAAGCTGGCAGCGAAGGAATGAAGGAAAGAACAAATGAAAAAAAGACGTGCCACAGACAGCGAGGGGGTGGGGTGGGCGAGGAAGAAGATGGCGGGTGGGTGCTCTGGGGTTGGCGAGGCGACAGAAAAAAATTATACAAATACAAAAGGAAGAAATCAAATGGGCAAAAAAGGACAATGACAAAAGAAAATAATACAAGCGATTGGGTTGAAAGTGTGTGTGGGTGTGGGTGGGGATGGTTTGGTGGGTGGTTTAAGCACAGGGGTTGCAATGACGAACGTCCGATGACAATGACGTTTTTTTATTTAGCTGTGTATTCTTGAATAAAACCTGTGCATATGCAGCTCAAATTTATATCCGATATTTCCAGGAACGGAAGTGGAGTGTGAGATGGGCGAAAAATATCCTGGCAGCTTGTCAAGGGTCTGAAGCGAGACAGCGCGGGCAGGGGTTGCCAGATTTCTGGGGATGAGAGCGACTGAGGCCCAGACAGTGGCAACCTTCTTATGGAATAATATCTCGAATATGCGTAAATTCGTTTTTTTCCGCCTGATTCATTGTCCTATGCAAATGAGGTGGAATCGGAATCACGGCGACTGGAGATGGGGAGGTGGGCGAAAAATGGAAAACGGATAAATTGGAAAGTGGGAAATGAAAAATGTTCGAGCGAAAACCGCAGGAACTTTGCCTCGTTTTGTGCATATTTTCGCCAGTCAAACCAAATTCCTGCCACTTAGCGGCAGCTTCGTCATCTTCTGGGTAATTCGAAACTTTCCCGAGGGATTAGATCTGCGCTGCCAGGGGATGGCTGGGTGGCTGCCCTTGTGGGTGGCTACTCGCTGCGGCATGTAAGTTGACTATTATTTTGACGTGACTACACAATCACAAACCTGCAAATATCCAAAGCACCCGGACCCTTAAAGCTGCTTTGTTCCATCTCTTTCCCCTGATTGTTCGCCGTTTCGTTCTCCACCATCAACCACCCACCTACCCACCCAGCCACCACCCACCCACATCAATGGCAAACGACCTTCGCTGACAAAATGCACAGTGGCGTGGAAATTACGCTGATGCTGGGCAGGAATTTTTCGGTGGGGGTAATTGATGTGGTCGGAATATATGCATATTTCATATTAATTTAAAGAAAACGCCGAGGGAATACTAAAGTGGGAAGAAGTTTACCTTTTTAATTAAGATCAAATGAAGTTTCGTTAGGTAAGGATTTTATTTCTACTTGTATACCCGTTACTCGAAGTTCTTGAATCCACTTAATAGGAATTAAAACATTGTTTTTAGTCAGATAAAAGGTATTAAAATATTGTCAGCTGAACCTTGATAAGTTAAACAAACAAAGAAAACTTTCCTTTTAAAACTATTGCTATAACTTAATTAGAACTCAGCAAAACTCGCTAGATTACGGATTAAAACAGATATACACAGCACATGTCCTTTATACCCGTTACTCGTAGAGTAAAGGGTATATTGTATCCGTGCAAAAGTATGTAACAGCTAAAGGAAGCGTTTCCGACCCTATAAAGTATATAATTCTTGATCAGGATCACTAACTGAGTCGATCCAGCCATGTCCGTCTGTCCGTCTGTCTGTCAGTCTGTCTGTATATAGTCTGTCTGTCGGAATGGACCGGAGATCTCGGACAACTATAAAACTAGAAGATTGGCATTTTCCGCAGATCTAGGAAGGATCGGAAAAAAACGGTAAAAAAATTCTAGTTTCGGTGAAGTATTACCTTCTAATCTTGGGAATATTAGTTTTTAATTATTTCTGAATTTCGAAAAAAATTTTATCAAAATCGGACGACTATATCATATAGCTGCCATAGGAACGATCGGAAAATTAATGGGAAAATAATAGGAAATAAATTATTGCTTCGTTGGTTTTTATTGTATTCTCTTCTACTCTGGGATATGACTCTTTTTAAATATTTCCGAATTTCGATTTTAATTTTATCAAAATCGAACTATTATATTATATAGCTGCCATAGGAACGATCGGAAATAAGAGAAATAATAGGAAATTTAACATTTTTGCGATTTGTAAATTAAGAGGAATGATCTGCAAGGGTATATAAGCTTCGGCTGGCCGAAGCTAGCTTCCTTTCTTGTTTTTCTTGAATCCACTTAATAGGAATTAAAAGATCGTTGTTAGTTAGATAAAACGTCTTTAAAATGTTGTCATGCTAACCTAAATAAATTAAACAAAAAATAAAGAAAACTTTCCTTTTTAAAACTATTGATTTAATTTAAATAAAACTTAGTAAAACTCGCTAAATTACGGATTAAAACAAATAAACACAGCACAAAATTAAAAAAAAAATTTATTTAATTTTAAATGAATAAATTTTTTACTTTTAAAAATATGTAAAAGCTAAGTCTATTTATAATTTTTAGCATCATAAATTAAATTAATTGTGGGTGTGCCCCTCTTATCCGATTTCTGAATAGTTGCGCTTTCAACTATAAGCTAACTCTTTTACAGTTTTTTTACGAGTGCATTTTGCCTGAAGACAAATGGCATTAATTGTTATATCTGTTAATCCAGCTCTTATGAGTTAATCCCCCATTTTCGACCACTGTGCTATGTCTGTTGAACATCACTGTCGCGCTGCCTTGTCTCTAAGCCAAACATTGTGTTGACGGCTTTTAGGCATGTGCGTGCTGCTGTGTGGGCTGAAAAAGGGGGTGGTGATGGAGCGGGGGGCTTGGTGTTTTATTCCGCCGGGCTTGGGAGTGCCAGGGGGCTGTAATAACAATGACGACGACGACGTCGACGTCGCCCAGGCAGAGTTGACAATATGCGCAGAACCATCGTCCTCCGTGCTCCGTCCTCCATCCTCCACCTTTCTGCCCATCTGTCTCCAACAAGTCGCGTCAGTCTGTCCCCGTTCTACCCTCCCTCCAACCATCCTGACCAAAGTCTTCAGCCGCTCCGCCAAAGCTCCAAACCTGCAAGGCCCCATCATCCATACGCCCAACCCTTAACCCATGCTCATATTGCCGGCAATTTTCTATAATCCTTTTTGCCTTTTGCAAACATTTCTACAAGTTGCTCGTGTTGTTTTTGTTACTGTTTGAGTTTCCATTGTTGTTGCTGGTGAAAGTTTATGGAAAGTGACTGCGTTAGCAGAAAATATTATGCTGCCAGCGGCAATGACTCCACACAAAAAGCAGAAAGCAGAAGCCCAGCCCTAAATGCGAGCCGCCCACTGCAAAGCAGCCCCCTCTCAACTGAGTGGTCTCCCCACTTTTGGCCATAAACTCTTTTTTATTTCATTTTATATATTTTTTGAAGCCTTTTTTTTTTTGCGAGTGCCTGCAAAGTTTTAACTTTTGGTACCAAAGTTGGCAAAATGTTTAAATTCAACAGAGAAAAACACACGCAGCTACAATGTTGTGTTGGCCTATCATGGACACAGTGCGTATGCGTGATATACTCGACTCCTTCCACGAAATTTTCCAACCCAAAAACTTGCAGAGCTTAAATCAAACTTTTCGGTCTTCTGGTGGGAACGAGGGGCTAAAAAGTGGGGGTTTTTAGTGGGGCTGGGGTTTCGGAAAGTCCTTTTAGATCTGCACTTCAACTTTTGGGTCAACGTCTGTTTGTCTATTTGTTTGTCTGTTGCTATCTGCGTCTGACTGTCCGTGTTGTTGCCGGGGTTTCTCTTACCCATTCTTCCTTTGGACTCCCCCTCTTTCCTGGGCACACTCAATGTCTGCTCGATTTGTTTGTACATTTCCCCCACATACCACCCCACATCACCCCCAAAATGTTCCAAACTTTACAGCTGACCATTGGACATTGTCCTTTTCTATCTTTTTGGGCCTGGGTGAGTGAGTGTGTGTGCTCGAGCGACCTTTTTGTGCATTTTTGCCTTGACTGACTTGTCCGTCGTGCGGTCCTTGGACTCCTCTCCTTTGCCAAGTTGCCTTGGCCCCACATTCTGCTGCTCTGCCGCTGCTACGGCTGCCTTTCTCTATTAACTTTTCGTTTTAGCTACTTTTTCTTTGTCCCTTCCGACCGACAGTCAGTCCTCCAGTCGTTCAGTCCGTCTATCTGTGACCTGCAGAGACTGATGACCAAAGGATCTGGTTCTGGGGGTTCGGGTTGGTTAGGTTTTCCATTTGGCATGGGTTGGTTTGTCGCTCGAGTGTCGCCAGCCGAGGGGCGAAAAATGATTTGTGGATGGTTAACAAGAGGTTGAAACTATTTAGGGGATGAAACTCCAGCTGAAGAGCCACTGATGAATAATTGGATGGAGCTAATGTCGGATTCGAGGGGATGCCCATTTCCATTTATGTGTATTAATTATAGTAAGTAATATTTTGTTTTTCATTTTCCCATTTTTTAATCACATGTTTTTTTTAATTAACCTTTAAAAGATTTCATCATTATAATTATTTTGATAATACCCCACAACAATTTAGTAAATATGCAGAATTTCATTTTCAAATACCTACAGTTTTGAATTAAGTTTATCGCAAGTACTGTAATAATTTATTTATTTACAATTTTCAGAGGGATTCAAAACCACTGCACACAAAAAAGTTAAGAAAAACTTGAAAATAGTACGCACATCTAACATGTAATCTAAATATATGTATCTACCTTAATTGTATTAAATTTAATATCCACTTTAACAGTAAATAAACCTGTTAATTATAAGTTTCTGAAATCATATTCAACATCCATAGTAATACCCATAGGATTGCTTGTACAAAAACTTCTTCCAAAAAGGGTCCAACTCCTAGCCAAATATTTATTTTATTTTTTATTCAAATTGCTTTTCTATCCTCAGGCAATCATAATCTATCATGTATTCCCCAAAACAGCGTATTATCATCACCATCTTATGAGGCATATCCCTCCGTTATTTTCCTATCGTCCTTATTTCACCCCGCCCCACTACGACTCGATTATATTCCAGTTGGCAGATGACAAAACATCGCACCAAAGTCGACAGTCGCCGTCACAGTTCTGGCTGCTTCTCCTTCCTCCCCCACGAACACCCCTCCCAGCCATCCGAAAGTCCGATCCAAATAAATACAGCCATCTGCCCCTGTCCCTGCCCCTTTTCCACCACCTGACGCCCGCTCCTTGGGAAAAACCATAGCAATGCCATAGTCCACGCTCCGAACGGTCCGATGTCCTTAGTCCGAAAAGGACATGCTATAATTTCCAGCAACAACAGTGGGAGGGGGAAAACGAATGGGAGCGAGTGGGAGGGATAGAGAAATAAAGAAAAGCGACTAAAGTAACCAAAGGAGAGGAAAACAAGAGAGAACGCTATAGTCGGGTGCCCCGACAATCAGATACCCGTTACTCAGGTAAAGGGAGTGCGAGGGAGATCGAGATAGAAACTTTGAACACGCATAACTTTTTAACGAATGGTCCGATTTGAAAAATTTCTTCTACATTTCGATAGGTATTGATAAACACAATAAAACTGCATTTTTACTTTTCCGAAATATTGAAATTTTTAAAATCGTATATAAGCGATTGTGGGCGTTAGAGGGGGCGTGACACCTTTTTGAAACAAACTTGCGCTGCGTAGGAACTCCTAGAATCTGTATGCAAAATGCCAATCTTCTAGCTTTTATAGTTTCCGAGATCTCAGCGTTCATACGGACAGACGGACAGACAGACAGACGGACAGACGGACAGACGGACATGGCTAGATCGACTCGGCTAGTGATCCTGATCAAGAATATATATACTTTATGGGGTCGGAAACGCTTCCTTCTAGCTGTTACATACTTTTGCACGAATACAATATACCCTTTTACTCTACGAGTAACGGGTATAAAAAGCAACAATCCCAACAGCGGCAACAACAGCAACAAACAACTTAGGCCAAGCCATGTCCCTGTGCGACCAAAAAGCTCGCCCATAGTTGTCCTTTGCCAGGCTGCTTCATTCCACCACCGCTCTTACGTACAGAGAAAGAAATTTGAAATATGTTTTATTAAAGCATATGAAAGTGAACAATACATAAATTTTTCCATTTAAAAAATAAATTTGAAATAAAAAAATGTTTGTGAATTTCCAGGACATTAAAAGAAACAAATTTCCAATTAGAAAAAGTTTAAAATCGATAACAAATTGTAATAATATTTTTCCCCGTGTTCCTATCTTTGTATTGGTATGCATGCCTTAGTATGCCATCACGCAAAATGTTCCACTGTCCACCCGCTCACCCTCCTTTTTGCCGGCGACGCCTCCAATCCGCACCCACCTCTTAATGGGTGGCTTGACAGGGTTTAAGCTCTTTTACGGGGCAGATTGTGTTTCCACAACAACAACCCAAGCAACAGCTAGAGAATCAGGACGAAGGACACGGGGTTCGAGGAGGAGGAGGGGAGGCGGAGAAGGAGCAGTAAAGTAAACTCGAAAAAGGTTGCATTTGATGGGGAAGAAGTGGGGGCTAGGAGATATGAAAGCCAAGTGAACTAGCGATGGCCAGGCCACAATTATGATTTGGGGATAACCCTGTTTTTAATCCCTCAAAAGGCTTCCCTCTAAGCACATTGCTTTGACACTTTTATTTTGTTTGGAAAACACGATTTATGGAATCTTTTTATAAAAAATGGTTCTAAATTTTGTTAATTGAATAAAAAATACAGTCTCAAAGTCTCGTAAAATATCAAGAAATTAAGGAATTATTAAATTAAGTTGCCTTTACTGACTTATCATACTTCATATAATTAGGAATACTGTTTCCCGTTGACCTTTAACCTTTTTTCTTGTACGTGTCACGACCAATTGCCATCGCTAAATTCGCCAATGGAAAAGACGTTGGCGGAAAATAAGCTGGCAAAAAACTTGATTCTACTTTGGTGCAAAACTTTCTTAGCTTCGACTTTTGTTAGTTGTTGCTCCGACTTTCCTGCCCACTGCCGCCCCCATTTGGTCCTTATCCAGCCAGAGTTCTCCTCTTTCTCCGCCTCGTTTCTTCTTGATGTTTTGCTGCTGTGTTGCTTTTGTAAATTGGTAAAAGTTTGAGTTTAATTCAATTCGGAACGGTAGCTGTGAGTGGTAGCTTCCTAAAGGATAACGAAAACGTAGCCACGGGGGAGGGGGTGGGGGTGTCTGTATGTGTGCATAGTGGTGTGGGTGTAAAGGATATCACGCGCAAATTGCGGTGCCTGACTGCAAAAAGGGAGAAAAGGAGGCGAAGCAACGGATGGCCCCACGTTGGGCGCCACGAAAAGTTCTAGTTGTTCTTCTCATTGCTGTTGTTGCACCATGTAGGGTCGGGGAAATTGGGGGAAAAAGGGGAAAAGCCGGGGCCAACGTTTGGCTTGTTGCTCGGCACATGCAACTCTTGGCACGTAGTCGCCCCTAAATGTGACATGTTTATGGGGGCAGGGGCAGGCCCTCAAGGGACGTGGAGGGGATAGCAGTACGAAAAACAAATGGTTGCAACAGCAGCAATACAAAACACTTTTGGGACAAAAGCTGCCGTCCCACCAGTTCGCCTACCTCCCTCCATATTGTTGCTGCATTTTATAGATTTTGGTGGCACTACCTCCAGGTTTTTCCCCCGCCTCAGCATTTTATTAGCAATTCCACAGCCCCCGAAAGGAATATCCCTTCGCCTCGCACTCAACAGTTGTTGGTTTTGTTGTCGCTGTGCATTAAGTGTTGCCAACTTTATTTAATGGCATAACAGTTGACTGCCAGTCATTGGCCTCGCTCCTCCACTCTAGTGCTCTGTAAAATTATCGAATTGTCTAGAGAGTCCCTTGAAATCGTATTTATTTAATAGATTAGCTTACAAAAATTGATTTAATGGAATAATATTAATTGCTTAATAGACAAGTATGAGTCTAAGTGACTTAATCATTCGATTTAAAAGCAACAGTAGTTAGTAAATTGGTAATAATGCTATCCTAAGTATCCTTAATTCGGAATTAAACATTTTAGATAGACAATTATTAATTAAATGAGAGACGGTTAAGTGATAAACTTGATATTTAGGTTTATTAACCGATAAAGGTTCGTAAGGTATACTTCTTTTTACAATGCAATGGAATCACTAGCCAGGATCCTCTAATCCTAATTATAATAAACCAGCTTTTTCGCTTTGAATAACGTAAAGAGCTTAGAACAGCAGACTGAAAAGTGGAAACAGGGAAACGTGGAAAATATTGTTTGTGTATCTGCCAGGCAAATTCACTAATTTCAAAATGTTTCGTGGCTTGGTGACTTTTTTGCCGACGTTACTTTTGCTTTGTGTGGTTGTGAGCAGGGCGTAAATTGTCTATTAGTCAGTGGAGAAAACGAGAGAGAAATTGCTGCACATTTTTATTATGTTGTCTTTTGCTTTTCGTTTTTGTTTTTCGGCTAAGGGATGAAATTTAATTAAGATACTTTGACGTCTCGCAGATACACAAACAGAAGGCACCCACACACCCACAGGCCCACTCCAAGGGACAGAAACATTTGGTCCTTGGGATAATTCAATTTGTATGTGTATGTATGGCTATGTGTGGGTGTGGAAAACCATCAATATACAAAGACAGCAGCCAAGACGTTGACAATGTCACGGCCCCAGCCCCACCACCCACAATCCACCACCCAAGGGCGGGGTTCGGGGGCGGTGGTTCACTCACTTTCGTTTTGTCATTTCGATAATTTTCGCCTTGTTGGATGTCTTTGGGTTTTCCTTTATTCTGTGAGCAGGACTGAAGGGCAGCAGGCTTCGGTTAATGTATATATATAGCATTTTATTGGGGGAGATTTGCGTTCGGCATAGGCCACTTGTGTATTTCCTTCGATAATGAAATTACTTATCTATGTCATCTATGCTGATTTGGGTGTAGAAACATTTCAAAGTAAGTGGAAAGCTTTCGAGGGAAATCACTGAAAGCGATAAACTAAAAATGGAAAAAAGACGTCTCATACTTGAGTCTGTCTTATAAAATAAACAAGTATTCCCATATGATATTTTAAAAATTTTTGAGAACAAATTATAAATTTGGAGAAATATTTAAAAATATTGGTATTCAATATTAAATAAAAAACAAGAGAGAACGCTATAGTCGGGTTGGTGTCCCGACTATCTAATACCCGTCACTCAGCTAAAGGGAGTGCGAACGCTGTACTCGGGTTGGTGTCCCGACTATCTATTGGGGCTAAAGGGAGTGCGAGGGAGATAGAGATATGAACAATTTTGAACGCGTATAACTTTTTAACGAATGGTCCGATTTGAAAAATGTCTTCTACATTTCGATAGGTATTGATAAACACAATAAAACTGCATTTTTACTTTTCCGAAATATTGAAATTTTTAAAATCGTATATAAGCGATTGTGGGCGTTAGAGGGGGCGTGGCACCTTTTTGAAACAAACTTGCGCTGCGTAGGAACTCCTAGAATCTGCATGCAAAATGCCAATCTTCTAGCTTTTATAGTTTCCGAGATCTCAGCGTTCATACAGACAGACGGACAGACGGACAGACGGACAGACAGACGGACAGACGGACAGACGGACAGACGGACATGGCTAGATCGACTCGGCTAGTGATCCTGATCAAGAATATATATACTTTATAGGGTCGGAAACGTTTCCTTCTAGCTGTTACATACTTTTGCACGAATACAATATACCCTTTTACTCTACGAGTAACGGGTATAAATGATCCCTCTCAGCTCGCATTGCTGATATTAAAATGTGAAGTCAAGTAATATGTTTGCTTAATATTACAACTATTTAGGTAAAAGGCAGATTTTTTTTCTTTCTTCAGTTCTCAAATAGATTTTTCTATTAGCTCTTGACAGCTTCCGAAATAAGTTTCTGAAGAGGAGTTCTTTGATCTGTCTTGGTCAATTTGCCCCGCAGGTCAGGAAGTCCCTTGTAGAACCATTGGGTCCCGCCCAAGGCCCCAGCCCCCTGGTCATCCCATTAAAGTTGATAGCTTTCCAAACTGCTGGGGATATGGGGTAATGGAGAAAGGAAAGTCACTCGCATGACGCAATCTGGCAATTATCTGGTTGCCATCCTCAAAGTTTCTTCCTTCTTGCTCATCGCCAGGCCCGAGCCCATAACCAAAACTCTATCGAATCTGTTCGGGGGGCGTCGTTTGTTCTATTGGAAATTTAATTAGGTTTACATCATTTTCGTGCAGATTCTGCCAGATGGGCTGCGCCCAAAAGAACAGGCCCAAGATGGGGCAGAAAACAACGGCAGTTGGTCAAAAACAACTTTCACTTTGGGCATTAACTTCCTGAGGGGGCACTCAATTAGAGGCGCATCTACAAGTCAAATATTTTGACTGGGCACTGAAACAATACGAGCATCGGCCGTCGATTAATTAAACTTACCCTCGGCGGCTGGAGTTGGGAGAAAAGATGCCTTGGCCCAACAATGCATTAACGTACCGCTGGCTGACAGACACCAACCACCACCCAATAAAATATTAATGGTTACAATTATGTGCTACGTGGCAGGGATAACAAAGTTCGCATCCTAACGCAATTACAAGACAATCAAAAAAAGCAGCAGCTGAGGAAGTCCAACCAGTAACACATACAATAATTTATGCACCATAAAAAAATATTAATACAAATGTTTCAATTTGCCAGCTTTTTTTATCTTTCTTGAACATTTAAATTTATTTTTAACACAAATGTTGCTTACTTGTCCAGGGTGTAATCGTAAAGGTTGCGTTTCGTAAAAGATAAGTTGCAAGTGATTTAAAATTTAAAAGTACATTTTTACTTTCACATTTTATTTCCTTTTTATTTTTCTGATTTTTCTTAATAAAATAAAATATATACAGGAAAATATAGATATTTTGTAGTGCAATTATTGCATTATGTGGAATTCCAATATTCCTAAGATGTATTTATCATGATAATAATTGATCACATTTCCCGAATAAGCTGCAATTAATAAATTAAATGGACCCCCTCAAGTCTTCTTTTTTGTTTCAGTGCTTATAAATGCTCGGCATGCTTGAAATAATTCAATGAACACACACTGAGCGAACCACGAACGAACATTCGCCGGCAGCCCAAACAAGTGGGGTTGGATCGGCATCGGCTGAGAGATCCAATTCCGGGCGGGGGAGGAGGTACTTTGGATGGGCGGGTGGTCGAACCGCCCGCTGTGCGCTGAATAATTCGTAATGTATCTAACCTCGAAAACCTAATCAAGTCCAGTTAAGCAAATGTGTGCACAACAAGGCTGGGGTCCTGCAATTACCAGCGCACAGGACAGACAGGACTCACTTAGAGTGTCGGGTCGGGTGCCAATCCCGGTCTCAGGGCCCCCTTCAGACCCCGACCCCGACTTAATCGGTCCGAGGTCCGCACAGAACGTCACACACGAACGCAACACGCTGCCGATGGACCAGGCGCTCAGAATTATCAAAGCAACGATTGAGAGTCCGGGGAAAAGTGCAAGACCAGAAACCCCGCGGCATTCCCACATGCGCAATGGCACGTGAAACTCTGGATATATATATTTAGTAGCATTGTGTCCGTGCGAACCCAGTCGAACAATCGAACCGAGCCACCAAGCGAGATAGAAGCCGAGGCGAACCGAAGTGAGACGAACCCGAACGAACACCACCCAACTGTGAGGAGTCGCGGAACCCAAGGGGTATGATCGAATCGAATATGTTGTTTAAGGTGTGATAGGAACAACATCTTTATAAAAACTTATGGTTCAAGAGTATGGCAAATAATAAACTGAGGAACTGAGCAGCGGATTTTTAAATAATATTAAAGTATAGTAAAAAAACCAAACAATAAAACGTTAAAACGTTTACTTAAAAATTGAAAATTATGAATTCTTATATTTTAATAATGCTTTTTCGATGGCTCTCGCAGCTAGTTATAGTAAGACCCCTGTTAATTTAGTTTTGTAAACATTATTAAAATTAAATTAAAATTTAATTAAGTACAAATATTTTCATATATATTTGCTACGAAAGAAAAATAAGTACCTATATATATTTAGAAAATATATCAAGCGCAGAGTACATTCTATTCGAAAACCCCTATCTTTTCGTTATGCTCGCCTTGCGTGTTCTCCCGAAAAACATTTCTCCCGGTTGCAGTCGGCTCTGGAAATTATTCAGCTGGCAATTTTCCGGCTCACCCCGCGCCCCGCTAACCCCTGACCCACCAGCGGAAAGCCAAGCGAGCGCTGAGCGGAAAATTCACTTTTCGCCATCGCTGCGCACTTGTGCCGAAAGTCAGTCGGGCACGTCCGCCCTCCGTCAGGCCCACGGGTCAGTTGTCAGTGGCAGTTAGGCGGGGTGGCAGGGAGTGGGAAAGGAGTGGGTGGAATACCCGACCTCCAGAGGGGGTGGCCGTTGGTGCGGCAGAGAAAGGCACTCTCTCATTTGCTCGCTCAGTCGATTTAATCGTTTAGTGCGCCCTTTTGCGCCTTATCAACGTTTCATTTAATTTAGCCCGAAACCTTTTTCGGTTTCGATTTGTGGGCGTCGGAGTGGGTGGCTCCGGGATTCGGTTACGGATTTCGATTGGGATTCCGGATTCCGTCCGGATTACGAAATCCGAATCGCTGGATGGCCCGCCGAGTTGCGGTTGATTAGGTGTTATCGTTATGATTAGTGGTCGCTCGAGTGGCAACTCCGTCCGGGAAGCTGCGGTTTCCAAAGGGTCGTTGTGGGTTAAAGAGGGTGTGGCGCGGTGGGCGTTGCGGTATGTGGGCGGCGTGTGAAGGGGCGGACAAGCGGATGATTAGTTGAGAGCAATTGGGGGATAAACATCTCAATAAATTGATTGTAAACTACAAAGACTTGGGAGTAACCACAATTTATCACAAAACAGGGATAATAAATAAGCGAGAAATATAATGGGCAAAAATTAAATTATTTGAAAATTGTGACTATCGAAAATTTTATTTAAATGGATGAGGAAAAGTTAACGAACAAAGAAGTTAAGAAGTTAAATTAAGTCATTATGATACAGGACTTATGATAAAACTGGAACGATCCACGATCACGAACTGGTAGGTCAAAATAATAAATATTTTGAATTTTTTGCATTTATTTTTACGGGTTACAATTTGCCAATCGATTTGGAATTTATTTTTTGTTTTTCAATTTGGAAATTAGCCGGAATTTTGTTACTTTTTAATGTTAGTTGCTTGTCTGTGGGCCTTATTTAAAGCAAAATTTAAGATCAAAACTTAAAACTAGTTAAATTCGGATGCTTAAAAATTACTTTAATTGAGTTTATTTATTTTAATTGATTTATTTCTTATTAAAATTATGTATGTCTTTCTGGTTCTGCTTGTGGACCGATCGGTCCGCGTTTAAATGGCTAACTGGTTTCAGTGATGTCTCTTGCCATATATTGCTCATACGCCACGTTGTACGTTGGTAAAAATGGGGAAAGGGAAAAAAAGGGAAAAGGGAAGGAAAGGAAGGTATTCATGTCCCACAGCAGCGAGGATTTATTAATATTTTCCAGCATTGCTGCCACTCCTCATCCCCATTTTCCCACTCTTCGCTCCGACTTTTTCACCGCTTTTTATTTTTTTGTTGCATACATTTTGTAATTTCTTTGTGGAACTCTGTTCCTTTGCCTCCATTCTGCCCCCAACGAGTCCTTTGCCTGTATGGTATCCTCGCTATCCTTGGCGCTTTTATTCATTCATTTATTTGCGCTTTTCTACATTTCTTTTTTGCCCTTTCCCTTCGTCGTCCCCTCTCTCCAGTTCAATTTCTTTGGGAACTTTCCTTCACGACTTTTCTTACGTTTTTTGTAATAATACCCACGCTTGGTATGGAAATTTCGATCGGAAGTTTAAATAGTGATGTTTTATGGTTTTTCAAATACCCTGAACTGTAAGGTTTTTATACTTTTTATTTTATGTAATTGAATTCTTTTAAAATTACAGTCTACACAACTCTTAACAAAATAGTTAAGCAGCTAAAACAAAAACTAGAGAAACTCACTAACTCTTAATTTTAACAGTAACATTTTTTGAAAGTTTAAGATTGAAATAAACTTACCTTTGGGACCAAAGTAATTTTAGACATTTATTTTTGTACAGAAAGAACAAATTTAGCATTCAATGTAAAAGTTGAGCTATTTATTATTCAATGTTTTTAATAAAATTAAAATTCTAGAGTCTAAAGAGTACTTGGGACTTCGTTTTGTTCATGTTCTCACACTTCTACTCGTTTCTTTTTCCACTTTCTTCCACGTTTTTTCTGTGTTTATTTTGCTTTCTTTTGCATTTTTTCTTGGAACAAAGTTGCCGCTTTATTGTTTCGATTTAAGTTACTTTGTATGCTGTCAACGTTGGGTAAGATGGTTATATAGCGAGTGTTGGCGCGGAGAAGGGTGGCTGGAAAGGGGGTGCAGGGGGTGTGGGTGACGAGGGTGTTGGTTAAAGGAGGGTTCTCTCGGCGCTTGGGTTTTGAGTTTGTGGGTGGCCAATTCCTTGGTCCGACCGACGAATGCCCGCATCGAAATCGCTTGGGAGCCGCTTTGGGTTTCATTGTTGCCTGGTTTTATTTCATGGCAAGGAAGTAGGGGATGGAAAGGGAATGGACCTGAGGCTTGTACTTTGATTTGTCGGCCCCACAATTTCGTTTCGGCCCGGCATCGAGTTTTATGCTCGTTTAATGGCTGCGAATTTACTCGCTTTATGCGTCTTCGATAAGCATTTATTAGCGCCATGAAAATAGGGGGAGAAACATTTATTGGGCTGGGGGAGTGTGATTTTGCAGCGAGGGTAATGGTAACGGTATTGGCTTACTTTTTACTGGGTGGCCGATGGGGCGTATGATTTATTTTTATGTTATTCATTTATTTTTTATGCCTTGTCTCTCGCCCTTATTCTGTTTTCGTTTTGGGGCTTTGTGGCTTCATCTTTGGGGTATTCCGTAAACCCCATGGAACATATGCTGACAGTTTTTCCCTTTGGGAACTTGTCTGGTGAAATATTATAGCGAATTAGGAAAATGTTTTTGTTGGGAAAGTATTTGACAGGAAGTGGAAAAGTTATTGTTTACCTAATATTTCATTTATTTTTAATTCACATTTTCATCGATACTTTTATATGAAAACAATAATTTGATTGGGTTCTGTTTATGAAAAATAAATAAAAAGCCATAGTTTTGAGTGTGGCCCAAAATATTATATTACTAAACTATTTCCCAAATTTATTTTCATTTTCCTTATAGAGCAGTTTCCTCTTTAAATTGGTTTCCCATCCATTTTTCCTTTTTCAGTTCTTCATCTCTGCTCCTTTTCTCATCCCATCTCTGATGTTTTATCCTTGTCACTGCCGCATCCTCTTTTCCACAGCCATCAAGAGCGCAGCCCCCTCTTTCTCCTTGGCTATATTGCAATTTTTGCTGCTGTTGCCCATAAAACTTTTCCACAATTTTTCCTCCTCTGGTTTTCTTTTTTCCTGCCACGCCCCCTTTGAAGCAGGGGATGTGGGTGGTGTAGGGACAACAACAAGGACAACATTTACTTGTCTGCTTAACTGCAAAGACAAACCTTACCCGACCCCCAACCCCCCACTTTTCTCCCTCTGGCAAGCTGCTTTGCCTGTCATCTAAAATTCATTTTTATACTTGTATTTTCTCTCTTGCTTTTTTACTTTTTTCCTATTTTTTCCCTGCTGCTTTTTTATTTCAGTTCGTTTTTGCCATTTTCTTTTCTTGAGCCATTTTTATTATTTTTGTCATAAGCTCGCATTCGGTGTGTGTGTGAGTGTGTGTGTGCGGGCGGATGTGCCTGTGTGAGTGGCGGCTTCTTTATATATTTTTCATTGTGCCACGCAAAACCCCCCTCCCCCCAACGTCGCTTCATCCAAAACTCACAGAAGTCAAATACGTTTTAATATCTTTTCTCTCTTGACATTTTCACTACAGTTATGTTGCCATTTTTCCTCTCCGCTTGTGTGATTGTGTGTGTGTGTGTCTGTGATGGGGATATATGTCCTTTATGCACGTGAATGTGTGTGTGGGTTTTTCTTCGCTTTTGGAGCTTCCAGCTTCACGTAGTCGAAAGTCGCGCCAAGTTTTCCATCTTCTTCTTCTGCTCTGCGAAAGTATGTCGACCTGTTTTTGTGTGTGTTGGTATTTCATGGAAAACGCATCCTTCGCCTTCTATAATGCCCCTCGTTATATATGTGTGTGTGTGTGTGTTCGTGTGGGCGCAGCTTAATGCCTTTTCCCACCCTCCTTTCGGCCACCCAACGTCCTTCGCCGGCTGTTGCAGGCTGCTGTCATTGTAGGAGCCAACATGTTCGCTCTCCCCCGACTCCTCTCTCCCTTCTCCTCTCCTCCGCCCTTGCGAAAAACCCAATCCTCAGCTTTCCTCGGTCCCCGCACATTTCCACATTTTCTCCTCCATTTCGATGCAAGCGTAACATTTTGCGCCACAATTTTCCTTTTTTGCTGGCTTGTCTTTTGCGTTGGCAAGAGGTGCTTTTTATACCCTAAAAGGGGATCCTGTGGAATTATAATAATTTATAATTATTTTTTTTTAATATTTGAATACAATTTGTTAGTAGTTATTTTCAAAAGGATTATAAAAAGCTTAAACTTGGATATGCCCATTAAATTATTTATTTAAATTTAAGTATATCCTTTACTCTTTACATCCCTATTTATTATTTTTAAAAAATAAAATTTCAATATTTTTTATAAACTACTTTATCAACTACATTTTTTACTGTTTAATATAAGCTATAATTGTATATATCTAGAGTGTCAAAGAGTCCTGTGCTTATTTCATGTTCTTCCTTCCCATCCTGCGCCATCCTTCCACTCACTTTGTCCCTGTCCCTGGGCGGCATGCAATTTTTTCCTCCGTCTGTGTTTGCCCGTTCTGACTTGAGCTTTTAAAAATATTTTTGCTCAATTCTCCACTCGCCAAACACACGGAAAGTTAAACAAAATGTGGGATTTACTTATGTACTCGTCGGCGTACATAAAAGGTACATATGTACATTCAGGGGCTACTCTATGAAATGGTCAACAGAGAGTCCCAGCCCACCCACTCGCAGAACGTGTAAACATTATGCAAACATTCCCGCCCACTCTCGGACAGAGAACATTCCGAATTACAATCCCCAATTACCATCACCTGACTGCATAATTAAATACAAAACGATTTTCCTTTTAATCTGCGGATGCAGAACAGAACGGAGGACACAAAAACGATGACACGCCCCCCAAAAGGCCCCCAGCCCTAAACCGAACAACCGCACATAAATAATTAAAAAGGAAAATTCCACAATTGCAAAAAGGTCAGCGCATAAAAATTACGAAAATCGAATATTAAATTACCAACAGCAGGGAAAGCAGAAAATGTCGTTCTGCCGCAGTCGACATTTGCTCGACTTAACCCAACTTAACTGCTTGACAGCAAATTTTGTAAAATGTAATTAACCAGCGCCGGTCCTATGGTCGAGGAAAATGGGGAAAAGCCGAGCTGATAAACAACAAAAAGGAAAAAATGGGAAGTGGGAAATGGGAGGAAGAGAAGGTGGGCAGAAATAAAAGCCAAACGAAATAAGGAAAATCAACAGAACTCGTTGACATAATTTTCAAGCATCCCAAAGTGTGAGAGGGAGATAGCCAGTTCGAAAAGGGGATGAAAATGGAAAAGCAATGTATGTGCGTATATTTGCGCCTTATGGCTTTCCCTTGCTGCTCTTTGCTGGGAGCCCAGTCGAAAGAGCTGGACTAGGAGATACCCGATACCCGGTTAAGTCCACAAACCACCAAGAAATTACAGAAGCCCAGGGGAAAATTATGTTAACAGAGCCGTAACAGATGGGAAAATGTTTAAATTGAGTGGAGATTTGAATATAAATGTTACGATTGCTAAGGCATAAATGGAAGTTTGAACTTTAAGTTTAATTTTAAAATTACTTTTTTAAATTTTAGCTTATAAGCTAATATCGTTATAAAATCATATTTTGTATCGTAATTAATATTTCTTATGTAATTTCAACGAGCAATTACTTTAGATATTTAAGCTCGAACAAAAACCCTTCTTAATATACCACATAACACTAACCAGTAAACCACACCTCTACTGCCCTCATATCATTACTAAATAGTGTGTGGGGTGGACTGTTATTTTTCGGGGGTTTCGGTTTCGGTTGGCAACCATTTGTTGAACCTTTTCCTTTTATTCCTGTTCTGTTTGCTCGGCCACAAAATTTGCGCCTCATTTTCACAGAGCCCCACAGTAGCGAGCGAACGAGACAGGAAAGGACCTTTCTCGTTAGCCGTCTCACTCGCCGACTATGCCTGTCTCTATCTACGCCTGTCTCTTTCCCTCTAGCCGCACGTGGCCTGTCAGGAAACATGCTAAGCAGCGGCTTCCACATGCTGAAAGTCATTTTGATGGCCCAACAAATTCATTCCCGCCACCTCTCGCCAGTTACAAACCACCCGAAGGGACCCCAGGGGCCTTCAACCCTATACGCTACCCTATAGCTATACCTTCTACCCTTCAGGCCACACTTGGCCCACCTCAATTCAATTTAACTTTCAACTTTAGCTCTCGCTTTCTCTCCGCTTTCTCCACCTCCCCTAAGCTGGCACTCTCTTTCTCTCTCTCGAGCGGGTTTTCCGTAATGGTATTTTTCCGAAGGGTTCGCTTCCTGAGCATTCTGAGCGCCCAGTCGACTCCCGCGTTTGTCGAACGCAACCAACGAGCGGGCGAACCGAACGGCGAACGAAACAACGAACGAACAGCTGGCGAGCGAGTGCGACGGAACAACAGCGAGTGAGCGAGTGGGTCGGAGAGCCAGACGTTCCTAGATTCCGGATTGTGAGTTTTGCCGGTTCATTTTAGGTGGGTGGGTAATACACTTACAAAAAAGTAAGATGAAGCTTATATTAAGTCATTACAATACGGTACTTTTGAAACAAAATAATTTTAAATTGAGATTAGCTTGTAAAATGTTTTACTTTATTATTAATTTAAATAACTTTCAACACTAAAACTATCAAATTATTAAGAGAATGTTTTAAGTGTAAGGACTCTATTTTATGTGGATTGAGTGGGTGGCATCCTCTCGCTACTGATTGTTACTGTTGTTGGCAAACGACTGTGCTTTTATCGTTTATTTGTGCCTGAACTGGGGAGTTTGGAATGGGGATGGGGTCTACAGAAGGGGTTCTGAGTTGGTTTGCAGATGTATGCAGGGTGGTGGATGTGGCGATGTGCTTCAGAACAAGTGCCCGAGCAGAGCACCTCGACCCAAAGAGGATCCCAAGAAAATCGTTTAGCGGATAAAGTCTTAGGGGTAGAGCTGCCCCCGGGGCAAGAAACTCAAGTTACGAGAGCAAAAAGGCAAAGATGAGCTTTTACCCCTGCAAAGTACCAGGCTATCAGATTCAGTTACTTGATTTTAAGTCCAGCGGTTGTTTAAGACTTTGTTGCCTTAACGAATAGCTCTAAAGAGATTATTATTTCAAAAAAACATAAAAATATTTACATTTTTTATCCTTTTTTATTATTTAAAATAATTGAATAACAAGATCGATTTGTAGAAACTGTTTCAATGAAATACAACACACCCAATTCATTATGCGAATCCCTGTTTTGCAAAAAGGTTGTGTGATGTTTATTACAATGACAAACAGATCAAAGGGAAAGTGCGAAACATACTAAATTGGTTGACTCTTTTTTCATACCTATCCCCAGATGAGCCCTTTCAGATTCCATTACAAAGTCCATTAATCTGCCGGCAATCACAAATCGAACTTGCCCAGTGGTTCATTTAGCTGTCAGGCCCAGTCTGGACCGAAAGGACCTCCCCTAAGCGACAAACAAATATTGTCTGGGGTTTTATTTAACGGACAGTTGCCAGAATGGCAGTACCAAATTCAATTGCCACATCCGCCAGCGACTTGTCACGGGTGGTTGAAGAAAGACGCTTCTGCTCCAACCACTTGGCTGGATGTTTCTGCTTTCGGTTTTCTGTTTTCTGTTTTATTTCTGGGTGCGCAGTTGCCGGTGGCCCAAGATCCTTGAGGGTTGCTCTCGCTGTTGTCATGGTCACTCGATTGCTGCAATTAATATTAAAAATGATTTCATTCCTGGTGGCTGGGCCTCCAACCCCCGGAACACCGGCAGAAGTCGGTGTGATCTGTTTGTGGCATGGGATTCGGCATAACATAGAGTGGACTGGGTGATGGGATGCTGATTCCACATCTGATTGCGATGGTGATGGTGGTGTGTTAATGCATATTTCAGACACGTGCTGGCTACGCTTCTTTGATTTAATGCACAAGGAGCTGGGCGTCGAGTGGCAGTTGTTGGGGGTTGGGGAAAATGGTTTGAAAAAAGGTTGCTATCGAGAGGAGCGGCAGAAGGCAATGATGAGCGGCTTAAAATATTTGTAAAGACCTTTTTATTAAAAACAAAAATCGGTTTTAAAGATTATTTGTTTGACTGGCGGCAAGAAAACCCATCCCCTCCTCGTCGAGACCCTTTGTTTGCCTGGGCGTGATATTTTAATTACGACCTGACGATGTCTGATGTAGATATGTAAATTCGAGTGTACGTGTGATTATTGAGTGCTTTGAATGCTGACTTATGTTCTTTGAGGGGGTGGGGATCAAAAAGGGGCTGTCGCACACAAAGGGGTTAAGTATTCGAACTATTAATGGGCCAGTGGAAATGGTAATTTACTACCCAAAAAGTTTCTCCAAAAAACTTACCCAAAAGGCTGGTGGTCTGGGCGTTCTTGTCCTTATAAAGTGGCAAACAATGAAAGGAAGCGCAAACTTTATCAGACGATTTGAAAGGAAATGACTTAATTAATATTGAAAAATGTTGGGAACTTTATTATGTGGTGTGAGGATGAAATAGTAAGGATGACGACCCCTTGAATATTTCAGCTGGGTAGACAAAATTTCAGAATTCTTGGGTATTGCTAAATAAATTTATTACAAAATTCTGCCTACTTTTGTGGATTACATATTTCTTATTTTTATTTGAACATTTTTAATTGAGAAAAGTTGTTTAAATTGCATAAATTAATTCACGCATCAGCTATAAATTTTATTATAGCTAAAACAAAAGTTACTGAGTCATTCCGTTCAATTTGAGTCTCTGGGTCTAAGAAATTATATCAAGTTTTAATTACCTAAACAATTTATGGATTCCCAAGGTGCTTTCCTGTTCTATTAAAATTCTTTAAATGTCCTCTTATTTCCTTTCTTATCCTTAACTATTCGTGGTTAAATTCTTCTGCTTACTTGCGGGACATATGCCATTGTATTCCCCCGCCCTTGTGGATATTTCCCAGACATATGCTCTCTAGCTTGGACCATAGATGGTATTTCCTGACCCTCCTGCCACATCCCCGCCCCACTGCCGCCCCTTTTCGCCCCCTCCACTGTGTTGGCACTTGCGAGTGCGTTTTTTATGCCATGTTAAGGCCACTTTATGCGCTTTTTATGAGTCCGCAGCATCATAAAAAAAATTCTTTTGCCACTCATACACACAAATAGTTATGCTTTTGTGTGAACTGGCAAGCGCACACACAGCCATTTATGATTTTTTCCACTCGCTTATATATTTATACCCGTTACTCGTAGAGTAAAAGGGTATATTGTATTCGTGCAAAAGTATGTAACAGCTAGAAGGAAGCGTTTCCGACCCCATAAAGTATATATATTCTTGATCAGGATCACTAGCCGAGTCGATCTAGCCATGTCCGTCTGTCCGTCTGTCCGTCTGTCTGTCTGTCTGTCCGTCTGTCCGTCTGTCCGTCTGTCTGTATGAACGCTGAGATCTCGGAAACTATAAAAGCTAGAAGATTGGCGTTTTGCATGCAGATTCTAGGAGTTCCTACGCAGCGCAAGTTTATTTTAAAAAGGTGCCACGCCCCCTCTAACGCCCACAATCGCTTATATACGATTTTAAAAATTTCAATATTTCGGAAAAGTAAAAATGCAGTTTTATTGTGTTTATCAATACCTATCGAAATGTAGAAGAAATTTTTCAAATCGGACCATTCGTTAAAAAGTTATTCGTGTTCAAAGTTTCTATCTCCATCTCCCTCGCACTCCCTTTACCTGAGTAACGGGTATCTGATTGTCGGGGCACCCGACTATAGCGTTCTCTCTTGTTTTATATTTATTGATTTTGTATTAAAAATGTAAGTGCGGGCTTTTAGTTTGGTTCTTTTCTCCACCCAGGATGGTGTAAAGTTTTTTATGATATTGAAATAAAGCGATACACATTCAATAAATATAAATAAATAACGTTAAACAGAACGAAAGGTTTCCAGAACTGCATTCTAAAAGGAATGCGGCGACAGAGGAATATATGAAGTGGGGAATGAAAAGGTTAAATAAAATAATTTTAGTGCAAATATAAAGAGGATGGCATTTGGTTAAGAGTTTACTGTTGAGCTTCGAGTATGCGATATATTCAAGTTACCGTTTAAAATAAGGAATCTATTTCCTTTTTGTTTCTTTCCTTTTTTTGGAATTTTTCACTTACAATATTTTCTGAACTATTAGGTATTTTTCAGATCATTTTTTTGTCAGTTGCTTCTAAATTCATTTGCAAGGGTATCTGGTCGTCGGTAATAAGTTCTAAAGCTTTTATTTATGTTTTTCTTTCCGAGTGTAACATCGCCAAAGGGTAAAAGCAAAAATATATGATGATATATATTTACAAACAGGCGACGATTGCGACTCGATTATTTACAATTTGATTTTATTTTTACAGCCATTGACAAACAGGAGGGAAAAACTCGGTGATATATGTATGTGTTTGTGTCTGCCCGAAAGGCATTTCCCGGCGCAGTGAGAAAAATCAATCAAAATCGATTTAAAAGCACAACTTCCGTTGCGGATTTACCAATGTCCGTGTGTGCGTGTGTTTGCCATTGGGCTTGTGGGTGTGTGTATTGTGAAAATGTTACCAATTTATTTGTTTTTATGCCCTCGTGTGTGTTTTATTGCCTCAGCTTTTGTTGCTGTCATTGTCGCTTTGTTGCCTTCATCCGAGTCCATTTCCCATTTCCCCCTTTCACCAGTTTCCCCATTCCAGAAAAAGGGGAATCACTTTGCATGCGTCCGTCTTCTGCCTTCACACACATATTTGGTCAATTTTCAATAACGAAATGGAGGCACAAACACCGTAACACCCGCACCCTCACATAAGCAGGCACTGAACGCATTTACAATTGGATTTTTGTGTTTTTTAAGGGCAAAGGATTTGCTTGGGGACTGGAACACCGAACAATAAAAGAGTGGAAATGGCATAAATACGTAATTCAGGACATTTGAATATTTCATAAGGACATGACCCACATACAAAATAAAACACACAAAAATTATTACAATTCTCTGGTGCTCACACATATTGGAAAATGCGTGTGTGTGACGGAAAATCCTGCTTCAGGGTGAAGGAAATTTGCTTTTATTGCTGATAGTTTGCATTGTAATTGAGTGGGAACAGGACAGAGATATGTAGGAAAAGAGATGGAGAGAAAAAGAGTATGGATTTGGGATTTTGTGAATTACTGGAGAATGAATGTGTGGGAGTTTTCGGTAGTCAAATTACTTGTTGGCCCCGATGAAAGTGTGACTTGAGGAAATCACTTGAGGATAATAACTTCTGAATGGCAAATTTTAATTGAGTTTGACAGGGAAAGATGCGGCAAGCGATGTCTTACTGAAAGGATTGTAGGTCACTCAAAAGGCAATTATTATGTAAATATTTTAGAAATTATTCCGAGTAAACTTAATCTGAAGAATAATATCAAACATTCTGGCAGTGAATAATCTTTATTGAATAATTTTGACTTCTGGTTCATAAATTAAATATAAATAAAATGTTTCACTTAAAATAAATCTCCATCTAAAAAACCTATTGGCTTGGAAAATGTTTTTAGCTTTAAGAAACGTGTCGCATTACAAGAACTTCAAAGGGAAATCACAAAACGATAAACATCGATGCACTCAGAAAAAAAATTTTCCTTAATTTAAGTCCATTGACTTTGATTTAAGGAATAATGGCTTTAAAATGGCTATCAAGTCTATAAGTGGACTTAAAAATTTTCATCCCATATAAGTTTTAAGTCTAAATGGACTAAAAATGGACTTAAGTCCATGTAACAGTCCATATGGCCTTAGGTCCATTTTTAGTCCATTTAGACTTAAAATGTATATGGGATGAAAACTTTTAAGTCCATGTATAGCCTTATTTAGCCAATTTTAGTCCATCGTTCCTTAATTTAAAGTCCGTGGACTTAAATCAAGGTAATTCTTTTTTCTGGGTGTGATTACATACCGAAGTAAGTGACAGCTTTCACTTTTCCAAATATATCACATTGCAAGCACAAGCAATAAATCACAGGATGTCCATAAGTCACACCTTCCCCCACATTCATTTCCCCTTGACTTCGATTAGGTTGACATCGAACCCGATATGCTTCGACCTTCAGGCCGAGATATGTAATAGATAGGAATCGCAGTTGGCCAATTACTGCCCATCCCCATCTAGCACGCAATCCTGCACCACCTGAACCACCAGCACAACCGCACCACCCGAATCGCCGGCTGACATTTGGCATCACTTGAGTGCGCGGCCACCTGACAAATACCTCGGATATCATTCACGCCGGGAATCGGAATCATTCACTCATATCGCCAGCCACTGATTGGCATTGACAGACGTCGACGCAGACGCGTCGCCGGGCAACTGCAATTTTGTATCTTGATAAATTACTTATGACTGGCCCAGACATTGATGAGTACTCGGCACTCGGTGCTCAGTTCTCAGTTTTCGGTGGGGGGAGGCCTCGGGCACGCAGCACAAATCACTAAGTGCGCACCTGAAAACATTTAACGATAAGCAAACAACGTGCGAAATGGGCGAAGAGTGTTAGCGACCTAAATGATACCCATTAAAACAAATGTAAAATAAAATATAATTTGAAAAAGACTTGTAATTTGTATACCTTATATAATTTAAATCCAGAAAGAATATTTTAAATGTTACATATTTTACCAAATATAATTTTTGAAGTAGATGACGTAATTCGATAATAATTAAAGGCCTAATTAAATACAATGGACTTAGTTTTTACTACATTCTGGATATAATATTATTAAAGCTTTTCAAGGGAATTTAAATCTTTATTTTGTAATATAATTATGGAAATGGATAAAATATTCAGATTATAATAAAAGGCTTAAAAAAGGGCAGTGGACTTAGTTTCGAGCTTTTCGCGGGTATAAAATATATAATATTTAATGTTATATACTAGGTATTTTAAGAATCAAGGGTTATGCCCTTAAGTTCTATAATTTTTGTGAAAGTAAACAATCACTAGAGTGAGAAATAAAAAATAATGCTTAGAACATAAGGCGAATAGAGTTGGACTGTGGGTGTTGACAAAAAAAGGGTGCAACGGAGAGTATACCGAAATTAATTAGTAATAATATTTGCTTGTTTGCCTGTGTACTGCTTATTCTCCCCACCCCCACCGCCTGCACATTTCGCGTTCTTTATTTTTTTCGCAAAACTTTTTCTCTTTTTCGCCATACTTATAACGATTTCGTAGCTGTTTCAGTGTTTTGGCAGCCAACAAAGGCGACATCGAAATGGGTTGCCGAGCGCTGCGAAGGGGGCTGAAAAGTGGGGAAATCGATGAGACGACAACTTGTGATGGAGGTTTGGATGTATATACTTATAGAGGTACTGACGTGGTGGAGGCGTCGCCGACGGCGTCGGTGGGACAGTTAATGGCGACAACGGCGGCGCACGTCTGGGTCTGGAAGCCCCGACTTTGGCGACGGCGATGCGATCCGTTGATGGTAATGGTGGCTCTGACTCTGGTGACGGTGTCGTCGACCAGACGAAATCCCGCCAGCAGGCAGTGTCGGAGAAAAATAGTGGCACACACACATCCAGACAGACTCCTTCGAAATGACAGAGGACCGAAAAAATAAACCAGGACGAGGGGTCCTGGAAGAGAAAGGGGAAGGAATATCTGCCACCCCCATCAGTTGAGTAAATCAAACCAATTTCAAAACTCAACTAACCAAGCAGACAATAACAAATCACGTCCAACGAAAAGAGGATGTGATGAATGAACCATTGGCTAAATGTTCTTAAGACTCTAAACGAAGAGGAATATACCATTAACTTGGGATTCTCTAACAGTAAGCGATAAAACTTAGAAATTTAGTAACGGTCTAACAAGCAATAAGTTAATATTTAGTAAATTCTTAAAAATTTTAAGTCAAATTATAAGAAATATATGTTTATAACGTTTCAAATCAATTTTAAGAAAATGTTCTTTATTTGATATTGGTTTTGAATTTGTGGTTTTAAAAATCAGTATTGTGTAAAAAAAAGGAAAATTTATATTTTATTTAAAGTCGGGATTTAAAAAGTATACAACATTTTAACAATGTGCATTTGGTAAATGTTAATGTACTGCTTTTGGCAGCTAAAAAATTAATTATTTCAGACAATGCACCAATACTCCCGAAGTTTAATTAGAAAATCAAACATTGCATTGAACGACAAATAAATGGGGAAGTTTTTTTACCAGTCGATGTCAACCTCCGTCAAAAGCTATTTTTTTATGAATTCAATCAATGAAAACATAACTGGCTCTTCATCCCTTTATTGCAAATATATATCAGCCAGACAAATCAAAATTACTTTCGGTTAGAGGTTTGGGCTTTCATCCAGAATCCGGTCAAATGGAGCGGGTGAGATTCTTAATAACGACTTCCGAGGGGCGCTTAAACTGTTTGCTCTTGCCTCGTTGATTGTGTTTTTCTGCATTTGTTTGTTGATGTTTCTGATTCAGAATCGGCTGCCGCCGATGCACACGCGCCCACAGTAAACACACTTGAAAAGCGATTCAGTCAACAGTTCAGCTCGGAAGACGACGGCCCCCCAAAAAAAAAGACAAGTCTGACAAGGGGGACATTCCACCCAGACAAGCCACCCAACCACCCACTGTTGTCCTTGGGTAAACACGCAATTTTCCACTCTTTCGACCGCTGCACGTGCTGAAGAGCGGCAAGAACAATGGCAACAATCAGTCAATAAGTAAAATTAAAATAATAACAAATTTCTGAAAGAAGCACCAGTCAAATATAATCAACGCAATGGCGAAAGATTAAATCGAGAACGAGCGGGGGGCGGGAATTCCATTCAATGGAAAACAATTTTCCATTTAACTCATAAAAATTATTTCGTATCCGAATTTGTTTAGAGATGCGATTCAATTTTGGGATATTAAGTAAAAGTAATGTGTGTGTGCGGGTTTTTGTGTAGGAATTCGGCTCCGAATGTTTGTTTACAATGCCGGCAACAAGTTGATGGCTATTGAGTGGGAGAGAATAAATATGTTTAATGATTGTTTTTATAATTCTTTCCCGAAGCCGAAAAATTGCGCAATTCCCTCGATGGAAAATGCCCAAAAGAAAACAACGGAGCAACGAAAATATTCACTTCCTCTTTGATAAATCAATACCGAAAATCAAACCTATCATAGCGGCTATAGCCACCGAGCAACAAATTGCTCACTTCTCTGGGTGTATATATAAAGTTCTTTCTTTGTATTCATTGTGTAAATGTTCAAGGAAACCGAAAAGGACCCAGTCTGTCTTTTATCCTTTTCTTCGGCACTCCATTTCCCCCCGCTCCAAGTCCCAAAAAAAAAAAAGAAAATAAGAAAGGAAAAGCTGAAAATGTTTTGCCCACTCTCTGCTGGCCCTAATCAAGTAACCCGAACACGTTCTTTGTTAGATTTATATGGAAAATATATTTTTATACATGCAACCCAATGAATCCCGACCCAAAACCCAACGCCCACCCACCCACTTGCCACCACCGCCCGCTGTGAGAAAGCTGGCTCCTTGGGGGTGGCTAGACTTTCCCGGCTAGTCAAAAGTGATATTTTACATATTTTCCGACAGTTTTTCCTTTATTTCCCCCCCCTCCCACTGTCCCATCTTGGCTGCTCCTTTTTTTTGCCGAGCTTTGCTTGCATTTTATTACTTAACGCTTAAGTGTGCTTCTTAGGAGGGAAAAATGGTGGGTTTTCTCCTCTCCGAGTTTTCTGTTTTAAATTGAAAAGTTGTAAAAGGATTTCTTGGGTTGCTCCTTTTTTTCTCTCCTAGAGTTTGGCAAATTAAACACTTATTTTTTTTGGAAATGATCAAACAGAAAACTTTTATTTAACAAATACGGTGGAATGAGGCAATAACAGAGAATGAATGTGAAATGAAACAATGGGTGGGTGAGTGAAAACAATGAAATCAGGGGTTATCACAATTACCAGCTGCTGCCGGCGCCACCCGAGGACCAGCCGCCACTGGAAGCTCCGCCGGAAGACCAGCCACCGCTGGAAGCTCCACCACCGTAGCCACCGCCGGGTGCACCACCCGAGGACCAACCACCGGAATCACCGGCTCCAGAGTCCGATTCCGAGATGATTTTGATGATCTTCACGGCAGTGGGGACCTCAGCACCACCTCCTCCAGAGGATCCAACCACCGCTGGAAGCTCCGCCAGAAGACCAGCCGCCACTGGATGCACCACCATAGCCTCCGGCAGAGCCTCCATAGCCTCCTCCTCCAGAAGACCCTCCATAGCCACCGCCTCCATGACCTCCAGACGAAGCCTGCTGCGAGATGATCTTGATGATTTTGACCTCCTGAGCACCGCCGCCATGGCCGCCACCACCTCCAGCAGACCAACGCCACCACCACTCCTCCTCCTCCAGATTGCCAGCCTCCTGCGCCGCCGGATGGAGCAGATTCGTGGATCACTTTGATGACCTTGACGTGTGGGGAGCCTCCACCGCCATGGTGATCTGAGCCGTGATCAGAGCCACCGCCGCCATAGCTGTAGCCACCACCAGCATCTCCGCCGCCATGGGAGGATCCACCGTAGCCACCGTGGGAAGAGCCACCACCACCGTAGCCACCACCACCGCCGCCACCTCCTCCTCCAATGAATCCTGCTTGAGCCACAGCGGCCAAAGCCAGCAAACAGACGAAGATTTTCATGTTGACCTGATGGAGATGAGCCAAAGCGTCGAACTGATGTCTCTGCCAGATCGTGGTTACACTTTTATAGAGCCAACCACCACGATTCGAGGCGGCCTTGTCCGGAAGCACCACGCAAGTGCTGCAGTGCAGTGCGAACCACTGCGGACACCCCCGGGCCAGTTAACAGTATTAACACAGGCTCGAGTGGCTCCGGCGAAAGCATCGGTGGGCTGATGTCGAAAGACTCTCCCCTAACCGCAATTGAAGGCTACATTTGCTGATCGAATCAGTTGGCAAATGTCTTTAATAAGTGACTGAAATACGCTTTCCTTTGGGGGCAATATGTAATTAAATGATATCTTACTTACCATGAAATGTAAATTATTTGCATCGAATTGAAAGTAGCCTTTTATATATTTAAAAAATCCATTTATAATCTTGATGATAGTGTCGTTCGGAACATATTTAGGTAACTGCATTATTTTAAAGTTTGTTTTGACAAACCTAAATAACTATTTAAACAAATATTCTTAAAATTATTTTAGAAATTGATAATGTGAAATTCTGTTTAAAATCTATAAAATATCATAAAGCAATTTATATTTCATTTCCTTTGATCTAGACTTAACGTATCTAGTAGAGTATCTGATCAGCGACTTTAATCAACATTTGTTATACTTTCTCGTGATTTGTTTGGATTATGTAATCAAATACACAGCCAACAAACAAATAAGCGAGCAGGCAGCCAACATTATTTTTGGCGCTTCAAGCGCACTTGAATGGAGTTTTTCCCCCTGATCGCACAAACATCTGTCCGTGGCACTCTCGCCGATCCCCTTTCCGCCGATCGAAGCCGTGATTAATGAGTGCGGAGTTCAAAACGCAGGTGATCGGGCCCAGGTGAGAGGACAAGTCGACGGGCAGGCGAGGTTCGTGCGCTTTCAACTGTCCCTGACATCGATTTCTGGGCTACCGCTTGGAGTTGTTACGCATGCGATTCAGATGGGGTCACTTGCCAAATACACGCAAAGAAACAATTGAAATTGGTCACCAAAAAAATGAAACAACTAAAACTGAAAGCTTGGGCTATATATTAAATGGATTTAATTCATTTAATTTTTGGTTACCAAAAAGGTGTTTTTTAAAGATTATTATGACGCAAAAAGTTTACTTAAAATGGCCATAAACTTATTTTAGTCAGTGATTAAAATCACTTATCTGCTTATATTTTTCAGATTTTTGCCGGTGCATTGTCTCCTGTTTTTTTGAACGCCATGCCAGACTCTACCCGTTCATTCATCCGTTCCAGCACCTTTGCATCCATTCATCGATCATCTGGCTGGGGGCAACAGTTCTCAATGAGACGTCAAGTTCTCATTAAGACGAGAGCCGCATGCAAATGCCAGATCAATTAATCAATTTGTTTTGCCAATAAATACGACTAAATATGGCCAACGATCTCTGCCAATAATGATAAATGGTTTCACCAGCTTGGTTTTTCAGCTTTTGCAGTCCATTTGGCTTTATGTTATTTTATCTCTTTACATTTTCACTCGGCCAAATGAATTCAATTAAGCAAAAACAAAAAAATGGTCAAAAATTAACGTGGGAATATTTTTTGGCCACGCATGACAAATATGTCAAACCACTTCGAGCCCCGCAAAATCCCCTTCTATGTGGCTAAATAGACTACGCATGCAATGTATTGCCAGTTTTATACTCTTTTTTTTGCTCAAGGCGGAAAAGACAGGCTTGAATGGGAGATAAATTAAAAGTCATTTATTTTTAAACAGTTATAACTCTATTGGGGGCCAGATATATTTGAATGACAAGTTGAAAATCAGGAATCTAAATAAATTGAGTTCCTTTTATTCAAATAAGTGATTGAACACAGGAATGAAAATTAATAGAAATAAATATAATAACATAGTAATAAATAGTAAAAGTATTGAGACAGTAAAAAATAATATGAAGATCTTATAAACGTATAAGAATATTTCTATTCTATTTAATTGATAGAAATTGGACATTTAAAATATATATGTTCTTAAACTCCTTTTTTCTGAGGTTTTAAGCTGAACCCCTGGGAAAGTTGCTTGGGGTTAAAATGGCGAGCTTTTCCCTCGCCCTTCTCTTATATCACATTTAGCAAGTCTGACATTTGGTGGAAATATTGTTGGAAATATTTGCTGGTCGAAAAGTGAAATAAAGTTGCAATTCCTGCAAGAGCTGTCAAAATGTTGCTGCAGTTGCTGCTGTTGCAGTTGCTGCTGCTGCTGCTGCAGTTGATATTGCAGTTGCTGCTGGGCTCGGCAACCTGCTGACTGTTGACTGCTGCCCGTCGTTTTCCCATGTGAATGCTTAACCGATTGCAAGTGCTTACCCTCTCGCCCCCGACTAACCCCTTTCCATTTTCCCTCCCCCTTTGGCAGTCAACCTGCCTGATATTTTTACCAAAAACAATTTCGACAGTCGCGCATTTTTCACGCTGCCTCATTTGCAGCGATTTTCAATGCGATATTTTTTGCTGCCGCTGCCACCGATTGTTGTTGCTAGTTGCAGTTGTTGCATTGCTTGTTGTTGCTTGTTCACATAACCATAACTCCGCATGGCACCTCAACAGATTGTGCTAGGTTTTTCCATACCCTAATTTAAATTGGCATACGTTTTGGTTTGACTTTAGGCTTTTAAGATATTGAAGGGCTTATAATTATATTTAATAATTCGTCTTAAATACTAAAATTAAATTAAATATTTATATAATTAATTGAAGACATTTAGAAGTTAGGAAATATTCAATGTTTATTTATTTAATATTTATATCAGCTTTTGTGCCTTTTTATTTTATTTCTGTAAAATGTTTGTGAATTGTTATCCAAAATAAACAATTCAAAAATCCAAAACTGAATGGAAATATAAATATAAATAATTAACTTTTTGGGATGAATATATTAGAAGAGATTTTGTATTTAAATAATTTTATTTAATTTTTCAAATAATATTTTCAATTTAAATTTATTATTTTTCAGAGTATCAAATGGACTATCAAGATCTGCTTCTCAGCTATTCCCTCACATATGCTGCTGGGCCCCAGTCGACTTTTATTTCGTTTGATTTCCTCGCCTTCAGGATCGTGACACACCGCAATGGATGTTGCAACTGTTGAGTGGCGACCGGCGACCGGCAACCAGAAATACTTGCGATTAGCTTGGCCTGGCCCTAAATGAAATCAGCGGCCATTGGAGTCATAAATGGCTGGCAAAACCTTTGCTAATATGTCATGAGCCCATCGACGGGCGACGAGCGATGAACGCCGAGCGGGTCAGCGCGAAACATTGGGCAATTGGCATTTGTCGAGTATTCGAGTGCCGTGGAGTACACGAGTACTATACTGGGGTGTTATGCGCCATGTCATCGAAACCAGTTTACCGTTAGCACACACATGTGTCCCAACCAGTACAGTGGTGACCCATTAAAGCAATCAGCGGCAAACACATGTAAGTCAAGTGGCAAACAGCGGGGCACTGAGTCCCAACTTCGGTTCCCGCCTCGTTTTTGGTTACGGTTGCGGCTCATTACGCAGTTCGCTTTGATTTGCATAGCGATTGAATGGAGTTAGCATAGCCGAAATGGAGTTGGCCCCTTGGGAGTTGGCCAGAAAGGCAGCCAGCCAGAGCCAGTCGACATTCGACAAACCCTCGATTTCCCCTTTGCCCGGCTCTTTGATTTGTGTGACATGTGCACAGAGAATTATTTGCTTATTGTTAAACATTTGCGTTTGAATAACTTGTAAACTGTCAGGGCAACACTGGTCGATTAACCCATCGCGGGTGGTAGTTGCTTGGGCTGTGGGAAATAAATTGAGATTAATGAGTCTTGTAAAAGAGTATATCATTCTCTGGAGTTTTAGTGGATATTGAATTAAATGAGCCCTTTAGAATAATTCATTTATGGGTGACTAACTTAAGAATAAATGGGCCCAATTCTTTTGAGAATGGTAAATCTTAATAAATAATGAGATAACATCAAAAATTAACTGATAGTATTATGATAATTCAAAAATAAATTTTAATGATAAGTATTTAATTTAAATATATGTTTAAGAGATTGTTTAAATTATGTTCTTATACAGAGAAGGCTATATTTTCATGAATTAATTTTCTTGATAAACAATCAACCT